>OU426896.1:12120000-13370000 GCA_911387775.1 Thymelicus sylvestris | reverse complement strand
GACAAACAGACAGACAGACAGACAATAATTCTAAAAAAAAATTTTTGTGCTCTACACGTTATTGAAGTGCCCCCTAATCAAAATTTTTAAAAAATATTCAATGTACAGAAAATTTGCCCTTTGAGTTTTATTATAGTATTGATATTGATTGAGTTACCTAAGCGTTTATCGAAACTGATCGATCGTGATCCTTGTCACCATCTACCTACCAGGTGTACCTAATACCTACCTATTCAATGTACAGAAACAATGCCCTTTGAGCGACTGATGTTGCTTTCCGGAACTGAGCTGATTTCTGCGGCACGTGCCGCCGCGCCGCGCCAGCAGGACATCTCCGGCACCTCCGCCGGTATCCCCGCTCGGATTTAGCCGTGCGGGGATGCCGTTGGCATAGTGTGTAGCAGCCATAAAAATCTTTTATTAAAACGTTTTGAATTGTACATACCTACTAGTCTTTATTTTTAGTACCGGGATGACCGACCTTTGCTTGGTATTTTTTTCGCAAACAACGCCATCTGCTGAAGTAGTTTTAGTGTTGCTACTCGCTAACAGATGTCAGGAAGAGTCTATTGTAGCAGTTTTTCATTGCCTAAAAACACGGATAAAACGACATTTTCTAAAAATTTATCCTAGCTAGATCAATTTATCGCCCCCGGAAACCGCCTGCATAGGTACTCATGAAAATCGTTGGCGCCGTTTCCGAGATTCAAAAGTCTCTAGGTATACAAGAATTTCTCGTTTAAAAGTATTAGATAGATTTATTTATTTAAGGTATTTAAGATTCCCTGCTGATGAGGCAAGAAAATCGAAATGGACGAAAGTTACACAAAAAGCAAGGTTTGACGAGGATTGGAAAATAATCTAAATTTTACTAACAAAAAATAACCGACTTCAAAGTCTCAAAAACTACATAGTTGTCAAATCTCGTTCAAATTTATGTGAGACCACATGACAAGCGCCTGCTTTCGATTAAAAAAAGAATCATCGAAATCGGTTGGCGTGATATTGAGTTATTCGTCAATTTGTCGCGCACATCTTAACACAAATTTACGACTTATGTGGTTTTCTCATGGATGCCATTGTCAGATCTCAATAAAATTTATGTGGGACCACATGACAGCCACCAGCTTTCTATTAAAAAAAGAATCATCAAAATCGGTTCGCCCAGTCCAAAGTTCTGAGGTAACAAACATAAAAAAAAAAATACAGTCGAATTGAGAACCTCCTCCTTTTTTGAAGTCGGTTAATAATAGTTCAATGACGATCAACAAGTTTTATTTAGGTTTAAAGAAACTTGATTCTCATAAGATACAGTCACTTACTTTCATGAGAAACACATTTTTATAAACACAGTAATAATATTTTGTCATCAGATTCTGGTAGACCTATGTATGTATAATCACAATTCCTATATTGTGGTATAATCGCCTTTTCGGTTCGTTTCTGGTTTTTCATAGTTCGATGCCGTAACATTAGCCGAATCGAACTAAAGTGTGGCATGTGTGATGACGTCATGTGTGATGGATTACGAACGTGTGTCAGCCCTTATGAATTTTCTGAATTAGCCCGACACGTCAAACGCGGCATGTACTTATTTGACTGGTATCGGTAATATGCATGGATAATGCAGAGCTGCTAATGAATAATTTAAACGCTATGGAGGAGAATATTTTTATTGGGAATAAACAATACACTTGGACCTATAATAAGACCTAAATGAGAACAAATAAAAGGCTATCACAGATCAATGGAAAGAAATAAATAAATACGAACCTATTATTTCCGTACAAAGGCCCGAGTGGAACGGAGAACTGCTAGCGATCTACTCCAAGTGTGCGTTCCGCGACTTCCGCCAGAAAACCCACAGCCTTTGAACTCGTAGAACTTCCTTTCACTTGTCTTTTGAATCAAATTCGTCTCACTACACGTCAATAGATGCTGTTACAATATACAAACATTAATAATTAAGCTATATATTTTTATTAATACTTTCATAAAAAAAAGCTAACTTATTTTATGCCAATATTTCAACAACTCATCAAAATTGCGAAATTAACAAAATATTTGCATAAAATATATTCAGCATAAGTAGCCTTTAAAATGATCAAAAATAAATAATCCGCAATGTTACGAGTTTGGAATCCTAATCAAAACTGTATAATTTCATTACAATAGGTAGAGATACTAGGTACATATGTAAGTAGTAATAATAATACTAGCTGATAAGACGCTAAATGATAAAATTGCAAAATTCAGACCATTACCAGCATCAAATATAGTTTTGATAAAATACCTACTTGCAGCCTTGACACAAAAATACAACGACAAAACAAGCGTGGTACTGTCATGAAAAGAAAATGCTTAATTTGTTAGTAATTTCATGAAAACCGCAAGATAGACCGCAATACTGGTTGTGCTTAACAAACCCTAAAATGCTATAATATGCGCTTTGGGCCTTTATAACAGACAAATCTGTGTTAAAATCAGTTTTTAAGAAGTATCTACGCAAATTCCAACCATCATTGATTGCATTTAGTTATTAACCGTAATATCTAGAAAATCTATCCTTATTCCCAAAAGACACTGAAATATAAATATACCTCGTCGTTCTAGCTTCCAGAACCTATCCCAGTGATTATTTACATATTTTCTTTTATTTTTTAAGAGCTGCTGAGTATAATACGTTAATATTTGCTTATCTAAAGCAGTTTTTATTAATAGATATCGTTTACAAGAGCTTACTCATCTGACGTCATCTACATTATCTAAATATTGTGAAATTTTAGTGAAGTCATGATCTACATCATTATTGTTACTCATTGTTTTAATAATAAATAAAACGCATACACACTCATACCCCCGCAGTAGGTTATTACCTGTGTCGCGGGTGACATGGACGACACATAAAACACACACAATAACACCCATGACCCGAGTACAAATATTTATCTGTCACATAAATATCTGCCCCGGCCGGGAATCGAACCCGGGACCCCTCGCTTCGCAGGCAGGGTCGCTAACTCGCTACCAACTAAGCTACAGGGTCGTCAAATAAATAATAATAATAGTTGAATTTAATTAAGATTGAATTAACTAAGTATTTTCTACCCTGTTATAATTAAGAAGCAATCACTAAATCTCAAATTAAATTAGTTTATCTAGTTTGAAGGCATGGATACACAAAAATAAAACTCTTAGCGGAATATGGGTGGTATAATTTGTTACTGAATAACAATATTTGATGAGATTAACAGCACAGCAGCATCAGTTTAATAATCTAGAGTCTAGACACATGGCAGCTAATACAATTTTAAATAGAGAACAGTTACTAACTTTCGTAGACTGGAGTCCGGTCCGAGCGCTCGAGCAAAAGTGGCCGGCACAGAGGACTGTGGCCGGTTTTATTCAAGCGCCCGAACCATAATCTATGGCCCGAACCATGGGGCCCGAACGATGCTTTTAGTCACAGAGTACTTAATCACTACGTTTTACTTTTAGTTCTGACAGTGCGTAAGTTTAATGTCAAAAAGTAAATCAAACGTCAACAGTATTTACAGCATAGACTAACCAAAGACTAAACGCCATGTCAGAACCTTACAAATCTCTATGCATGCTTTCAAATATTTGCACAATATTTGTATTGACTTCAATTCAAATGAAACTAAATAACATAAACACCAACTAAATCAAAAATTACTAATTATTTAAATAAATCAATAAATAAAATTATGACATCGAAATAATTATGAAATAATTGAGGAACGTCTGCGCGTCGATAGCTAGGTATAACATAGCAGTTTATATTTAAGATTTATAACGAAAGTAGGTAGAGGTACATTTAGGTGCAATTCATCAACCAAATTAGTTCGTAAATTGGTAACATTACAATCATTCAAACAAAAGGATTTCAGAAAATCAATTAATTAGAAATAATTCAACCAAAATCCGGATCACAATTAAATTAGAAACGCACATCACACTGCAACTTGAGGGTTAATAACAGTAGAAGTGTTAATTTCATAACGCACCTGATGTAACTATCTCGAAGCCCTATAAGAACAGCTAAACAATCCAAGGATCGCCTTTTTACATCCAGAATCTGAACAGGTGCTTCAATTTTATAACAATAAGTTTAAATACATTTTAACATTGCTGTATAAAAATGAATGTAAAATTTAAATATCTCTTCTTATGTCTTAATATTATCCTGCTACATTTTGGAACTAATTCTGGTTTTGTTATAAAATACACGGATGAAGTTCCATCAGGGGATGTGCGCATTAAACGCCAAGCCGGGTATGTGTACGACAAACCAAACGTTTCTTTTGACCTCCCTTCGGCAACTTCCATTGCTACGACTCAAGCACCAACTGTTGACAGGACACAGATGCAAATGTACTACGCGTATCCCGTGCCAGCTTCAGGGGATAACACCGTTGTCCATAACACCGGGGCTACAGCTGGAGCAACTGCCGTCGCGACGTCAGGGTCAGGAGGAGGATACAACTATGGCGTCCAAAATACTCAAGTTACCGGTTCCCGCACAACTACAACCCAAACCCAAAACACAGCAAATACTGGCTATCAAAGCACTGCGGTGTCAGGTACTCAAGTCAGCTCGGGCTACGGCGAAGACAGACCTAAAGTCACCTCGGGCTACGGCGCTGACAGACCTAAAGTCACCTCGGGCTACGGCGATGGCAGAGCTAAAGTCAACTCGGGCTACGGCGATGGCAGACCTGCAGTAACTAACACTGTGTCAACTGGAGTATCGACAAGTGCCCCTCGGTATTTGCCTCCTACGAACTCTGGTCAAAATACTGTTGTCACAAGTGTCACAACTAATGAAGCACAGACGGGTGTGATAGTAACTAAACCAGCAGATACCTATATCCCACCTGTTCAAGTTTCCTCGCCACAAAACCAGCAGACAGTGGTCACTCAAACTGCAACGAATGTAGCTCAGGCCAATCCCAATACAAGTTATTTAGCGCCCAGCCCTCAACCTACTCCTAACGTTTCGAACCAGGTACCCGTGCAGCCAGTGCCGAATGTGCCCACGCAGCAATACTTACCTCCAGTAGAGTCTTCCGGTCAGACAACAAATACAGGAACTGTTAATGCGCCTGCAGCTACGTATCTCCCGCCTGTTTTTTAATATCAGTTTTACTGTAATGTACCTATTAACTGTAATAAAATATATTCAAGTGTAATTATCAGCATTTTGTCTTGATTTTACTATCTCAGCAAATCAATTCAGTCACTTCACTTATTTATTTATTTATCGCACTTTCTTGTACATCATAATTAATAGCTAAGATAACAATTTATTGACACATATTGTGTACAAAAGTCATAAGATCTTAAATATCGCTAAATAGCGATTTCTTCCAGATAACCTCTGGGAAGAGGGCAAAGGAAATTTAAAAAGATACACTTACCTACTCTGGTGAAATAATAATAGGATTTTTAATCAGTGGAATCAGCTCAGAGCAGCAGGGATGACTGTGAAGTGAGAGGTAAAAAGTTTATTAAAATCACGGACCTAAAAAAAGAACGGATGTAACCTCGTCTAATCGAGACTCAAGAGTGAAGCAATAAGCATAGAATAGAAATGGCCGCCCGCTTACCACGTGTGCGTAATTTTGGGGTTACCACAAGGACATTTTCTCGTTTTTTCTTTATGTAGTAGTAAAATCGAACTCAAAGTTTATTACCTACCTACTTACTGAATAGTTACTCCGTAACAGATAAATAACTGCAAAAACCATACCTACTATTTATTAGCCTACGCTTCAGCACTTCAGTCGAAAACACACTGAATTGTTCAAGTGTAAGGTTGTTTTAACTTCACAACTCTGCCCGGCATTGTAACCTTGAACTACCTTGAATACTAATTATGAGTACTAATATTTCTTCTGTGCTTGAAGTAAAAGCTGTTATGAGCAAAGTTGCCTCTTTCGATAAAAAACATATCTTGGTATTTTTGAAAATGAATTGTTATTATAATAATAATAATTGTCCGCGTAGTAAATATGTATCATAACAACGATAAGAGATAGATCCGTAGTTACTGTGGAGAATTTGTAGAGAAAATTATGAAATTTATTAAAACATGCAAAAAAAATTTGCTCAACGACCCCATTTTAAAATTACAGATAAAAATAAAAATGAACTTCTTTTCAAATTTTTTGAAGTTTCTGTTCGAGATATATCTCGAACAGAAACTTCAAAAAAAATGTACTATTCGTTTGTGAAAAGAAGTTCATATATATTTTTTTAATCTGATTAACTAGGTACACTTTATAGCTTTCAAATGACATTATTTTGAAGATAATTTACCGTTACAAACAAACAAAGAAAGTAAAGACCAAAAAATTAGGTTTTCGTCGTGGTTTTCGCCAAATACCTTATATATAAGTATGATACTATTATTTCTTCTGTGGTCTAACGAATATAATTTCTTGTCTTATATCCGCACATTTCGTTTGATCAAGTTTCAAAAGACAATAACATGCTGTTTATTGGGATCTCCAAGATCTCAAAATTCATACACGTACGTAAACTACGTAAAGTAATGAAACAGGTATTAATTATTTCTTTCTTGTGGGTTGTGTGCTGTTAAAAAAACTAATGATTATTATTCCAACTTACTGTTTACATTATTAGCCATAAAAGTATTATTTTAACACTACTCGTATTCAATTAACAAAATAATAATCATTTTACCGAATTGTAAAGTAAATAAAGTGTAGAACGAAACGCAAATGTCAAAGTCACGTCATTCACCGATCATACGAATTACGATTAGATCAGTGTTGCCAATGCTACGGCAATTACCGTGCGGCAATTGGCTATTAGACAATTTTTGGAAAAATATTTTAAAATTTTCGTAGGTTTATTTTATACCTCTTACAATATTTATTTTTTCAAAAAAGTGTTATTTAGTAGGAATAAAAATAACTTTTAATCCATTAATTTGAAATTCGCGCAAAAATAGTCTGCCAACTGTCACTTGCTGGCTGTGACGTCACATTTCTAATAACAACAGTTTATGCTCTAACTCTGAAGATATTTTATGTGAAAAACTTACACCTTTTTCACTGGAATTGTGAAAATGACAAGCTACAAGACATGTGCAGTGCCTATGTGTAGAAGTACTACAATTAAACCTGACAAATTGTTTATACCTACGCGTTTCTAAATGCCCTCAACGTCGAAAGCAGTGGTTACAATTTAGCACGTCGAGACCCAGAGTTAACATTTGTTATATCAGCAATATTCTTTTGTGAGGACCACTTTGATGTAAGTATTTAGAAGAAATCAACTTAGCCTCTGATTTACTAAAAAAACAAATTAAACCCAACCTAATATTGTTCATAAACATAACCTACAAGTAATTTAAAATCATTAGTAATATGGTGTCGTTATGGGGACGTTGAGGAAAAACTTAGAAAAAAATCCCCCTGTGACCACTTAGCAAGACTGACCAATTTTACTTTATTAATTTCAGTACATACAAGGAGGTTTTTGCATTCCGAAACTCGGTAGAGCAAAAGTCAGGGGCGACCATAAATGAATCAACTTGAGGCAAATTTGCACTGTC
The DNA here is from genome assembly GCA_911387775.1 of Thymelicus sylvestris. Taxonomy (NCBI): domain Eukaryota; kingdom Metazoa; phylum Arthropoda; class Insecta; order Lepidoptera; family Hesperiidae; genus Thymelicus; species Thymelicus sylvestris. The sequence continues at coordinate 13,362,394 of OU426896.1, read as the reverse complement.
AGCTTTTATATAGCCTGACTCCATTTTACAAAACCTCTCAAAAGCACAAATTAAAATATATATTATTAATTTTCTCAGTAAATTGCACACGATAATCGATGTAGTTAGTAGTACACAACGCTATATTTTCAGAAGTGTGACGTCATAACATGCTCAATCATGGCCGCCCGCGTTTCGGTTCTCTTGTCCACAGGTAAAAAAACTCAAATCTATTTTTCAAAAGTAAAAATATTTACAATTTATTTTAATGCAAAAAATGTATTGTTTAATTAATGTTAACCAATATGCAACCATATTTAACACATTTCATATTTTACCGTGACAACTGTCAAATAGCCAATTACCGTGTTCTACGGCTTTCAGGCCAAAAAATCACAAAATCTACGGGCTAGGGCTGGAACCCTATTGCCGCGGCCGTAGCAAAATCTACGGCTATTCGCAAATTCCAGTCTTTTTTTTATTTATTGTTTTGCAAACATTTAACGAATGTTAAAACCCTTAAAACAGCGCCACTAGGCTAATGTTGATGTTAATGTACAATAACTACAATAGGCTAATGAAAAGTATTCTTCGTTTTGTGGGCATCAAATTCACTGCCGATGACCTTTTTTTTTTAGTTCGAGCGCTGAACCGATGGTGTAATTAAATTGGCGTAATTGGTTTAGCTACGGCCATACTTGATCTTTTCCCATATAAACACGGCATTTTTATCTAATGTACACGGCCTTCCAAAAATTTTCATTGGCAACACTGGATTAAATACGTCGCGTCAGTCAAGTTTTGTGAACGTCATACAAAAATAGCATCAAAGATGAAAGTTATTTTTATTTCGTTAAAAAAATAATTCTTTTCGTTTAGAATGAAGAATTCAATTTCAGAAGAGAAGTATTATTTTTTGAAGTATTTATTTACATTGTGAACATAGCTACAAGCAAAGTTTACATAAATTATGATTATAATAAAGCAAACCGTAAAATATTCTCGAATAGGAAGCAAGGTAATCCGAAGGTATGTTGTACTATTGCTTCACATCTGATTTTTTAATTAATCGTTAAGGAAATGAATTTATAGAGCTCGTTTTTGTTTACGTTAGTGACCTCAAAATCTAATTAACATGTGTCTTGTGTACTGTAATGAGTTAAAACTATTCAAAGGATGGGTTAACGTTGTTGTACAAGCATTTATTTTGCATCGGAACCATTATAGCGTTATATAGTGTTTACATATTACTGTGAAATCTTTTACAGGACTACCATTTCCAAGGATGGTGCACCTCGAGATGACAGATGTTCAGTTATGTGCACACACACTAACTATAAATGATCTGCCAAATGAATTATTGATATACATATTTTCTATGATTGATTTCGAATCGCTACTGGCAGTGGCTAATGTCTGCGTACGATGGCAGGAGCTCTGCCTCACACCGTGCGTCTGGGACAATACCCGCCTCATTGTCTCCATGAAGAATTACGTCAGGGTAAGGGATAACATAGTGCCTTTTGTGGCTAAGTATTTAAAACATGTGAAATTACAGTATTTTAAATTGTATTCTCAAGTCAGAACGTCTCTAATAAATTACTGTCCGAATTTGACTCATTTAGAAATTAGCATATCTTATGTGGATAGCTGTATTTTTGACGACCTAGGGAATTGGCCAAATTTAAAATTTTTAAGTTTCCGAAACTCTCTTATCGCTCACAATGCTGAAAATACGAATGGCAACTTTGTGTATCATTTGCCGTTTGAGAAATTAAAGTACTTGGAAACTCTGATCCTGTCAAACTTTGCTCTAACTCATAGCAGCCTCTACAGCATGCTTCAATGTGTTAATTTAGTCAGTATTAATATGGAGAAAATGAAGAATATACCTGCCGATTTTCTGGAATCTCTACTGCAGATGAAGCAATCAACTTTACGAGCCTTACATATTTACGGTGATACATTGAATGATGATATAATTTGTTCAATATCCAACTGCAAAGGCCTGCAAGTGTTGCACATCATGACCTGTAAGAATCTTTTTGATTCTAGTCTTCTGCACCTTTACAGATTGACAAATTTAAAATCACTAAAATTGCGCCATGCATATTTTTCCACAACAGCTTTAATTGCATACTTTTCGAATAACATATTCCAACATCTCACCTACCTTAGCCTTTCTCGATGTGTACACATCACCATGCAAGTTGCTAAAGTCATTAAAACGACTGCACCAAATCTCAAGGAACTCTCATTCTACCACTGTCCCTTTGTTGTTGCCACCGACTTCCAAAGATCGGAGCTGGAAAGATTATTTAAGATTGAACTGCTTTTAGATTGAAACTTTAAAACAGCTACATTTAAACAATTTAGATATCCGTCCATATTACAAATATATCTTTAATACAATAATTTATTCTACATTAAAACTACATTTACCGTATCTATACAATTTAAAATTGAATAAGAGCAGTTTTCCAAAAAAAAGCACCTTGCATAATGTTACATTTAATTTATGTTTAGTATTATTCAGTATAAATTTGTTATTTAGGTTTTATATTTATATTTCTTTAAACATATATGTTTAAATTATTGAAGTGTTTGTCATTGTATGTGGTCATCAATTTAGTAAGTAGGTTTGTTTTGATGGTGAACTAATAAGTTACATTTGTAAATGGTATTTGTAAGATATTTAATGGAATTCTAAAGTCACAAGTAAAGAGTGATATATTTTTGTGATGCAATTTCCGGTATATCCATTTTAAAGTAGTCAATTAAAGCGTGCCTTATAAATTAAACAAATCGAATTAGGACATATTGTGTTGATTGACCCACTAACATACAATATTATCTTTAAACAGGATGAACATAATATACTGCAAGTATTAAGTATTTATTTAGTCCCAAGTATGAGTTAGTATTATGACTAAGATATCGTAACCTACAGTATCAATGTATGTATATATATTTTATTAAAAAATTTACTGTGCTAGGAATGGATTTGTAAGTATTACCTACTCTTGTCTGCCTAAAGGTATTATGAGGCGTTGTGAGGTAAGATAGCTAGTACTACTTATACAATAATTATGTAAATCATCAATAATACCATGTGATTTTATAGTTGTTACATTTGTTTGTGATGTTTATTACCATAGACAATAAAGTGTATTTAAAGAAATTTGAATTTTTACTAACGCTTTCAAAATTAAAGCCATTCCTATTTCAAAATAAATGTGTATATTCGCGTATTTAATTAAACCTAAATTAATATATGGTAATAAGGTAATAAAGTCAAAATACGTATTACATAATCTATCGATGCGGAAGTGGAGAATCTTATTAATTGTAATCTAACAAACATTTCCAAGTGTCTGCAATATATTGATAAGGATAAAACAATAATATAACATGATTCATTGAATTGATTGAATGATAAGACAATGTTGGCTTAATAGTATTATTTAATAAATAACATTTGTATAATATTTACACAAAAGGCTCCAAGTCAATTTCCACCGCAGAGCAAGGGTTTGTGAGTTCGAAAGCAGTCAACACATTGGGATGTAGAACTCCGATCTTTCCTATGACATTCCCACGCAGTACCACCTCAGCACACCGGCCGGGGAAGTAGGCTGGATCTGTAATAAAAGTGATTATGTTATCAATGTGTAGTGGCTTACACTGACAGCCAATCATAGAGTGATTATCCCAGTGGGGTAGCGTGGGCTCCCGCCGTCCAGGGTCGACCGAAAATTTGCCTTTTTGCCGTTTTTGCATTGATCTTTGCCGCCCCCATATTATATTAAATTATTTTTATTAATTAAAAATGCACTTGTTTTTTTCATAGCACAATTTACATTAAAATTCGATTCGAGAAAAAATTGATTGACTCCACCCCACGCTACGCCACTGGATTATCCCACATGTAATTGATTTACAACTACATTGACTAACAACAATTTTACATGTGGGATAATCACTCTATGATTGGCTCACAACAATGTCTGTTAAAACATTGTTTACATTGCCGCCGTCAAAAAAAAAACGAGTCGTGAAAAATGACGAAACGGCAAGAAAACACGAATCGTTTTCGTGTGAATAAGCTGTAAGGTAGGGTACAATATGACATAAATATTACATTTACAGTAGCATTTGTCACAACTGTCATGTTTTACCCCAACTTACCCTACATCAGATAACGCCCCAACTCAGTCACTATGTCAGTGATTCTTTACTAAGGAGCGATTAAAGTAACCGTTAGTGACTCTAATGCCCCAACTCAGAATCATTAAAGGTTACTTAAATCACTTCTTAGTACAGAATTTGAATGTTGCTTATTTACTAAAGAGCGATTAAAGAAACCGTTAGAAACTCTGAGTTGGGGCGTTAGAGTACGTACTTGTTCACACTGAACTCGCGGTCGCGGTAAACGCTACATACACCGCGTGCGCGTTTTGGTGTGAACACTTTCATAGTAGCTCATATGTTTGATATTTCGCGCCCGCGAGTTCAGTGTGAACAAGCACTACGAGTATTTCCCTACCTGATTTAATGTTTATCTTAATATATATAAATTACGTGTCACGTTGTTTGTCCGCGATGGACTCCTAAACTACTTAACCGATTTTAATCAAATTTGCACACCGTGTGCAGTTTGATCCAACTTGAAAGATAGGATAGCTAACATCTCAAAATAATAAAAAAAACTTGACAGAACGAAGTCTGTCCGGGCAGCTAGTATTACAATAATTTGACAAGTGTTGACATGTATCCGAAGCAGTACACGAACCTTGACACTGCCGCAAGCAGTACGCGTCGCCCCAGCCGTGCCGCAGCAGCGCCATGAGCCGGTCCAGCAGTCCGTGCACGAACTGGAAGCCGGCCGCGCGCCCCGCGTACACCGCGCACACGCGACGCACGTTGCGACCGCCCGTCTCTGATCATATATCAATATAAACGCAAAATTAAATATTTGCACCCCTGTGCTACCGCCATAAAAGATACCTATGAACCTGTTCTATAATGATACCTTTTAGAATAGAATACAATAGATATTATTTCATAGGCCACGAACATAATTATAAGAAATTTTACACCAATAAAAAAAGAACACAATGAAAGAAAAAACTGAATTATGAAGTAAAAAACAGAACAAAAAATAAAATATAGAGCAGGTTACAAAACTATTATTACACTAGCTGTTGCCCGCGGCTTCGCACGCGGAAATTATGCTTATTTATCATATTTGTACGCCTTACAGAAGAAAATTTAAAAACAGGTTCATTTATATTGAAGTACTTATATTTAGGAATTTACATACTGAAACCTACGTGTTTACTACGAATAAGTACAAGGGTTTTCATGTGATGCCCGGACAGACAAACAGATAGACAGGCAGACAATAATTTTAAACAGTAACGGTTCTGTTGTTTCCATTAGTTCAAGAGTTACATATACTCTCTCTCCCTCCCCTCTCCCTCTCCCTCTACCTCTCCCTCTTCCTGTCCCACTCTCTCTCCTTCTCCCGCTCCCTGTCCCTCTCCCTTTCCCACTCGAGGTCCATATCCCGCTTCATGTCCCTCTCTCTCCCACTCTCAGTCCCTCTCCCGCCCGCACCCGGTCCCTCTCCTGCTTTCTGTCCCGCTCTCACTCCCTCTCCCGCTCCCTGCCCCTCTCCCTCTTCCGCAACCTCTCCTGCTTCCTCTCCCGATCCCAGTCCCTCTCTCGCTTCCTGTCACTCTCCCATCCCCCTCCCATCCGTAAAGTTCTCTACATTAAAATTTTTTCTCACTATAAGCTTAATTAATATTTTCACATTACTGAGTTCAAAATTGACGTAGTTTCTTAAATATTTACAACCCCTTTGTTTCACTCCTTATGGGGATGAATTTCGAGAAAATCGTGATACAGTTAGTTAATTTTTGTGTCTAACTATAAGCTTAATATACAAATTTTCATCCTTCTTAGTTCAAAACTGACGAAGTTGCAATACTAACTTACACACACTTATTTAACCGTTTAGGGGTTGATTTTCCAAAAAAACACAACTTTTATATTTTAATCTGGCGCTAATATATAAATTTTCATGTTTTTAACTTCAAAAATGACGAAGTTGCGTACTAAGTTCCATTCTCTAAATTAACACTTTAAGGAATGATTTTCCAAAAAAAACTTGTTAAAATTAACTTTTTTTCACAACTATAAACTTACATAAAAAAATTCATATTTATAAATCTAAAACTGACGAAGTTGGTTTGTATGAAAATTACCTCTATCCCGTATTTTTACCCCTTAGGGGATGAATTTCCAAAAATCCGTTCTTAGCTGACGTCTCCTTGGCATATGCTATCTCCCTGCCAAATTTCATCATAATCGGTTCGGTAGTTTCTGAGATTTTTTGTTTAATCAGTGTATCTCTTTTCAATTTTATATATATAGATTATGCTCGCATGTGTCCAGTGGCCCAGAAAAAGGAGCTCATCTTTTCAACGCAAAAAATCGCAAATCGCCCAGTAGTTTTCATATATTTTCATTATCTTCCTTTTTAGGGTTCCGTAGCCAAATGGCAAAAAACGGAACCCTTATAGATTCGTCATGTCTGTCTGTCTGTCTGTCTGTCCGTCTGTCCGTCCGTCCGTCCGTCCGTCAAAGTTACAACGAACTTCAAGAACTTTTATATTATGTTACTTGCTGCTACGGAACCCTTCATGGGCGAGTCCGACTCGCACTTGGCCGCTTTTTTCTTTCTTTCGTAATCGGCAAAGCATCAGTGATGCCTTTGATGTTCCTGATGTCTATGGGCGACGATCGCCACTTACCATCGGTAGATCGTCGTCAGCTCGTTTGCCAGCTATTTGAATAAAAAAAGCAAGCTCACCGGCACTAGGGTCCAGTACTACGACGTCACTGATCTCGAACAGCTTGAGCGGCAGCGGCATGCGCTTGTTGGCGGCCAGTGTCTTCAGCAGCCCCGGCAGCAGCAGCGGACGGACCACCTGCACCAACACATACAACGTTATACACCAGTGGCGTAGCTACCCCTAAGGAGGCCCCTATTTTTGTTGTGGGGCCCTCTCAACGTCACCTGTCAAATATAAAAGCAGTGCCAACTGTAGCGGTCGTATGACGCTGGCGAGTTTTTTTTGGGAATGTTAGTGGGGGCCCCTATACGCTGGGGGCCCCGTATAATTGGTACGGCTGATACGGCGGTAGCTACGCCCCTGTTATACACACACACACGCACAAGCATTCGTGGGTGGTATGGACAATATTACGTCACTTTAAACCCACGACCCGAGTACAAATATTTATTTGTCACATATTAACGTCGCAGGCAGGGTCACTAGGTCACTACCAACTAGGTTACAGGGTCGTCAGTTATGAATGTATCATTATAACCATAAATAGGTGAGGATCCAAATAAAAATATATTGTAATGGTTAATACTTTAAAAACACCGAATTAAAAAACAAAAGTCGATAGTATTATTAAAATTCTATAAAAATCCGAATTCAAAGAAATAATCTTCGAAAAAGGACCACTAAAATTATCGCTGAACATAATATTATTATATTTATTTTTTACTAGTAAATACCTTCGGTAAACTTTTCGCTAAGTCCACTCTAATAAATGTATGGACGGTATTGTATAAATCGACGTAACTTTTCTTATTTGTTAACCTATTGAAATAAAACAAACACTAAATGTCAATCCGAGCAAGAGGGTGGTGGTAGCTATGCTGGTAAGCAGACTATTTATCTTTAAAAAAACATTTAATTGAACAATCTACTCACTTGGAACTCCAGAGTCTTAGGGTTTGAGATATGCGCCGCCGGCACATCTTCGATGTTGACACCCAGTTTTGTTGCCACATCGTCCCGGGAACACTGCAATCACACATCGATCAACAACCTTTATAAAATGCATTCCACCTTTACGAGACTAGGTATTTACAAGGGCAACATAGTTTTACACCTCGTTTACATTCAGCCCCTACCGCTGCTACTCGCGCTGTCGGCAATAATCCCCTTGATACTGCCGTGGCAGGATCGAGAGAAGTGTAGTGTTTACATACTGCCCTACCACTCACTTCGCTTTCGACTTTCGGCAATGGCAGACGTCGAAATATTACTGAGACGGAGCTGAATGCAGTACATTATGGGCGCCATTGACGATGCGATCGATCGGTGCGATCCGTCGTTGCCAACCGATCGCACCGACGGATCGTTAGTGTATGTTACCGCTATGAGTGGCACTTTTGAACCGATCGATCGGTGCGATCGATCGCATCGTCAATGGAGCCCATTAGATAAAAAAGCCGTGTTTATATGGGAAAGGATCAAGTGTGGGCCGTAGCAATCCAATTACGCCAATATATACCATCGGCTCAGCGCTCGAACTAAAAAAAAAGGTCATCGGCAGTGAATTTGATGCCCACAAAACGAGTAATACTTTTCATTAGCCTGCATTAACATCAATATAAGCCTGGTGGCGCTGTTTTAAGGGTTTAACATTCGTTAAATGTTTGCAAAACAATAAATAAAATTGACTTTGTGAAAATTTGCGAAAAGCCGTAGAATTTGCTACGGCAATAGTGTTCCAGCCGTAGCCCGTAGATTTTGTGATTTTTTGGCCTGAAAGCCGTAGAACACGGTAATTGCCGTAGCATTGGCAACACTGGCTGAATGTGAACACGCACTGTCGCTCACGCTCTTTGACTTCCGCACAAAAAACCGCTCTTTTGGGGAGCGTCGGGCAGCGCGAGTAGCAGTGGTAGGAGCATGAGAAGTATCGTGTTCACATACTCGTCCTGCCCACTTCCCTACCTACTTTCGTGCTCAAATGAGCTGAATGTAAACGAGGTATTAGGATGTGTTACAAAAATGCTGAAACTAAATCCGTCCCGCCAACTATAGTAACCATTGAACTATTATTACTAGCGTATATGCATAATACCTAGAACCAACGCCTCGAACCCGACGTTTGCGCAATGAACTCGAACTATAGCCAATTGGCTACAATTTTCATTGGATTCAATCAATTCTGAAAATAGTACCTTTCGACTGTTCTGGTACATACTATCTTGGTGCGTCTGAACTTCGCCCAGAAGGCTGCGCGGTAACACAATTCGGCAATGCTCGGTACGCGGCGTATTATGTCACACGTTAGCATGTGCGTGTCGCTATCTGTCTTACATGCGCTAAAGTTCGCATAGCCTATGTTCAGACGCGCCAAGATACGTCGGCCGTACATTATACTTGAATGGTAGTAAGTTGAATCATACAACTGACCAGTGTGAAGGTGAGCGCCTCAGTGTACCCCGCGTGCGCGCACTCCAGCCGCAGCTGCTCCGTCAGTTTGTTGAGCGGCGTCTGTCCGCCCGCCGTCGCCACGCGCGGCGCGCGACGAGCTATCTTGTTGTACCTGCCGTCAGTGTCATCGTAGCCGTCATTACCGGCGTCGTAAGACTTGGACTTAACATGCCCTATGTTGGGCCATTAGTCTGCCAATAGTGTCAAAACTAATTAAGGAGACTTTGGAGGGTTGTGACAATTTTTACGCTACCAGACATAATTCTCAGCCTAGCCTTACCACCACGAAACTTAGGTACACATTCAAATAATCAGGAGAGACAGGTGAGTTGTGACACCACGCCATACCACCACTCCGTACTTCGGTGCCGCAACAAATAGCGCATCGTAACGTAACAATTATGTGATTTTTCCAACTCGCTAACGGTTATAGGTTTCGAGAAATCGGCAGTGTCACTACTCGCCTCTGTCACAACTCTTCTCGGCAAACATTCCCAACTTGTGGTTCACAATGTTCTAACATTCTGTTAGAGGTCGCAACTCGCAGTAATGTGGGTCCGCGTCCTTTTGGGCGGTTGGGATGACTTTGTAGTGTAATTACTAGAATTGCGACTAGTGAATACTATCGCTCACCCAGTACAAGGCCGTCTTTAACCCATTGGAGGCCCTGGGCATATTAGCAGAGCCGGCGTTAGCGGGGCGGGGGGGAGGCGAGGTGGTGCGACGGCCTGGGGCGCCACACTTTCCCATTGGTTCAGTAACAAAATGACCCCCCCCCCCATGACCGCTACAGAACACAGTAAACAGAAACACAGCCTAATTTTTGGGCGAGAATAGAGTAGCTTTGCGCATGCAAAAAGTAATAAGCAAATTGGTATTGTAGTCAGTACTTTAGCTTCGATTTATTCGAATCAAAAAGTTTTTCGGTAATAAATATCGGTTATCGTTTAGTGATCTGGCAGGAACTAGGGGCCCCCTCGATCACGGGGCCCTGGGCACGTGCCCAGTGTGCCCAGTGGGAAAGAAGGGTCTGACACAATAATACAACGGCACATCTACGTTGTCATATTTTACAGAAACGATGATCAAAAACTTTATAAAAATGTTTAAAATTAATTTATGGGCTCTTTTTACGTTTTTTACAGATATTTACCACTATGTAGATTATGCACTTTTAAATACGTATACCATATAAACTTAATTTCGCATTTTTTGCAGATGTGAACGATAGCTATATCAAATCAAATTTTTTTATTCAAAATTGGTTTGGTTTACAAACACTTTTTGAAAGTCATGCAAGTTACGCCAATGCTTCAACAAGGCCCTACTGTGAGAGGGCCCGGGAGAAGAAGCAGCAAGAAACTACCGAGTTTGTTTTTTTCCTGCTCACAGTTACGAATATGAACCTCGGCCACTACAATAGGCAACGGTGGGCACTTACCAGGTGCTCTACAAACCCGTCGTTACATCATTATTTAACATTGTGTTTTCATTAAAACACCGCAACTCACCCGTAAGCAATAGCGATATCCTCGTACAGATCGCAGGCGTGTATGACGTCATGTCTCGTGGGCGGGATGCGCACGCGCAGCGCGTCCCCGTCGTGCGCGCTCGACAGACACATGCGCGACAGCAGCGCCGCCAGGTGGCCGCCGTCTTCGCTGGAAGCAAGGGAAACCACCATTGACTTATGTATAAGGCATTTGCGTGCTTAAAATGTGGCACTTTCATTGGTTTAGTATTTTTTTTACACTTAGTGAACAATCATATAGGGTCTTTTGTCGTAATTTCTAATTTTAAAAAGAATAGCATAACAGAATTTAATCATCATCATTGTTATGAAACCTGTCCTCGAAGATGTGTGAAGTCTACCAATCGGCACTTGGCCAGCGGTTAACTATAGCCTAACCCCTCAAAAACTGCGAGCAAAAAAATACGAGCCCTGCTGTGGGACGGTTACGTGATAGTTACTGTGATGATAACCCAGAATTACAAAGATCAGAAGAACTCACTTAATCCCAATATAGTTGTTCGCCTTGTCAACATCGATGGTCTCCTCTCGATATTTGAGAGCAGGATAAAGCTGGTAGGTCCCATCAGGTGCGAACACCTTGCACTGCTGCACTTCGTACTGACTGCTGCAATACTCCGAGAACATGGTCACCATCGTGTCTAGCACTACTATCGCCTGCAATGACAAATTCAAGATCAATATACTAGTATAATAAAATTAAAAAAGCGGGCAAGTGCGAGTCGGACTCGCCCATGAAGGGTTCCGTAGCAGCAAGTAACATAATATAAAAGTTCTTGTAGTTCGTTGTAACTTTGATCGAGGTAAATTGCGGTTTACGATTTATGACGTATTAAAAAATCGTTCTCGTTCAAACCAATTTTCGGTGGAAGTTTGCATGGTAATGTACATCATATATTTTTTTTAGTTTTATCATTCCCGTATTTTAGAATGATGTTGCAATGTTGATGATAATGATGATGATTCACATCATCAGAATAGCATGTACCAAGATTGTTATTATCATTAGATGGCGTTGTAACTGATTAGCCATTCAACGCCATCTAGATTCTGTGTTACGAATTACAAACATAACGCATAATGTAACGGAAAAAATTTGTTTGCTGAATTTGTAGGCTGCATGCACGGGCTTAAATATGAAATCGATAGATAAGGAGTTAAACTCCAAAAAATTATCTCTGAAAATAAAATTTCATAAGGCATAAAAGCACTTTAATCTATATATATAAAAATGGATGTTGCTAAGCGCTAAACTCGAGAACGGCTCGACCGATTTGGCTGAAATTTTTTTTGTATGTTCCTTGGAGTCCACGGAAGGTTTTTATAATATAAAAAAAAAAAAAAAAAAAAAAAATACTAAACCAATACTTTTCTTTTCACATAAAAATTTGTTTCAGCATGTATGGTAGATGGTAAATATTCGAAATGGTATCCACGGGAATTAGTAGCAGAAACAATTAGGGTACCGGGAACAATGGCTAAAAATTTGTTTCAGCATGTATGGTAGATGGTAAATATTCGAAATGGTATCCACGGGAATTAGTAGCAGAAACAATTAGGTACCGGGAACAATAGCTAATCGCTATATCGTCGTCGATCAACTGCAGATAAAAGAAGATCAACAGTTGTAAAAGTAAATCAACTAAAAATCGAAATTGATAATCGTTGGATTGTTCCTTATTCACCAATCCTATGTATCAAAGACTTTCAAGGCGCACATCAATGTTGAATCTTGCCATTCCGTAAAATCTATAAAATACATTTGCAAATATGTAACAAAAGGAAGTGATATGGCTGTGATTGGAGTTAGTGCTGAGATTTCTGTTGATGAAGTTAACCAATACCTAATGGGCCGTTACGTTAGTATTAATGAAGCAATCTCGCGCATTTTTTCTCTTCCCATTCATGAAAGAATTGTACCCCAATGTAGTTCATTTAGCAGTCAACTTAGAAATTGGCCAAAGAGTATGATATTTCACTGGACAAAACGTACTACAACGAGTTATTCAACCACTATATACAATCTTGACCAGTTCTTGAGGTGAAAACTTCTTTAATACGGGGGTGATTTGAAATTCGATGAAACGAAACTGTCCAGTAAAAAGAGACAGACACATAAATTCTAAAGTGAGATAGGAAGCATTGTACAGGGGTAGGGGTGTTGAGTGGAGTGAAGTGGAGTGGCGTGGAGTAGTAAACCTACAATTATCATCATCCCGAAATTTTACATACGTCTCATTATCTTGAAAACAAAAATTTTGAAGGTTTCACTTCTACCACGTGTGAATTGCACACATTTTAATTTTTTGGTATGTGTCCCCAATTGATTTATGAATCAAATACAAAGATGATATATGTGACGATATCTTGCATCAAATGCGCACTAGAAAAGGGAATATACATTAACAATACACAGAAGAAATTTACAACGAGTCATTGATAATAGTTGAGGACATGTGCTTGATGATGTCAAACAAAGTATCATCTCAATTAGGCATGGCCGTGCCTAATCGCCCCACGACACGACGTTGCTTTAAGGGAATCAAAATAAATGTTCCGCTGTTGAACCAACAACAAAAATTTGTAAATGATGGAACTGGAGGAATTTACTATTTGGACTCTCCAGGTGGTACATCTTCATCTGGAATTGCAGCCACGTTATTGAATGGCGGTCGAACAGCCGATTCAGTGTTAAAATTTCCATTGAATATTCAAAGCAATGAAACTTCGACCTCCAACATTTCGAAGAATAAATTGCAGCAATGTAAGTTGATAGTGTGGGATGGATGCACGATAGCACATAAAAAGTCTTCGGAGGCATTAGACAGAACTATGAAAGATCTACGAAACAATCGAAACCGATTTAGTGGAGTGATGATTTTATTAGCAGGAGATTTCCGTCAAACATTACCAGTGATACCTCGGTCAACACCAGCGGATGAACTCAATGCATATTCAAAGTCCTCCATTTTGTGGAAATACGTAAAGATACTAAATTGAAACAAGAATATACGTGTACGATGGCAAAATGATCAAAGATGAATGAAAAAATCAATGATCAATATTTTCAAAGCAACTCATTGACTTTGGTAATGGCAAAATCCCTGTTAAATGATTCGACTGGCTGCATTATATTTTTGTCAGTTTACTGAAACAACAATCCAGCTCATACAAAACGTATTCCCAAACGTCTCTCAAAATTACAAAGATCATTTGTGGCTGAGCGAACGTGCTATATCAGCTGCCAAAATTACGGATGTAGATGAAATAAAATTCAAAATGAAATTGGCGGTGAATTATAGACATACAAATTTCACATACAGTTGATTGGGCAACTAATCAAGATGACGTCGTCAACTATCCACCAGGATCGTTAAATTTTCCGGGATTGACACCTCATAACCTTCAATGGAAAGTAGGATCGGTAATGTTAAGAAATATTAAATATTAACTTATTTTTGTAAGTAATCGTCGTTTATTGTTCAGATTTAAATATCTTTTGACAGAACGAAGTCTGTCCGGGCAGCTAGTATACTTATTAATTTGCTGTGGTTAATTTCATAGCTGAGACAATTTTTAAATATCTCATATTCTCATCACAACATAAGCAGCTGACGTAATTGAAGATATTGAAGTATTACCTTGTATACAAGGCTTAACCGGCAAAGAATTAGAATTAGAATTATTTGCTGAACATAGCAATATTAATGTATTATGTATAACAGAGCATTGGATACCATACTTACAAGGTCATGTTAGTTTGAATAATTATAGATTGTCAAGTGCGTTCTTTAGAAGGACTGCTATTCATGGGGGTTCTCTAATCTTAGTGCAAGATAATATTTCTTTTAAAGACCGAAAAGACATTGTTAGTTTATCTGTTGAACGCACTATTGAACTGGCATGTGTGGAACTGGAGCGGTTTTTTATAGTCTGTGTATATAGGCCCCCCTCTGGTGACTTTAGTATTTTCGAAGATACACTGGAGGATGTACTTAAACGGTTAGTCTCTAAAAAAGAAGTAGTGATATGTGGTGACTTCAACGTAGACATCTTATTAGATAGTCCTATGGCTACTAGGCTACTAAGTTTGTTTAAATGCTTTAATTTAAATCCAATATTCAATGAGCCAACCAGAATAACTGACACTACAGCTACATGTTTAGATAATATCTTTTGCAATTGTGAGATTTTAAATAAAGAGATATTCAGTAAGTTGAGGTCAGACCACTGCGGACAAAAAATTTCGTTGTATAATTCTGTTAATAAGAAAAAACAATTAATAAAATGTAGACCAATAACTAAAAAAAAGATTTCAACTTTTAAAGAGAAAATTAAATCAAAACTACAAACGCATTTAACGTTACAACAAAGAGATCCAATTAAACTATATAACACATTGTCAAATAACATAAATAATGAATTTAATCAAATTTTCAAGTTTAGGTATATAGATATAGCTAAAAATAGTAAATTTAGTGATTGGGCTACTGTAGGTATTTATAAAAGCAGGAACAAGATGTACGATCTCTATGCCGAGAAACAATACAATTTTTCTTCATCTTTTCAGGAGCATGTAAGAAATTATTCAAAAATCTTTAAAATAGTTTGCATTCAGGCGAAATCAATGTACATAAAGGACAAGATTATTAACTCGGATAACAAAATAAAAACGGCTTGGAATATAATTAGTAGTGAGAATGGTAACGCAAAGTCCTGTGATTTCAGTTACGAACTGTTGATTAATGATAACACAATCACTGCTGATAAAGACGTGGCAAGTGAGTTTGAAAATCACTTCCGTAATATTCCTATAACGTTAACTAGTTCATTAGCTTCTTCGCCGACGGAAGCACTTTCTATATTAAAAAATCATGTTAATGAATGTAATATTTTATTTGAATTTAAACATATAACCACTAGAGACTTAATTAACGCATTTCAGTCTCTGAAGGTAAAGAATACCGGTGACTTATGGGGCATTTCGGTAAAAATAATACAGCATATTATAGATATTATAGCACCATATTTGGTCATAGTTTTTAATAAATGCATAGATCTAGGTATCTTTCCAGATCTTATGAAATGCAGCAAAATTATACCACTTTTTAAAACAGGCGAAAAAACCGATATTAATAACTATAGACCAGTTTCTATTTTACCAACTCTTAGTAAGATTTTTGAAAAAATAATATTGAATCAAATGCTGTCCCATTTCAACAATAATAATTTATTACATCCTGATCAATACGGTTTCACTAAAGGCCGTAGTACAACCGATGCAGGGGCTAGGCTTTTAAAGCATATATTTGAAGCATGGGAATCATCACAAAATGCCATAGGTGTATTTTGTGACTTATCTAAGGCATTTGATTGTGTTCAGCACGAAACATTGCTGTTTAAACTTGGCCACTATGGTATAAAAAACAAGGCCCTTAGCTTGATCGCGTCTTATTTGAGTGATAGGATACAAAAAGTTAGTATAAAAGATATTAAGTCATCGGGGTCACCGGCTGTGTTGGGTGTACCGCAGGGCTCGATCTTGGGTCCGTTTCTTTTTCTGGTATACATTAACGATTTACCACATTATGTAAAGAACCAAGCGGATATTGTACTATTTGCTGACGATACATCATTAATATTTAAGTGTGAAAGGAATAAAGTAAATTTTGACGACGTAAATAGTGCTCTTTCGCATGTGTCGCGTTGGTTCACTATCAATAATTTGCTTTTAAATGCAAAAAAAACTAAATGTATAGAGTTTGTACTACCTAATGTTAAAAAAGTTAACAAATCTCTCAGACTGAATAATGAAATATTGCACATGGAGGAATCCACGGTCTTTTTAGGGGTGACCTTAGATAGTAAACTTCAGTGGGGCCCACATATAACAAATCTCGCGACTAAACTCGGTAGGGCTGCTTATGCTGTTAGGAAAATAAGGCAGTTTACTGACGTCGAAACTGCTAGGATGGTTTATTTTGCATATTTTCACAGTATTATGTCATATGCCATCTTGCTGTGGGGCAAAGCAGCCAGTATAGAACAAATTTTCATACTACAAAAAAGAGCTATTAGGGCTATTTATAAACTTAGATCTCGTGAAACTTTGCGTGACAAGTTCAAAGAAATAGGTATACTTACAGTAGCCTCACAATATATCTATAGTAACGTGGTTTTTATACGGAATAATATAAGCGCGTATAAACAAAATTTTGATATCACTAATCGCCAAACAAGAAAAATGCACCAGTTAGTAACGCCATCTTACCGTCTTTCTAAAGTGAAGCGATCTTTTATGGGCCGTGGTGTACAGTTCTATAATAAAATCCCAAAGTTAATACGTGATTTGCCAGTGGAATTATTTAAGAAACATGTAAAATCTCAACTTTTAGGCAAAGGCTACTATACTGTAGATGAGTACATAAATGACAAAGACGCATGGAAATGACCAGATCTGCAACCAGTTCCGTACAGGCTAGTGATACTTCTTTGTAAGAAATATACCAATGTATTTTATTTTTAAAAGATGTGCTGAGGAGTTTCTTTCGGCTTTTCTTCTCCTCCATGACAAAGCACCTTTCCGAAAAGCTGGTAAATTAAAAAAATGACGTGCATAAGTGTATCAATGATACCTACATGAATAAATGATTTTGAATTTGAATTTGAATATAGTTTACCTTGGTAAGATCAGTAGCAGTACATTCAATGAAAACATTCTTTGTGTCGAGGGTAATCTTGGAGTGGTCGCCGTTGATGATGGGTGGCATGGACAGCACCACTCCGTTCTTGTCCTTGATCACCGGGTACACTGGACTGTCCCTGATGATGCCGAGGTACTGCTTCAGTTGGGCATGGGTCTGAAAATTATAATAGATAATGATAGACGCTTTAACTTATACCCACTAGGATTACCTGTATCACGGGTGGCATGGATAATACAAACAAGACATCATTTTTGTGAGCGAGAAGTATAATTGTGGTGCCTATAATTCATGTAATTGGTTGTTACCATTTTAACTATAGTAAATAAATAATAAATAAATCATTTACATCCGCAATCTTGACCTTTATATATTTATTCATCCACTATTTCGACAGACTATACTTCCGATTAAAAATATCGAAATGTGTGCTGGGACACATAGTAGAAGTGAAACTTCAATGAACAAAAAAATATAAAAAAAAAATTCAAAGAAAAACATATTGAAAAAAAAATATTCTTTCTCCTTTCTCTCCCTTCGCCGCTGACACCTCTAACCAAGTGATATATCGTCGTAACGCTTTTTCGTAACAGAAAAAATCCTAATACCCCCTCATTAGCTGTGAAGGTTACTAAAATTACTGACATACTTACTGAGTACAGCTCCATCAGTTCAGTAGCACTCATTTCCTTCTGTTGATTAAGTGCCTTGAACTTAATCTCGCTTGGTGGTAATGCATCGTAAATAAAAGGGCCCTGTATAGTGTCCAAGTCGTGAGTTCCAATGGCAACTAAAGTTCTTTTTCTGCAGATGTTTTGATGTAACTTATCCTGAAGTACAGAAAATGGTTGTATTAGAACATGATATTTATTCATGTCCGTAGCATCATCATATCGCAGCATCATCATCATAGATACATAATAATGAAAATGTAACTGAAAAATATTTGTTCTGACTAATCTCAGAAACGGCTTAACTGATTTTCACACGGTTTTCACTGATGTATTGTAGTACGAGTAAATTGGGGTTAAAAAATAAAACAAAAATAATTTAAAGAATACTATCATACATTTTTTCGAGTGTGTGCTGTCTGAGTATAAAGATAAGTTTATTTAATTTTTTATGTTGTTTAAAATAAGTTAAGACGATTTTACTGAAGCAAAACAAACACACACAAATTCATACCAAGAAAGTAATGTTCAACCCTGAAACCAAATTACCTGTAAATCTATGAAACTGTTGTAGCTCTCTTTGGTGAAGGTGATGCCTTTCAGCACAGCAGCGACAGCATACGGCCTGATCTCTGCTGTTGCTGGTGTGAGGTGCAGGGAGTAGCAGTCTTCATACTTCTTCAATGTATACTCTGGTGGCTCTTTTCTGCAATTTCAGAAATACATTCAGTTATGTAAGTATAGATACACTATCACCATTCACCATTATCTTACGTAAAAGAATTAAATCTCATTAAGAGTAACATAAATTTCATTGATTCTAAGAAAGAAATGTGTATTAAAATAAAACCATCACTTGTTTCTTTGAAAGCAGTAAAGATTCAAGGCAGGACCTCAATAACATGAATTTCAAGTAACAAAATATGTTTTTTTTTGTTTTCCTATATTATGGAAAGGTCACACACAGTCAATAGTTGCAGAGCTGGACATTTATATAATTATGTCATTGACATTTTTCTTAATGTTACAGTAAACCTTTTCTTAACAAAATATTGCGAACACAATACATACTTTCCTTGAAAGACCAGGATCCCATTGACAAGTCCTTCTAGACATAGCAAGTCATATCTGTTGGCGGGAATGTCAATGCGGTACAGAATGTCCTCTGACAGGCCCGTCCCTGCCTGCTCTCCTTGCTCTTTCATTAACATTTGTTTCTCTGTTGTCTGCAATTCATAACAATACAAGTAAAGAAACAGCTGCCTATGAAATACTTAGCTGCTAAACTCTTTAAATACGGTATCTAATTTGTAATGATAATAAAATTATTTTAGAAAGTGTTTGTACCACAGGACCTATTTCAATCAAAACTAAATAAGATGTACTTACAACTTCATCCAATTCTAATCCAAATTCGAAACATAGATCTTGAAATTCATCATCAGCTGCAAAAAAGTTTCATATCAAGTTTGGATTTTGTTTATAGCATTTTGCTTTTTAATCTGAGGTATAAAGTATATTAACATAATATACTTTATTCGATACTGAATGTATAAAATAAGAAGATCCCTTATACGAAACGAAACGTTAATAACATAGGCGACGTGTAAGTTGTACGATAAGTTGTTATCGTATTATTTTAAAAGTAAAAATATATTACTATTAAAGTTTACTTACTGTAAGTTTTACCAAGAGCAGCAAAGAGAGCATCGCGTTTGACTGATATGGTAGGCATTGTGGTTGTATATTATGTTTTTTTTATTTTACTTTCCTTTGCGGTCGAAACCCGGAGTTCCTTTATTTTAGGTTATAAAAATTATTCACAACTTCATTTTCTGCTGTCGTCTTCTTGACTCTTGTTGAGTTTATTTGACAGTGACACGAGTACGCGAGCGATCCATGACAGTGACATAGGGAATCATATTTGATATTTCACAGAGTACAAAAATTATTACTATAACAGTTACCGTATAGTAATTTGCTCTATGGTTTGTTGAAAATAACTGGTTTCGAAATATTCATCTCGCATTTACCATGTAATGAGTACCTAATAATAAAATTAAGTAAATTAAAATAAAAAAAACCTAATTTAATGTCCTGACGTTAGGTACTGTTAACGTTTTTTGATGTGTTACATATTTTAATACTATTAACACTATCATGTGGAAGAATTAATGAAAATGCTTGTAGTATCGGGCGTTCGCACTGGACTAAAAATCACAACAAAAATTGTTTATTGTCAATGTTTCGGATTCTCAACAACCATATTGTCAAAGATATATTTTTGACGTGATAACGTCTATTAAAACGATGAGCGCCAGGCACATCTATGAAAAAATGTCGCGTTCCGCGAGCGAGAGAGTGGAAAAAGCGAGAGAGAAGCACTATCGGCTACGATCGGCGTATCGTAGCCGATGCCGTAGGTGATCGTAGTTGAGTGGAGCGGAGCGGGGCGGGCCGGAGCGGGGTGGGGCGGAGCGGAGCTTTGTCATGACGTTGTCCCGTTTAACTACCGTCCGTAAACCGACTTTACAGACAACCATTTTTAACTTAATCAAGTATCGGAACACGTATTGCAACATTAAAAGAATTTGAAATATCGATGACCGATGAAGTTTTTGTTTCGAAAAAATGATAAAAATATCGGTTTCATATGAGGTATTCGTTTTAACTAAACTGATTTATTTAGAACATCAGATTTATTTAGATTATGTCAGTATGCCTGAGGTAACATTAAGTCTTTATTTTATTTTAATTCAGTAAATAAAAAACGTGTGTGTGTACTTGTACACACGTAAGAACACAGAGTACTTAATCACTACGTTTTACGTAAGAAGTTATACTTCTTTGGCGTAACAGACCAAAAATAGCTAAAGATTTCAACCGCAACAACTCTTTGTTTGTAAGAGGAATCAGTAATGAGCTAACTTCATCATGTTGCTTTTTGGTAGTCGATGTGCGCGCGCATTGGAAACACGGAAACTTGAGAGACAATTATCAGCTACCTTCGTCATGTGTCTTTTCGCTGCCCGTGTGCGCACATATCGTTTACATTTTACTTTAAAAATTTTAAAGACCAAAAGAAGTATCCAATATTTTGAGGTTATTTAAAAATTTAATTAAATTAAATTTTTTAGCCCTACAGAAAAAGAATTCATTTTTAATATAATAATAATAATAACACTTCACACTCATAGTCCCACACTAGGATTCCCTGTATCGTGGGTGCAATGGACAACACACAAGACAAGGACATTCACATCCAGACCGAGAACAGAAATTCAAACTCATCATTCAAATTTCCGCCTCGCTGGGGATCGATCCCAGGACCCTCGGTGCGGCGATCTGGTATGATAACCATTGCACCACACGTCGGGTCGTAGGAAACTATTTTAACAAAAAATGGCGTTTTATAGCTCTACAGTTGGTTCAAAAATACTTATTGATAATTTAATTTGTTACTTCTTACAATTGACTGCTCTGTACACTAAAATAACACTAAATTAATACTCCATTTTCCCTAACTTTTTTAAAATATTTTAATATATGATTACCGGTATATTTGTACATCTTACACTTCCAACTTTTGATACTACATGACAACCGGTAATAATAACATAAATGGAAATATATAAATAGTACTATTAACCTCATAGTACCATACTTATTTCCATGACCAAAAAGTTACCCATATTATTATTATGTAAATCTGTTGTATTGGTATAATTTTAATTTTCAAATGATCGATTTTCAGTTTTATTTAATTTCTAAAAATATTTTTATATGGCAATATCACTTCAGTCATCATCATGAGTCACGTGACTAGTCTAGTCTGGGTTTTGCAATGCAAACGGTGAGTGGAGTGCCTTGTCATCAGTCCTTTGAATTTTTGGATGATTTTCTTTGGAATTCTTATTCTAAGTGAGTAATTTTTGAAGAAAATTGTTAGTTTGGCATGTACAAGTTTTGTTGTGGTGCATTGTTGTGATCGTGAGATGTGCTTTCATATGACGAAATTGTACCTTGTTCCGTGACTAGTGTGATATGACGCCATTTTCTTCGTGACTGCCAATTATCGAAGTTCTTCAATATTTTCTTTGTTTCTGTGGCACAATAAAACCTAAACAAACGTCGGTTACAAATATAAAGTGCCTTAAATTTAAGTGAACATATTTATAGTGTGCAGCCCAGACAGGCTATGCACCTACGTTGAACTATTACACGCATTTTATGCATGACACCACCTTCAGGAAGGCGTACATGCATATTAGGTACATTATTTTCATTTCTTTGTCTTTGCTTTCAAAGTAGTTTCTAGAATTGTTCTCTAATGTAGATCATTACGCTATTTAACTTGCAATGAAATCATATTACGTAGCGATACCTATCAAATTTTAGAAAAGTTTGGTATCTGGCACATTCTAAGTGCCTACCCTCTAGTCATTCAAAGGCGTGGATTTGATTGCCTGAGATCGTCGTCACACGTTTGTATAGGCACGTGAAATTTTACTTGTGATTGTGTTACATCAGTTTTAAATTGACGATCGCAATAGATTTACCTAATGTATCTATACAGTTAATATAATTTCAATTACGCCATCATTATTGTAATTTATGATAATGGCTATAATATTTATTGAAAGTTAGCTTTTGAGATGACCGATTACTTCATTGTGTTGGTGATATCTACATTTGAGATACTGAGAAGTATAACAAGTAAAGCTCTACTGAATCTGTAAAATTCATACATACATTTTAAAATCTAATTTAGTTGCTAAAATTCTAGGGTATATTTTATATGTACCTGTTTGTTGAATGAGTACTAAAAGGCCCCATGGGAGCATATGAGGTGTAAATACTTCTTAGTGTTGGTCATTATTGGTTGCTTAATTGTCTTGTTTAACAGTTCTCTTTGACAGTAGTTGTATTTTTTGAATGAAAGTATTTTGAATTCCATATATTGTATAGTGCCTCAATAGGTTCTTGAGTTCTTGTTTGTAAACAAAGGAAATTAAACATATAATAGAAATACAGTAGAGACTCCATTAACCGACTAATTGTTGTCATTATCATTCAGATAATCTAAAATCTGGATAATCGAATGTATGTGGTTTTTGTACATAACAGATTATAGCATAATACATCATTTTAGGTAATTATTAAAATCAATAAAAGTATATGAAATTTTTATCAAAAAGCAAAGTTTTTATATAATATTAAAAGTTATTATTACATATTAAAAAACAGGACATTTACTTAAACACTGCAACCTTAAAAGGTTAAAGTATTTGGTAATTGTCATATAACATGACTTATTTGATCGGGGTTTATAATCTGGATAATCACGAATCCATATAACTGAGGGCCAAATAATCAAGTTTCCACTGTAATGCCATTCTTATTATATAGCCTGTAACCCAGTGGGTCGTGATCAGCTGGATCAGCAGATGGTTTGTCTACCATCTGGGGCAGATGTCCATATGACTGGTAATGTTTGATCTTTAGACCCATATTAAAAATATGTAATATATATAGTGTAAATCATAGTTTTAAAAGCATTAAAATAAATATCATATTTAATTTACTATCATCATGTACATGGTCAGCACTAGGGTTACTTAAAGTTGACAATACAATTCTGAGATGAACCAATACTTAACATATTCAATGTCAATTAATTATGGACTCCTTACAACTAAATAAACAAACCTTTCTGAGTTGGGGTGTTAGTCTTTGCTGTTTGTGATTTATCTAATATATATAAATTACGTGTCCCGTTGTTTGTCTGTGATGGACTCCTAAACCGCTGAACCGATTTTAATCAAATTTGCACACCGTGGGCAGTTTGATCCAACTTGAAAGATAGGATAGCTTACATCTCAACATAAAAAAAAAAAACTTGTCAGAACGAAGTGAGATGGCCACCTTTGATTCTATACAACTCAATTATGCGATAAAGCAATTGTTTCCGCCAGCTTTAAATTTTTGTATAGATTGTAATAGATTGATGTTCCATCTCCATTAAAAAAAAAGTAAAAATATTGATGGTATTCTCAGTTAAGGTTCTATTTGAGGTTAGAGAAGCTATTGATGTCGCGCGCCTTAGTAACAGTTGGTATTATCATAAAATGTAACTTTATACCAAACGTAAAACACAAAAAAATTGAATGCTATTGAACATCATTTAAAAGACATACTCATAACAAAATGTACCAGTAATATTAGCATGCTATTTAGATAATAGTAGACAATAGAAGTCTATTGAGGGATCATGGGAGCTATGTTCCGTGTCTATAAATTGTATTACTCTTATTTGCATCAGCCTTGTATTGTAGCTCATCTGACAAAAGATACTGACCATTACAATGTGGTGGTTTGCCAAATGTTTTATTATTATCTTTATGCCACAGAACTAGCAAATGGTAGATAGACATCTGGTCACTTGATCATATGTGTCTTTGGAGGTTGAAATTATTAGGATGCATTTAAGAAGTAATATGCTTCAGTTCAAAAGCAAATGTGCTAGAAACATGTATTGTTATTAAAGTAATAGTAAATGAGTGATGAGAAGTTTAGGATCTAAATTAAATATTTCAAATGTTAGACATAAAATGTCCTTTGTTTTAGGTGGTGTAACCATTCATTGTGATGCCGGTGGATGCTGACCTCAACCGCACAGACGTGGTGTCGCCTGGTTGTGAGCTGAAGGGCCTCCGCACTTGGAAAGACATTTGTTTGGTACGGAATTCGCTTTTTCAACATCAGGTATGTACATACCGCTTCACCTTCATTGTTCATCTAATATTCATTTTGCTTTCATTTATAACATGCATAGTACGAAAGTTTTGTGCTTAGGTGCTGAGACCGGTATTAGGGAGTACTTAAACATAAAAATCGAGGCCCTGCCCTGAGTTGAGACTAATGTATACTAGCCCCATAATATTTAAAAATTAAAGGAATATACCAAAAACCACAATAAACTTCCCTGATAAAAATAATACCTTATAACAAAATAATGATTTTATAATTTAAGTGATACTTTGTAAAAGACACTGAAAATATTGTTATCCAAAAACTCACATTTGTGTGCTATGGATCAGTTCACAAGATAACAATAGATAGCAAAGCTTGATTAATTTTGGAGTTTAAATATAATCTTCTAATATATACAATTCTCGTGTCACGCTTTTTTGAAGTTGAACTCCTCCGAAACGGCTCGACCGATTTTCGTGAATCTTTGCGTGCATAACGGCTAGGGTGGGCGTGGCCTGATACGTACTTGCCCGGTTTTTTGCTATCAAAATTTTAACCCTAAGAACGCATAGTATCTCAGTCAAAACTGCGTCGCATTCTCACATTCTTTGTATGTTCTGTCTTCGCGTTATTGTGGTGTTAGCACACAGACACATCACACCACCTTGAAAGAGCTCACATCACCAGTAGATGCATGCCTTTAGATTTTACCCAATATTCATAAAACAGTAGTTGGTAATAAATTGTGAAGGTTGATCTTTATTAAAAAAAGCGGCCAAGTGCGAGTCGGACTCGCCCATGAAGGGTTCCGTAGCAGCAAGTAACATAATATAAAAGTTCTTGTAGTTCGTTGTAACTTTGATCAATGTTTTTTGCGGTTTACGATTTATGACGTATTAAAAAAAAACTACTTACTAGATCTCATTCAAACCAATTTTCGTTGGAAGTTTGCTTAGTACATCATATATTTTTTTCAGTTTTATCACTCCCTTATTTTAGAAGTTACGGGGGGGGGGGGGGGGGGACACATTTTACCACTTTGGAAGTGTCTCTCGCGCAAACTATTCAGTTTAGAAAAAAATGATATTCGAAACCTCAATATCATTTTTGAAGACCTATTCATAGATACCCCACATGTATGGGTTTGATGAAAAAAACATTTTTGAGTTTCAGTTCTATGTATGGGGAACCCCCAAAATTTATTGTTTTTTTTTTATATATTTTTGTGTGAAAATCTTAATGCGGTTCACAGAATACATCTACTTACCAAGTTTCAATGGTATAGCTCTTATAGTTTCGGAAAAAAGTGGCTGTGACATACGGACGGACAGACAGACATGACGAATCCATAAGGGTTCCGTTTTTTGCCATTCGGCTACGGAACCCTAAAAAGGGCTATGAATTTTTATCGAGGTTTATTAATTTGACCTGAATGAATGCAATAAAATTTAGTAGGATATATTTCACCATAAAAGTTCAAATTTTACAGAAATATCAATAAATGAAATTACATGTGCACTGCATACTTAACCTAAAGCATTTTTTGAAAATTTATTACTTACCAAAAGTAAAAGAATTAAGAAGAGAAGGGCTTTACCAATAAATTGTTATTTTAGTACCGCCACGTGTTCCTGAAAAAACAGGGCAAGTGCGTGTCAGGCCACGCGCAATGTACAGTTCCGAAGTACTAAGTTTATTGACTATTGCTCATTAACTACTTATGCTAACATAGCGGTGATAGTTATCCTTGTAAATTCATCATATAACCTATTTTTTAAAAAATTTTTACATGTCCAACTCCAACCGTTTAGCCGGCAGGGGGGGGGGACTCGTGACTCTATCCAAAATTAGCACTTCAAAGCCAAATATTTCGCAAACGAACTCTTAAATCTAAAAATGGTCTTAGAAGACCCATAATATATAAAGGTGCTCCCTCACCGGGAGCATTCGCGTGTAATGTAACGTTACAGTTTTGAGCATTACATCAGTGAAGGAGGAGAACCGAGCATTACAATGCGCACCTTGTAATGATACAAAACGGTGATACACCAGTGAAGGAGGAGAACCGAGCATTACAATGCGCACCTTGTAATGATACAATGTGTAATATCTTGTTACAACTTGTAACATCAATGCGCTCCACTTCCGACCGCTTCGTCTGACATCTTGCTATGGAATGCTCAAAGTCGAATCTGTAATGTTACATTACACGCAAATGCTCGTCAGTCAGGGAGGTAGTATTGTAATGTAATGCTCAAAGTCGAATCTATAATGTTACATTACACGCGAATGCTCGTCAGTCAGGGAGGTATTATTGTAATGTAATGCTCAGAAACGAATCTATAATGTTACATTACACGTGAATGCTCCCGGTGAGGGAGCACCATAATAAGACGTCCACGACGAATAAAAAAATCATCCTCACGTTACCTGTAGGGGAGGTACCCTGAAAAATGACGCCTTGACACTCAATCGGCATTGAAATATACGATAGTTTTAATAAATGTACTGTGCATGTATGTTCATTAAAATAGCAACTTTATTAGCTGGGTGTACTCACATTGTATGTATTCTACTTATTTTCCTCCATTTTCTCATGATGAACTCAATATAAATCTTGCTTAATGAACGCTTTGACTTTGATTAGATTTATTTCATGAAGGTAGATACTGTTTGCGACGTAGTATGTTTTGTCTGGGTGTATTTTGAAAGCAACACAAAGACGTTTTAAATAAATAAGATCCTTTTTGTTTACAAGTACAAAGAACTACATACAGGGAATACGACGTCATTTAAGAGTACATATTGTTATTATGTGTCCATGACTGGGCTAAACTTAAATATGTAAGTTTAATACTTTGTTTGTTTTTAATATTTATACGAAATTAGAATAATGTTGAACTTATAGATACTGGAATAAAGATGAGATATTTATTTTGAAATATTTTCAAAAAATAAATGTGTTTATAGACGTTAGGTTTTGTAAAAGTTATCCTGCATTAGGTTTAAGTATGAATTATTTCATTTCATAAATTTTAGTAACTCTATTATTATCAGCTATATGAGTCATCGCCTCTGTAACTAACAATAAAACAAATATATTGTTTAGATGTCACTTCAATATGAAAAGTCACTATCGTGGAATAAATATCAATTAAGACGACAGTCAAGATCTTTGATTGAGCAATTCTTCTATTAGCTCTGGAGTAGCGTTGATAACGTTCTATGCCTCCTCAATCACGAGAAGTAGGTACTCCGTATTGGGGCGCTAATGGTTAAAACGATCTGTCCAGAACGCAATAATGGCCTATCGTTGGACAGGGTAAAGTAGAAACCATCCATATTTCTTCTTGTGTGCTGTACAATGATTATGGGATTAGGGATAACAATATAGTAAAAATTAAACCCAGCTATAGCATGCCGGAACCAAAGTTGTTCATTATTGTGCTACAGATATACACCGCAAGAGTATTACAAAATAACAAGGCTGTCCGTACTCTTGGCCAATTTCTTTCAGTGCAATCAACGTCTCAACCTTTGAGAGTGCCAACTATTACGGCGATGCTCGTCGAAATCACGTGACGTAGTATAGCGCTGCAAATGTTGGTTTGGAAACGTTCCTTCAGTTCCACGTGTTCGTATTTCATTGACCTTCTCTATATTATCTTAATAATATGTTGTTTTGCGAGCTTTTTACATCGATCGGCTACAAAGTCTACCAATACGGTCGCTGGTTATTGACTCGTGGTAAACTAATGCACTCTGAGGAGTCAGTGCTTCGACTGGGTTCGATGAGTTTGGGGCGTAAGGAAAGTCGCAAAACCGTGTAGTGGAGCGCGTGGGGAGGTCAGCGCCCCGGCCCAGGACTAATTTGGGGGAGATCGACGACTCGAGCCGCGCCGTCTTCACGGCTTTGTCCCGCGCTTTCGTCCTATGTCCTATAACGTCTATGTGCTCCGTTCATCGTCGGGCCCTTTATAATTATTTGTATATAATGTATTATTATTTTTAATATTGGTTTTTCAATGTTTTACTTTATTGTTTCTTCTTTTGTTTTGATGATAGGAGCGATGTCATAAGCCTTGGCACTTGTAGTTGGACGAAGATAATCTCATTTCCCGTCGTGTTCGTACTCGTATGTCATGCCTGTCTCTTATTCTTCGAAGAGATCAGTGACGTCATGTAAGAATGCACTTATAATTTGGGAAAGCGGTGATTCAAGCAGCGTTCTGTGACCACGCGCCTCTGAGTCATCGATCCTGCTCTGTAATTTCTAATAGTTCAATTTGTGTCTCGAGTGTGTTTAGTGTTTTTCTTCTCGTGGAATAATAACGAATGCGAGACGCGATTCGATCTCGTGCTCGTGTGCCTCCGTTCGTCGTGTGTCGCGGTGTTGTTGTGTGTCGGTCGAGATAGCGGGCGTGTGTTTATCAGCTCGTCGGGTGGCTGGCGGTGGCTTGTTTGTATTGGTAAGTGCGTGAGCGTGTGAATAGAATGACGCGAATAGTGGCTGGCGGACCGAGCCGCGACCGCCGACCGCCGCGCGACCGCGACGGGCGACCGCTGCTCCAGCGGGCAGGCGGCAGCGGGGTTACGTACGGACTCGCGGGCGCTCCGCGCTCGGTGCTCACTCCGCCATCGCTCGCCAGTTCACGCCGTCTCGCCGTGCGCGTCGGAGCTCGTCGTCGCGAGGCCGAAGCGCCTTTTTCGTAACGTTTCAATGTACTTTTGTATCGCTTGCGACTAATGCATCTTATCTATGCAGATAATAGTGCTTATTAGTGCGCATTCACACCCGGAAAAGTAATTGTGACTGTGATATTATTTGGATTCAGTTGGTGTCCGTGAAGAGGTTATACTCGCACATTCTACGTGGCCATGGGTTCTTATTCTTGCCCGAAGGTAATGTCGGTTTGTGGTCGAATATGTGATTTATCTGTGTGCGTCTGTGTCGTTGGACGTATCCAAGTGGAGGCTGCGAGGCCACCTAGACGAGGCTGTTTGAAGGCCGCCAGACCGACCTTGGTATCAGGTCAATGTCCTCGTGCGTTTTAGAATTTTTACTATGCATTTCTCGCGCATTTGATTTGTTTTTGTTTATATTGAATTAACAGTAGTCCGCTTTTTATATTGTGAGTTGTAGAGGTTATTAAAAATTGCATAGATGTTATAAAGTGCGCAATAGAGGGAGGACTTAGTCCATTAAACTTTGAAACACGTGATGGGTGTATGAGCACTGACTGAGCATGGATTGTTGATATATGAGTTAAAGAGGTGTTGTTATTTTTTTATACTGTTATAATACCTATTTTAATTTCGATTTACTTGATTTACTGAGGATCATTTACGAAATTTACATGATAATAGGGTTTAGTTTGCATAAATGGCTACGTGATACAATTGACTAAATCAAAGTAAAGTTTAGTCGTATTTATAAATTATAGTCTAATTTTGTCGATTTACTATTAAAAAGACGAATGTCTTCTTTGTGCAGCTGGTGGAAGTGGAACTTACTTTATTTCACTATAGGTATTATAGGTAGGTGCAATTACAATTAAATAGGTATTCTATTTGTGGTTTTCGTGTGCATGTAAGTTCTAACTAGAGCCATATCTATATTTATAGTCGCTAGAAAAATGTGTGGTTCATCCAAATTATCTTTGTTTTTGCTATTGTTATGCGTGTTATGATTTGTGATTTACGGTGGCAACTAAAATAATCTGTCGTAATTATGTGAACGGTGAGTTGACGTAGGTTCCTAGTTGGATCAAAGACGAAAATATCTTTCACATTAATATGCTACTTTACTTGGAAATAAGCATTTGTTTCCTTCAAAGGCGTGTTAATGAAGTCATTACGTTGATAAACAATAATACGCTATTCGTGACTAAGCAATAGGTATAATGACCGCGTCACCACACATGGGAATGTTAAATTTAATTGGAATTCATTTGTTCCATAGTGAGGAAACCTATGTAATAACCTTAAAGTAAATGACCTTAAAGTCAATTTTTGGCTGTAATTTCCGTTCTTTCTTGAATAATTTTAAAACTATCCATTGTAGAACTATAGGAAAAATATATTTGAGATCCTTGCAACAAGCCCATTCATTTGACATGCCACACAACAAAATAGTTTTTGTTTAATTTTGATTCCGTTAATATATTTTTTCAAAATTCAGTTGTTTACTTTATACCTTCGTCTTTGGGTCACAAAAAAGTACATGAGTACCTTTCAACTCATTTGGTCCAGTAGTTTCGGAGTAAATTGGCTGTGAACGGCGCGGGCGGTCGCCTAGACGCACAAGTGATCCTATGAGTTCAGTTTTTCGTTTTTTCGTACGGAACCCTAAAATTTTACTGAAACTAATTAAAAAATAATATCGCGTTTAAAAAGATTAAAGGTCATTTAACTTATTTTTAAGGTTTACCTTAAAAAATAAGGATAAGTTTCAATTTCTGTTCTTGGTCTGAGTGTGTGAGTTCTTGTCTTTCTATGTTGTCGATGGCACCCATGAGGACACAGGGAATCCTAGTGTTCTGCTGTGGCCTGTGAGTGTGTAGCGTTATGTTTATCCAGCGAAAATAAGCTGGTCATCGGAATCATAATGGAAATGACACGGACATTCTGATAAAATTAAAGACAATTTTCATCCAATCATGGATTTCACATATATCCAAAGACAGGAGACGGTACTTACTTACATCTGTTTATTATGTACACCATGAATATACATATTTACGGTCTCACGATTGCAATATTTCTACGTTAATAACTATTTATTACATACTAGTTTTTGCCTGCAGTAAAGATCGATTTTTACAAATCCCACGGGAACCCTGAACTTTTCTGGGGTAGCCTAGATGTGTTTATCCAGGGTATAGGCTATCTCCATTCCAAACAGCCAAATCGGTTTAGTACTTGTGGCGTGATTGAGGAATAAACATCCAAACATCTTTACAAACTTTCACATTTATAAATAGGATTTGTAGTTGTCGCGATTTTAAAACCTCGACCGTTTCAATCATCCGTCCCGAAATCAGATTCATCGGACGTGGCTACACTAGTTCAAACACACACACTACACTAGTTCAATTAAAAGATTGCGTTCCATACATACAGGTGAAGTTTATAATGAAGCGTGTATAATAAGCAGCACCCGAACGGGCATCGTTTTTTATGAGACAAAACTGAGCACGTCCATTGTGCTCAATCGGGACGACCGAGAGAGCAATATGTATGTAGAGCGAGCACAGCTGTGCTGAGCCGCATCGCCGCACCGCCGCACCGCACCGCCGCTTGCGCGATCAGCTGACGCTCCACGGCGGCCATCTTGCCGTGCGTTTTCCATTGTCGAAGCGTCATTGTGCGCGCTGTGACGCACTCCCTCTCGACCTAATGTCATTGTCCTTCTACTCCTTCTGTACGCTTTGTTTTACCGGAAAACTTGCTGAATCAGCCACTGATTCTCGTACTCGGAACAGCACTTCCCCATTGCGAAACTTGCGGATATGCTCCGAGAGTTGAGACCCTGGTTAGTCTATTTTTGGTATGTGTCGTTTATGTACGTAGACGCGCGTTCGATATGCGTGGGCGCAATCTTTATGCTTACTTATCTACACACGTTTGTTTTTTGTCGAATATACGCCGAGAAATAATTTTATCGACCTTGTTCTAAACATTAGATGTTGTGTGTTTCCGCGTAGCGTTTTTGTTGTTGTTGAATATCATCAAACGAAATTCAAGGTTTTTTCACACATATGCAAGTGTGATTTGCAATTTTATTATTGTGATACGAATCGCACGCCTCGATCGCAGAAAAATCAGATTTTAATAATTTGAAAATTGTTTTTCTCTGAAATTCTGACGAAGTTGAGTCCATGACTGTTACAGACTTATGGTATCATTCGACAGAAGGTATAATCACGACAATAATAGTACATATTTTGGATTTCATGTAAGCTTCTGAGAAGTTTCCTTCGCAGTGCACGATTTTTTGCCTGTTACCGTTATAAGTTACCGTTGCTCTCGAGTGGTCAGACTTGTATTTTGTTACGACCGCTTAAATTTGATCAATTGAGTGAATGATAAGATTCATGACTGCAGCAGTTGGAGATTCGACCTATATACTGTTCGTGGGAGGTGGCTAGATCGCTCCCGCTAAATGTACGTGCTCAATTAGTCAATGGGGAAAACTTCTTTCGATTAAATATTATTGGGGTCAGCGTAGAATCCGGAAGCCTAACATATAAGTAATACCCATAATAATTATAATTACATAATTTATTTCAGCTCTTTATAAGATTCAATAATATCCGTTTGTGATGCGACATTTCATTAGATTCGAGGAAAAAGCAAAAATATTGAAGTCCTGGACTACTCTGGTGTATTGGATTAATTTTTATTTTCGATTTCTTTCATTTATCTGTATGCTATATAAAATATAATGCTTAATAATATTACATAATAAATGAATGATATCAAACAAGAAATTAAAAAA
Source organism: Thymelicus sylvestris (assembly GCA_911387775.1). Lineage (NCBI taxonomy): Eukaryota > Metazoa > Arthropoda > Insecta > Lepidoptera > Hesperiidae > Thymelicus > Thymelicus sylvestris. Next base: position 13,328,942 of record OU426896.1, on the reverse strand, counting down.
CTGGGCAAGTGCGTGTCAGGCCACGCCCGATGTAGGGTTCTGAAGTAATAAGTTTATCGACTATTACTCATTTGACTAACCAAAATTAGCACTTTAAAACCAAATATTTCGCAAACGGACCCCTTATTTCTAAAAGGGTCTATTTTTGGAAGACCTTTTCAATGATACCGCACACTATAGAGTAAGCGATGAATAAAAAATTCATACGTTACATGTAAGGGAGTTACCCTAAAAAAAAAAATGTTTTTAATATTTTATTCTACGATTCTGGAGTTTTAATAAATATGTATATCCATGCCAAATTACAGCTTTCTAGTACTAAAGGTCTCGGCGCCGCGGCGCTTTGCTTCGGACAGAGACGGACGGACGGACACGACTAAACTACATATAAGGGTTCCGATTTTACTTCGGAACCCTAAAAATGAGCCTATCGTGTTTGTTCTCATCTCGATGTGTTGTCGTCACTTCCTCATTAGCTTTATTACTCCTGTTGCTTTGTTGTTCCTTTATCCCACTTGCTGCTCAAGGCTGGTTTGTCTATAGACAATGCCTTCGATACAATGTCTTCAGTTCAGTTAGACTACTTCTTATAAACTACTAAAACTACTTACATTCAGTATCTAACTCTGTTTTGAAATGTAAATATAATATAGTTTTTTACCTCCGACCCCAAAAAAATAGGGGTTCGATCGGGAATCGGGACACGTGTGGTGTGGCATACCGCATACACCACAGGAGAGCCAATCTGGCTAACCAAGCGAGCGAACGGTATTTGCTAGGCTCGGGCTCGGCCACATGTTTAGGATCATCTACAGGGAGTCGGGTCAGGCGTGTGTTGGTTGGTGTGTCGGTGTCGGTGTCGGTGTAGTGTCGGTGTCGATGTCGGTGCAACGGCGAAGCGGGTCGCGCTCGAATTGCGTAGCGAACACTCGGCAACTGGGTCAGCGGGGCACGGCGCGGTGCGGCGCACACCGCCACCCGCCGGTTGTCAGCCGACTGCCGCCAACACAAACAGACACACACACAACATAAAACTTATATTAAGGATTTTAATGACGAATATCGTGATGTTATCTCGGCCTATAACCGGATTCTTACCCCAATACACCCGACGTGATAAACGAAAACTAGAAAATTATGCCTGTTGACAATTCACTACAATGTGCTATTGAAATAACAACGGACTTTAATGTGTGTTGTAGTTTACTCACTTTATTTCAATAGGTAATTTAGTACCTAGTCGATTATATTGTTGTAAAGCTATAATCGAACATCACGTTTTCGACTAATCGAGCACTCGCCTTGGCACACTTAATTCGCTGCCGATATTGCGAACTATTAATTTTTATTTTAAACTGCTGTTCCTGTTGGTATGTGCAATACCATTTTTTTATTAATGCTCAAAACTTGTTATGACTTTACTCGAAATAATCAAGTAAAAAATATACGTTATCATTTTACTATAGACTGTGCGTCGTACATATATTAGGTTACTCATAAATTTAAATATTTTATTGGAGGGGACACCACATTGGTCGCCACCTAACGCAGTGGGACTGGGACCCTGACCTGAATTTCCAAACGGTGAAAACATGACGTTAGTGATGGCGTCAAATTTTGTGGGACTCGATAAAATGGAAGGTTTTTCCGTCACGGATGGGTGCCCGGTGCTTGCACTAAACGTCTTTCTAAGACACCAACGGCCTTCTTTTTAGTGTCTTGGTTTTCAGAATTTCCTCGTTATTTTTTTACTTAAATCGATCTTTTAGAAAAATCTAGATTTAATCGTGACAAACATTCTAATTGAACGAATTTACGAGACTTGGGCAATGGGTATTACGACAATAGGCGCTAGTAATTAAAAACAGTAAATGTAGTTCGTAGTTTACCGCGTTTTCGAAACTTTAAAGTAAATAAGATGGCAGATAGTTTGAGTGTATACGTGGCCTTCGTTTACTCACTTATTAAACGCGCAAATTGAATCAGGTAAAGTTGCGTTGCAAAATATTTGCAAACAATATTAAACCTTGTAGGTTAATTGCAAAAGTTGTGCTACGCGCATTAATATTATTTAAACCGCTGAATCTACAGAATTAATGTTTTATATTTTGATAGTCTTTCAGTTTAACCAATAAGGTTTAGAATATATTCTTGATGTTTTGTGCTCGTGGATGGTAACAATTGAAAAGCTATGTACGTCACCAAAATATGTATTTGTGAGGTCCGTTGCTGATGAGGAAATTTTTTCTTAAGTGCTGCTGCGTCACCGCAACGTCATCGGGAAAAATCATTATTTTTATTTATTTATTTATTTATTTATCACTTATGTGCACACACGAGTTCACAGGACAGTTACAGCAGGGATACAGCGGGGATACATTATATTTTTTATTAAACGATAGTAAAATTATTAATTACCGTTCATCAACATTATTATCTAGATGACCAAAGACACACTAGGTACTTTAAAAACACTTTTTGTGTTTATAGGAAAGTCCTGTTCCATTATCTATCTTATATGTGAGTGTTCATACTGAACTCGCGGGCGCGGGCGCGGGCGCGGTCGCGGGCGCGGTGGCGGATTCGTGTTCACACTGGCCGCCAGGCGTTTGCGCGATTGTGACATGTTGTCAGAGGTTGAAAACATGGACGACGATCTTTTTTTAACCGAAGATTCATACCTAAAGTTCCATTTAGGTACTCACCCTCCATATCAGGAAACAATTCAGCAATTTCCTTCCATAGTTTATTAAGAATGTTTCTGTTCATAAGATGCCTGTGTTTACTCTGCCAAATCTGAGTTCAAATCAAATCAGTTCTAGCCTGAATAGTACTAATAAACTCTTCTGTATTGAAGTACATGATCTTAGATGAAAGAACAACCCTTTAATCTGGGGACATAATGAATTCATGTGCTATCGTTTCTAGCGACAAGTTCAAAATGGTTGAAGTTACCTGACATAATCGCGCGTTCCGCCGCTAGTTCAGTGTGAACACACTCATACATTCTCATGCGTTTGATATTGCCGCTAGCGGGCCGCGCGCGGTTGTCGCTAGCGTGCCCGCTACTTACACCGCACGTGCGTTTTGTATGTGAACACTCTCATAGTAGTTCATATGTTTGAAATTTCGCGACCGCGCCCGCGACCGCGCCCGCGAGTCAGTATGAACAAGCACTATGTCATATCAGCAATCATTTGGTAATGCAACAGTTGTAGGTATTACTGGCATTAGCCCGTTGGCTCCTTGACATCAAATAGGTTTGACATAACGGCGCATACCTACACATTTTCATTCAACAAAACCTAGTTTCATGTATTCTCAAAGACTTACTAAGGCACTAATATGCGTTGTATACAAACGCCCCTCATGCAAAGGAAAAATATTCATTTGATAAAAGTCAGAGGATGATTATAGATTTGCCAAAGAAAATACGCATCTTGATAATATCTCAATGTCCATAATGAGTTGACGGGTGGTAGAACTTAGCGACGTAGGAATAACCTGTGCAAGGATTACAAGTGCATTCACATTGACGTGTGTGAGGGAGAGTGCGGTGCGGGTACGAGCCGCGATGCGCGCGCGCAGGCGATGCCGCGATGCGCCGCGGTCGATGACTCCCCAATGCGGCTGGCTAACGACCTTATTATCACACACCCGCTATTATTGCCCTAATTACAGCCGGGGAGCTGCAGCTACGGACCCCATTGTAGTCGTTTCATCGTTTTCGACTCTCCAAACCAACTCATCTTAAAATTAAAATAAAAATCTCACAGTCCTCGTACTGAGTGAACGCTTTGTAGAGAAATGTACGAGTGCCCGTAGATAATGAAAATATTCCACTGCGACGGAGAGAGCATTATGATCATACGTTGAACCTAAGAAAAAGTTTGTATTGCAGATACGTTTATTTACTTTATGTAATACGGGTGCTAACTATACAGTTACACCTATATTGATACAGTTGCAAGTTTTTTTTTGGAAAAGCGTTAAAAATATTGATCGTCTTGTAAAAGCAAATTATTGTTCAGAAAATGTGTTTTTTTGCTTTTTTGGCAACGGCACCGGAAAAGTATGAATTCTTGGAATATTTCTTATTGTTAGTACATTGATGATAGGTTCTTGTATCGTCGGCGAATATACATATAGACAATTCTTTTGTTATCTTTGGTAATGCAAATACCAAAATATACTTAAAACTTAAAGGGAGCAACAACATTCACAAAAGTGAAAATCGTGAAGCCACATCCTCAAACTAGAATTTCCTGTAGATGGAAAACTAGTTCCTTCTGTGTCTACACAGTGCACATTATGTGTTGTTATCCTAATTCGAAGGTGAATTCTTTAATAATGAATAACACAATCTTAATACGTAGCAGTTGCGATATTATGCGACGTGTTTATCATGAATTTATTTATCGAGTTAACTTTAAAAACGTGATATTTCAAACAGTCGTAATGATAATGATTTTAGCGATTTAAACGTTCCAATAAGCTGCTTATTAAATTGTTAACTGTTTATAATTATCATATAATATTAATGATAATGGGACACAATTTTCCAATTTCCGTTACTTAAACAGTGTTGCATACCTAAATATTTTGTATACTAAATAATTTATTCCTTGGTAATTAAATATTAAGTATATACAGTTGTTCTTATTCCTTTACAATACAATACAATACAATATACTTTATTGTGCACACTATAAGTACTTAAAATATTATAATGAAAGTAGTATTGACACAATAGGCGGTCTTATCGCTGTAGTAGCGATTTCTACCAGACAACCTAAGGGTAGAGGACACAGACGTTCAAGAAGTGCGTAGGTAGAGGTGCAAGCTAAAAAAATGAGCTGATATTTAATACCAAAGAAGAAGTAAAATATGTACATATGAAGGTACATAATAAAAAATATAAACTAAGATATATATAAATAAAAACCATATACATAAATGTATATATAATATGTAACAAATATAAATAATATATATATATACATATATATCATTACGATAATATAATAATACATAATATTAAACTACATATAAATAAAAGTCAAGTGAAATTTGTAAGTCATTTTATGCCAATTTTTATGTCATCAGAGCAATCATTTTTATGTCAAAAATCAAAGGGTTAGATTCTTTCTTCAGGTCCTTTATGTGAGTAATAAAAAAGTTCAGTAAGGTGACGGGCGCAGATTTATTTTACGGTTGTATTAAATTAATGTTATTTATATTGATTTTGTTGCAAAAGACTCATTCAATTTGTAACCTAAATTATCTTACTAAATGTGTTAGATACCACATCTAACAATCCCGTGAATGATAAAGCAGAAAGATTTAAAATTGAAAATAGATGCGGTGTGCCAGATCGGTAAACAAATATCGTTAACATTTAACATTGTTAATTTTGTGTTTGTTGACGTTTGGTCTGGAGAAATAATTAAGGTTAGGTACAATATATTTTTACAGACATTATTTAGTGAAACATAACTGTATTTTGGCATTACAATACTGTCACTACGATTCTACAGTAAAGTGAACGAACGTGAAAGTGCGCAGCAATTTAAAATTATCGCTTTGTTTACCAGCTATTTGTCAGGAGATTTTTATTAGTGGTCATATAAAACGTCCAGAAGAATCCAGATGTACGACCATCTAGCAACTTTGTTAAAAAGGATGTGTTTCTCAATCTGTAAACAAGATCTTTGAATCTATGATTAGAAAAAACTAAAGAGAATTAGTCAGAAATGTCCGCATAGTTGACACCCACGGGGTTTCATCAGAGCAAGCACTATCGGGCCCGGGACCTTGTCGCGGCCCGCGGGGCGCAGCCCGGCGCTCCGTTTCGCGGGCGCGTTCCACTTTTGCCAGAGCTCTCTCTTGTTATGCAAACTTGTCGTTATGCATATTATGTTTTGCCTCCGCTAAGCCACACTCTCAGTCCATGCACAACACTTTCTATGGAGATAATCAGGCTGTGCCTATGCGTCACACCTGTTTTTCATCGCCGTTATCTACATAATGGAACGGAAATCATTGCTATGCGACGTTATTCTTGGATGTTATTTAGAGTTTAGACAACGTTTACGCAACGGACAAATCGAACGGGTTTTTGAACCATAAAGTTACAGATTTGTACTTAAATGTAGCTATTAAGTCACTTTCAAAGAAACTCTAACAAAGGGTTTCAAACTTCGAAGAAGTTACCCAAGGTTGGATGTTATAATTTCCCTTTTTCACGTAATCATAATAAGGAACAGGGCTAATTCCAATTGTCTCAAGCTGATGCATCGTAAAATGTTGTGAGACCTTATATAAAACCAAATCAGTTATTTTATTTATGGTGTCTGTGGCTAATTAACAACTTTGTCATTAGTTTTCTAATTAGATAAATTAGCAAATTGTTTCCTCATTAGTTTTAGTAACATTTATAATGACCATTATCATTGTCATCTTTTATCGTGACATCATTACCATTGTCAAAATGCGTTACGCCATTCGCCCCAGTGTTCTTAGTCGCGTGTTGTGCTTGTTACAGGGCCCCCTGCGATCCTGACACAGAAAGACGTAGCAGCTGGTCGGCGATCGAGCCGCTATCGTGAGAAGCCGAAGATAAATCACGTCTAAATTTCAACGTTTCTCAAGTGTAACGCATCGCGCCGCGTCGTCATAGCCGTGGAACTGTGCGCGTTACGACAAACGAGTGCAATATACTGTTAGTGCAATCGTGTTGACTATTGTCTACGAGGACGTACTTGTTGTGTTTTGTTTTTGTATATTAAAAGTGAAATTATTGTTGAACTATGGAACGTGAATCGAATCCTATGGAGGCGTTGTGCCGTTCGGGGTGCGGTTTCTACGGCAACCCCTCGACGGACGGACTCTGCTCGGTATGCTTCAAGGTGAGCTATAGTTTGCACATTTTTATACGTTTTGCGTGTTATTGTTATCTCCATGCGAAACATCGAACCTTGAAAACAATACGTACATACAATACGCGGAAGGCGACGCAAATAGACGTAAGCATGCATATCCTGTGTAATGCAATGACCATGCCTTAATAAAAATGGCTATTTTCATCGCGTCTCGTCACTAGTGCATGGAGTACGTAGTAATATCACCTTACTGGTGTAGTTTCCATTTATGAATTTTCATATCATGAACAGGGTAATATTTTCTAAGGATTTACTCAGGGCCGTAACTTCATTACTGGATTAATAAAACTGAAAAAGAAGTCACTTTACCATTTATTTAAAAGGTTAGTGATTTGATTTAGAAATTCATTTTTGATTTGTTGCCGTATTTTTTATTCTTATTTATTTTGTTAAATTTCATTAAAGATAAAAATCCTTCCTAATTAATATGTAAGTCTTGCTAATTGGTAGATAAGATGTAAGAAGTAACAAGCCTGTAGGCGGATACTGAGGTGCCATGCCGGTGTTGCTACCCAAAAATGTTTGATAATATATAGGAGTTTAGTTGATCTGCTATTTATATTTTTAATAGGTTTTCCATTTAATCTGAAACGAGATTGTGGCGACATAAAGTTTGGCCTGATTTAAAATTAAGCGAACTGTTCACGTATTGGCGCTGGGTTTATTCACAGTAGGTAGGTATTTTAGTGTTTTGTTTTTTGAGGTCGATACCCTGATATTTTATTCGTAACTGCGTTTTCTCATTGGCACCGACTGCGATCTTGCCGGTCTTTAGTGCGACACTCCTCAGGAGATCGGAATATGTACCTACATCGCGACGAGTTGTATCGAATCGATTTAGATTTACCATTTCAAGTCATTTGTGAACGTAGAAATAAATAATAGTGTGAGCATATAAGCTAATAGTCTACGCAATAAATTCAAAATGGTTGAAAATAGAGATACTGCCCTTAAAAATACGTGCGATAGCTCATTCTGTTCGGAATGATGTCTAGAAAAATGTTTCGGAAGCGTTTACCAGCACGTAAAAAATTGCAAAAGTTACTAACAAAATAAAGTAAAAAAAAAAGTATTTTGTTTTTGGTAATCACTCCGAAACTATTAATATTTAAGAAATTTTAAAACAAGATTCTTAAAGAAGAGGAAATTTCCAAACAATGACTCGCGACTCTCGAAGCTCTGTCTCCATTATTTATAACTTTAATTTAATGGTGGCCACTCACGGTCAGTCCATCGCGTCAAATGGCGTGATATACAGCCAAAATTTGATCGTGAATGTGAAAAACTGATGGAGTGATATAAAAAATTTGTATGTCCAATCGCGCCATTTTGACATATGTCATTTGGCGTGGCTCCAAAAATGACGGGATGGAATGACCGTGAGTGACCACCATAACGCTGAAAATGGGTCTCCACGCGGCATTTTTAGGTTTCGCGTGCGGCGTCAAAACCGAGTTCGTCACACTCAATAATTTTATAAGGTATTAATTATTAATTTAAAAAAATAAAAAAAATATGGTGTATTCGAAACACTTCAAAGAATTTGCTCCCGTAGGAAATTTTGCTTAAAGTTAATTTTTCAACAAGTTAGACGATTGTTAATTAACTAAATTTTCTCGAACTTCCATTTTCATTGTACATTAAAAAAAATATTTAAGTAATTGTCCTATAAATTTTTCGCTTCGTGGAGCCCTTCTTATATACATGCTTAACGAGATCACGTCATAAAAGTTTAAAAAGTTTTAATATTTTGTGTATAATAATTTTATAAGTTGAACAAACAATTTTTTCGTTTTTTTATCGAATCGAAATTTAAAAATTGAAAAAAGTTTTTATCTGTACTTTGTTATACATCGTTGTTTTTTTTTATTTTTAGGTGTTTCAGAAAAAATATATAAAAAAGTTGAGAATTTGTTTATAACAAACTAGCTATTACCCGCGGCCTCGCCCGCGAGTTCAAAGGGAAGTAACAATGAGTTGTTTAACATGCATGACTCTTTCCTAGATATAATAACATAATAATTAATAACAATAATTCATAAATAAGTAACAGATCCAAAATCAAATTAAGTATGGAAGTTTGGAAGTATGGATAGTATGGATGGATATGGAAGTATAGAAGCTCCGTTACGACGTGAAAGACGGGCAAACAAACAAACAAACAAACACACACACTTTCACATTTATAATATTATATATAGTAATATACAGTGTGACTGGTAAAAGACTTTAGATACTCAAGGACATGATAGTGCACGGTCATAGTTAATGATTAAAAAAATCAAAATCAAAATTATCCTCACAGCCCGTAAATTAACTTTAATCAAATTAATCTCAAAATACTCCGGAAGCGTGGACACCGTGTACACACGCTCGAAACGCCTCGGTCTAACGTCGCCACGCCGCGGTGCCGCGCGAACAGCTGGTGGGGTCAATGACCTTTGATAAGGGCAACATATGATTCCTTTTCTCTTAATACTTTTCCTAGCTTATAACAGGCAAAAATACAAAGGTAAGCTCTTAAACTGTGATTTATTGGAGGTATTACTTTGTTATTTAATTGATGTTATGATCTTAGACCTGATCAGCGCGTGCGCGTAAACAGAACTGAGGTAGTGAGTAGGTTTGGCGTAGATTTTGGCAGGCGGAGTCGGCGGCGGCGGCATCGATACTCAAAGACCGCGGTCTTTGAGCGCGCCGACTTTTGTCGGAAGCGGCAAAATTACAAACACTGGTAGCACAGCCGGTAGTATTTGTGTTTCACCACGTTTTTGATGTAATATTATTTATTAACCGCGTGCGTTCCGAGTGTCCACACTTTTTGTTTTTAATGGATAATTAGGTCAAATTTTAAGCACCCTTTTTAATTACATATTTGGATCGAGAATCGAGTACTGAGTATGCCCTATCAATATCACAAGTGTCTTACCAGTCACCCTGTATAGTAATATAGTATATAGTATATATAGTATGGATTATGTTATTATATCTAGGAAAGAGTCATGCATGTTAAACAACTCATTATTACTTCCCTTTGAATTCGCGGGCGAAGCCGCGGGTAATAGCTAGTAAATAGTAATAGCTAAATAGTAATATATAGTAATATAGTATATAGTATGGATTATGTTATTATATCTAGGAAAGAGTCATGCATGTTAAACAACTCATTATTACTTCCCTTTGAACTCGCGGGCGAAGCCGCGGGTAATAGCTAGTGGAAGTATAGAAGTATGGACAAATACGCATCATAATGGATCTTTCCATGGGAATGAGTTGTTTTACTGCAGTAAAAAGTAGCCTACGTTACTCTCCAGCCTCCTACCTATCTCCACACAAAAAATCTTACCATAACATCGCTCCGTTACGACGTGAAAGACGGACAAACAAACAAACAAACAAACAAACACACTTTCACATTTATAATATTAGTATGGATTGTTAAGTTAAAAAACAATGAAATTGTTGATAAATAAATATTTTTTTACATTTCTATTAAAGATTGTCAATAATTTTTAAGAAAAAAAAATTCTTAACTAATTATTCAAACAATAGAAATATCAAAAAACGATTATAAACAATTAAATATCATTGTTAAGAAAAATTTTTTTTTTTCAAAAATCATAATATTTTGTAAAGAATAAGATATTAAGAAATTTTTCCTTGAAAGCATTGAAATAGTCTATTTGTTCATAAAAAAAAAATAAAAAAAATAAGGGAATTTTTTTTTTTCAAGTCATTAAATGTCTTTTATGAATGCCAAAACGATTATGTAATAATAAATTGAGAAAAAAATTATTTCAATAATATTATTTGGATTTTTCATTTTTTGTTCAACTTATAAAATTATTATACACAAAGTATTAAAACTTTTTAAACTTTTATGACGTGATCTCGTTAAGCATGTATATAAGAAGGGCTCCACGAAGCGAAAAATTTATAGGACAATTACTTAAACATTTTTTTTAAGGTACAATGAAAATGGAAGTTCGAGAAAATTTAGTTAATTAACAATCGTCTAACTTGTTGAAAAATTAACTTTAAGCAAAATTTCCTACGGGAGCAAATTCTTTGAAGTGTTTCGAATACACCGTATTTTTTTTATTTTTTTTAATTAATAATTAATACCTTAAAAAATTATTGAGTGTGACGAACTCGGTTTTGACGCCGCATGCGCAACCTAAAAATGCCGCATGGAGACCCATTTTCAGCGTTAAATTAAAGTTATAAATAATGGAGATAGAGTTTCGAGAGTCGCGAGTCATTATTTGGAAATTTCCTCTTCTTTAAGAATCTTGTTTTAAAATTTCTTAAATATTAATAGTTTCGGAGTGATTACCAAAAACAAAATACTTTTTTTTTTCAACTTTATTTTGTCAATAACTTTTGCAATTTTTTACGTGCTGGTAAACGCTTCCGAAACATTTTTCTAGACATCATTCCGAACAAAATGAGCTATCGCACGTATTTTTAAGAGCAGTATCTCTATTTTCAACCATTTTGAACTTATTGAGTAGACTATAAAGGAAGGTTCTTGCATCCGGTTTTTGTACCCGACTGGCAAGAAGGGTTTTGTTTTTTGCGCGTATCTTGTATGTATGCATATAGTATTCTTTATTACCTCATATCTTCCAAACCGCTGAACGGATTTATATAATTAAGATATCGTTAGATTCGTCTTGATAGCCCAAATGGTCTTAGATAAGTGAAAAAAAAAACAACAACAAATAATGGTGGCTATGAGATGCCATTGTTTGAAGTTACAAAAAAAAATCAATTGAATAATGCAATAAGGGTCTCAAATTAAAGAGCTCAACATAAGGATTTCAGCTTGTAGTAAATATTAACGTTGCTCATGTTACTCTAATCAACTACTCCCTTGAGACGCTTAAATGGCCTATTACAATGACTCTTATCACTGTAAATAAAAGAGATAATTATGCCTATAAAACTATCCTATATATCATTAGTGTCACTGGTTCCATATTCTTATTTTTCTTCATTGCTCTTTAAAGCAAATCGTCTCCAGGAAAATGGCATTTTATTCTAACAATGTTTAAAATGTTTCTTTAAGATAAAATTAATTGTTGCAACATCTTTAAGTATAAAAAATAAGATTTCTTAACGCTTATAATCAGTGTTTTTCAAATATAATTTGTGTAACCACCGCTAATCGCATTTCAAAACACTATCGTACCCTGATATACCTACCCTGTTTCTCACCCCGAGTGGTTGCCGCGTGGTCAGTGGTGACACTGGTGATTCGGAACTTGTGTGGTAGTCCGTCGTATACGTTGTTATTTTGTGAGAAATGCAATCTTACGACAAGCGTATGCAATATTGATTGCTATAAGACGCAAACAGTTTTATGTCTACAACTGTGGGCCTCGCTCAGTCGTCACAAATATGACGCGTGTTAACTTATATCAGACGATCCGTGTGACATTTTTATGAAAAAAAAAAAACCTCGTCATCGCTATCTCTGATCCTCTTTATTGTTAAATTATTTTGTAGTTCAAACAGTTCAACTGGACATAATTTTTCACATTTTTTCACATCTGTTACTTCTGTAGCTATGAGTCTTATATTTACACGATGCATGGTTGTTCATTTGATACTATTATTTATTCTTATTTTGATAGCATTTGAACAATCTCTACGAAATTACACTGGTGACTGGACACAAAATAAATTAACTTTTTCCTTAACATAGCGATAAAAAAAGGAACAATTGTAGTTGGGAATTTAGAATCGACTACTTTATATTACTATTACTATATTGTTTTAAAAATATAGTCGCTTTGTCAGGGACAGCTCGACCTTTAGTGAGAGGCTTAATTTCCTGTAAAACCATACAAGTAAGTAAGTTTGTATGACATTCCTTTACCCTCGAATTCATTTCCTCTCTGCATCAGAATTAGCTTTATGTATCTTTATATAGGTACAAGCTTCGTATTCTTTATGATGTCGATGTAAATGTATATTATTTGTAATATTCTACTAATGTAATTATTTTAGGCACACCATGTACAAGATTTGGTTGGAAATCTTGTTTCATGTTTTGATTTCATCACGGTTTTTTAAAAATAGGGCTTTTGTTTGTACATTTAATCAGTTCAAGAAGGATATTATTATGGTATTGTATTATTGGGATGTGTATCTTGCACATGAAAGGCCTAAAAAGCTGCGGACGCTAGTTTGTGTTTCATAAAGAAAACTTAAATAACTTTATCATACAGAGTTTGAGATTAGGAGAGAAAAATTAAAGAGATGTAGAGTAGTCACGGGTTGCCTTGGCCATGCGTTGCGCCGCGGCCGGAACCGGAATAAGCATCCATGAGGTCATTCGAATTACATAATATGGTGTTAGCGTTTCAATAAATTCATAACATGCTGGGTTTCATAAAAAGTGCAGTTAATTGTCCATGATTAGACATAATGACTAAGAAATTTCTTCATTATCTATACAATGTCCTCCTGAGGATGTGCAGTAACTTTGTCAAATGATTATATTCATTTAGATGGAGAGAGTTTCTCGTCTCGAAGATACCATTGTCGAAAGAAAATAAAAAAAATCTTTCCTACATTTAGGTGCACCTCTCACTCTGGCGATAATTTCCTTGCAATGGAATATTGATTGTAAACTAAACTGCAATGAAATCTCGCACTCAAAACGGTTCCAACCGATTTGTACGATACTCGTATGAATTTGAAAAAATTAACAGGCGGAAGTTACTGCATAACCTCAGGAACACGTTGTATCTATATATATAAAATTGAAAAGCGACACACCGCTGATTAAACAAAAAATCTCAGAAACTGCCCAACCGATTAAGATGAAATTTGGCAGGGAGATAGTTTATGCTAAGGAGACGTCCACTAAGAACGGATTTTTGGAAATTCATCCCCTAAGGGGTACAAATAAGGGTTAGAAGACACTTTCATACAAACCAACTTTCTTAGTTTTAGATTTATAAATTTGAAAATTTTTATGTAGGTTTATAGTAATAAACAAAAGTTAACTTTAATATATTTTTTTGGAAAATCATCCCTTAAAGGGTTAATTTACTGAATTGAACTTAGTAGGCAACTTTGTCATTTTTGAAGTTAAAAACATGAAAATTTACATATTAGCTCCAGACTAGAAACAAAATTTGTGAGTATTATGTTTTTTGGAAAATCATCCCCTAAAGGGTTAATTAAGAGTGCGAAAGTTAGTATGGCAACTTCGTTAGTTTTGAAGTACGAAGGGCGAAAATTTGTCTATAAGCTTATAGTTAGACACAAAAAATAACTGTATCACTGTTTTCTTGAAATTCATCCCCTAAAAATAGGGGTTGGTAGTCAACTACATACAAATCAACTTCACCAATTTTAGAGTTATACATATGAAATTTTTTATGTAAGTTTATAGTAATAAACAAAAGTTAACTTTAACAATTTTTTTCGGAAAATCATCCCTTAAAGGGTTAATTTAGTGGATTTAATTTAGTATGCAACTTCGTCATTTTTAAAGTAAGAAGGGTGAAATTTTGTATATAAGCTTATAGTTAAACACAAAAAATAACTTTATCACTGTTTTCTCGAAATTCATCCCCTAAAAATAGGGGTTGGAAGCCATTTACGTATAAATCAACTTCGTCAGTTTTAGACTTATAAATATGAAAAATTTTATGTTAGTTTATAGTTGTGAACAAAAGTTAATTTTAACGCTGTTTTTTTGGAAAATCATCCCTTAAAGGGTTAATTTAGAGGATTTCATTTAATACGCAACTTCGTCATTTTTAAAGTTAAAAACATGAAAATTTACATATTAGCTCCAGATTAGAAACAAAATTTGGAAGTACATATTACGTTTTTTTTGGAAAGTCATCCCCTAAAGGGTTAAATAAGAGTGTGCAAGTTAGTATGCCAACTTCGTCAGTTTTGAAGTAAGAAGGGTGAAATTTTGTATACGTATAAGCTTATAGTTAGACACAAAAATAACTATGCCACTGTTTTCTTGAAATTCATCCCCTAAAAATAGGGGTTGGTAGTCAACTACATACAAATCAACTTCGCCAGTTTTAGAGTTATAAAATATATGAATTTTTTATGTAAGTTTATAGTAATAAACAAAAGTTAACTTAGAATATTTTTTTTCGGAAAATCATCCCTTAAAGAGTTAATTTAGGGGAATGAACTTAGTAAGCAACTTCGTCATTTTTTAAGTTAAAAATGGACAGGGAGCAGGAGAGGGAGAAGGAGCGGAAGAGGGAGATAGAGAAGGACAGGGAGCGGGAGAGGGAGTGGGAGCGGGACAGAAATTGGGAGAGGGCGCGGGTGCGGGCGGGAGAGGGACTGGGAGCGATAGAGGGAGAGGGATATGAAGTGGGAAAAGGACCTCGAGCGGGAAAGGGAGAAGGATATGTGGTGGGAGAAGGACCTCGAGCGGGAAAGGGAGAGGGAGTGGGACAGGAAGAGGTAGAGCGAGGGGAAGTGAGACAGGGAGCGGGAGAGGAAAAGGGTCAGGGAGCGGGAGAGGAAGAGGGCAAGCGGAGAGAGGGAGTAGGAGAGGGAGAGGGAAAAAAAATGTTAATGTTTTTTACTATTGCAAACCCGCTCCCGGAGGAATTATCTGTGATTGTATCGTAAGTTTCAGTATGTAAATTCCTAAATATAAGTACTTCAATATAAATGAACCTGTTTTTAAATTTTCTTTTGTAAGGGATACTAAATAATATGATAATCATAATTTCCGCGTGCGAAGCTGCGGGCAACAGCTAGTATACTATAAAACACAAAAAATGTTTGTACGGATGTCCTTTATAGAGATTCTGAAACCATCCAACCGATATGCCTGAAAATAGTTTATTTGAAAGGCAATAATCCGAAGGTGGTTTGAGACCACTAATACAATGCATTAGGCACATTCGGTCCATACAACAATTTAAAGATAATAGGTAAAGGTGGCGAATCAACGTCAACACAAAAACATAATGACAAGTCATCATTCTCATCAGAATTTTTTTTAGCGTAGTGGAACACGCCGGTTATTATATATATTGCATACTAAATTAAAGCTTTTGTAAGCTTTAATTTATTTATCACTGACTTCAGACAATTGTACAGTTCGTACACGAATTGTTCAATTGGTGAGTGTCATTATTGCACTTTATACTTGGTCGCTTGCTATGTGCTATAAGTAACGATTGTGTAACGTCACCTCTCTGCGCCACCGTGAGTTGCCAACGACACCACGACACCATATTGTTACCCAGTGCAATTTAATGTCACACATTATTGGTTTTTTAGCATTTACTTTTGTGTTTAGCATTATGTAAGTTTGCATTTACTCGCTCTGACAATGCTTATTTTACAAAGTACCTGCCTATGGTGTGATAAGCTTTTTTTTTTTTACTTAAAATAAGTTAATGCTTGACCACAATCCCACCTGATGGTAAGTGGAGATGAGGTCCAGGATGGTGAGCGCACTAACTTAATAAAAGCCTATTCACTCTTTTTTTGAAGTCATCCACGTTAAAATTATTATGTACCTATGTCTTATAACAATTTTAATGACCTACTTACGCAGTCGGTTGAAAATGCAGTTTTAGCCGTCATTTTTAATTGGAATAGTGGAATTAAGGTTGTCCCTAAAGTAGTACGAGAAACCGGAGAAACTGAAAGAGAAGATAACTTGGGGGTTGACCTAACAGATGTCAAAAAATTATCTCCGTAAAAGTTTCATCGTTTTCGAGATATTGGCATATGTATTTATTTTAATTTGGCTCCTTGGTTGTTAATAAAAGGACTTTGATACTGTAAATTAACTTTTAATTACCTGCCACCTAGGTATTCTGATTATAACCACCTGCCCGCGGTCACAGTGACCGCTAACAAAACTAGACGTAAAGAATTAAAAAATAATAATTAAGAAACAGCATTATCTACGATTGAATAATATTAAGCATTGGACAAAAAAACAAAGCAGCACGAAATATTCTTCTTTAAAATGATAATAAATAACTTAAATTATTTGACACATTTTTTTATCAAAATATACAATTGTATTGATATTATAATTATTTAAAACTATATATTTACATTTTATTTACAATGATTATCTTCAGAAAAAGAGTTCCACTAAAATAAAATAAAAAAATTGCTAGATTTTCTTAAAATCAATCTTCAAACAATTAAAAAATTATATTTTAATAAGTAATAATATTTTTTTCCATAAAATTGCAGACTGTAAAGCTTACAACTTTCCTTGATATTTTTTTTGGATTAAAAATATAAGTAAAATGTGAATTTTGAATAACAAGTTGAGCATGTTTTACGTTTTTCGAGTTTTATAGGTTCAGAGCAGCCGCGGATTGCGGGCGGGTGGTTAACCTCCATTCAACCCTTAAGGGTTAAAATATTTAATGTCCGCATTCCACGCGTCAAGTTGTTTTAATTGAAAGAGAAATTATTAAAATTGACTTGTAGTTGTATATATACTTCAAATATCCTTCCTACAAGTTCCTACAAAACTTTTGTAAGTGTGAGAATTGGTGAGAATATGTGGTTGTTTACGTTTTCACGCAAAAGCTCTGGAACGGATGTTAAATTAGCACACTGGTAGATCATGATCCGGATTAACAGATACGGTACTTAACCATTTTTAATATTCCGGAAAACGCGGGAAAACCCACGGACAGACCGCTAGTATGATATAGATTATAGATACAATATGTAGGTACATTGAACAATGTATGGAGGTGTCTTGTAGAAAGATGCAAGGTCATATAGTTGCTCTGACTGCTCACGACGTTCATTAATCAAACCGTTTGTGTCTACAGGCTACACTTATATTATTACTATTTATTATCTATCACGTATCAGTAAGCACAATTGCTAAAACAATTTTAAACTAATGTTGTTGAAAATATAGTCGGAGAACATGATCGTCATCGTTTCGCGTTATTGCAGGTCTAATTAGTAAATGAATTAGATATTGCCCACAATGCCCACCGTTTGTTGTAACGTACAGAAAAATATTATGCAACATACTGTTGTGGTTTAGTGAACGTATTTTTACCGTTACACGTGACTAAGGTGCGTCACAAATAACAATAATTTACTGATAAATTAAAATACGACGTTCTTGTAAATATTTTTACAAACTCGACGTGCAGTTCAAAGTCCAGTTTACAAATAAATATTAAGTAGGTATTCAATTATTTAATTTCAACCGTTTTGCATTGACTTACAATTTGGCATAGATGCCACTTACGTTGCTATTGGTAATCGTTGTGAGTCACAGCAAGGATAGCAGGGGATAAAACGCTTACAAACGCTTACACACTGCACCCCCGCAGTAGGGTTTTACCTGTGTCGCGGGTGGCATGGACTACACATAACAACACATCACAATAACACCCATGACCCGAGTACAAATATTTATCTGTCACATAAATATCTGCGCCGGCCGTGAATCGCACCCGAGATCCCTCGCTTCGCAGGCAGGGTCGCTACCAACTAGGCTACAGGGTCGTCAAAGATAAGATAAGATTAAAAACTATGGATTCATTCATCAAAACCCTTGTGGCGTTAATGGTTACCATGCCGGATCGCCGCACCAAGGATCCTGGGTTCATTTTTGAATTTCTGTTTTCGGTCTGCCTCTAGGAACAGACAAATTGGCCAAAATGTAACCGGGGACAATTTATAAATTGTTCTAATTTAAAGCATGAATAATTCAAGGAGGAAAGTTTCTTGGGCAGTTCTGTTATTAGAGTAATCATTTGTTGGTACCGCACGTTAATGCCTAAAAGGGTATTTAAATCGTATTCGTTTTTAACAAGAATTGAAAAAATAGGGGAATCGTTACTTTAGGAACAGTAAGTTCTTAACACATTTATTTTATTGAAATAGCCGGCAAACGAGCTAACGATCCATCTGATGTTAAGTGACAATGGACATCAGGAACACACGTTTACACCACACACAAATTAAAAAGAAAGACCTGGTGTTCAAGCCGGCTGGGAGCCGAAATACGATGAGTCGTTTGCAAGCAAGAGGGTGGTAGCTATCGGAACCCATGGAGAAATAATAGGTACCTAATAGCCATGATGGTATTAATTAACTATCAAAATCAATTTTACACAGTATAATCCCTCCGAGGGGCCCTATCACCAGCAGGTCGGATATAGTCGCCTCTTACGACACCCATCTGGTGTGGGATTGGGGTCAGTATTCTAAGCCACCCCAATACGTCTGAAATATTTATTTATTTATAACCTTCTTCAATATAAGTATTCAATTTCCTTTACTCTTTTTAAGTAGGTTTCGTGTAAGTCTATTGCTGAAATATCCGTTGTACGTAAGAAATAATAATTATAAGTAGGTTCGTACCTACTTATATTTCTTATATTAATAATTCAAGTACTGGACAATTCAAATAATCATAAATGTTCATTTTATATATACCAATCCTGTTTTAATTGCAGTGTGCCTTCCATGGCAGTACTAATAAATTAATGGTAATTTGTAAATAATTACAGATCTATGGAAAGCGGAAATAATGAAATTGACGACCAGCTTTATTTATATCGATGTAACTCTACGTGATTTGTAAATATCTGTTTATTAAAATAATTAATGGAATTTTATTGAACGTGCGCTATGATTAGTAAACTATAATTACACTTATTTTAGTACCTAAATATTTACATGTACATAATACCTGAATAATTGAATAATAATTTGTTGCATTGAAAACAGACAAACGACACTTGACAAGCACCATAAAGTCCGATGAACATAACTTACTAAACGAGGTAATACTCTCGAACTCTGGCTTTCAAAGATGTATAAAGCAAAAAAGTGAGTAACGTTTAACGTGTCGAATTGGCGATTGAATTCGGCAGCTTGTGTAATGTAGCGATTTTTTTTGTCAACTGTATTCATCGCCATTCCAACGCGTTTAACTGTTCCCACTTCAATCCGTACTATCAGTGCCGAGTGGCATATAAGGCAATACACAGTAAATTTCTATATCGACAATCAAAATGTATGAATATCGTCTAAAACAGCTGACGGTAAATCAAAAACAATTCGTGTGTCCATACTTACATACTTATTGCAGTAGATAATTGCCTTATTAATCACACTGGACACATTCAGCTCTTCCTCCACACACGGAAAACGGCGTGGTGCGGTTGTCAGCCTGGCAACTGGCAAGCGTGTCTCATATAGACGCATATTATTTACCAAAAATATATAACATGTAAATAATATAGCAATTTTCTTTTTCCACGTCCAGCGTTGCTAATCCACCACGCCGCACCGCTCTTCGTACGTGGATCTTCTTGGCGGTGAATCGAGCAGTATGTTTAATAAATCCAACCTCTTTGTGTTTCCAGGAGGCGTTAAAAAAGAAGCAGCAGCCACCAGCGTCGACGCCGTCGCCAGTTTCGGCGTCGTTTGTTCCCGCGGCGCCCGTGCCCGTGCCCGCGCCCGTGCCCGTGCCCGCGCCCACGCCGCTGGCCGCCGCCGCGCCCACCGTGCCCAGCCTGCCCGCGCAGCCGCAGACCCACACAGACGTGAGCCCGCACTTCTCTATCCAACTCACTGACACACACATACGCACACTGATCTGATACCACAAAAGAATACAACAGAAGTCAAACTCAACATAGTGCGCTCGAAGAAACCACACACACTTCTCTTTCCAACACTGAAACACACGCCTGATACCACAAAATAGAGACACAACAGAAGTAAAAGTCCATTCACAGCGCGCTCGAGTATCGCACACATGGACACCTTTCACGGACAGTACACTGAAACCGAATCAAACCAGTACTCTTATATTTCGTGTCCGTGAAGTATGTTGTGCTGATACCCAGCTACGGCCGTGAAGCCTCATATCATATCCAATATTCATATCCAATCCAGCACACTGAAATACATGCACAGAACATACCACACAATGATACCCAGCTCCAGTTGCATTCCGAAGCATTATATTAGAATAGTATTCTGATTGTGTATTGAATGCGTATATGTTTAGAATAATTTCGATAGTCAAGCTATATTTACGATAGTGTTGTTTACTGTGAACACATTCGCGTTTAATGTTGGAAGAACAATCCGATACCGCGTTGACATATTTCAGTCAATTATTACAGTGAAAATTATTTTGTGACGCAAAATAATACAACATTAAACGTATTGCTATGTGCATGCAACTAACGTTGTTTCTTGAATGTTGTTAAGAGTTCCGGGAACTTGCCCACTCTGCATGGTTCACAACATTAGCTTGTCTAGACGGGTCCGTTGGCTAACTGATTTTATAAGGCTGTGTTATAGGCCTTAACGCACCGTTACACCATAATATTCTCTTACGGTTACGATACAACATAATGCGTATGAAAGTGTTAAATAAGGAATTTTTGGATTGACATGACATTGTGTCTGGAAAAGATACCGCCGCTATAAATCGAGTGCAATGCATCGAGTATAATGCACGAAGTTAATGTCACGTAATGTTATGAGTTTTGCAATTTCCGTAGTAAAATTTAATATCTGTGAAATTGTTTACGTTTTTTGTTCTTGTTCTTGTGATATATGTATAATATGCCGTAGTACGTATTATCATCCATGATTCTACATTTTAAAATAGAAAAACAAAAAAAATATTGACCAAACTTACATAATATATATATATGTGATGATGTAATACCTCAAAAATTAAAAACATTTAACTCTAGTCTTAGCACTTCTCTCGCCTTTTGCAAAGAGGCTATAAAGCAGAATATTAGCGAGGCGTGTAATTAGGCAGTGAGAAAGCGCAAAAACTGGAGGCTTGCACGCCTCTCGCCGCTTACACTGCAGTCGTGTGCACTTGTGTGTAGCTTGTGTGAGAATTATTCATAAATGTGCTGAGGGGACAGAACTGCTAGACCAGCTAGGTCTTACAACTGTATCCATAGGGTGCTTTGCTCACGCGTAATAGCTAACGGGACTGTACGGGACTCATGCAATGGGCTACACACCATACATGATTGTTGAACTGAGACGTTCTGCATAAATACATTATAATTTATGCTGATATCAAGTTTCCTACTTGTTTACTAGCTTGCATAGATAAGATAGTATGATAAGTGTACATTTTACACTTGGGTTTAAAGTGTGTATCTCAATGCGTTTGAATAGTTAGTATAATTTAATCATGTTACGTAACAAGTTAATATAAAGCACTAACATTGTTTTTTATATTTTAATAATGGTGGTGGTGTTTTATATCTTCGTTGAAGGTAAGAATATTTGGTTCTTACTTGTTTGTTTTGAAGTTAATTTTTATGCTTAATATTTGTATTATTGGAAATTGTATTTGTTAGGTATTATTTTAGTTTCTGTTTCACTCTTAAAAATAATATACGAAGACGCAGAGCTAACCTTTGTAACTAATGAATTACTAAATGTTTTTGTATAACAAACTGTGGCTGCGTACAAAGGCTTATCGACGGCGATGTAACTCATGGTTGCCACATTGAATAGTGTGAGGGCAATAGTGACGTTATCTCGACTGTGCTGTTCTAGCGCCAAATGCGGCAGATAACAGCGATTACGATTTAAGTTTAATATTAGAACGTCAAGAACACAGTCATCTTACATAGCGCTTGATATAATTAAGAAGTTGAAGCGAGGTTTTTATTTAACCCATTCGTGGTCAACTGCAGGGCACATAGATCTCTCTCTTACTACTGAAGAAGCTTGTAGCTTTCGCTGCGTTGCTTTATTGGTATATAGGTTAAGCAGCCAAGGAGACTATCGGAAATTCCTATGCATTTGATGGTGTCCGAATTGGCATTGCAACTGCTGTCTAGAAGCAATTTGTATCAGTGGCTTAACGTGTCCTCCGAAGCACTGATCAGCTCATGAAATTAAGCAGTCACCCATGTAAATTACGACCGAGTTCGACTTTGCTTAACGAGGTCGATCACTTCGAACAACACACAAGTTGTAGAGCAGTATGCCCTTCAATTAAGATAGATGGAGCTATTAAATAACATTCGAATATTAATCACGTAATAAAATGAATAACCAATTAATTTATAACAAATGCGTCGGCTATTCGTTCGCAGTTACATTACGCAGTAGATTTGCTTATAATTAGCCTTTTTGATAAATTATTGCGTCGCAGATGAGCCATCTTATAGAGATAACACGGAATGTAATAAAACTAAGATTTTATTTTTATGTATAAAGTGAACATGAAAAATTCAGTAGTTTTAGTATTCATGAATGTACAAGTTAAAGGATGTTCTATGCATTCCACGTACGGTTTCGCATGTACATAAAACTGAGGCCGGTGCGGGTGTACCGTGATACCGTGATACCGTGACGAGCGCTGCGTTCGCCAACTTGTTTTATATACGAATACGTCGGATACCGTAATTAATATAATTATAACTTAACATAATTATGTTGACCCTGTTATTAAACTTTCGTAAAATAACGTAGGTTGCTCCAAAAGTTTTGCAAAATGACATATTATAATGACATATATTTTTCAAAATATTTGCCATCACAGTCTTACGTACCAGCCAACTATTAAAAATCTCTTGAAATTTATCCTTAGAAACAAAAGCAATCCCATATCAGCATATTATCCCAATCACCTAAATTAATAATCCTCCTCAGTTAAAATTTTTGGCCTATTTATTAATTAATTTTTTTAATGAAAGGAAAGAGTCCAAAATAACACGGCGCAAGGTCCAGGCCATCTGGAGGATGATCCACCAGTGTGAGCCCCAATTGGGTCAAAAACTCCCGAGTAAGGCTTGCTCGATGTGCCGGCGCGTCTTCGCGATGAAAATGCCTAGAACTGAGGCGTGACTTTGGTCGCAATCCCTTCAGCTCATTTATAACTTGAGGTAAACAAGTGCCTGTGTACCGCAGCGGTGACAGTCTTCTGTGAATCCAACACCTACAATTAATCAAACAAGTAAAAACTTGCTAGGTCTCTCATATTGCAAGGCTTATGGAGCAACGGATGTAGTTTGAAATCATTGATTTAGAAGGAGTACAGATGGAGCGTAAAAAATACACTAGTTTTCAGAGACTGTGGTATGAATAAAATGTAGAATTGTACATAACCATTTTGATATTGTTTTAAATGGACAAGTGGTAGCTGAATCAAGGTTTCTCTTTATTTTTTAAATATATTTTCTGTGATTGAATATAATTTAATGTAAAGATGTTTATTTTCACTAATATATTGTTTAGTTTCCATCACCTATCGTCGTTAATCTATGCGCGAACTACGCGCTGTTTTGATTACATTTATACAAACTCGTCTCAGAAGGACGCTCTTGAACAACAATGAGTGATAAACTTGTTGCTGTATTGCATTATCCGAAGTGTATTTCAGAAGTTTACAATACTCTTTGTTCTTCATTGTAGAGACAGTGAAAACTCGCCGTGCATTAATTATACTGGCACGCTACACAAAACGATCGCGACAGCAAATAATATGAACGTGTCAAGTTGACATTTTGTACAATAAATAAAACCAATAAATATTTTCAAGCTTTTTGCAGTTTTATAAAAATATAACATGTAAAACTATGAAACTGTTCCGCAGAATCACATACGCGGTGATGTAAAATGTGGAACTGTTTTATATTCTAGCATCTGGTAAAACTATGATGGACACAAAGTTTATCTTGCCTTAGATATCTGGTTCCTTGAGTTTGTGTGCATAATTTTTTTCAGTTAAAATGTCCAAACAGGAGGAAGTGAAACAATCGTTATAATGGAAGATGATCCCAATAAAAAGGAATCGAAGGGCAAACGAATTTTGAAGAAGGCGATTCGTCGCAGCAGCAAATCGAGTAATAGTCAGAGCTCTGTTCAAAATGGTATTGGTGTGTCGCGATCGAAGAGCTTCGAAAACCAACGTTTGTCCGTTGAGATCAACGACAGCACGCCGCTGCCCAAACCCGATGGAACGAAGAAACTGGAGGGAAGCGCCTCCACCATCAGGAACAGAACGGAAGGGAAGGCAGAGGCGCAAGAATTTAAGCGTTCCTCCATGCAAGATAAGCTACTGAAAGATATAAGATCTAAAAAAATTGTAGCCATCCAGGAGAGTCAAAACGAAGTATTCGAGGACATCGCGCTCCAAGGCGCTGGTCCAAACGTAGGCGAGGATTTTAAAACACCCGAAAATAGAAAAGATTCCGATTTGACGCCGGATTATAGTAAAAAAAAATTGAAAAGGGTTGGTCCGACACAGAGCCTTCTAATCTTAGTTGTTGAATTTAGTTATTACACGGGGCATTAGTACTTTACTGAAGTAATTTTATTGTAGGATGTACAATGTGCTTGCTATCCTGTAACGGTAGTTCTTTCGATGTGTTGTTGTCGGACTAGTCGCTTGTTTAAAGGTTTAGATTTTTAAGGAACTAAAATTATCAGTATGCAAAATTATTAAGGGGATTTTTTCCTGCAAATAAAATAAAATTTATTGCAACTCGTGTATACTGTGAACGATCATGTATTTCTGTCAAGCGTTGTATTGTAATCATAAGTCAGATATGTAGCTGACGTCACGTGATGCTTTACGTTATAACCTGATAAATTATTGTACGATTCGCTCGAGAGAGCTCTTCGTTTTACAAGAAATCGTCCCAACTATCGCTTTGGCTGTGAATAAGGAATCTTCACTTGTTTTAGGGAATAGTAACAAAAACAACAGTTACAAACGCGTGGTTCCGGGTGTTCGGAGACTACTTTTACAAACATATACCTAATATACATATAAAACTACAGAACTCATAACTGATACGATAACATGTTAAAGAAACGTTCGGTCAATTTTACTGCCTACTAATTACTACAAACATTTGTAAATTTGATTGGTGTTGTCCAAATTGCCTTCCTTTACAATATTACAACTAGTATCCATTTGCCGTTATGAAGCACGCGCTTTGATGAGGTTTTGTTCTTAACAAGAAAGGCGCGTTTCATGTTTATCACCCATATAGGATACCTTTCGGCTTGGCCACTAAATACGCGCCTTGGTAGGAGCTTATATTTCTAGACTATTACAGACTACATGCGTCATCTCAATGTCAATTCGCAAACAAAATTCAAATAGTATCGCTACAATTTGTAGTGCAATTTTTTTTGCAACGCTTGGCGCTGACGCCTGCAGCTCGCGTCATGTGGCTCTCGGTTTAGTTCTTCAAACGCGCGTTGTCAAAACGGCAAATGTGTACGATCTGTCCAAAGTTATGTCCAAATGTCCATGTCGTTAAACGTTGTGACTGGTCATTCCAGAAGTTGGAGGAGGAGAGTGGGGCGGGCACGAGTGGCGCCAGCACGGG
Organism: Thymelicus sylvestris; assembly: GCA_911387775.1. Lineage (NCBI taxonomy): Eukaryota > Metazoa > Arthropoda > Insecta > Lepidoptera > Hesperiidae > Thymelicus > Thymelicus sylvestris. Next base: position 13,302,637 of record OU426896.1, on the reverse strand, counting down.
CGCGTCCGACACGGACGCGGACGACAAGGACCCCAGCAAGGACAAAAAGAAAAAGAATAGGTGTGCCGTTTGCCGCAAGAAGGTTGGACTTACAGGTGAATATAATGCTATATGTTACATACGCAATTAATACGCCAACATAGCGGCGACATTTTCATTCAACGTGGCAAAATTAACAGTGACAAAATTTACAATTTAAATGCTCAGTAACGAAAGTGCTCAATAGAAAAAGTGAAGCACTGGTGTGAATTATCTAGCGTTAACTGAAATCTAGTGTTGTTCACGCGTATGACGCTACCACGCGATCTCGAACGTGACGGGAAGCAATGTATGTAACATTATAAATATCATAGCATTATTTTCTTGTGAATTTGGATCGTTGTTACAATGTCTTATTTTTTTATTTTGTACGACTATTCGATTTCATAGGGTAGACGGTGGGTGTTAGAAGTTGTGGGTGTTTTAAGTGGCACAATTTACCCAATTATGTTGTCATTTGTGAATTAAGCTCCTAGATTATTTAATGTAGGGCATCCGCATTAATTACTTGTAGTGAAAATTACGTGAGTTGATATCGTTAAGGTACTAAAATTGAGTATAAGTGTCATAAAGAATGTGAAATATGTTCATCATTCATGGTCGTATTCATAATATTTCCTTCTCAATTTCCTTTTTTTTTTTGGTCGGCAACTTTATGACTATAGCGTTACTGATGTCAGTGGGCGACGATGACTACTTACCACTTACATAATACGGAACGGTGTCTCAAAAAGGCTGTTGTCATAAAAATGGTTTTTAATAAAAATATTTTGATGTCACCACCAAATCCACGCGAACTCAGCTGCAATTTATTTCTAATCACGTACAATAAAGATACTAAAGGAATATAATTACTATATATCATGTTATCTGTTTGTCCGTCCAGGGTTCGAGTGCCGCTGCGGGGGTCTGTTCTGCGCGGTGCATCGATACAGCGACAAACACGAGTGCTCGTTCGACTACCGGGAGCTCGGCGCGCAGGAGATCCGCCGCAACAACCCCGTCGTCGTCTCCCAGAAGATACCCAAGATATGAGCACCCCCCTCGAACCCCCACCCCCCTCCCCACATCTATATTGTATAGCGTACACCCCCCGCGCCTACCGACGTACAACCGAATATGAACGTTAGCCGTTAGCGCTCGCGCAGACAACGTCACTTGACGTGTATTTCCTTTTTCGATTCACGATTTGGTTTTTCGTATACATTTTGCACAACTTTAAATAAATTAACAATATAAAGTTTTTAATAAAATTCTTTATTGTTGGCTGCAGCGTGTGTTGTCGTGTTGTTTCTGGTTGTGTCGTCGGTTGGCGCGGGTGGGATGCCTCGATTCGTTTAGTACGTTAGACCGAGCCTGTGACGGTATTGTTTTGTTTGACTGATGACATCGGTGGCGTGTCATCCGCCGCGGGAGCCACCGTTGACCAGAGCCGCGTGTCGCTACGAGACATGACACTGCCAACGTTTACCTTACGAGTCGACTGCTCGTGGCATAGATTTAGAAGATGACGTAGAAAAAAATAGCTGTCACATATATTTATCTCAGTCTCTCCCACAGAATTGTCAGAAGAAAAAATGAGCCATGTGAATGAGCTGAGAGAATAATGTATTCATTTTGCCGTATGACCCATGTTGTTTCTAGCTATGAGAAGCTGATTGGATATCTTTGATTGCATATCATAATTCAGGACTCTTTTATTATTCTTATGGCAATTTCATAGAGAATATGATAGATATATCGATCACTATTTCTCTATACCAATCGGCCACGAGTTACGTGCGTTTGTAAGTCTCGTAGCGAACATGTAGCCTAAATATAATGATATCGGTACACAGACCTCGTTACGATCGACAATGAACGCTGCGTCGCAGACTCGATCTATATAACGTTTAGATTTATTTGTGGCGAGAGTTTTTGCTTTTAAAGGAGATTGGGCAAACGTACGCCGCGAGACACCCGCTGCGGCGACCCGTCGGCCACTGTCGCCGGCGATTTTATCGGCCTGGCTGTTCTCGAGACGATGGCGGATAATATATGTACATGTTTTCTTTATTGAATGTATTTTAGAATGGGTACAAAGTGCAGCGAGTAGCAACTAACATCCATCCATGCATCGCTCAACTGCGTTTTTTTAACAATTTACATTGAGAACGACCCGACCGGTATCCGCCGCAGTCCCGGCGTCCGCGCTGTTCAAGTGGATACAATGGTTACAGGGAACTTTACACTTGAATACTCAACACGACGTCGTTTGTTTCGCAAATTGAATATATTTTATTTTTAATACATACAACAGATGTAATATAACACCTTGGACAATCGATCGATGTCGCGTGCGGCTTGTTCAATCTCATTTTTAATGAAATTGTAGATAATGTTCGTTTCGGGTAGGACTTTCAGGATTATTTTCGGAGATAATAAGTAGAGTTTTGAATATGTCCATTCACCTCCATTGTAAATATTAGATATAATTAATTATAGAAACAAATCCTATATATTGTAAAAAATTAAAACTCCAAAAAAAGCTACATTGTTACGATTCCAACAGAGAGCATAGCGCGCTTAACATTATCGAGATAACAATTGTAAGCTGAGCTCAGGGGCTCAGGCCCCGGCCCGAAGGCCGACATCTTCAAATCGCTAGTAATATAATTTTGGTTCGGGAAGTCGTCGCTTTCTTATTTGTCTAACATTCGGCATAAGTGACCTAGAGTTAGCGAGATTATGGTGTGTGTATATCGGCGTAAGGTGAGCGGTCGCGGTCGCGCGACTGTCGCCCGATTGTCGACCGACTGTCGCCCGATTGTCGACCGACTGTCGCGCACGCCGCCCTTCACTTCCGTTCCGCTCTTTGTGTGAAAAATTATAGTAAGCGTATGGATAGTTATACATTTATAAGTAGTCGACACTTTATATTATTACACATTATATAAGTAGGAAAGAATTATTTAGCTTTTTCTTTTTAATCACAATATTATTCAAAATTGTAAGTTGTATTATGTACTTGTTCATTTAGTGGGGTGAAGTTGCAACAGTAACACGTGATCGCCGCCGGCTCGCGGGCTGACGATTGGTTGGACTTGATTATTTGATGACTTTTGTTGTATATTTTGTTAGGTCATTAATTAATTTTGTTCTTTTTGCATCAAACATAATCAGATAAATATGATGTTATTAATGAATGATTTTTTCTTCTATCTTGCTGTTTTAATTTAGTTATTCTTCTATTAAAGTCATTAAATTTCCAGGAATATACTTTTTGTTTTCTTTTCTTTTGCTTAACATTTACCATCTACACATTCGAAAATAATTGATTGAAAGTATTTAAGTATACTGGTTTATTCCTCAAACCCCCATCAAGTTGTTACTAATTCTTTTCCTGAAATCCCCACTAGCAAAATAAAGCGAGTCGGTCTTGCGAAAGGGTTCCGTACCAGCTTGTAGAACCGAATATTGCTCTTACGATTAGATATAATGTTAAGTTCCAGCTTTTGGCACCCACTAGACTATACTACAAGCTACATTTCCGGCGCCCTTAAAGGTTGTTATTACAAATCTTAAAGTTCGAGATGGTCGTGTTGATTTTCATAAATTACAATAATTACATATATTTGATCGTTGATATCTGATAAATATATAAATAATTGCAATCAGACCAAATAATTAAATTTATTTTTTAATATCAACGGATTCCGTTCCTGGTCAGGAATATAAATTTTTCAAAGATATAATACAATTTTAGTTTTCATCAACTCTGTTCTGAGACTCCTTTAACCACTTATCTCTATTCCTCATAGTTTCGAATTTGGCCATCCACGTCCACTTGGAAAATTCATCCTGTAAATTAATTAATGCAAGGTCAACTGTGAATAATTACATTTATCGGCGCACTATATTTCCCAATATCAGGTTCCTATCAATAATGAAAACGGTAACGAATTGTAACGATAATGTCGATGACGATGTTTTTGCATGACGTCATTTTTCTACAGTTTTTCTAGCACTTACCATGGTCTATAGTGGTATTGTAAATGTTATAATGTTGGCGACCTTTATAATAAATATAAAAATCGTTACCGGTATTTTTTTCAGGATCTTGCGAGTAGTGGCCAACTGGTCAGGTTAAAATTTAATTAAATTAGTAAAAACTCAAGTTAAACATACATATATTTACAGGCTGCTTCTAAATTCTACGTTGGGTAGGTAATGGAAAGACGTTGACAATTTTAACTTGTTTTATTATATTTTCTGAAATTATATTTTAATTATAAAACTATTACATTTTGGTTTGAGCCGAAATTTCAGGCGATTAACAATTATTACTTTATTTGGTGTATGGCACAACAGACTACCTAGCGGTAACTCAGTTAACTAAGGTCATATTTGCACTATTCTCAAAGGGATAAACACCTACTCGTAAACTTATGATACGTACCTAGTACATGCTTACTTATTCCTTTTCCATCTGTTTTCAAGAGGAAAGCTATTTGTAGGTTTGAGCACGCATCTTACGTTTTTCTTAGCAGGCACAGTAACTGCTACTAGTTACTTAATTCTACTTTTTCTATCACATTCATCTTGTTTGTTGAAAACAACATCAGAAGAACCTATTTTTAGCCTCAGCAAAAAGCTCACAAGATGCAAGCTTTGTTTTTTCATATTGACACCTAATATGTGCAAGTGGACTTGCTGTTAAATGCAGAAGATAATAAAGAATTTCCTGCTTAATTGGTATTGTGATAAAACTAATTTTAAATTGAAGAATAGATATCCTGCAATTTTTCGACGCATAGCATTCAAGAAGTTAGGTACCATTTTATTAATTTGTAAAGGTCAACTGGCAATGCAGTATACCTGAATGTCATAGCGATACATATTGGGCCTTAAAAATTATAATATCAACGAGAGAGAGAGAGCTAAATAGTAAAAGCGATTTTCATTTTTTTCAGAAGTAAATTATAAGTTATTGTACTACAAAATAATAGTACCTAAGTATGCATAAATAAAATACCTAAAAGCCTAATGCCTAATGAAAAAAACAACTGGCCCAAAAATATACTAAAGTGAACATCAGTTAGTTGCACCCTCTGTGACAAAACGTTAGATTCCGTCTCTCGCTAATTCCCGACCAGTTTAACTACATTGTTTTGTGGTCCCAGTCTATATGCCGGTGACTTCCCTGATCCAACCCCTAGCAGCGGAGACTTTGGAGAACACTACTTTAGCACCGTTGAAGCACCTGAAGGCGTCGTCTTCCACCCACGACGCCACGCCAACCAGCCTGTTCTGTTGATCGACGAGACCGCTACCGCTGTCACCCTGACGAGCGAAACAACAGTTATTGAAGTAATAATAAATAAATAAATAAATAACGCTTCACACTCATAGTATCACACTGGGATTCCCTGTGTCGTGGATGCCATGGACAAAACACTATACGGGGACATTCACACCCAGACCGAGAACAGAAATTCAAACTCATAATTTAAATTTCCGCCTCACTGGGAATCGAACCTAGGACCCTTGGTGCCGCGATCCGGCATGGTAACCATTGCGCCACACGGGTCGTCATGTCGTAATGGTTGGAAACACATTTGCATAGGTACAGGGCATGGACATAGGCACCATTCATAGCCATAGGTAACAAGCATTGGTGTATCCAGCTTCTAGTTCATGGAGTTCATAGGTAACAAGCATTGATGTATCCAGCTTCTAGTTCATGGAGAGATGCAAATCAGATTTTCAGGCAGGTGCCCTTCCTTTCTCCCACCCCCTGGGTACGCCCATGGTAACTGGTAATACGTATGTCATTGGCCTCTTGCAAGTATCTCATTGTAACTACAAAACCACTTTTAAAACAGAGTGGACTGAATGACTACAAATATTTTCTGAAAGCTAAACTATATTAGCAGTGATGCAACAATATTAATGTATACCTATTACGTATATACATAATATATTTCTCTCAAAGAAGTGACGCAATGACTCTGTGGAAGATGAACTGTACAATGCTTTGTGCAAAGGTTCTTGTAATTAAAATCAATCATTTTAAATAAAAAATACTTTTGTTTGGTCTGGTCTAACTAGTCCATACGCATTAACTGTAAGGGATGTAAAGTTTAGGTTTGCCAGTCGATGCCATGGCTATAATATGCTGTCAGGTTTAGGTAGGTACTCACATTGCAGGCGGAGTCTAGTCGCGGCAGTACCCCGCGGGCGCATATCATGTCGCGAGGGTCGAACTGCGGCAGGCTGGTGCATTCCGCGTCGGACAGCGTCGACATCTCCATGCCGTGCATCTCGTGTCGCATCGTCTCCTGCAAACCGTACAGGTTATCATTACCAAAAAGTTGCACAAAAGCCAGCACTGTAGGCAATAATTAATAAATTTAGTAAAAAAATGGACGGCTTTTGTGAAACAGCTCCACCAATCCGCAATTGAGCAGCGTGGTGAAGTATGTAAGCCTTCATAATGATGAGGAGAGACCCGCCCTGTAGTGGGTCATTAATTGAACCTATCGGCAGAGGCGTAACTTGTCCTAAGCAAACCCTGTAGGTATATTTGTTCAGGGGCCCCACATTTATTCTGTGTCCAAAATCAACAGTACCTAGGTACCTACAGTGAAATGTTTCAGCGAGTTTATGTGATATTGCTGGATAGTCTGAAAAAAAAACCTAAAAAAACGGCGATTTCTAACCATGAGCCCGGGAATAAGTTCGTATAAACAGAGGTATTTCCCGGCTTACTAACCCCGTGATGCTCGGCGCCGAAGCCCGCGTACCCGACCGGGGTTCCAGGCTGTATGTCGAACGCGTCCAAGTTGACTGCCTTCATCGTCTTGCCGTCCAGAGGCAAGGGGTCCTGCAGCTCAGCTAACAAGAAGTCCCAGTGTGCCGCTACCTGTTACATCAATTGATTTTCATCAAATTACCTAGTTCTTCGTACCTAGTACTTACTATCGACACGACAACTATTTTACTGCTTAAACCCGTGAGCTTCATTTAGGATCGGTAATAATGAGAGTTCGGTAGATTTGGCAGCCTGCACAGGTTCATATTTATTAAAATTAAAATTAACGGAAATGCCATACTTTAAATTAAATCCCATATTAAAAGCATTCTTAAGACGAAAGGATACAAATTAGATGATTATTTTAAAGACAAGACTGCTTGGACATAAGTTTTATTAATATAAATTGTAGTAAGTAGTTAATAAGTGCTATTTTGTATGTGGGAGTAGGAAAAAAAAAACACGTTAGTTTCTTGCTGCTTCTTCACCCGGGCCCTCTCACAGTAGGGCCTTGCATTGGCTTAGCTTGTATGAGTTGTATGACTTTCATAAAGTGTTTCTAAACAAAACAAATTTTGAATTTATTCAATAGATAATGTTCTCAATAGGTAGTCTGTCAATCCGCACTTGGCCACGGTACTGGCCTGTACCCCTCAAATTGTGAGAGGAGTAGAATCCAGCAGTGTAGTTATGGCTGACTTTGATTTGACTGACCTGCGTGATGTTGAAGCGCTTGGCGTCCAGCCAGTAGGGTCCGACGGTGAACAGCGGGTGGAGGTACAGCTTCTTCACCCGCCGCTTCACGCCGCTGCCGTTCTCCGTGTTGTTGGTGCCCGCCAGCACTTCGCGGCCGCCGGTGAATAGAGTACTAGAATAGAGGCACAAAGTTAATTAATCATTGATCTTTGATAAATATGTAAAGGATACACCTTATAATTATAAAAAGCTTTCTGCACTTCTTCTCCGTGTAAACTTTAATTATATACAAAAGCTAATCCTACCTGACTGTAAGTAACTAAAGCAAAGAAAATTATAAAAGACGGGGCAAAAAAGAAGGAAGTAGAAAAGAAAAAGAATTTATTTCTCTACAGTTAAACAAGAAAGAAGCTTTGTAAAGTTACTGCGCTCACTGTTCAATTTGGAATAAACTTTTTCTTCTTATTTCTTTGTTTGTATTGCTTTTTTATGTCCATATTAGCTCAGGGAATTCTAGTACCAATACATGTTTGCGTCTTATCGTATCCGCATGAACCTGCATCGGCTGCATCTGAAGGTAGTGTCACGAATCACGAACTAGGTCAGTTACTTGATAATAAATTCAACACAATATTGTTGCAGGTTGGCCTGACATTAGGTAAGAAGGATGTAATCACGCGGCAATCGGCAAAACGAATCGCTGATAAAATAATGTTCCGGTTCGCAGCATTTCAACTATCACAAAAGATTCGGCGAATGTGTATCTGCGGAAGGCAATTGTTAATAATCAGTATGAATCGAGTTCTCCGCGGTAACATGACTGGTCAATCTATTGTGTGTCGACTATCGACATATCATCAATATTGGCGCGATGAAAACATTAGATCATGCTTATTCAATTAGGTATACAATATTGTAACGTGTAGCAATACCGTGCTTACCGCTTGATAGACAAGTAATAACCATTTTTGTATTATGTTTGAGAATAACTATCAGACTATGTTATCTACAACGCGAATAAATTGTTCTTAAACTTAAACGAACGTGGGTTCTAGTATGCCATTAGTACATTCATTGCTGGGTAAAAGCAATCGACTATCGAGAATAATTGAAAAGCATTGCCTGTAAGTCTGGAATCTGGATGTGGCGAAGGCCTTTGATACGATGTAGAATAAGGCATTACTGTTTAAGCTGCCTTCCTATGAAGTACCTACATACCCAAAAATTGTGGAATTGCTCCCACCTTTGAGCTGATGCTCCAACTAGCCAAGTTACTACTTGCCAAGTTACTACTATTAATATGAAACTTATTTTCATCATTATGTTATAACGTCGGTAATTATAAATATTCTTAAACATTTAATTCCGCTGTTACACGCTACATACGATTCCTTCCTCATTTTATTTATACTTATTACGGAATATTATCCACGCGGAAGTCTTTATGAATGCGAAGACAGTTCATGCAAACTAGCCTCCTAGTAATACCTCACGTCCCTCACGTCATACAACATTGTTCCCGATGAACTTTAGATAATTTTCTTCCGAATAAGCGCGGAAGACTTGCTTGCTCCTAAACATTCCATTCGAATGAATAAAATAGGTAATAAATAAATACATTGGTATCGGGGGGCATCTCTAATATTCAATTCCAAATAGTTAATATTAATAAATTCCTTGACTTGATATATGTATTTATGGTATATATAACACAAAAAATGTTTGTACGGATGTCCTTTATAGACTCCGAAACAATCCAACCGATGTGGTCCAAACTCCTAACTGGTTACATTTGAAATGCAAAAATGCGAAGCTCAAACCATTTGAAACCACTTAAACAATGCATAAGGCACATTTTAGATTTTCAACTTTACACATACACACATTTATTAGCGTAATAGCACACGCCGGGTATCCACTAGTCATAATATCTTATTGGATCTATTGGATAAGGATATTTTTTTCCCGAAGATCTGCTACTTGGAAACATCTGCTTATGTCTACTGATATGCATGTACCCTTCGTACCGCCAGTCATAAGGTTATCGGAATAAAAACTGTTATCAAGTGCTCTTGCATGTACATACTTAACTATCAGTTTTATTTTATTGTCTTCAAGTTATAACTAAAAAACAACGAGCATACGGGTTGGTTTTAGGGCAGCCATCACCTAAATTATTGTCACCGGATAAAACTTCAAAAAACCAGGATATTTGGACGAAGTTTAGATTTTTTCCGGACATCTATGGAGCTCTTGCCCTAGAGCAGCGAGGTTTTTTTTTAAAGGGAGCGAAGCTTTAAATGAAGCGAAGTACCGTCGATATGGGGCGCTGGCCGATAGAGGGGCGGCGTTGAGCTATTTGTCTAGGGGTGCGCTGTAATCTGCTTTGCGTCAGATGCAGAAAATGTCCGTAAGGTTTCCGGAATTTTTTAAATACCCTCCCGGGCGTTCCCCGGAAGCCATAAACAAGGACAAATCCGAGGAAACCCGGACGGATGGCAGCCCTAGACGCCCTAGTTGTCTTTATCACGTAACGTAACATTGACGGAATAATTTATATCGACGTAAACTGGAAATGTTCTTGAACCACATCACTTCCTTCGTTTTACGAGTAGTTAATTTAATAGGACTCGTTTTGAGGTGTTTGAGCATCCATCCTTGGATTCTAGCTATACTTTCCTGCAAATTATGTTGTGATGTTATGCTGTTGAACCACTATGTTATGCTGTTGAACCACTAACAAGGGTACGGCGCGGGCGTGGCGAACTTTTTATCCATTCAATAGATAGGTGGAGACTGCAAGATGCAGGAGAGGAATGCGTTTGTGATGCTTCTTGTGTTGTCAATGTCTATTATGACGATGATGGTGATAATTGTCATGTGGTGCGTTTATTCGGTCGTCGGGTATTGTTTATCGAATAAAAAATATTAATGATCAGTTGCTTTGTGCGGCAACAATCAAGGTAAATGCAGCGAGACTAAATGTACTGGCGTAATTAATGTATGTGAATCATCAGCAAACAAGGAAAACCTACTACGATTTGACGCAAACAGGCTCGCTACAACAACACTATGTTAAATACGAATTAGTAATCATAATAAAAGTTATACACAATTACTAAAATATTTATAATACCTACGCTCCCACAATATGACACTTTGTTTATTATTGTGTATTACGTATTATTAACAAGGATTATGTCATTTCACAACGGTAGCTATACGTCGTAAGAATATCATGAGGACCTAGTAAACAACACCTGCCAATCATACGTTTCGATTGCCTTCTTTCAGAAACTGTATATTTTTTATTGTCTAATGTACCTAAGGACAAAACTTGCTTTCCGTAACTTAGTTTTGCAGCTTTTCCTCCTGTAAAAACTAAAAAATAAAAAGCTCTGCGATCTGATGAAACTGACATTCTTTTCTCAATTAGCTGTGAAATTAAACCTTTGTGGGACTCCTCGAAATAATGAAATCTAGAACAGTTTTCAGAATTTTTTGTGCACATACGAGTTCGAAAATTGGCATGGTTATCTACTGTTTGTACAGAGATGAAGTGCATGTGATGTCAGTGTGCAGTGCATGTGCAAATATGTTACACATACCTACATACATTTTTTAAAGAAAATAAAACATTCATTAATATATTAGTGTAAAGTCGTAGAGCGGGAGTTACTCTAGAAGTCTAGACGACTTGTGTTCCAGCTGGGAGCTTGATAGTCACATCTTATCTCTTCTTTTTTGGCTTGCGACGCATTGCCAATGCCTTTGGTGTTACCAATGTCCCTTACCATTGGGTGGCTCGTCTGCTCCTTGGCCTATTAATAACAAACATTAAAAGAGAAATAAATAAGCTTGAAACATACCAATGACCAGCAGAAAGTATCCATTTGTCGCTCAAGATTGTTCCTCCGCATGTTCTGCCGAACAGCACGGCGGAGGGGAACCGCTCGTTGACCGGCTGCTCCAACGGGTACACCACATTCTCCAGGCCGCTGAACCGGGACTCTATTTGACGAATTTCCACTTGACCTAAAGTAAATTATAATATAACCATGACAAAGTCGAAATTCATAAAACTATAACATAATGATTCAAAATCATAAAATCTTTCTTAATATATATAAATTACGTATCACGTTGTTTGTCCGCGATGGACTCCTAAACTACTTAACCGATTTTAATCAAATTTGCACACCGTGTGCAGTTTGATCCAACTTGAAAGATAGGATAGCTTACAATTTTTTCAGAAAATTTTGACAGAACAAAGTCTGTCCGGGCAGCTAGTATTATTTATTTAATGATGTAGTCAAACAATTGACAGTTTCATGATACGTGGGTAATTCGTCATGGTATGATCATAAAATTGTGATCGAACCACGGCATAGAATTTAATGATTTTTTTTTATAAATATACTGATGTTAAGTGGCGATGTAGACTTGGGTGACAAAAGGAATTTTTACTTTTTTAGTTTCTCGAAAACCGAAAACATCATAATCAGTGGAGTTAAACGGAGGTAGTGTTTACTTTGTGGTATATTAAATAAAATGGACTTAGTTTTTACGCGTTTCTATTTATTAATTCTTCCGCCACAACAACGCGCCGCGCCGCTACGGACATTAAAACATTATGGTCAACGTCACGCTAATTGACAGACTTTACTTTTCATTTTTGCTCGTAGTCGTGAGCAAGTTTTTGTGGAAATCATTTTCGTATGACACAGCCGACACAGGTCTTTATATGTGTACACGTTACAGGCGTAATATGCTAAGTAAATATACATAAATTTTAGGGTTCCGAAGTCAAATCGGAACCCAGTTATGTCATGTCCGTCCGTCTATCCACAGCATAGCGCCGAGACCCTTAATGATAGATAGCTGTAATTTGGCGTGGATGTACATTATGTATTAAAACAGCTATGAAACGGAAGAATAAAACTTTGAAAATATATATTTTTAGGGTACCTCTCCTACACGTAACCTGGGGATGATTTTGTTTTACTTCTCCTACTACCCCATAGTGTGCAGTATCGTTGAAAAGGTCTCTTAAAATAGTATGGGTCTGCTCAGACTTTATTTCGAGTTAAGTGCCGTTTGCGAAATATTTGGCTTTAATCAAGTCACAAGTGTCAATTATACATGCCTTCTCAGAGCTATTTTTCAATACGTCCCGTTTTTCTTTATTTATTTAAGTTTGAATTCGCAGATTACTTAAAACATGTTTTCAATTATTAAACACAATATGACGGGATGGTAGGAGTAGTGGCCTGCCTGTGTAGACGAGCTACTTTTGTCGGCGAATGTCAAATGTCGGGTACATTTGACAAACCGAAAAAAAAACCCCCGAGAACATAGAAATGACTAGACCTAATGTACGCGGTGTGTGAACATCAAATGAGAATGTTGTCGTGTGTGTCGATGTCCTAGTCCTACCAGGGGAGTACCTATTCATATGAGGTTGTAAGCTTTCTACATATTAGATGGAGACAAAAGTATGGCGAGGATTGTCCCTCGTTTGCGCAAGCATAGTTTTCTGTGGGCGACGAGGACGGTCGATGGACCAGCCGTGCATAATTCTATTGGCCTCGGCTACACGTTGGCTTTTTAATACAATCATTCATCATACTTCGTATGCTTTATTAACATAGTTCACGGTTTATTCGGTGTTGATACTAAAAATATTAAAAATAGATTTACAAAAATGAAAAACATAATAATTAGCACATATTAATTTGGACTTAAATAAGTTGAATTTAAAAAAAATCAGTTATTTTAATGTAATGTTTAATAATTTTATTAAGAAGGATTTTTTTTATTTTTAGTTCTACCCACAATTTCCTTGCTTTCATTTGTTACCTTTTTTGTCAAAATCACTACAAAAGTTGTAAAAACAGGTTCTAGCTGTAAAATGTTAAGCAATTTGTTATCAAAAATAATATGTCTTTTATGACATTAATAAATATTTTATGTTATCTACACCGACTACACCTAAATTGATTATACGAGACCGGTTTGATTTCATCTCAATCTGTGACTTATTGTTAACCTTTAGTAACGGAGTCAGTAAGGAGCGTTGTAACCCAATATTTTTTTTCATAACGAAATAATAATAGTGTATTCGAAAATAATATAAAAAGCTATATCTTAATATATATAAATTATGTGTCACGTTGTTTGTGATGGACTCCTAAACTACTGAACCGATTTTAATAAAATTTGCACACCATGTGCAGTTTGATCCAACTTGAAAGATAGGATAGCTTACATCTCAAAATAATAATAAAAAAATTTGACAGAACGAAGTCTGTCCGGGCAACTAGTTACTTATATATTAAAGCCAGGATAATTAATTAATGATTAAGGATATGAACATTCTGGAACGCTTTCTGAATCTGTTTATTCCTGGTTCTTTCCAGCACCTACATTAAAATTACTTACTAATCTTAATATATATAAATTACGTGTCACGTTGTTTGTCCGCGATGGACTCCTAAACGACTTAACCGATTTTAATCAAATTTGCACACCGTGTGCAGTTTGATCCAAATTGAAAGATAGGATAGCTTACATTTCAAAATAAAAAACTTTTGACAGAACGAAGTCTGTCCGGGCAGCTAGTCTTAATATATATAAATTACGTGTCACGTTGTTTTTTCCGCGATGGACTCCTAAACTACTTAACCGATTTCAATCAAATTTGCACACCGTGTGCAGTTTGATCCAACTTGAAAGATAGGATAGCTTACATCTCAAAAAAATAACTTTTGACAGAACGAAGTCTGTCCGGGCAGCTAGTCTTAATTTATATAAATTACGTGTCACGTTGTTTGTCCGCGATGGACTCCTAAACTACTTAACCAATTTTAATCAAATTTGCACACCATGTGCAGTTTGATCCAACTTGAAAGATAGGATAGCTTACATCTCAATAAAAAAACTTTTGACAGAACGAGGTCTGTTCGGGCAGCTAGTTTACTATAACTAGTAGTAGGTATCTATACATTGCAGCTATGTTCACGGGGCAAGGCATTCATTCGTTGATGGTCATATCAGATGAACTTATTGACGAGTAACGTTGATATGTAAACACATAATCGGACCGCAGCAGGTCGATAATGACACCACAATTAGTGCACTCCACAAATGGCCCGAGCTATTAATCCTTATCATCGGAAAATTAAACGGTCTGTTTTTTAGGGTTCCCAAGTAAAATCGAAACCCTTATAATTTCGTCATGTCCGTCAGTCCGTCTGTCCATTTGTCCGTCTGTCCGTAGAAAATAGGTTATAATTATGATGAATTTACAAGGAAAACTATGACGGCTGTGTCAGCATAAGTAGTTAAGGAGTAATAGTCGACAAACTTACAACTTCGGAACCCTACATTGCGTTTGGCCTGACTCGCACTTGCCCGGTTTTTTTCTCCTCCATTTGTGGGAATTTCCGAACGCTTACGTTACGGTTACACCTCGCAAGATGGGAAAAACACAAAACTTACATACATATGGTTAATCTTGCCGTTTTCCTTTTGTAACCGGTCTGACTTGTGGCTTTCAAAGTTAAAGCAAATACTTATAATTAAATATTTATTTCCACTTTAAAACTTCCGGGGTTCGAAAAACAATGTAACTTCAATACACCTCCATTAAAGTTAAACGCAAATGATAACATGGGTATCATATAGATACGGTTGCATTAAGATTAAAGACCGTAATAAATATTAATTATGTAGGTTACTTAAAGTAATCTATCGATTTAATACTTTGCTCGTATAAACAAAGGAAAAAGACTGCATGCAGAAGGTATTACGCGCGAAGTACGTGCATGCGGTTAAAATTTCCTTAATTACCCGAGAAAAACGAGACTCATGGTTATTATTACAGAGTTGTTTTACTCATAATACGTGTTATATACTATATCCATCGCGATGACTCAATACCTCATTACTGTTAAAACTATTATTAATATTTCGGTTTTTAATTATTTAAAATAAATCCGGACATACCTTTTTTAATTCACTTAAAAACTTTTTTTCTTAACTTTACGTAAATCGGGTCTTTCTACTTGCAAATAAGTAGCTTGTTGTCCATGACAAAGAATACACTCAAAACCGGTTTTTATTTCCAGCATAATTTTGTTAATTACATGATTCGACTTAAATTTCGATGACGAATTTAATAGCAATGTGGCGTTACAAAGATAATGGTTATTAATTTACTCACTGTCTTTATCAAATTTCTGTACGAGATTATAACCAGTTGGATTGCGCGCGGCACAGGCGGCTACGAGCGCGAACAACGCGCAAACGACCAACTCTCGGTAGAACATCGTGGACTTGTTTACATTGCGCAGATCTACCGGCCTTTATATACGACAATATCATCGATACATGTAATAAGTGCTTGACAGCTGCGAGCGTTCTGACGCCAGCGGCTTCTGTCAAACGTAAGTCATCGACTGTTAGGAGACGCGGGCGCGGTTACGTCGCACGGTTACCGTTCACAAAATTGTTTGAGCACTTCGAAGTTGTGCTTTGAAGGGCACCTAGCCGGTTTATGTTGCAGGAGTAATTAAGTCACCTTGGCGTTTTGGGCGAAAAAACTTGAGTGGGCTGTCTCCTCAACCGTTGAAGCAGCGTGGAGTAAGTACGCCCACTTCATAAGGAGCGATACATTATTTGCGAGCCGTCTTAAAACTTAAAAAATATGCTTTTCTAACATTTATAAAAGAGACATAACGCCTATGGAGAAAAACTTCTGACAAAAACTTATTTTTTATAACTTTTTTTTCCATTAATATAAATAATTGAACCTAATAATATCAACTTTTCAACTGTGAAAATACTTCTGACGTCCAGAATTCGTTACTTTGCCGGGCATTCACCATGGCCGAGCTACGGCTTCTTTACTGAACCCAAACATTTTCAGCACAACCTCAATAAATTTGATTCTAAGGAAAGTATGGCGATAAACTGGCTACATTTTTTTCAACGTTGTGAGATGTTCTTTCGTGACTTTAGAGCTGTCCTGAGAAAATCCCTGAAGATGATTGTCTTCTACGATCTACATGTCGTCTTCAGTAATTATTTCTGATAAATGTTTGTTGTTTTCAAAGCGCTATTTTCGGCGATCAAACGTGGGATGTTGTTCATGTAGGATTGTATAAATGAATAATTAACACTTTCCAAATTAATGCCCAGATTGTGCTCAACGTCCGTGATTTCCGTGAATGTGATTTGTGGGTTATCTCGCTCCAATATGTACGTAGATTGTACAGTCAGCAAAAAATTATGTATGCTGAGCATGAAACAAAAACGTTCGGTAATGTTTAATATTACAGAATGTTTGTGTCATAATCAACGTAAGAGCTACCATACGATTTGACACTGATAATAACATTCTGACAGAATGATTCTGTCATATTAAACAGTTACCGAACGTTTTTATTGTTTCATGCCTGCATACTTTTTTTATAAATAAAAAAAATAAATAACGCTTCACACTCATAGCCCTACACTAGGATTCCCTGTGTCGTGGGTGCCATGGATAACACAAAAGACGGAACACTTCACACCCAGACCGAGCACAGAAATTAAAAACTCATCATTTAAATTTCCGCCTCACTGTTAATCGAACCCAGGACCCTAGGCGCGGCGATCCAGCATGGTAACCATTGCGCCACATGGGTCGTCAAACGTCTACCTAGTTATTTTGCCGACTCTACAAAGTACATAAATTTTTGGGCTACTCCTTCGTCTATAATAAGGTGTATAATTTAATCCATTTTTCAGAAAACCTCCTGAGACTTGTAGTATGAGAATGAGCTGAGTCTTCTCAGGCTTTATTATTGTAACAGCTTAAAATTATTTTATTTGTGCGGTAGATTAAAAATCATAATAGATCACAGGGCGCAACCATAATTCATTTATAATGTATTGTTTTTATAATTATTTTTTCGTATAATTTTTATGAATATGTACTGGTACGGGAAATTTTTACGGGTGAAAACAGTGCATAAATAACACATTAAACGTAAAGCATTGACCCAAATAGCCTTATATAGCCTTGTGTAGTATCATATAGTATAGCCCATGTTATGAGACGCGATGTAGGTAGGTATCGTGCCATCACTGTTGTCTACGCAATTTTTACTACTTCAACCTTAAAATAATTTAAAATAGGTAAAATATTTACGGAACGATTCATAATAATGCTAACTGGATTATACCTACTTAAAGAACGATAATTAGGTATGAATAATGTATATTATGGAACAAATACAAATAACTTTGTTCAAAATTAAATTTAGTTAAAAAATAAGTATGTACATAATATTATGTGGCATGTGGGTTGGTGTCTACCTTTCTGTACACTACAATATAGCATGATGAGCCTTAAATACCCTTTCATGATAGGGCCGGAGGAACCTGTTTTGGCCAGTGTCGAAAAACCAGTAATAATACTAATAATGCAGGTCCCCCCTGCTTTTTGGGTCGGCAACGCGTCGATGATGCCTTTGGCGTTGCTGATGTCCATAGGCGACGTGGCTTATAATTATATGTCGAATATTTGAATAATAATGCAATATAAATATTTGAATAATAATGCAATATATATATATATATATATTATATATATATAGAAATAAAGATAATAAAATTAAAATTATCGAAAATAAAATTATCGAATTAAGAAAAAATTTTTTGTGCATTTGATCATTGTCCAGGTTTAGTTTTTAACCGATTTCAAAAAAGGAGGAGGTTCTCAATTCGACTGTTTTTTTTATGTTTGTTACCTCAGAACTTTGGACTGGGTGAACCGATTTTGATGATTCTTTTTTTAATCGAAAGCTGGCTGGTGGCTGTCATGTGGTCCCACATAATTGAGATCTGACAATGGCATCCATGAGAAAACCACATAAGTCGTTTTGTATTAAGAATGTGCGCGACAAATTGACGAATAACTCAATATCACGCCAACCGATTTCGATGATTCTTTTTTTTAATCGAAAGCAGGTGCTTGTCATGTGGTCCCACATAAACTTGAACGAGATCTGACAAGTAGTTTTTGAGTAACTTTGAAGTCGGTTATTTTTTGTTAGTAAAATTTAGATTATATGAATTTCGACTTTGTCATGGTTATATTATTATTTACTTTAGGTCAAGTGGAAATTCGTCAAATAGAGTCCCGGTTCAGTGGCCTTGCTATATTTCATTAATCTATGAATATTTAAACTTTTGCAATAATTTCAAAAATTTCAGTTTTTGTATCTCTCTATATTTTTTTTAGGACAGTTTTTTTTGTACGGCAATACTATATAACAATTGTATTTTACAATGTCATGTTAAAAAAAAAGTTGCCGTACAGGGTCAAATGACCTTACAGCTTTATAAATCAAGTATACCATGAAATTAAGATAATTATTAATTATACATTCAAATGGACTATCATTTTTTGACGGCATTATTTTTAATAGTACTTTTGAGTCCTAGAAAATGTATTGGAACCGAAGCCGTACTTTTTCAAATGACCCCCCGGACCACTGCAAAAGAGGGGGTTGCAACCCTCGATTTCTTCCCCTTGTCGCACGATTTTTTGTACGGCGTTGCGGAATAATGGATTAGAAGCTGTATTGCAACAGTATGAAACTGATGCCGTACTGTATCAAATGACCAAATTTACCCTCGAAATTGTCACGAATTCAAAATCATTTACCGACTTTGTGGACCACCTTTTTTGTACGGCACTGCGCGCTTTCTTATTATTTTTCATGGCCCTATCGATGGTTAAAAATGCCGTACAGAAATATATGACCAAAATTTACTCACCCAACTTGCACTTTTGAATTCTCACCAGCACTCAGTTGGACAGCTTACAAGTGACGGCATAGTGCTGAATCTTATTATTTTATGCTCTTCTATCGTCCTATATAGGTCACCAGGTGGTTCACATGACCCTGGATTTTAGTCTGTGGGCCAGTAGTCTATTACTTATCTCTACTCGTCTCCAACTCCGCATTGCAGTTTGCACCTCTTCTCACTTCCGTCTCTCTTCATCTCATCTCGTCATAATTTTTTTTTAAACTAAAAAATGGCTTATTAGTCCAGTGCTGATAGGAGCTATCGGCAAAAAATATTTTTTTGTAAAAGGTAAAAATAAAAAACCAAAAACGTGGTTTTTTGAATTTTTCTCATAAATTTTGAGGTTATGTAAAAAAGTGTAAATATAAAAGTTGTAGATCTTTTTATTACCTACAACTTTGCGATTCAACTTTTTTCAATAGGACTTGTAGTTTTTCCGGAAATCGAGATAAACCATTTTTTTCCCTTAAATGCCCCCTCCCCCCCCTTCCCGACCTCAGATCGTCCGTAATTTATTTTTCCTATATTCTTCGTTATATTCTCTTCCTTTTGCAATAGGTTTCAGTCTACTATAATTTTTTTTCGTTTCAAAAATTATCGGCACTGGACTATAACTCTGCCCCCGATAGTAAAAAAGACGTATCTAACATTTTTTCAGATTTGAGTTATATACATTGCCGGAATCAGAAAAAAAAGGTGCATCTGCATGTATTTTTAATATTTCTCTAACTTCTTCCAGTGCGGTTTTAGCACAATAAAATAGGGTGCTTCTATACATTTTTTTACACCCGATTGAAGATGAAAAGACGAATTTATGTGAAACTTAATTAAAAAGTCGCATTTATGTAGATAATGTCCTTATACTTTATAGTTTTTTTTAGTTCAGTAATATAAAAGGCGCATATTTGTCCCTATAGTCCGGTCAATATAGACATTTGAAATAACAATAATTCCCACACAGCCAAATTTTGGTGGAGAGCTGGAGTTTAGCATTACAAATAAAGTTTTAAAAATCCCCATCGATCCTATGTGTGCTACAATAGTTATTCGGGGTCAAAGGTCAAAATTTGAGGTGTTTTGGATTTTTCTCAAAAAGGGTAAGATTTATCAAAAAAAAACCTCAAACTACAGTTGTAGATCTTAAAATTCTCTACAAAAATGGTCTCATGATTTTTTCCTAAGAGTTACCATTCCTGAGATATCGCGATTCTAAGAGTCACATTATACATAATATGCACACATTTCCACGCCACCTGTGAGGTAGTGTACTCGCCGCATTTTTTTACCGTGGTTTCCCCTGTAAGCCTTATTATTGATATTGCTATTGATTATTGGGTTAAGTATTGTTTTGATTTCTTCAGATATTTTAATCAGATTCATACTTTAGATTAAGAAATAAAAGAATAAAGAATTAAGAAATAAAAGCCACATCTGACCACTTGCGCCCTATTTTCTTTGTAAAATTATTTTAGCATAGGCGCATTTGCTTTTTGCACCTTAATACTTTACGTTGAATAAAAAAATACAATATGATACTTAATAGATGGCTTATAAGATAACCACGAACCTACTGTACTATTTCAGATATACTACCTTAGCTAAAAGGATTATAAAATAATTTTAAAACCATTTTATCTAAGCCAAGGGTTATCTACATACTTTCTAATTTTTAAGAAAAAAGGCGGATATACCTATATGCGCCCATTTCTGTTAAAACCATATACTAGATAGATAAACTAAATACTTAGAAGAAAAGTACAGCCAAAAGCGTTTGAAATTTAAAGGACGCATCTAGCCATTTACGTCTATTCAATTAAGTATGTAATATTTTTCTTCATTTTTTATGCTAAGATGAATCTGTTTTTTCATTATTTTTATTATAATAATTTAATAAATTCATATTATTACTAAACCAAGTTAAAGCCTTTATTAGTGGGCATTATTGTCAACTTCCAGTATGTAAATATTTTAATTCACTCGAAGACAGCTAACGATTTCCCGTTTCATTCGTTAAAACATTTATTTCTCCGTTTTTACTTTTTGTTAGATACGTCTTTTTAATTATCGGGGGCAGAACTACTCGGTTCCTTTTTTTAAAAAACATGTCATATTAGATAAATCTTAATTTAAGTTCAATTATTTAATTTCGAGCAATTCTTAAAGCCTATAGCCCCTATAGGTATTAATTTGTTTTTTAAATTATATATTAGTGCAAAGGATGATAATAAGAAAAACCGAATTAGGTATATAGTTATTAGACAATACTTATAAAGTGCCAATATTACTATCCTAATTAAAAAGTAAAATTTAATTAAAGTGTACAATTACTTTTTCATCTCCGGGGGCAAGAGGCACGTTTAGTTGAAGGGTAAAAATTAATGAAACAACACAAACTGAATTCAAATAAACTTTAATACTTTCATCAACATCTACAGTTTGAAATGTTTGATCATTATGATCAAAATAGTGCAATATGCATTGACTAGTTTTCTTACAAAATTATTTCAATACGTTAAAAATACTGGTATATTGCTTATTAATATCACTATTTCGTTTATCCTTAGCCAAGTTTCATCACCGCATACAGGCACAAACATAACATCAGATATTGAATAAAACTTTTGGGTCTTTTCATGCGATTTTCGTAATAATTATCATTATTTAACGTTTTCGAGGTGTATTTAGAATCACTGGGTTGTCTTACAGACAACTAATAATAATAATATAATCATAAAGCAGGGCAACTGTCTGCGCACTGTATAATTAAATTAATAATTCTGACCAAATTATCCTTATTTTGTTTTAATAATTATTATTTTGTATGATGCGATAACCCTACCATATTACACGCGAGTTGATAAAAAAGTACGCAGATAATTATTTTCTCAATATAGAATAGTTTTTATATATTTTGATTGATTTCGATTGTTTCCTGTTATGTGTGTATGTATCACTAAATATGATAATTATTATAATGATAGTTATTGAGACAAGTACCAATTTATAGTACCTACCTACAAGTTGTTACAATGTTATGGTTTGGCGTCCCATGTAAATAGTGTTTGCATTAATTATGTATATTTGCAAACATAGTCATGAAGCCATAACAAATATTAATCTAATTATCCAGGTTTCCCCCTATTAACCAATACTACGTTTGTTCATCAAGCCACGTAAATATCCTGATCTCGACGAATTATAATATGGCGTAATATTTCATTAGATAAATTGTAATTTTCATATAATTTTGGTTATGAAGGTTAATTATCTTCAGGAGTCGCCCACAAGAATGTATTGAAATGAAATGAAATGAAAATGTATTGTAGTGGCAGTATGTATCTCGTTATGTGTATGCAGTATGTACAGTACAATTTTATTGCGTCTGTAACGACAAAAAATTTAAAGACCCTGAAACGATATCGCACTAATAACTTTCCAAACTTCAAGACTTCTATAAAAACTAAATTATACAACATACATTGTTTAACATAGAAAATAAAAGCAGTTTTTAAAATTTAATCTTTTATTTTTATTGACCAATGCGTGTGCTTCATGTTTCATCGCTACATTTTGTGTATTTAGATTTTAAATTTAAGAATCAAATTTTTATTTCTTTTAAAAGGAACTCCATAACAAAGTATACAGGGTGTTACAAAACTACCCGTAAAGCCGAAAGGAGCTTAAACGGGGCCTTATAACGAGTCCATTCGCAATATTTAAGAACCATAGTAACGCTGTATAACATACCTACCACAAAAAATAAAAAAATATTATTATTTTCACTGATGTGCAAACCCTATTTCAGTAAAATCAAAGAGTAAACTACGCAGAATGTACCTGCATTTCTACCTAATTCGCGGAATGACAAAAATTTTAAAAGACCTAACCTAACGAAACAACCTAAACGAACACTTACTTTTTCATAATAAACGTCAAATTTACAGAAACGGCTCAATGTGTGCTCCGCCTTGTTCAATGCACAACCTTGCTCGTCGGGATATGGCTGTGTGGCATTTCGCAACATTTCGTAGGTAGATAATTATTGTAATATTACATCCGTTTTTCCGCAAACAACATAATATTAATATTTATAAAAAGTGTTATAGTATAAATAATCAGTGTAATTAAATCACTTATGTAGGCAAGTAAACGGTTACAAACTTTGAACCACAAACATGTATACCAAGTACCTACATAGAATATAATAATATGTCTGTGCTTTGAACCACAGACATGTAGGTAGTAGTAGTGCTTTGAACTATGATTGATTAATGTCGATAAACTAATCTAACTGCCCCAAAATTGTAATAATTCAATATTATTCATATTGATGATACTCACTGATAGGATGATTTACATAAAAATAAATGTATTGTAATAGTATTTTCGAAAAATATAAAGGAAACGGCTAAGTTACTCGTAGTAAAGGAATGATGCACGAGCCGCGTCGCTTCTACACTCAAGTACACTTCGTGTCTAGACTATTTTAATTTTAAACAATATGTTAAATCAAACAGAATTTTGACGAAAATAGTGTAATTAATACCTTGGAATTTATGAGCAGCTACATGCGTTCGTCACGTAGCCGAAGCTACGTAATTTTCCTAACTTGTTTATAACCTCAGATGAAGGAATAAAAGGCAGATAACGTCGTTCGAATATGACGTAAGCCTACCACGAATAATACAAAATAAAAAACTAATACAATCTCGTGTCACTACTAAAGAAAGCATCAAATTGCATGAACGTCGCAATTGTCAAAATTTATTAAATAATTTTATCAGATAAAATGCCGTCTTGCATTTTTAAACTATGTAAAAGTAGTTTGCAAAATCAAAGAGAAGAAGATGGAATGTCTTTTCAGAGGTGTCTGTTCATTATTTTATTATTTATTTATAATAATATTTTTGCGGTTTACTCGGAACACAAAACCTCGACAATTATTCATTTCTATACCAGCTTTATGTGAAAATCGGTTACCCTAAATTTGGGGAAATATGCATGAGCTATTTGAACAGTGGTCGATTTATAAATTTACATCGAAAAAAAATTATTACCTAAAAAAGTAAATATTTGTATTTATTTAAACCTAAAAATCAGGAAATACAGCCAATGCATAAACACCTAACGCTGGGATATTATAAACACAAGATAGATAGTACAAAGGTTTAGAGGGATAAAATTAGCATTTTAAAACATAATATTATTTTGCAAACCGGGTTATTTGAAAATGTCACGTTTGCCCACGTTATTATGCATGATTGAAAGAAAATATTATGTTATATTTTAGTTTCTGTTTTTAGTTTAGCCTACTCACTAAAATGATTTCAATTATAATTTTGCAGATTGCCGACAGATGCTATTACAAGAGAAAAAAATGCACTTTGCTTCGTCTTTTATTATGCGTACCACAAAGGACTGAAATTAATTGTCCGCGTTTGTGTTCCCGTCAAATTATAATGTGGGTGTCTTCAAGTCAAGAGTGAATAGGCGTCTACTAAGTAAGTGTGCTTTACCATCCACAATTTCATTACCGCTTACCATCTCAGGTGGTTTTGTGGTCAAACACTAACTTATTCTGCATAAAAAAAGTCCATAGGTTAATTAAAACAATTAAATATATTGAAGTATTATTTTATATAAAAGGAACATTTACATATATTTTGATAAGTGTACTTTTTGATAACTAGTGATGAAATTAAAATCAATTATGATTATCACATATAATACAACTTAAATTTTTTTGACTGTTTTTCTATGCATTTGTTCCACCTTATCTCAGGAACGGCTTAATAAAAGATTTGGTTTTCACTGACGTATTCTAATGAGCTTGGGTTAACATTTAGTGTTTGTTTTATTTGAATCGGTTCACAAATAAAAAAATCACGACAATTTAAAGAATACCATCCCTACATTTATCGACTGTGGGCTTACCGAAGCGAAGCAAGGGCGTTCACTAGTAATAAATAATTTGCCAATTTAATTGTGCATAATTTGTTAAGTTGGAAATATGTCAAACAACATTTACAAACTTGCGGGAGATTGTGACTTTTCACTTGGCATCCTCACACACACAAAGAATTACGTGTCCATACGGTGCCACTGCTAGTTGACATTAAGGTTGTCACGCACACATCGCGAAAAAGTGACTTCACGTCATTCGTTACATTTCTTTGCGAATGTTCCATCTGCCTTTTATTTCTTTCATCTGAGTTTATAACAGCGTCATATGGACATTCGAACACAGACCGAGAAGGTCTTGGTGTTTGGCTTAAATCGAGGCTTTACATTGACGCTCGTCACTAATTCTGTCAAAATTCTTTACAATTATCTATTTCTACCTACTTGACTATTCTACTAATATTATAACTTGTAAAGAATGGACTTGAAACTGGCGTATTGAATTTAATTTCTATAAAAATATGATAATACATACAGAAATTATGGTAGGACAAAATACATTTAGTACATAATGTAATAATTTAATATATTTGGTAAATCTGTAAAATCAGAGCTGTGCTGCAGCTTAAAATGGTCCCTGTTTTCGCGTAAAAAAATTATACGAACCTAACCTAACCCATTCTGTTTTGGATAGCTATAACTCATTTCATTGCGGGGGGCTTCACCTTCCGAGCCCCCTTCCCTCCTTAGCGGGGGGCTTAGCCCCCCCGCGCTCCCTGTCACGGGGGGCTTTGCCCCTCCGCCAAAGTTGTCCCCCCACCTTAATATTACATTTGATACCTTTACTAAGTGATAACAAACGATAGAAAAAAATTCACTGCATTTTAAGCTGCAGCCCTGATTTGACAGATTTACTATTTATTTTTGTAAATTTAAAAGATATAAAGCAATAAAAAAATAAGTAAAAAAACGTGTGTTGGGGGTGTACTTATGTATGTACGCACGTAAGAAGTTATACTTCTTTGGCGTTACAGAACAAAAATTGCTAAAGTTTTCATCCCATACGCCACAACTCTTTTTTTGTAAAAGGAATCAGTTATCAGCTAACTTCATCATGTCGCTTTTTGGCTGTCGAATGTCGCGCGCGCATCATAAAAAATTTCCAGGCACAATTTTTTCCAAATGAACCAAAAGTTATATAACTTCAAAATTTACGTTCTATCACAGTAAATAGTGCACTTAAAAAATTTAATTTTAATTTTAAAATATGTACAGTTAAATCAGTGTTAATTTTCATGTTAATTTAGATGTTGATAAAAAATTATCCTTGTTATTTTCTTTCATCAACCTCAGGAATATTATAATTTCTAGTTAAAACCGATCAACGCATTAAAAATACAAAGACGTCGCCATTTTCAATTATTCCCATTCCAAAGCGCCGACGATAATATTATGTACCGTCATTACATCTACACAAAAGCTGGAAGGAGACAAAATTGGGTACTGTTGTTACCTAACGTACTGCTACAGACGAACTGTATCTCGGCTGACTATAACCTGCAAAGTGATTCCCGTATCACACAGATCAAAATCGCTTCTGCATCTTTTTTCGAATGGACAATGGACGTTTGCTGTTGGCAATAGCAACCGCGGCCAGACTTATAACTCTGTGTTGGGACTGTTGAGACCATTTAATAATAGATACAATCCCAACAAATCCATAATAGGTAAAGCAGTGTTGGGGTTATTCATGTCTCCTCAATACCTAATGAAGAGACCTGTATTCTGCATCTCTCACATACAGTAGTGGGTCATGTTTAAGTGCTAAAATTAAAAATAAGTAAAATTAATTTCACAAATAAAATAATTTTAACAAATCTTAAATTAACCATAATGATGTACTATTTTTTACAGTTAAACCATTTACTTTCTTACGTTTGGTCTATGAGATTAGAGAATCGCTGTGTCGCTTAGCAAATAACTCACGTGCATTAAGCTGGTTTCAAGAACACCAATCGGTTTCGCAAATCGATATAGAAAACTGTACCTATATCGATTTCAAAATCCAACAGACCAAATCTTTTCAAATCATCAAATCAGACTTTTCAGACAGAAATCGCTGTGTTTAATATGGTTAATTGAATTCCTTACTATGGACTTACACCAGGATTTATTATATTAAAGTTATTTGGTATTGTTTAATTAGTCATAATATTTTATGTCACCTGGAAATTCGAGTATTTTGATTTGTGATACTCGAGAATTAATACGCAGATTTATGTCAAATTTTTCACCATTGTTGGAACGTGGACATTATAGATTTATCTACGACACATTATTTACATATTTATCCAATTACATTTATCACAACGTCATCGAATTATAATTTGTTAGTATTCAAAATCACAATATTAACTAAAATATAGTCAGATATTTTTACATTGATACTTTCTATATCGAGATTTTTATGTCGCTGTATATCATGACGTTCCACAGTGAATCAACTTGATAGTGTCGTTTTAGCATTAACAGTTCTCTACGCACTATTCTACAAAGGAAGGAGTACGTATGAGCAAAAATGTTAACAATGAATTTGAAATGATCTGCAAATGGTTGGTTGGTGTATTTATTTACAAATATTAAAACGCTACATTTGTTTCATGCCCGGGCCACATTAGTATTCTCAAAATAGTATATTAGTTCTTTGATGGTTAATGTGGCCCAGTATTCGCTCGTGCAGTTGTTCATCGTCCACTATTACAGCACTACTCTACAACTACAGCGATTGCTTGATACAAACATCGTATTCGGAGGGACGTTTTAATGTATCTTGTAATTAATTCTCTAGATAAAGCCTACCAATATGAAGACGTGATTCGCTTTAAACTTTAAAGTAATCTTAATAATTGTACTGGTAATCTTATCGCTAGTTAAACTATCATTAATGGAACGTTACCTAATTCTCTATCTAATTATTGTAAACGTATCTACTAAATCGTCGGGAGCATCAAAAATGTCTTAACACGCTTGTAATGGAATGACGATAGGCCGTGATATTGTCATCTAACAATTTTTATGCGAATCATAAAAATCTTTACAACTTGACACTAATGTCCGATTTCCGTAAATTATGTAAAACAATTGACTACGATTCTTTATAGATTAAGTTGCGTAAGTTAACCGTACTAGGGCTCTAGGGCAAGGGGTAATCCTACTTCTAAATCTATGCAAGTGTGTAATTTAACCGTTCCAAGTAATAATCATTCACTACACACTATATGCATAAATACATATAAACACATGGAGGTTTTACGATTTACATAAACTATAATTAGCACAGCACATTTTACTATTCCTTACTGAAGAGATCATTTCGATCAAACTGCATAGATCATTCTATGTAAGATATTAACATTAGTATTAGCACAGAAGAAATAATAGTACCTACTGGTATTAGTAAAATAAGTGAGTACCTATATTAGATTAGGTACTTTGACAATGTAATCTTGGTACTTTACTTCTAGATTAGGGATGTTGACTAATTTTAGGATTCGTTTTCAAATCTCCCGCCAAAAATACAATACATCTGTCAAGTGACTTTGAATAACTATAGACAGTCTATCGCTTTGTTAACTAAGAATATCCTCTGGATAATGTATTTAATTATGATTTTTTTACAGTGATTGGCACTGTACTACTGTGTAATTCACGTTCCTAGATTAAAAATATACATGGTAAAAGTGATTTTAATAATATTAATCGTTTAAACATTTTATATATTAGACACAGGTGACAACATCCCTATATTCACAGTCATTACTAAAGAAAAATATAATATATTTTCTACTCCGATTTTCATAAGTGAGGTATGTGCGTTCAATGAATTCCCAAAATACATTTTGCTAGTCGATTCTCATCGGTATTCACTTTCATTAAGTACAGATAAAATATTTTAAAATTTAAATAGTGCCTACCTAATTTTATAACCTGTTTGCTGGGTAAAGAAAATATCTTCTATTGTAGGATGATAAAATTGATTTAAAATCGGTTCAACTGGCATACACAAATAAACAATCTTTTTCACATCAGTATAAAATAACATGAGCAACTTTTTTCTTACATCACTTTTTGTTGCATTTTCTTTGAATTAATAAATAATTTTTATTTTAAAAAAGATAGTTTACTTTTAAGTACATACACAGATTAATACTGAATGTTTTCACTATTTAACAAGTATAAATTATTATAGAACAAAACATTATCGTAGGAAAGGATTTTGTTTCCTATGCCCCATTCAAATATTGACAAAATTAATGAGGTTTACAACCTTATTTTATAGATTTAAAGATTAAAGATTCAGCTGAATTCAATGGCGAGATGTCAAGTGCCTACGTATTAGATAATATATAATTATATACACATTATTATATGTACCTAGTGTTAGTTAAAGTTCTTAACAGAATTACTTACACTTTTATGTTTTTTACATATTGCTATTAATAACAAAATTATTATTAATAACAATATCCAGGATTCATTTTGGTACCGTATCAACTTAAAAATAATATCAATTTGAGGTAATGACATCGTGAAGCTACGCTGACGAAGTATTTCGTTAGCTTCATGTAAAAGATGATCAAATTAAATATTTGAAAACTTGGGTATATGAATTACGAGTAACTCTGCATTCAGTGACACCATTTGCCGGCGACAAAAGGAATTGATCAAAACGCTTCAGAATCGGATTGAGTCTGGAATATGTGGGGAGAATGGGGAGTTTGATGGTGTTGAGCTGGTCAGCCGGGGTGAGGGCAGCGGGGACAGCGGGGAGCTCCAGAGATCGTCAGAGCTGGTGGAGGGGAGCGCAGCAGTCCACGTTAGACATCCACGCCAGGTCTCTTGTTGTCACCTGTAACAAATTATAATATGTGAAATGTAACGGGTTCTTTCGATTGAGTTCCAGTCACATTTAAAAGTCAGCATTGAAATCATCAACAACTCCCACATCGAATCGATCACAATTAAGTATCCAAAGTTTGAGCGATGCAACTCGAACGCATTCCCATACTCGTATATATGTATGTTTATGTATGTATGTTAGTTTGTTAAAAATAACTGTGTTGAAATTTTTGTTATATTTTTAGTTTTCCCCTTAAATCATTTTCAAAATGTTCCATATAAGTAATCAATTGTGGATGTCTTTTCGTATCGTACCTGATGTTTGATATCAGGCTTTGATATCAGGTGAAATTTATGACACTGATACTTATTATCACTTTTTCCATGGTTTTCCAATCAGCTAATAGCAATCGCATGACTATTTCTAATAAATCGGCTGGAATTTGTTACCCACTAAGTAGAACCTAAGGAAATCGACATTAAAATAATAACAAGAAAACGAATCCCATTTTTAGGGTTCCGTAGCCGAATGGTAAAAAACGGAACCCTTATGGATTCGTCATGTCTGTCTGTCTGTCTGTCCGTCCGTATGTCACAGCCACTTTTTTCCGAAACTATAAGAGCTATACCATTGAAACTTGGTAAGTAGATGTATTCTGTGAACCGCATTAAG
This sequence comes from Thymelicus sylvestris, assembly GCA_911387775.1. Classification (NCBI taxonomy): domain Eukaryota; kingdom Metazoa; phylum Arthropoda; class Insecta; order Lepidoptera; family Hesperiidae; genus Thymelicus; species Thymelicus sylvestris. The sequence goes on along the minus strand of OU426896.1, from coordinate 13,271,774 downwards.
ATTTTCACATAAAAATATAAAAAAAAAACAATAAATTTTGGGGGTTCCCCATACATAGAACTGAAACTCAAAAATGTTTTTTTCATCAAACCCAAACGTGTGGGGTATCTATGGATAGGTCTTCAAAAATGATATTGAGGTTTCTAATATCATTTTTTTCTAAAGTGAATAGTTTGCGCGAGAGACACTTCCAAAGTGGTAAAATGTGTCCCCCCCCCCCCCGTAACTTCTAAAATAAGGGAATGATAAAACTGAAAAAAATATATGATGTATATTACTAAGCAAACTTCCAACGAAAATTGGTTTGAATGAGATTTTTTAAGTAGTTTTTTTTAATACGTCATAAATCGTAAACCGCAAAAAACATTGATCAAAGTTACAACGAACTACAAGAACTTTTATATTATGTTACTTGCTGCTACGGAACCCTTCATGGGCGAGTCTGACTCGCACTTGGCCGCTTTTTTTGTCTATCATTCTCCTGTTGATGTCTGTTATATATAGGTAGTATCAGTATTTATTTATTTAGACTTTATTAAACCATACAAATGTATACTAACAAATGGCGGACTAGAAGCAATCTCTGCCAGACAACCAATGGGCAGTGGGAAACAACGAAGGCTGTGTTCTACGAGTATAATCTGAGGCTGTCACAAAAAATGAAACTTGAGTCTCAAAGTATACGTATCAGTGATATGCGACGTATTATAGTAAAATATAATTATTTTTAATTAATTTTAGTTTATCCACTATTCTTTATTTTACACTTGATGCTTTAATGTCATTTTATTCTTATTTAGCAGCTACAGCAAAGCTACGCCCGTTTACGAATATTGAACTGTATTGTAAATTATATAGTATTTAGTAAAAAGGTTACGTAAATTTGAAGGAAAATTTATTTTTATTGAGCTTGTTGGCTGCCATAATAATATATTACTAGACAGATAATGAAATCTGTTTAGTTCATTAATTGAATAATTGCGTACAATCATGGGTTTTCCTTGGTTCTTGTTTTGTTCAGTGGTCGGAGAATAATATTGTTTAACTAATTAATTTAATCTACTATACTATTGTGTAGTGTATTGTTTGTACGATTATAGCCAAGCTGTGGTGTCCAATATCATGTTAGTAAAGTTTTGTTTTATTGTATTAGTCATTTTAAGCACAGTAGATGTATGCATCCCTCCGCCAATCCGCACTTGAGCAGCGTGGTGGAGTATGCTCTAGAGAAGATAAGAGGGGAGAACCGTGCTCAGTAGTGGGCCATTACTGGGTTGAAGCCAACCAGATGTACGGGAACCGGGTCAAATGAGAAGTTAGACGCAAAAGCTTTAGCATATAAGTACCACATAGGTATGTACATACTTGCGCAGACGCATAATTTAATTCATTAGATATTCCAACACTAATGAGCAAATAAATAAAGTATGCGCTAAATGGTTTATGAGGCGAAAAAATGATAGAAACAAAAGGCAATTGACGTGATGAAAAAAGGTCGAAGCAAGAAATACGTAAGAAAATCAGTTACATGAATGAAAATGAAAAAATGAAAAATGATTTATTCAGCAACCATCATTACATACAATAATTTCAGTGCACTACCAGTGCAATACCACGTCAGGCCTCCTATAACGTATTATTACATATATCTAAGTAAATAGTTTTTATTTGATCGTTTGAACGCGATGATCTCTGGAACTAGCAGCCGGATGTTAAAAAAATATTTTTGTGTATGATTGCCACATTCAGGCTTTAGGCTGTAATCTAAAGTTGTTTCAGGCCTACGGGGTATCCGAAACGAAGCGAGGGATAATTAAACAATAAACTAAATAAACGCTAACACACTCATACCCCCGCAGTAAGTTTTTACCTGTGTCGCGGTTGGCATGGACGACACATATGTATAACACATCACGATCACACCCATGACCCGTGTATAAATATTTATCTGTCACATAAATATCTGCCCCGGCCGAGAATCGAACCTAGGACCCCTCGCTTCGCAGGCAGGGTCGCTACCAATACCAACTAGGCTACAGGGTCGTCAACTACTACGTCGGCTACAGGGAGGCTTATTATTACTATAAGTTATCGTATAAAAGCCATCGCATGGTCTTACCTGATGCATGGAGTAGACCGCAAGCACGACGAGAACATGCATGATGTTGTGCGAGTTGAGGCAGCGGTCCACGGTGCCCGGGAACCACTTCTCCGGGATGTGCATCGCCCCGATCACACCGCCGCCCAACGACACTGCATCCTGCAACGAGAGGGACCGGTACGATACTTTAATGATTTCTCATCTGGATTAATAAGCTTACGATTTAGGGCAACAGAGTCATAGCTGCACGTGAAATTTACGATTTAGGGCAACAGACAGTCATAGCTGCACGTGGAATTTATGATTTAAGGCAACAGACAGTCATAGCTGCACGTGGAATTTACGATTTAGGGCAACAGACAGTCATAGCTGCACGTGGAATTTACGATTTAGGGCAACAGACAGTCATAGCTGCACGTGGAATTTATGATTTAAGGCAACAGACAGTCATAGCTGCACGTGGAATTTACGATTTAGGGCAACAGACAGTCATAGCTACGGGAGGAATTTCAGTAGTTTCTGATGTATTTGTTTCTTGGTAAGTTATTAATGATTTTAAATTTATATCATCCGGACACTGAACATTTTAAATGCAACGGGTACTCACGATTTGTATTTTATATTCGTATTTGTATTCGAATTAGTATTTTTTGAGTCGCACCGAGAACACGATCCATGTAACAGGGTCAAAATATCGGGATTATAAAATACGAAACGTGAATACCCGTTGCATTTAAAATGTTGAGTAAGTTACTGCTTTCATGGAACTTTTAAGCTGTACCAACACTGATCTGTAATATTTGTGCCTTTGTTTTAGTCAACAAACTAGCAGACGTCGTCCATGACATCAGAAATACCAAAGGGGTGTCTGTAGGAAAATTTGGCTGCTCCTACATTATTTATAGGGATTTTTTTACATTTCAGCCCTTTCATTGCATTCCTGGGCCCATAACCTGTAGGAAAATGTGGTTGCTCCTACATTATATACAGGGATTTTTGTAGATCTAATATAGGAAGACGACTTTTCGTTTTAAAAGTTTATTTCAAACTCTGCTCGTATTCCATTGATAACCATTTACTGTCAGGTGAATCATCAGCTCCTTCGTCATTAATCGAATTCAAAGTACTAAAACTCAACTTAATAAAACTTATTTTGTACGTTAATAGTTCGCGTCTGATATCGTTTGGGAAAGGTTTCCATATTAAATACGATGTAAAGTTACTGCCTTGTCAAGAATCTCAAACCTTGTTTGTGGTGATTTATAGACCGGAGATGTTATTTTACTCTTAGTTTCAAGAGAAAACCTTAAGGTCAAAAATCAACCAATTTTCTTCAAAAAATCTCATTTTTAAATGAATCAAAATTTAACCTAATAAAAATGTCCTTAGAAATTCCCGCGATGAATTTATGGCGACAGCGTTAAAAATATTGTTCCCCGTAAATTGTAGAGGAAAGCATTATAAAATGGTGGTGTTATGGAATCAGCAAGTTTAGTATAAGTATTCGTTGTTTATCATAGCATTTTATAATACATTTTTATCCTACTAATATTATAAATGCAAAAGTGTTTTTGTTACACTTTTTGACGCAAAAAGTGCTGAATGGATTTTTATGAAATTTTGCACACAGGTAATAATAACACATCTTGATCTGTAATAGGACTTAGGGTACTTTTATACCAGAAAACGCGAGTAAAGCCGCGGGCAAAGCAAATAATAATATATTCAAAGAATAATATATTCAAAGAATATATTATTATTTGAAGAAATAATATATTATTATTTATTTATTATTCAAGAAAGAAATATAATAATAGTATAATATTCAAAACTGAAGACTATTGAGAGTGTAGACATACACGATTTGTCTGCAGCTGACTCAAGCACTGGATTTTACATATTTTATGAACATTGTAAGTTGTTAACAGAACTTATGAACCATTCAATAGGCATGATGACAGATTTTGAAATACTGTTCTATATTATAATTAGGTACAACGTATATCATATTTCCGCAAAAAATAAGGTTTAGTATAAATATAATATACTTCAATTTTAAGTTTAAAATTCGCACCAAAACACATCAAAGTGTCATGGCGTCGCTTGTGACGTCACGCCTCAGTAAAGTAATTGACAAGATGTCATTGTCAGTATTGTCATATTTGTTTGTTTACTGAGGCATGACGTATTTCGCGCTGATTGAGACTGATTGGCGTTCAAGATATCATGGCGGCTTGCCGTATTTTGTAGTTTTATTTTATCAAACATACTTATTGTTAATCTCGCTCATAATAATACCACAAATGCGTGTTTTGTAATCAGTTAATAGGGTTTCATTAAATAAATACATAATTTTTGTGATTTTTACCTACTGTCATCATGCCTATTCGGCAAATCATACATTCCTAGATTGCTAACCGTCAGATTCAATAAATCTATCCTGTCCTGCTCCCTACTGCTTAATAAACAAAAATACATATAGTTATGTCTACATAATTATGTTTATTGATTGTTCTGAAGGTCTATCGTTTAGCGAATACATATACCTAAGTACCTAAGTTGTACAGATATAATGGATTTAGTGTTAATCATTTTATATGAGGTATTTACTATTATTAGATAGTAAATGTGGATGAAATGACACAGTTTTTTCGTAAGTAGTTAAATGACCGATTTGTACAGTTATTGGAAGTTAATGACTAATTCTTAATAGTCATAAGCTCATATATCGGTGAAGGCTAAGTATTAACTAATTAGCAACACCAGTCCGGTGACTAATGTCTTAGCACTAAAACATGTTTGTTACGCTTACGGTTGCTTATCGTCAGTTTCGTCGTCTTAAAATGGATTTCCCCAACATTGAATTCTATAATTAACAATCAATGAACCGTTCCACGATCTAATGATACTAAATTAATTAGTATAAAAAGAAACAAATAAATGGTTTAGGCGCAAAATGTCCCATTCGCGAAATGTCCGGCGGACGCAAAAGGACCTATTCGCAGAATGTATATTTTATTAAATCCATCTAACAGCACCAATACCAAAGAGAATATTGCCACAAAAGAAAAAAATCAGGTATTCAAAAAATTATAGGAAAATAAAATAAGTCGCATTGGTGATTGTTGTATTTCCTGCTAGAGCTAATTTCAGCTTATCATGACTGTGTTTATTTTAATTGCATCATTTGGTTGAAGGTCATCCTTATCACCCAATAGTCAATACGTGAACGTCTCAATGACTGCGTCTTATATGGGATTTACACCGACCGATTTCCTTCGCAGTTTACTCAGAAATTGCGAATCAAATGTGTCAACGGCATACGACGCGGAAAACTTAGGACTGCCGAAGTAAAATCTTCTGTCGTAGGGCGACGCGCCCAATATGATGGATGACTAAAACAATAAATTCTTGCTTGCTCTATATATTTTTATAGAAAGTTACTTGAGTGTGGTATCTACAGAATCCGGCTAGATACAAAAACTGCATTCAACTCGCGCGGCTACTGCAATGATATTATCCAGGCGGGTGAGAAACCATACCATGCCTGAGTATTTACCGGGTACGGTTGGGATTAATCTGAGAATCTTATTGTTAGAACCCAATAGCCTCCAACAGAAGTTCGTTGCCTACGTTCTATGCCTTGAGCAGGCAAACGAGCAGACGGATCCGCTCCGGACCGTCTGACCACCAAATCTCAACACCAGTGGTCAATTGAGACGAGAATTTTCTCATCTTCACCTGATCACCTAAGTGATCACCGCCCCCCATGGACATTAGTATCAACAGGGGCGTCACCAACGTGTTGCATACGCACATTGGTGAACTTCACCATTATTTATTGAGAAGCAGAATATAAAGGTTTGCTTTTATTTTATACCTACTTTTCACTCCACAAATGTTTGGGCACAAAGTAAGTTTGGGTATGTGATGTACCAATGTACGGTGGATTATTATTTTTTCAGTCGTTGGGCAGCCGAAATAATTTATTATTTGTGTCGGACGCGGTCTGCCCTTTTACATGCTCCCGAAATACTCGTATAGCTCCAACACTCTATATTTAATTTGTCTAAAGGGATGATCTCACGTAACGCAACCTAAATATTCACTAACGATTAATAATAAACGATCGTACTTTTTGGTAATACATTTCTGTTACTTGTAAAAGTGGAACTAGTGGAAGTATTGTGTTTCTTTTTAAAGAATTTTAAAGCAGTTTTAACAAAAATAGAGATTTTCTTCTTAAGTTCATAAACTATAAATACTTTATACAACGCCAAACAAAATGTATAATGTAGGTACATCAAATAATGAGATATCAAAGCAACGGCTTATACAAAATTCATAGAAGATTTTTTTTCTCTCCTGAGATTTCGTTCTAGGTTTTAATTTGTCGGCGACGAAAGTATTTTTTTTATTATATAAAATTAATTATAATAATTATATTTAAAATGGAGTGACTATAGATTGATCAACGTATCAACGTATGGAAAATATTGAACCTTCCTCTACAGTTCTACACGATATAAATTAATCATCTAAAATATAACGCGGTAAATCCAGAGTCGTGCCGTTTCTCTCTTCTTTACGCTTATCTGACATCAATAGATATTTAATTATTTATAGGGTAAATTTATGCGTCACATATACAAAAAATGACGCATAAATTTACAGCAGGAAAATGTTTATCGGAAAATAAATGATACATGATACAAACATTATAAAAAATTAACTCTAAATAAATAAAGATATCAGTTCTTATTACTAGCCTAATTAGGAATTAGCCACATTAGTAGTGGATAAGTACATACCTATAAGTCTGATAATAATGAAACATTGCCAAAGAACAGTGTGTATTTTTCAGTTATAATTAATATAACAGAAATAAACTCTTTATAGTGCATTAAAAAGCAAAAATAACTTTGATGTTTAGGTAGCTACTTAGTAGAATAGCTAACCTATAGTAACATAATACATATCCTATGTTTATACATTGAAGTATAATGTCATAGAATAGACATCTCGAACAAAACGTGTCCCCGCCGGGAGGTTCTATTTTCGAAATTGAGCCCCCGTTCTCCTTTCAAAATCGAACGAATCAATTGGCAATTGAAGCCGCGCGCCAATGCATTGGAACATACATTGTGTTCGCGGTGTCCATTCTATACGCTAGTAATAACACTTCAATGTGTTTATACAAGAATATCAAGAAGAATCGTCTAAAACTTTTCAGTAGTTCATAGTGATGGTGATCCATAAAAAATTAAATGGCTTGTAATAATTGTTCCACTGCTGGGCTCGAGTCTCTTATCACTATGTGAGGGGTACATAGTCTACCGCGCTGGCCAAGTGCGGACTGGTAGACTTCACACACCTTTGAGAACATTATGGAGAACTCTCAGATGTGTAGGTTTCCTCACGATGTTTTCCTTCACTAAATCAAGTGATAATTAACTTGTAATATGCACATATTTTCTGAAAATTAGAGGTGCATCCCAGGATTTGCCCCTGCGTTCGGGAGACCAACGTTCAAACCGCTAGGCTACAAGCTACGTGCTCAGTAGTAAATGTGGCAAACTTAAATCTTTAAGTGGAATCACGATGCTTTTCAGTTGTTTCAGAAAACCTTGTTTTCATTAAGCAAACTAGGTAAAAGTTTGTTTTTCTAACGAGTTCCACGAGTTGTGGCTGAAGCAATGCGGTTCACCTCGCCTTTTACCTCGGCATTACGACTGGCACAATTTGCACTAAAAATCAGGCGTACAACCATTTAAAAAGGAAATTATTTTTTATTCATTTTTAGGCCCCGAAGAAAAAATAGGAGTGTTAGAGGTTTGACGTGCTTGTGTATCTGCGTGTCTGTGTATCTGTGTATCTATATGTCTGTCTGTGGCATCGTAGCTCCAAAACAGATGAACCGATTTTGATCTAGTTTTTTTTGTCTGAAAGGTGAGCTAATCGAGAGTGTTCTTAGCTATGTTTAGTGTAAATCAAACTGTCGGGGGTTTTTTAAATTCGAAGGTTATTAACATTAGCGCATAACTAAATATGTACTTAAATGATTTAATATACATACATCGAAGTGATAAACTTGACGTATAATATTAATGTAATAACTTTGCAATAATAAGTATACCTAATTGGTACTCACAGGTTAGTCATTACAAATATGTCGTTCGAAAGCAATTTTTACGAGTTATAACATCTAAAGAAACATGCGACCCTATAAATCTTACCCATAAGGGATTAAATTATAACAAGTGGTCCCAGTGCTGCAGTGGTCGCGATTAGACCGTCATTGAAATGAATTCGCATGTTTCGAAAATTTTCTTCTCGTATAGTAGAAAAATGTTCGTCTATCTAAGACCATACTTTCTTTTCTACTTAATGTATGAAAATATTCCAGTATTATTAAAAAACAATATTTTTACTGATACCAATAAAGTTCTACATCTATCAACCAAAAATTAAAAAAAAAGAAAATCAGTTGACAAATAAAGAACAAGAGGGGTCGAATGGTTTTCTCTGATACGTTTCTGTTGACCATACTACTTCACAAAACAAAACAACGTTAGGATAGTATTTTATTATAAAATTACCAATATTTCAATGAGTTAAAACGACGTGAATTATGTTGCTCAAATAGAACTTCATTCAGTAAAAATCAGAGTGTGCTGTCAATTATATAGCTATTATAATTTTAGAAGGCGATATACGGTTCTCTAATGGGGTCATTAGAGTAAATGGGACATTCCGGCCTTCTCAATAGAGTTCGATTCGACACTAATGGCCGTCGTTTATAGCAAAGTAATAATTAATCCAACATTTTTTTTATAGAAATAGCCGGCAAACGAGCTGACGATCCACCTGATGGTAAGTGGCTATCGTCGCCCATGGACATCAGCAACACCAAAGGCATCACTGATGCGTTGCCGGCCAAGAAAGAGAGAAGAAAAAGAAAGAAAGAAAGAATTGGCTCTCAAGCCCTCAGCCGGAACACGACGAGTCGTTTGGCGGCTGACTCATGCTCAAGGGTGGTAGCTATTCAGGCGAACCCCATGGAGAAATAATAATAGTAATAATGGTATTAATTAACAACATTCACGTGCTTGTAGTTTTTCGTGTGCAACATTCAAATATACTTATCCAAAATTGGTTTTATAAAAACACTTTTTCAAAGTCAATTTACGCCATTGCTTCAACAAAGCCCTTCCGGGAGTGTTCCCGAGGGAAGAAGCAGCAAGAAACTACAGAACGTTGTCTGTGTGCGTTCCTCGAGAACGTTGTTTGTGGAGTTATACTTCAGTTTTTATTCTTTTAAGCTATTGCATAGCTTTTATCGCGGGCTTGAGCGCGGCGACCGAATCAAGAAATTCCGTAACGAAATAAAAGGTGACACCGCCCACTTGCAGTCAGTACTAGGATAGCAAAAACATGCAAGCAAGTGTGTCAAAACATTTCGCAACAAATGCTATGCAATAGCTTTACCGCGGCAGTCCCCGAGTGCCACACGTTTTTGAAGTGAAAACTTCTTTAGTACGGGGGTGACTTGAAATTTTATGAAACGAAACTGTCCAGTGGAGACTAGAAATGAGTGGAGACTGACCTGAAATTTTGAAGTGAAAACTTCTTTAGTACGGGGGTGTTTTGAAATTTTATGAAACGAAACTGTCCAGTAAAAAGAGCCAAACACATAAATTCTAAAGTGAGATGCATTGTACAGGGGTAGCTTAGGGTAGGGGAGTTGAGTTGAGCGGAACGGGGCGGGGCGGAGCGGGGCGGAGCGGAGCAGAGCGGAGCGGAGTGGAGTAGTGAAACCTACATTTATCATCTTCCCGAAATTTTACATTCATCTCATTATCTTGAAAACAAAAATTTTGAACGTTTCACTTCTACCACGTGTGAATTGCACACATTTTAATTTTTGTGTATGAACACGACTACACGACTACTACACTTATAGAGAGAACAAAAAAGAGAAACAAGATAAGTATATCTCCACACAGGCAACGTTCTCGGACACATAGATACACTTCGAAGTGTATGGGGTTATCCTTGTGTGCTTCTAGTAGTAATTTTATGTTATGGCCGACCTGTAAGAAGACGTGGAGTATGGCGTGGGGGTCCCCGCCGCCGAGCCGCGCGGCGCGCGCGCCCGCCAGCAACAGCCGCATGCAGAATGGCGCCGCGAAGCACAGCCGCCGTTCCCATGGCGACCACGCTCGCATCGCCTGTAAACATCAGGAGGGCTATTCTCTAAAATACAAACTCGAAATCGAAGCTCACTCAAATCTAAAATACAAACTCAAAATCAAAGCTCACTCAAGTGACACTCGAAAGCGAACTTGCATCTTGATACTTGATATGTCATTCTCTAATCATCTAATACGCACTTGCGAAATGGAGTGAGTCTCGAACTCGAACTTCAAACGACTAAAGATAGGAATTTTTACACTCATCGCGGATTCCGCTGTCGAGTTACAAAACAGAATAGCCTTGCAGTTAGCCGTGTTATATCGGGACCAAGATTATGTACCATGAATGAATTTAGGTACAGAGTGCTTGTACGAGTCTTAATTGACATACCTAACGGCGCGGCGGCGTAAAGTAAACGCACGTTTAGGTACTAAAATTTGTATGGGACCAAATCTTTTCTCTTCACTGCCGCTAGATGCTTCGGTCCCATACAAATTTCAGTTTACGTTTACGACACAGAGCAAGAGACCCCTTCACTGCAGTACTATTTAGGCTTGCAGTTGTAGAGTTTTTGACCTGAAGACCTCGTAGTTCTGACAAGACTATAACGCAGTAGCTACGCCTTTGACACTATGCTTTTTACATCCTGCGTCCATAGAAGGAAAATGGGATATTTGGATGTTAAGCTCGTATACACATAAGGTGGAACCAATGACGTTATGTAAATAATATAACAGATTAATTTTGCGAGATTGCTTCTAGTTGGGATGAGCGAACGGAAATGAGCTTCCAGACCTGACTTCCGGCGCCCCTTTATTTCTGGCGCCCGTGGGCGTTTATCCTATCTAGCCTATCCTAAATCTGCTACTATGTAATGCCAGGGATGCCTATACATATTATTATAATCAAACATCGTTCTGTAGGAAACCACGCCCACTTGATTCTAAAGATAATTTAGTGATGTCATTCGAGGCAGACTTCGAAACCCTCACCATATGAAAGATGTAATATTTTATAAATAGATATATGTATGTAGATCAAAAAATCGGATTTTTGGTAAAGTAATATTTACACTCAAGATTTGTTATAAACAATATAAAACCAACCAGGCAGAAGACAAATCTTTGGATTTCAACCACAGATAGGCTGTTTATCGTAGTCGAATTCCTCGAAGATTTTTGACACTGAGTTCGTGTACATTGACCTAGTTGGAATAAAAATATATCCTTGAGTTTAAATAAAAATTCCCTGCGCGACTTGCAACTGTTCTTGGAATAGACGCTGGGATTAAAAGAATGAGCAAGTTTTCTTCACAGGCTTGGCAGCAGCATATTAATGAGCTTGAGCTAAATCCACCGTTTCGAAAATTACCTAGCGCTGAAGCCGAGTCAATTGCTTCAGTGCACACTTTTTTTACTGAATTATGTGGACTAAAATGTTATATTCAGTGCTTTTTATCACTGTTTATCAAATATCCCGTTGTATATCTTCGTTGTTTTGATGCACCTATTAGAAAATGCTTTAATACATTAATTTCGCATTTGTATAGGCTTTAAACACCCCTTTCTAAAAACTTTTGTATGGCGCATAAATGATTTCAGTCCATTAATGGCCGTCTGCACCTCTTCATAACCTAGGAGCCCTAGAGCTTCTGTGCGAGTTGGTGAAGTGTTGGAATATTATAGTTAACGGTTATTATCTTACTGAGTGGCTGTATACACTTACTTTGTATAAACCTAGCAGGCTACCTAAGCTATAGACGGCCAGGGCGGCGAAGCGCAGCAGGGGGTGCGCGCAGTACACTGTCGCGGTCACCATCGGTATCGCCCCTGGAACAAACATACAAACATTATGTTAACCTATTTATTATACAGATACAAGTTGTGTTTGGTGTAGTGTCGGCGGTTAAATCTTTATTTATTTCCTGTTGGTACGTACCTACATACATATATGTATGTCGGCGAGCGACCTCTTTGCTTCTACAACGATCGGCAGATGCAGATGCTGTCATAAAAGAAGTCATGAAGAAAAACCAAATATTTAGAATCAGGAATAGGTCAATAGGTATATTTTGGAACATACGTAGGACATTATAGAGGATTTGGTTATTAATCACGGAGACTACTCCGTGAACAATCTCTACTAAGAGATTGTTATTGATGTGAACGTTAGGAGAACTGGAAATATATCATGAAGCAAAGTAAAAAGAATATTATTGAGTAACCAGTAACGTAGAATACATCTTCTTCCACCTATAAGCGCAGGACCGAACTCCACACGAGGTGGCCTTAGGATTGTCGCAATCCCTACTTCTCGAAGTGCGTGTTGATATAGGGGTTCGTGGCAAAACCGAGTATCTGAAGTTTTTAGGTCGTCCGAACACCTCCGACTGACCTCTGATTTGTCCGGGCCCACCTTGTTCGGCTAATTTGACGGCCATAAACAAAATGTACAAGAACATCAATTTAGTCATAGACATGGACAATTATTGAAAATCATATGCGATCAGACGTTATTATTTGATGAATAGCGTAAATAAGAATCATTAGTGTAGCACAGATGCCAATCCGGTGATGAATATGTTTTTAACGAGAACTGAATCAGGGCTTGTCTGCGTGGTGAAATTTAGGTTTCTGTCCTACTAGACGACAATCAATCATTATTAAGTAGATGCTTAGGTATAATATATTATTCATCATAAACGCATTGCCGACTAGGACCTAGGTAGAAAGGGAAATTATTATCATTCCATTTTTATCCACACTGCTGTCACACAATGTGAGGGGAACAGCTGATATCTAATCTAGCAAGCTGTTTAAGTTCAGCCTTTGCACACCTTTGAGGATGGATGGATGGATATATGGAAAACGTTTAGCGATGTATCCATCATCGAAGTAAGTAATGGCTTCTAATGCGCGCATAACTTTTGAAAATTAGAGATGCGTGCGGTATTTGAATTCAGGCCTTCGCGTTCAGCTAAGTTACTAACGTTCGTACCAATAGGCTATTAATTATAATAATTAGTAGAAGTTATTGTACTAATAAAGGTATTTTTAACGTTACTTCGTATTTTTTTGTGTAATATTTTCATATCTTTTATAGCCCCTCTTTAGGAATAGTCTTCGATTTCAAACGCCCAAAGTGTACTGTGATGTAATGTAACGTTAGCGATCTAGAGCTGATATTCGTATTAAATCGGAAGAGTAGAGATCAAAGCTATGATTGATTTTTGATTGGCCAATCACGGTTATTAGGGCCTGTCCTGTGTTTTGGACTATACGCTTGACAAGTAGCATAGTCATCTAAATAGTAGTTAGTTTACCTATGAGACGTTAACTCTATGAGGCATACTGCTGGGCACGGGACTATCTTTGTAATTGAGTTAATCGCTATTTCCTTGTAGTAGAGAAGGCTATTAGCAGTCAGTCCAGACGCCGGTCAGAGGAAATGCCAGAAAAAATTGATATTGTCAGATGACTTACCATGGCATGAAATGTGAACTTGAAATACCTTGTTGTAATCATTGAAGTATTAACCGCGAACACAATGTATGTCCCAATGAATTGGCGTTGCGCGGCTTCAGTGTCCAATGGATTCATTCGATTTTGAAAGGAGAACGGGGGCTCAATTTTGAAAATAGAACCCCCGGGCGGGACACACGTTTTGTTCGAGATGTCTATTCTATGATATTATACTTCAATGGTTGTAATTTAATGAATTCTCCCATCAAATCACAATAGAAACATGACAACGATAACACATTTTAAAAGACATTATAAACTCTATAAAATGAAGAATACGTAATATATTATAGTATTATTCTTATGCAGTGGATCATTGATTTATTGGTAGGTACAATAATATAATTTAGTGTTTTCCCAGTGTTTTGGATTTTTGCAACAAATAAATTTTCTTTACCAACTCCATTATTTCGTGATAAATGACGCGTTAATGTTCTTTTCCTTTGTATGTTTAACAAAGAGACGTCAGGTCAATTGATTAACAAATATTCCTACGCAATGCCGGCTACAAAAACTTTTACTGATTAATGGCGAACTCTAGGCGAACTGTACCAAAGAGGAAACTAGGACATTGACTGTTGGACATGACGCTTGAACATTGAAAAACTAGGGGACTAGGGGATTCACCATGTGTTTTTTGGTACAATTTCGGTACGTACGTATCTTACATACTTAATTTTAAAAATCAATCAACCAATACTTTTTGCATGGGTATAAATCATTAAGATGGTGATTTATTTTATAGAATAAACATAATATTCTTGTTAAATAAAAAATGCAAATCAAATCAAAATTAAAACAAAATTCAAGCTAACTGAGATCCTCCTCCTTAATTGAAGTCGGTAAAAAACGTTCAGACAATGTAACAAAAACGTACATGATATGTACATCCATACCTATACCTATCGCAAACTTAAAAACATAGGATCTAACACGAAAATCTTAATTACAACATAAATGTTGTAATTACACTAGAGCGTAAATCACTGAGTGAAAGGTTACACCAAAGGCCGTTTGTATACTTAAGCGAGTGAAGAAAATTTGTCTTAACTGAATTAAAAATTAAATACAAGCGCTTACCGCTCAAGTCGGGTCAACAGCGAGTCGCGGCTTTTCCTCGATTTCAATACGAAATAACTTCTTTCAAGAGCACTCCACTTTAACGATGACGTTCATGTTTTAAGGTCACCAGAATTGGGACGCGGTATACACTCACAGACGAAAATTAACATTTCTATATAATTTGAAAATAACTTCCTAATTAACTGGAGAATCGGGGAGGGATTTTGATTTCTGTAAATAGCCAGAAATAAAGTCATAAAAATATAGGTACTTTATAATATTGCTTACTTGTTAAACTTTAGACCATTTTTAACGATATCCTGATATTGTTTTTCCGTTATGAATTTATGATATCACTGTAAACTGTAATTAAACTCCAATATTTTAACAATCTTCAAAGCGGTTAATATTTGTGTAATGAATATAATATAATAAGAAATATTTTTTCAGAGGTCAAGCGCGTGCAGATTACTAGGTAAAGAAAGTATACTTAATAACAGAGTGTATTCAAGAGCAAAATCCCTGTCAAACGAATATTTGGAGCATACCGCTCCGATGTCACCAAGCGTTCAAGTGTCGAGTTTATTACAGCGCGACAGATTTCCAAATAAAACCAGACAAATGAAACTGGAAAGTTAGAATAAGAGTATGAACAAAACGAACCTATCAGCCGTGACTGTCGCCCGAAAATATTCAGGTAAATTGAATATAGAGATCAAGAAATGAGGAGAGAGTTGAGTAAAAGCAATTCTTCGTTTTTTACATGTTTGTCTATCACCTATCACCTCGTTTGTAGAATTTGACATTCGTTACAAACGCTTTTTAAATGTATGTAAGACAGCCAGTATGTACTCCCTGCTATTAGCCGGAAACTTACCATCATCCGATGTCTGAGATTAATAGGGTCCTATTACCTAGTATGTCGTCGACATCTAAAAATTATATATAAAAATCACAGTTAATGTCCTAATTCAGAGTCACAGAATTTGTATGGTGATTCGTTACTAAGGAGCGATTTAAGTAACCGTTAGTAACTCTGAGTTGGGGCGTTAAATACCTACTAGTTAAGTAACCACAAAGTGGATTATGTCTCAAGCATTAGCTCCATTATATGCCTCCACGAGATTCATTAAAAATACATAAATCATAGAAATTTCAATCTCGATTAGATAATTCAGTGGAAGGTTAGCGAACCTTAAAGTTCAAAGAGGATTTTCTGAGTGCGATTTACGGTTTCCGCGCGCTACCAATATTTCCGCTGTGGGAAAGTTGTCGTCGATAAACTGTATTGGCTCGAACGTGCAAAGGTCTCGGTCGTCTCAGAAGCTACTTCCGATACCTTTGTACCTAAGTTTATTTATAACTTCAAAAAGATATAACTTCGCCTATACTATTGTTCGAGTTTCAGGTTGGATTTTAAAATGCTTTAAATAACAGTTGTATTTAACTTTGATGATATCTTTCAGATCTGTTTTCATGCTTGCATTATGACATACGACTTTCATTATGGATGTCGAAGATACTAGTTACCTTAAAAAAGGGTTATAGCAAACCGCGTAGTACCGGTAGTATGTAAGGTACCGGTTAGAGTATCTCGCGGTCGCTTGCCGACACGTTACACAGAGTAATGAATGTGGAAGCTACTCTGTGACGGCAAGCGACCGTGCATTATGTTTTTCTCTAAGTGTGTTGTTCTTTATTTAAAATATTTTCTTGTTATGACATAGGTTTTGTTTTGATAATTTTATTAAGATAGAGAGTTCAGAGTGTACAGATTTTGTGAAATATATATATCGACGTTCATGCACGAAATTCTTTAATTTTAACTAACCCTGTGATCTCATATGTGGCGCTCCAACGTTTTGGTGAACACTTCTTTATAGTGCAGACAGTCATTTTGAATTATTTTTCGCGAGCTGTGTTCGACTTAACGTGACGATGAGCACTGACAGCTCGCGGAACAAACTTAGCCAGATATGGCTAAGTTTTAGTTGCGCGTTTTTCGTGCTCGCAATAGGTTTCTAGGAGTTATTATTCTAAGACCATGTTTTCGAGTGAACATGTGACGAACATTATCGCGTCGCTTCAGCGTTCCCAAACAGAAGCGTTGAGGGAATTGCTACATTCGGTCACGCGGATGGCTTCGTCGACTCCTGTATCAATGGCGATTCCTGGGCAAGGTACCCTCGCCCAGTGCAAAGCAACGTTCGCCGGCCGGTCTGATGAATCGGTCGAGGCTTTTATTGACGCTGTTGAGGCATACACTGAATGTGCACAAGTATCGGAAGCAAACATACTCCGTGGACTCTCATATTTATTTACGGCAGAAGCAGGAACATGGTGGCTAGGCATTAAGAACACAGTTACCTCGTGGCCTGAGGTAAAGGATAACCTCATCAGTGCCTTCGGAGATCGCCGGCCCCCACATCGTGTTTATATGGAAATTTTCGCTTCGCCGCAACAGGAAGAAAATACAGATATTTTCGTCGCACGTATCCGCGCGCTATTCGCTAGAATACCTGCAGGGGACCTAACTGAAAAGGTACAATTGGATATGGTATACGGTCTGCTTCATAACAGAATTAGGAAACGGCTGCGAAGAGAGGACTTCATGAGTTTTCGAGATTTACTTCGACATTCACGAAATATCGAAGACTCGTTGGATGAACGAAATACGGTCCCGAATGAATCTACAGGTGAACGGCGCGCTCAATTTTATATCCGCCTGCCATCTACGTCATCGTCCCGTATTCCGAACACCGTTCGTGCACCGCGAGCATCCGACCCAGCTCCTCATTCAGCGAATGTGCGAGCGCCGCAGCGCCCGCTGCCCGCCGCCGCCGCCCCGCTGCCGCCATCGCGCCCCGACGCCCCGGTACCGCCGCCGCCGCACGCTGCGTTTCGGCCGCCGACAACTAATGTACCTACTGGGGAAGTCGCCGGCGCTGCCGCTGTGAGAAAACATCGACCA
The DNA here is from genome assembly GCA_911387775.1 of Thymelicus sylvestris. Classification (NCBI taxonomy): domain Eukaryota; kingdom Metazoa; phylum Arthropoda; class Insecta; order Lepidoptera; family Hesperiidae; genus Thymelicus; species Thymelicus sylvestris. Next base: position 13,253,923 of record OU426896.1, on the reverse strand, counting down.
GTATGTACCTACTGCAAACGGTTTGGACACATGATAGACCAGTGCCGTAAGTTGCAGAACCCAGGTGAGCCCCAAACAAATACATATTCGGAAGTACGTGATTGCGATTTTAACAAAAACAACAATAATAATAGTAGTTTTTATAGTATGCGATCAATGCAGTGTAATAATAATATGGACCATATTAACGTAGCTTTCGATAAATGTCGCGATGATAAATTTCACGAAAGTTACGAATTGATGGAAAATATCGAATTTTGTAAATATCCTGTTTATAGTAATGTCCAATGTTGTAAAAGGTGTGTATTGTCTTGTAATAATGTTGTTGATTATGATAAGGGTACGAGATGCTCTATGTCGCGTGATCGAAGGCCAGTTTTTAATATTAATATTTTAGGTTTTAATGGCACCGCACTCATAGATACGGCCGCGAAGCGTTGTATTGCTGGACATTCGCTATATGCGCTCCTTCTACGCCACGGTCATCCCCTCCACCCTTCCTCACAACAAATTAAATTAGCAGACGGTATAACGCGAACTATGGATATACTTACTACGTCATTAAATGTTCAATTAGAAACCAAAACAATCACAATTCCATTCCTAATTTTCCCCGATGCAACTAATAATGAAACATTATTAGGTATCGATTTTATTAACGCTGCCAAGGTAGTAATCGATTTTTATAAGGAAATTTGGTACTTCAGTGATAACGATGTTACAAAATACAATCTTTGTTTCGAACCTGCATCGCGTGGCGTGTCCTGTGCTTCTACAGATGTTCTCAGGGACGATGAAGGTACTCACCTTAAACCAGCTGAGCGTCTGGCGCTAGCTGCCGTCCTCACCAGGCACGCCCACATCTTCGAAATAGGGGGAGGCCCTACACCTTACGCGGAACATCGCATCGAAACAGGTGAGCACCCACCTATTGCAGTACCTCCTTATCGTCTAAATCCTGCAAAGAAAGCGCTAATGCAAGCAGAAATAAATAAGATGTTACAACAAGACATCATAGAGGAATGTGAATCGGCTTGGTGTTCACCGGCGCTGATGGTGCCTAAACCTAACGGTAGCATTCGTTTCTGCGTTGATTACAGACGCTTAAACGCTGTTACCAAAGCCGACACGTATCCGATGCCGCGCATCGATGACCTCATACAGAGCACGAAACGGGATTGCTACATGAGTACGCTGGATCTTCGGTCCGCTTATTGGCAGGTAATGGTACGTGTATCTGATAGGGACAAAACAGCTTTCGTTTGCCCATTAGGTACCTACCGATTCAAAAGAATGCCGTTTGGTTTACGGAACGCACCTGCGACCTTCCAACGACTCATCGATCGTTTACGATCCTGCTCTGCACTAAAAGATGTAACCTTCCTTGCATATTTAGATGACTTATTAGTCATATCTACGGGATACCAGCAACACCTGCAAGACCTGGAAGCAGTTTTTAGACGTCTGTCCGAGTTTAACCTCCATTTAAATAGGGAGAAGTGCGTTTTCGCTAGAGAAAGCGTTAAATATCTCGGCCACGTCATAACGCAAAATGGCGTATCCACCGACACTGACAAGGTGAGTGCTGTTCTCCAGATGAAAGAGCCAGGTAACTTAAAGCACCTGAGAACTTTTTTGCAGACGTGCTCATGGTTCAGAAAGTTCATACCGAACTTTTCGAAGGTTGCTGAACCATTAACCCGTTTGACCAGGAAAAACCAAGAATGGACATGGAGTTTGGAACAAACCCAAGCTTTTAATGAGCTGAAGCGCTTACTGACCACAGCTCCGATACTGGTGCAAGCCGATTTTAGCCGTCCCTTTATTCTGCGTACGGACGCAAGTAACTACGCCTTAGGTGCAGTTTTATTACAGGGCGAAGGCAACGAGGAGAGGCCGATTGAATATGCCAGCCGACTTCTCAATGCAGCCGAGCGCAACTATTCCACTACGGAAAGGGAAGCGCTCGCTGTAGTGTGGGCGGTGGAGCGGTTTCGACCTTATCTTGACGGCCAACCAGTCATCATCGGCAGTGACCATCAACCACTCCGCTGGCTGCTTTCTTTAAAATCACCAGCAGGGAGGTTAGTCCGTTGGGCTTTAAAACTCCAATCCTTCGACATTCAATTTCAGTATACGCCTGGGAAGGCGAACGTCGTGGCAGACACGCTCAGCAGACCAGTTTGCTCGAGCGAATCTCGCGAAAACTGTGGTATCTGTTCAGTTATATGCGATCTGCCCACGAAATCTCCCACCCAAATCCGCCAAGAACAAATCTCGGATGTAGAGGTGGAGAAAATAATTAAAGACTTGGAAGGAACCGATGATGTCGCAGCCCAAAAGTGGTTAGAGAGGGGTTACCTTATGGACCAAGGGGTTCTTTATCGGTACAACCCGGACTCCGATAGTGAATCCCCTCAATTAGTACTACCTAAGGGCCAAATTCCAGACATATTAAAGGAGCTTCACGATTCTCCGACAGCCGGTCATCCAGGTATAGATAGAACCTACCAGAGAGTTGCACAACTGTATTATTTCACAGGGATGCGGAGAATAATCAGTGATTATGTCAAAGCCTGCATCCACTGCCAACGTTATAAGGCTTCCAATGCCAAACCACCAGGTCTACTCCAGACACCAGCTATGAATCAACGTAACGAGGTGTTGGCCATAGATTTATTCGGCCCGTTACCGGAAGGAGACCAGGGGGAGCGATGGATCTTACTCGTTGAGGATACGGCAACTCGATGGACAGAATTATATGCTCTTCAAGAAGCCACAGCTGAAGCTTGCGCTCGCGTTCTCATTGAAGAGTATTTTATGCGATTCGGTTTGCCTCGCAGGATTATTTCAGACAATGGTGTACAGTTTGTGTCCGCAGTTATGCGCCAGTGTATGTTGGTTTTGGGTATCAAACAAAATTTGATACCGTTATATCACCCAGAGTCGAATCCTGCTGAGCGGAAAAACCGCGACTTGAAAGCCATGCTCGCACAACTCGTGGAAGATGATCACACTTCATGGCCGAAGAAGTTGCCGGTGATTCGTTTCGCGCTAAATAGCGCCAAATGTCGCACTACAGGGAAGTCACCAGCTTATTTATCCTTCGGCAGAGAAATGAGATCACCCACAGAGGTCGTTCACGACCTTCGTGCCATATTAGACAAAGAAAATTTTGTCCAACAAATAACTCCCTATCTTCGGGAATTCCTTACGTCATTATCTGCTGTCCGCGAAAGAGTGGAAATTCAGCAAGATAAGACAAAGCAGTACGCTGATGCCTCGCGTCGTCCGTCCGACTCATTCCAGGTAGGTGATTTAGTCCTCCTTAAGTCGCACCTCTTGAGCAGAGGCTCAAAGGATCTTACTGCTAAATTTTTTCCACGTCGCGATGGGCCTTACCAAATTAAGGAAAAGGTCAGTCCTACAACTTATACTATCATAAATATTCAGCAGCCTGATGTCATTATAGGGAAATATCACACACAGGATCTTACCCGTTACCAAGGTAGCGATGACTCTTTCCCAAAACCCGTCAACCCTAAGAGGAAACGCGGACGTCCAGCTAAGGCTGATATTTCACTAGTCCCGGAGCGAGGGCGTTCTCCTGGACTAGAGGGGGAGTATATAGCAAACCGCGTAGTACCGGTAGTATGTAAGGTACCGGTTAGAGTATCTCGCGGTCGCTTGCCGACACGTTACACAGAGTAATGAATGTGGAAGCTACTCTGTGACGGCAAGCGACCGTGCATTATGTTTTTCTCTAAGTGTGTTGTTCTTTATTTAAAATATTTTCTTGTTATGACATAGGTTTTGTTTTGATAATTTTATTAAGATAGAGAGTTCAGAGTGTACAGATTTTGTGAAATATATATATCGACGTTCATGCACGAAATTCTTTAATTTTAACTAACCCTGTGATCTCATATGGTGTATTAGAAGTGTATGATGTATCTAATGTAAGTGAAAAGTTTCTGAACTATTTGAATTTAAAAATATATTAAAAATTATAAATTATCCAACGGTTGTTTTCAGTATAAATATTATTTGCATGAATATACTGGAGATAGTTAATAGTCTACATAATAATAATACATAATAATTGAAATGTAATACATAATAAATAAAAATAAATGAATTGAAATGACGCTATATACAATTTTTATTCAAGTTTGTAAGTAGGTAACTGTTAAAAGGTTCGACAATTTGATGAATATTAATATTTTACTAAGCTCATAACTTTACTTTGCATAATTAATTATATTATCTTGCCATATCAACAATATCACAATGTAAAATCTGTATTAATCAGTGCAAATAAAGATGTTATTTTTCCTCTACATATATAAGAGAGCAAAGTACTAGATAAAAGTAGCTACTCTGAGAAAAACATTGGTGTATGTCATCGGATTGCTGAAACTGTCATTCTGTATTTATGAGGCAGTTTTCAGGTCACAGCGCTGCGTACACAAAATGCGATCATTGCCTGCAGAGGTCAGTGACTCTACAAGTGAACTGCGAGTCAAGTCATCTCACTCGCTCATGAATTACAAATTAATTTTAAATGCACTGTTCTAATTTAAGAACAATGCTCATAAATACAATCTTAACTATTTTTAGTACCTTGTATTGCTTCTTAGAATCAGGAACAGTATCGTAATGAAGTTTACTTCACACTAAAGGGTACGTGACGAATAAAAATTCATCCTTATGTTAACTGTAGGGGAGGTACCTACTCTACAAAATGATTTTCAATATTTTATGCTATGATTTTGGAGTTTTAATAAATATGTACATTGTACATCTATGCCAAATTGCAGCTTTTTAACACTAAGGGTCCTAGCGCTTTGCTTCGGACAGACGGACAGACGGTCGGACGTATGGACGGACATGACGAAACTAAGGATTAAATAATAAAAATAATGGTTCCGATTGTACTTTGGAACTGTAAAAAAAGTAAATATTTTAACTTGAATAAGATTGGAATGATTGAGTACATAACATGAATGAGAATATCTAGAGGCTAATATAAAGAATCTCTATCAATATTCCGTGCTATTCAGGTACATATTTGGGTGAATATCAAATCGGCAAATTTTACGTGTCCACGTTGAGAATCGAGGTGTAAAATGATATAGAATGTTTCTAATTTTTTTATATAGTAATCTACGTAACTTCTTTTAATTGGGGCCACATTGTTTTTTTAAATATATGTGTATATAAAAAATCAGGGTAAAAAAAATGCCTTAAAATTCAAGTTTGGTGGTATGTCCCAGCTCCATTTTTTGATATAATTTCATTCACCACAGTGACAATTGAAGTTAAAATAAAAAATATATAATTTCGTTAGTATACACATAAGACACATTATCTAAAAATAACTAAACCATATTATAAAATGTTATTTAACTTCACAGGATACTCGATCAAAGTTTGTCCAAGAAAAAACCAAAATCTTGGGTGCACTTTTTCAACTTACTAAAACATGAACTTTCTTGCGTATGCGATCATTTAAGTTTTATTATTTCGCATGGCACAGTTGTGTGGTAACGTTTGAGTGTAACGGGTATGTGATTAGAGCTATGACTTCCCGCCAAAACAAAAGTACCCGCTTGGGTGGCACAGGGGGAAAAGAATTGTTCAATTTTTGGTGGATCGATTTGCTGTTTATTTTAAAGTGCTTTTATAGTAAGCTACACAATATAGGTAGTGATTTGGATTACGCATAAAATAGTTATATAAATTAAATTGTAACTTAAGATCCCTATTTTTAAAGATTTTTTTTATGCATGGTCCAAGTTTGGTGGCTCAATTTTGGTGGATTTGGTGGCGTTTATGCGTGACCAAAATTTAAAACGAGCCACTTAAGTGAAACTAGGGCTTCAAAGTGTTTGCCAGGGATCTGTCTATTGGGCAAAGTCAGCTTACGAGGTTGAAGACCGAGTCCAGCACCATGTTTTTGTCGAAATCTGAAGTTCTGAGAGATGGTCGCATGCCTCCTCTCAAGCTCCAGCTGCCTGCGAGGACAATAACAATCAAGCTAAACTGACCCGACACTACATACAGGATATCCCGGACTCCGCCTGTATAAGATAAGAGAGGCTCTCAAACAGCTTAAAAAGAACAAGGCTCCGGGAAATGACGGATTCACAATAGCTACTAAGAGCTGATGGGAAACCTCTACTAATGACGCTCCAATAGCTGTTCGTTTCCGTCATCAATACTGGAACTACCCCGGAAGCGTGAAACCCGGAACTGTGGTGACTCTGTTCTTCAAGAAGGGCGAAAAAGCCCTTTTGAAGAACTATAAAGGCCCATTGCATTTCTGAACCACGTTTGTAAGCCGTTTGCGAGGGTGTTCACAAATCGCATGACAGGTTTGACGACTTCCAGTCTCCCGAACAAGCAGGATTCTGAAAGGTTACAGAACCATAGACCATAATATACACATACTGAGGCAGATTATACAAAAGACCAAGGAGTATAATCTGCTGTTATGTGTTGCTTATGTAGACTATGAGAAACCCTTTATTCTATCGGTATCAGTATCGGTACTTAATTCTCATATCGAGGTATTGAAGTGTTTGTAATCATCAGGTACCATTTCCGTCAGATATACGACACAGCTACGAACCCTATTCAACTGCAGAGAGGTGTCAGGCAAGGGGACGTCATATCTCCTAAACTGTTCACTGCTGCGTTGGAAGACGTATTCAAGCTGATGGAATAGAAACAAGTAAACAACGTGGTATCATCGTGGTCAATAGTGACATCACACCTGGCGATATGGCGATGATATAGTCTATCTGGCAAGATCCCTGGAGGAACTTGGTAAAATCATAGGGGACTTGAACAACGCCACAATGATGTCTTAAGATGAACATGGACAAGACGAAAATCATGTCCAATGTCCATATCATGTACCTACGTCCAACTTCGAGAAATAAGTCACTCTTAGAATTCAACTCGAATGGGCTGCGTTCGAAAACTGCGTCATATCTTGTCGTCCAAAACACTATCTCAGTGCCTGAAGTCGAAGGTGTTCAAGCAGTGTGTGTTGCCAGTGATGACATACGGCTCCGAGACGTGGTGCTTTATTACTATTGGCGTTATTCATAAACTCAAAGCGGACGGAGAGAGAAAAAGCGGATGGAGAGTGCTATGCTTGGTATTTCTGTACGTGATCGAATCAGAAATGACGTAGATGAACAAGAATAATTGACATAGCTCATCGAGTACGCCGGCTGATGTGGCAATGGGCTGGCCACATAATTCGAAAGACCGATGACCATTGGGAAGAGGTACTCTAATGGCGTCCACGTCTTGGAAAAAGGAGCATTGGAAGCTCCCCAACCAGGTGGACTGATGACCTAAAGAAGACAGCAGACACTAGAGAGTGAATCCAGAGGGATTCAGAAGGCACAGGACTGGTCAGAGTGGCGCAAGTTAGGGGAGGTCTGTGTCCACCAAGGACTGATGGATTGATAGATGTTAAATAATAATATCTATTTAATTTTAACAATAGAGTTTTATAAAACGATGAAAGTTATTGATAATTCCCAAGAATTCGTGATATTAGCCATTTTGAGCTTTATTTTATTGATTTTAGAGCTTTTGTGACAGAAAAATCCAATTTTGGTGTCACTGATTTTCAATTTTGGTGGGTACTTTCGATTTTGGTGGGCGATTTTCAATTCTGGTGGCCACACTAGACTTTGAACTTAAATATCTCAAAAAGTTATCGAGATATTCTCAGACCTCTTGAAGGTTCTTCTAGCTTAGACTTTCTATTCTTATACCAGGTCCTCATTTTTCACGAAAACTGAAGAGAAAATTTCGCCACCAAAGTTGAAAAAAAATACACGTTCCTGATATTCACCCATTTGTTACATTTCATTTTCAAGATATTCTCGGACGTGCCTGCGAGAGGCTACCTATATCAAATTGTAGGCAAGTTGATTGAAAGTCAAAACCTACCGACGTTGGCAATACCCCTTTACATGCAAATGAACGTTCAATTGATATTTCAGAAATGAAACTCTAGATTAGACTATTGGATAGCCAAAACAATATTACCTACTGGAAAGGTAGGAAGCTATCAATAACGGTTTCGGTACTATCACTAGCGCTCTGCCCGCAGCTTTGCGATAATAACTACCCCATAGATATCATAACTAAACCATAGGTATAATAACTACTCCATAGGTATAATAACTACCCCATAGACATAATAACGAAAAGTATCCTATGTCTTACTCCAGATCATGGTCTAGCTGTGAGCTTTTCATGAAAATCCGTTCCGTAGTTTTTGCATCAAAGAATAACAAAAATCCACAAACTATCACATTTATATAATTTTAAATAGAATATGATTTTGTACGAGGAAGAATTTGTAATTTTTTTCAGCGTTACCTCATTGTATAGTTTCGGTATAAACATAAACGGTCCCGTCGCAGATAGAAGATACAATATTACATTAAAATAGTTTAAAGATGATCTTAATCTTTTAATTTTTCCTGTTATCGAAAAACAATTTTCCATTCTTTAAACTGTCTTTATCACATTTTGGTTTTCCATACGTTTTAAGTTCTTTGTGAGATGTTGAAAATAAGTTTTAAATAAAACCTTAAATGAAAGTTAAAACAAAGTTCAATTTGGTTTGTAACAGGATACAGTAAAGTTTTGTGTCTGGCGTTCGACCTTGAGATTGTTTAAGGAAAAATGAGCTTATAGCGAAAAAGCTTTGAGCGTTTCATCGTGTTTGTTGAGCAAAGATTACGCGAGGCTACCGATCCGGTCCGCTAATTGTTTGCTTACTGTGAAAGCCTAGGAGTATGTTTCCATTGGGACGGCATCGATTCTACGATTTTTTAATGCCAATACCCGGCAAAGGGGCAGTAAGATTAGTGATAGTACTTAGGCCCATAATATCAATAGCAGTTTAATCTATGATTCTGGGTTTAAACTGTCTTTGTTGAACCAACAATATTACGGGTCAGCGGTGTTCATGGACTGGCAACACTAGAGAGTACTGCGGCTGACAAATTTTTGTATGCGTTTTTATATGTGGTATCCCTAACGTGACCATTTTTTTTCGCGTCAAAGCAGGATACCTACGGAACTTTGTATTAAATAAATAAAAATATAAAAATAAATTTCATAAATAATTTCTTGACAAAAAGTAGACTTAAAAGCAAAGTTGGTTCAGCGCTCAGAGTGTGTTTTTTTTAAACACAAGTTTAGCTTTTTCCTGAATGAACTGGATGATTTGTAATATTTATAGTTATCAAACCACATTGCTATATTTATTAAAATCTTAAGGGAAAAAATTAAAAAGATTTTTTTTCGTGTGCCGAAGAGGCCGTGGGCTGCCTACGAAGTCGCAATTTCGCACCTATTGGATCAAACTGGCAAAAGTGTTTTAATAGTAGGTTTAGGCCAATGGAACTTTGCATGCAGAATGAGGGAGAGTATTTTGAAAAAATGTAAAATAAAAATCGTTAATGTCTTGCATAGTTCTTTCTTGTCTCAAAACTAATCGAGTTATCTACGTAGTCAAACAGTCACGTAATCAAACAAGGAGGAGTTTAGGGTTATGTTTTTGTAAATAAGGAGCTATCCTTATTAAAAATATGCCACGATTTATTTAACATCCGAACACATCTATTGTCAGGCGATGTCAGTTTCCTATAAAATTTCTATTCTGTTTCGAGTCATTCGGCCATTTTACGAGGGAAGTAAGTATAGCGGCACAAAGCCGCTGCAAGCTTTAAACTATAAGTTGGCTGAACTTGATGAGTTATTTTACGACCACTATGAAATGAAGTGACCAACTTTAAAAGACTTTTATAAAGTTCATCACTTGAAACTCTTACAAGTTCTTCTGTAGGAAGATGCTGAACTATGCCTATACGTATCAATCATTGCCTGAAAGTAAGTACGAGTAATTACTGTTTTTGTAATAAAGCTGCCAATTTGTGTTGCAAATCGTATCGTTCATACATCCTATTTATATATTATGTTTATATATTAATCAAACATTATATTTATGTATTATGTTGATATTATATTATGTAATTTATATAGGTATTACTAGCTGCCCGGACAGACTTCGTTCTGTCAAAAGCATTTTTTTTTGAGACGTAAGTTATCCTATCTTTCAAGTTGGATCAAACTGCACATGGTGTGTAAATTTGATTAAAATCGGTTAAGTAGTTTAGGAGTCCATCGCGGACAAACAACGTGACACGTAAGATGTACCTATAATGTGAAAGTTTGTGAAGATGTTTAGATGTTTGTTCCTCAATCACGCCACAACTACTTAAGCGATTTGGCTAAAATTTCGGTTGGAGATAGCCTATACCCTGGATTAACACACAGGCTACTTTTTATCTCGGAAAAATTCAGGGTTCCCGCGAGATTTGTATAAAATCGATCTCAACCGTGGGCGTAGCCGCAGGCAAAAGCTAGTTATATATATTTTAAAAGCAGTTATCATCAGGTCCAATTTTATTTATCTGCTATTATTAGTTATAGTTAGATTACTATTATTAATCACAAACAAAATAATATAACCTTTAAGACTAAAAAACTTTTCGGGACAATACAAAAACTACTAAGACATACGTCTAGAAAACTCTTTTATTACATTTTATCGCTGATGTATTATGTAACACTTGGCTTAGCACGCTAGGTCAGCAGAATGCTAAAAATAGAAAATTGCTTATGTACGAGCTATAAAAAGTAATAGAAAATTGGATCTCATTCTCAAAGAGCGTGTCTCCACTGCACCAACATTGAAGACGGAACGGACGCGGAACTCTCATGAGACGCACGTCATTACCTGCAAATAATTACCCTATCTACCGCCAGCAAATTCAATACCACTCTAACCATTTAAACTTTATTCCCTGGGAGTTGTATAAGACAGTTAGGGTTGCCAGTTTGTAAGACCAGTTATGTATGATAGATTGTGTTACAGAAAAGAATATTGTAGTATTTTTCCATTCGTTCAGGAGCCTGTTAAAATAATGTTAACGCTCCCCGAACTAATGCCAAGAATCTTCTCGATGTCTGAGTAAGTAATTCGTGGGTCTTCTCACACCATTACTTTAGTAGTCCATACATTTTCTGCAGTTACTGCCGTTTATGGGCGACCACTTCTATGGTCATCTTCGATGTTTGTTTTACCCCTTTTAAATTCACTGAACCATTTAAAAACTGTTGCTCGAGATGAAGCAGACTCCCCTAACGCTGATTGTAATCGTTGAAACTAAGTTTTTCAGTTAAACGAAAAAAAACATAAAATATTATAGCACGAAAATGTTCGCGGTTAAGCTCCATCGCTGCAAAGTAAAATGCGGGAACCGTCGTAGTTCATATATTTTTTTAAACCAGCAACCTGGCTATTTGCGTATTTAAATTACGAGCATCTCAAAACTTATAGAGTGATAGAGTGACCTACGTATCAAAATGGATGTGCTTTAAGTATATTAGATGGTATCAATATCGTTTTTTTACCTTAGGAAATAAATAAGAAACAAGTTACAAGTCTTGAATTTTAAGGACATCGTTCGTTTGGGATAAGGTTGCTTTAATACTTCTAAAATGATTAAACAATTCAATTTAAAAAAAAAGATTTTCACACACCCTTCTGTATTAAGATGTCTACGCTTGCTACGAAACGACGACTTTCCAGACTAACAAAATGCAACCAAAGGTCCAACGGAGCTGCATCATCTATCGGCACTTTATTACTTATCATACAACTTGTAACCTTTTGGCATTTTCCGCTACCATGATAGTTTGAAAGCCATTATTTAATGGCATTTTGATTGCTTCGCTGCGGCTCTACTGATCACCTTGTGCTTTTGAGTGAAATAGGCGGAGGTTCTATTTTCGCGATGGGCGCAGCGAGCGCGGCCTTGAGGGAACAGCGAAGGCCATGGAGTCACCGATTTATCGAAGCACAAAGCCATCATAGGTCACAATAGGTGCCTAAGTATTGTGCCGGATAACTGAACAGCGAATTCATCGACAAAAGACCTATTCAAGATGTTTTCTATGAATCTTCCATTTTAAAAGTACTTAAGAGATTATGTATGTATGTACATACTTGCTTTGTAATACATACTTGCAGTTCCGATAGCTCGCGATACAGACAAGTTATTAAATAATAAAAATCAGAACAAAGCATTCCTTGCTGCTCTAAAATCTATGTGTATACTAGCTTTTGCCTGCAGCTGCGCCCGCGGTAGAGATCGATTTTTTACAAATCCTACTTATTTTTACTTAGTTAGATTTAGTTGCCTATGACTTATGTAATTTACTGTATTGTATCATTTGATAGCGTGATTCAGAACTTGCGAATGAATTTTAGTAACGCCATCTATTAACAACTTCCGGAACTAAATATCTAGCAAGGAACAAAATATCGATCTTTCCTTGGGGATGTTTTACCGCGGTAAAAAGTAGCCTACGTTACTCTCCACCCTCCTCACTATCTCCACACACAAAAACCATACCATATAACAGCTTCGTTGCGACGTAAAAGACGGACAAACAAACAAACACACTTTCACATTTATAATATTAGTATGGAGTATGGATTAATTTTTTTCTAAAGTTTCTATTATGATTATCTACTATGATATTCTAGTCATAATAAAAGTATAAAAGATTGGTCTACGGAACCCTTTAACTGTATACATTGAATTTGTTTCTCAGAGTCCAAAATAACGCCCTCGAGGGAACAGCGAAGGTGATGGAGCGGACGATTATTGTAAAAGCACAAAGCCACCCACGGGCTATTGTTACAGGTACAGTCTACAGTCGCCCTAACACTTTCACTGAAAACGAAACAAAAGAGTGATAGAATAAGGTAAGTGTTTCTAAACATCGACTTTTGTTCCAGTTTGGAGTGTAGGACCAACTAAATAATAACAAGGGTTCTTCACTTTGTTGCTAGATGAAATCTTAACTTTTGCTATTAACTGCTGTTAATATTGCAAGTTCCAACTGTGACGTCATATTAATCCCTGGTAAATATTTAATCATGCAATGATTTATGCATTAAGGCGCTACCGCGCCCGTTTGGTTGATATTCTTTGCCATATATCTCGTAAAGTTTATACGCTATTAGTGTAATACTTAGGTATATGTTTCTTGACTATCTACTTTAAATCTGCTCGAAAATGAAAACACGATAACGTTAAATTTTCTCGATAGAAAAAAATCATAAAGTAGGGTCTAATTATTTACATTATAGCTTGCCACCGCGATATTTTAAGTAATTTTTGCACGGAATTCTTTTTAAAACATAGAACATTATCACATCTAAATCCATGTATATTTTTGTGAAAAAACATGAAGCAGTTTTTAAAAACCAAATAAAAACGTTGTTTGGCGCTTACGTCGGTCAGTTTCGAGCGCACGCTCAGTATAGCCGTCTCACAATTTTCATACAAAAACTCATTCCCACACTGTCTTTATGATGTGCGTTCAGTCGACTGCGGTCTTCATGGACGTCGGACGTATGTCTCTCTGCGCTATTTTTTACACGATTTTTAATATAGAATTTGAAGTAGCGTATAAAGTTTTTGACATTTGCTTATGATTGTCAAAACGTTAAATGGGGAAAACTAAATAGCACAGAGAAATGGAGTAGTTTTGTTTAATTATTTATATTTTTATTATTTGTATTTAAATAAAAATGTTTGATGATATTACATATCATGAATGAGAATGAATAATTAAATTACTGTTCAATTGCGTAATACATTATCTATATATATATAAAAGCAAAAGGAGACTCGCCGCTTTTTATTCGGTTCGGTAGTTTCTTACATTTTTATGTATAAATAAAATTTAATAATTTTTATGTATGAATAAAATGAAATTTTTCAAGGAGATTGCCAGGAAGACATCAGCTAAGAACGGATTTTTTGAAATTCATCTCCTAAGGGGTAAAAATAGGGGTTGGAAGTCACTTTCATACAAACCAACTTCATCAGCTTTAGAGTAATTGTTGTTGAACAACAGTTTGATTCCACTCTTACTAATTACACTTACTGAGAGTAGGTTAACAGCTATATCTGGAACATAGAGGACATTTCGAACTTCTATTTTATTATCACCGCAGTTTACATTAACATGTCCCATACTCACAACAGGCAGCGACTTCTTGTCACCCACAGTAATTTTAGATATAGGAGGAGTTTGAATATCATACAGCCAATCACTCCTATTCGTCATGTGCATTGCTGCACCGGAATTTATATACCAGTCATTGCTCATGCTGTTTTCCGTGAATGCTGAAAAAGCTGCAATAAAAGTATTATAATTCTTACACTTTTGACTCTTTACATCATTTTTAGTACTGGACTTTCTCGCTTTCTACTTTCTTCGCCTTTGCTTTTTTAGTACTGGACTTTCATGCTTAGTGAAATTGAAACAACGAGGGCTTTGGCCCCGTGCAGACGTATTTTTTTTTTGTTAGTTTAAAAAGTCGAGGGCTCTATACTTTTAACCTCCTGGATTAGTTTTGTCTTTATAGCTTCCGCAGTGATGGGTATTCCAGAGCTCTCTAAACCCATAATCATTGGCCTATAAGTATCGGGGAGTCCGGCCAACATCAATCTACCAATCCACTCGTCTTCAATCTGAAAGTTGATGCTGCACAGCTTGTTATTTTATTCACGTATTCTTCAATACTATTACCACAACCTTCTAACTTAGTTGTAACCAAGTCTTTCAATAGTCCGACTCTTCTAGTCAGGCCGTTGTCGTCAAAGGCTTTCTCAAGATTCATCCATACATCCTTCGCGGTCTCAGCATTTTGAACATGCACTTAGTTCACGGGGTCCAGAAGAAGGATGATTTTTGTACGGGCTTTGACGTCCTTACTTGAATCTGGTTTGGTGCCGTCCGGACGTTCTACGCAATCCCACAAGTTTTCGTGCTGTAGATACGTTTTCACACCAAACTTCCATGAAGAGTAATTCGCTCGTCCCGTCAACTTCTTTAATTTGAACGAACACGAAGACATTTTCGGAGATACTTTAACCGGGCCGGCAAATAACTCGGTTACCGGCAAATATTTAACGGAGAAGATTTGTAGGATGTGTAGATGTGTAGGACGGTTATAGGATTTGTCACTGAACCTATCCACCTAACCACGCTCTGCTACCATGTAGGAAAATATTATAAAAATATAGGATAGTGAAAAATAAAATACGATATTAATAAATACGATAGTCAACTATACTCTTACTAGTTAAAAGTAGTTTGTGTTCGATGACATAACGTGCCACAATATACATACTTCGAATCACTTTAAACTGGTATAATTTCGGAAATAATACAAAATTTTCTTGTGTACACGCCGTACAAGATTAGAAAAAAATTTTTTTTCACACATTAAAAATGAAACGACGTAATACACTGGAAATAACGTCTCTGTACAAACCACTAATCTGCACTTAAATATACGTAAATGATATGCACTTTCCTTCGGGCACTTGGAACACTGAACATCTTCCCCTCGTTGAAAGCTTTACAAAGTACTAAAACCGATATGTTTCGTTATATATTCACCTTGAAATCCACTTAATGACCAGATGTCATCAAATTTTGATTGCTACTCTTAAATTTCAGGCATTATAAGTGTTTCTAATAGAAACAATTTTTTGAAAAATTATAATAAAAATTTACTACTTTCTGATTTATTTCTTTGTATTCACCCGATTACCTATCTGGATGCCAAATTTTAACTTTCTAGGTCATCTGGAACTGAGTTAGAGTTTTGATCTATAGGTCAGTCAGTGATAGTGAGTGAGTGACGATTTTTGGATGTTAATATCTAAATAACCGTTCGAGATGTGTATATGAAATTTGGAACACATATGTATTTCGCAAGTTTCAATAAATGAGCCAAATTTGACAGGTTTATGTTGAATAGTTTTTGAGTTATGAGGTGGTCAAAGGTGGCTCCAAATGATTCTTGTAATAATACACACGGTGCTGCTCGCCAATTTTGTTAGCTTGAAATTGGCTTAACACGCTACCCCGTGTCTAGATTATTTATTCTCTTCAACATCATCAAACTTTGTACAAAAATTTCTCGTTTCGTTCTACCAAAAATAAGTAATATGTCAGCAACCTTAAAAGCCTACCACGGCTATGTTGATGTTGCCTCTAATATAAGTTATGGTATAGTTTTATGGGGAAACTCTACAGATTTCAATAAAGTCTTCATTGTTAAAAAACGATGTATACGCGCTATGTGTAATGTTACCTCAGACACTAGCTGCAAACCTCTCTTTAGGAAGCTAAAATTAGTGTCATTGACTGGTAGGTATATGCATATATGAGATTGCACCTTTTTCAGGAAAAGAAAAATAATTGTTATTTTGCAACCAGATACCCTAACCGACTATGTGTACCATGGTACCACCTTCTCGATCAGCGATACGTTCAAAAAATTCGACTCACGTCATGTGTGTAATGATATAACAATAAAATCATTGAAAACATTAAAATCTTAACTTTCACTTAATTTGAAAAGAGTTACTTAAATGGTTAACTGACAAATGCTACTATTCTATGAAAGAATTTATATGACGATTTTTAATTATTTTTTATGGAAATAGCCGGCAAACGAGCTGACAATCCACCTGATAGTAAGTAACTATCGTTGCCTATGGACTTCATCAACACCAAAGGCATCACTGATGCGTTGCCAGCCAAGAAATAGAGAAGAAAAAGAAAAAAAGAAATTTTTAATAATTATTGTTGTTTGACGACCCGTGTGGTGCAATGGTTACCATGCCGGATCGCCGCACCAAGGGTCCTGGGTTCGATTCCCAGCGAGGCGGAAATTTGAATGATGAGTTTGAATTTCTGTTCTCGGTCTGGGTGTGAATGTCCTTGTCTATGTTGTGTGTTGTCCATGGCACCCACGACACAGGGAATCCTAGTGTGGGGCTATGAGTGTGAAGCGTTTTATTGTTTTCCTTTGATATTTGAAATTGAAAATTATAATATGATGTAAATAATGTAAACTCACATATATTTTTGTGAAAATCCATATAGTAGTTTTTAAAAACCAAATAAAAAAAGTTTGGCGCTTATGTTGTTCGCTTCCGAGCGCACACTTAGTAGGTGCTGTCTGACAATTTTTATACAAGAAGTCATTACATTATTCTACTATCCTTGATCCGCAATTGTTTGTTTTTCATCTGTTTGGCACCGCCTCAAAATTATTTATTTACTGTTAATTTAGGATCTTAAATTATAATATTAATTGGTTTATTTTATTTTTCGCTTTTCAGTTTTTTTTCGTTGGTTCAATTTTTTTTTAAAGTAAGGTAACGGCTCCAGTAATGGACGAGGCTCCAGTAATGGACGAAAAAAAAAGTAATCATCTAGAATATGGTTATGAACCAGTTTTTTTATATTGGCAACACTGTTTCATATACTATAGTCATCGGACTGCCTAAGTTTGACATTTTATTCAATTCGGTCTGTTAGAACACAAGTTAGCGCGAATTATAAATTGTTCGTCATTGTAAATTTATATTAGCGGCATTTCTTAAGGAAATTGTTAGTGCGGTAAGTAAAAATTTTCATCTGTAAATTTGTATTGCTTTTTTTAAATCAAAATGTGTTTTGTTTGATTGGTTAACCATGAAATTAAGTCTACAACACACAGTGTTGTTACTCCAGAGAGGTTATATTTGTTGATATTTTGTTGGTGTTCATTACTGGTGCCCTATAATTGTATAGCTCCAGTAATGGACATAATTTTATCGAAATATTTCTTTGCTATTGTGTATCCAGAATTTGAACTAATTTTACTCCTAGTATTATTTTTTACTATGAGCTAGCTGCAAATTATGAAAATGTTGCTATTATTGGGTATTTTACAGATATCCAGTAATGACACTGATATAAAATGATAGATACTGAATAATTATTACTAGCGTATACTTATTACCGACACCGCGAACCCGAAATTTGCGCAATGAACTGTAGCTAACGGGCAACTGTTTTCAGTGGATCCTGTCGATTTTGAAAAGAGAACGAGGGCTCAATTTTGAAAATTGAACCTCCCGGCGCGACACAAATTTTACAGTGTAAAAGAAATGAAAAAATACTCCCTTTTTTGCTATTTAAATTGTTATCTAGTGTTTTAAACATATTTTTGATTTTTATTACTTTACAGAGACGAATAATACTAATAATCTGATATATTATAAGTGCATGCCAAAATTCTTTACTTACAGATATATCTCATTACAAAAATTGACAGCAGAAAATTATAATTGTTGTTGCTTAATTAATTTAATAGACTAGCCGTCCCGGCGATCTTTGTAAAGCCGAACAAATTAATGCCATGTTACCAAATTTTAACTAAACTCGTGTACGTGTCTCCCTCTCCTGCTCCATATCACTCTCCTCCCTCTCTCTTTCTATATCAATTAATTAATTAATTCTTAATCAATTCACTCATACACCCATTCATTAATTCCTTCATTCACTCATTAATTTATCCATTAATTAATTCATCATTCAAATACATTCACTCGTTCATTTAAATTCATTCACTCGTTCATTCATACATTCTCTCGTTAATTTTTTCATTCACTCGTTAATTATTTCATTCAATCATTCATTCATTCAGTGTTCATTGATTAACATTCGATTTCGCAGTTTTTATTTGTTTATTTCCATTCATATTTATTAATATTTGTAAATTAATTTAATTTAGTTAAGGTAGTTAATAATTAATGCATACCTATAGGAAAAGCTGATAATGTTGACGTTCATAAATTACTAATCCATACTAATATTATCAATGCGAAAGTGATTGTTTGTTTGTTTGTCCGTCTTTCACGTCATGTTATGCTATGATTTTTTTATGTGGAGATAGTTAGGAGGTTGGAGAGTAACGTAGGCTACTTTTTAGCGCGGTAAAACAACTCATTCCCATGGAAAGATCTATTATGATGCGTATTTGAATCACTCCATACTAAAAGTAACAAAGTGTTGGTCCTCTACTCCTCTATATGTATAAGTTCGAAAAGTATCTATGGACTGATATAAATTTATAGTTAGAAATATTAATATTTTTTATATCTTAATATAAGTTAATGCTTGTATATGCCCCACCTGATGGTAAGTGGCGATGTAGTCATGGATGGTCATATATAAAATATTGATATAAATTTATATTTATAGTTGGAAGGTCGGGGAGGGTCATAGGTTCTACAGTTGGTTCCTCTTAGTAACTTTTAAATTTTGGATTTGTTACTTATTTATTCTTGCACTAGGAATGTGTCATGCATGTAAAACAACTCATTGTTACTTCCCTGTAACGCGTGGGCGAAGCCGCGGGTAATAGCTAGTTAATAAATAAAAAGCTTAATATGAGTACAATTTTAATTATTTTCTCTTCCTTAATGCTAACCTCATTGTCAATTTAGAAAACTTACAAGTAACCAAGTTCCATAATGTGAATGTTACATGTAAAGTTGATTAAACAAGTGCTTGTCAGGCCAAGCGCAATGTAGGGTTCTGAAGTAGTAAGTTTATCGACTATTACTTATTGACTACATAAAATAACATAGCCGGAATAGTTTTTCTTGTAAATTCATCATATAAACTATTTTTCACAATTGTTTCACTTGTCCAACTCTAACCGTTTAGCCAGCAGGGCCCCCCTACTTGACTCTAACCAAAATTAGCTCTTTAAAGCCAAATATTTTGCAAACGAACCCCTAATTCCAAAAATGGTCTTTGAAGAACCATAATATTTTTGGAATTCCTTTTCAACGATACCCCACACTATAGGGTACACGAAGAATAAAAAAATCATCCTCACGTTACCTCTAGGGGAAGTACCCTGAAAAAAAAAGTTTTTCAGTATTTTATTCCACTGTTCTGGAGTTTTAATAAATAGGTATATTCATTTCAAATTACAGCTTCCTAGCACTAAGGGTCTCGGCGCTTTGCTTCGGACAGACGGACGGACATGACGAAACTATAAGGTTTCCGATTTTACTTCGGAACCCTAGAAAGATATTAATAATTATTATTCTTTTGGATTTTCATCATAGATTAGTCGATAACTAGCCTAACTAGTTTTATATGATTCGTGTCCATTACTGGGTGTCCATGACTGGGGTATGTCCATTACTGGGTGTCCATGACTGGGTTTTTGCTGTCCATAACTGGGTAAAAAAATGATAATTTTTATTTGTTAATTAAATTTAAACCAATTGCAATATCCCACGCGTGACACAGCAGAAATGTTGAATAAGCACAGGACTTTACACTTTAAGTACTTTCAGGTTCTGAACTTTCACAATATAGGTAAAATTTCACAAATACCACAAATTTGCTGTTAAACCGTCCATAATTGGGGTGTTTACCTTAATTGTTTTATAATTTTTAGATGCAATAAAAATTAATAATAAGTACTACTCCGTAGTTTTTCTGTGCTGTTCTTGTGACCTGAATGACGGTCGGAAATCTGAACATAGAAAACAAAAGATGGTGGCCACGCCCACTTTATGCATAAATTCCCATGACGGTGTCCTCTTAATTACTTATCGATTATCCACATGACATGTGGTTCGACCGCGCTAGTTTATACCTACGTCCTGTTGCAATTAAATTTGTAACGTGATAAATACATTAAACCTGTGGTTCCCTTAATTACAAAAGCTTGGTAACCCACGATAGCTTCGTTTCGGGAAACAATTCAACATTAACAAACCGTATCATATCTGTACCCGATGTTTTTGCATCATTTAATTGGAGTAACTATTATATTATAATTGATGAATGCTTCATTTTACTATTAGAATTGGAATAATGGTCTTCCATGGGTGTAGTAGTATGGATTATACAAGTAAGGAATCACACCCACGACCCCAGAATTGAAACGAAATCGAACCGGGACCCATCGCTTTACAGACAGGATCACTACCAACTGGGCTATATGATCATCAATATAAGTACGTTCCCATATAAAATATCTTGATCAATTCTTATCTTCGTATTTGATGGGGCCTGGTATTTCAGGTATCCCCTTGCCTTCGCGTGATCTTAACCCTCCTACGGCTTCTGACCTACGACTTAAGTACTCTCCGAAGAATGGAAGCACTTAAGAAACAACGTTTACAGGACCCCTTAGCCCCTTATAAGAAAATTAGATTCCATATACAATTTAATCATGTAAACATAATTTTATATTTACTCGGGTCTTATTAGATAAGTAGCTCTCAGTTCACCGGGATATTGCGTCGCTAAGAGGCAAAGGTTAACTGAAGGCCATAGTTTTAAACTCATATTCGCTGCAAGCGGCTCTTGCGACGTTAAATTACACTGGGAAAGTTTCATTTCCACGTGCTGCAACAAAGTCAAAGCTCTTTGATTTAAGCTGAAAAATTGTGGTGCTGAACAGTTACAATACTGGGGGCTTACCATGAACTCTTAAAACAGGTCAATATTAGCCGATAATTGGCCTGTCCTGCTATATCCTACCATGATCTAGCTAAAACACAGGGCAGCCAGCGACCACGTCACCGTAACAGGACAGCGGTCACGTGACTTCAAAAATGATCTTCTGCCCTGCAATTCGTGTACCATGACGCGATTGTTGACGTATTGACATCAGAAAGTGGCATATGTTAACGTCAAAATATTACAGCTCACCGAAAGTAACATTTATTGTCCTGTTTCGGCTATTTCGTTGATGATGATGAACCACGATGGGATGCAGCCATGGCGAATTTCAAATACACCATCATCACAAAATAAATACATTTCATTTGTTTGGAAAATTTTAAAAACATTCATTGTACTTATGCTTTTTAAATTATAAACCTAACACCGGTCACTCACATGCGCGCAAATGTTTGACATTTTTACGAATGTTTACACATATGTGAAGGGTGGTCAGGCAAATGGGTTCGCATATGAGTATACAAGCATGATACAAGCCCATTTCCGCTTCCTCCTACTTTGTTCACGAATGTTCAATCTTGCTGTTGTTATTATGTTGTTGTCATTAAAATCCATTTTCAATACAGAAAATAAATGGTAGTACGATTAGCCGCCACGAACCACGAAAAATTAAGAGATACATCACCTTTTTAGTCGTGTGCGCAACTGGTCGCACGAATGTGTGGGAGACTACACGAAGGTTCGAGGTTCGCGCGCTTTGATGTGCGACAAAAACTGACACAGCTTGGAAAACCCCGAATGCCTCGAAAACTTCGCATAATCATTCGCGAATGTCGTCCCACACTTGTGGGTTCGCGTATTCGCGCGAATGTGAGTGACCGGCATTATAAATCACACATTATAATAGACATTTAGACATGTCACTGTGTCAAGTGTCAAGTGGTGTAAGATTACGTTCAAAAATGTAAGCATCACTTAGCGATAATTTTTTTGGTAATTTTAGAGAACGAAAGGTTAATAAATCACAACACTTAAGTATTTATAACAAATCTCAAAATCTTCAATTGAGATTGTTATTTTAAACTTTTAAAAACATCAATATTACGCATTCATTTGAAAACCGGTAAACCGATAAAACGCTCTATTTCAGAATATAATTAGTACAAATCAAGTACCTTGCATGTCATAGACTAAGATGCAGGACAGAAGTAGAGGCACTGCAGGTCATCGGTAAACGTTCATGGTACAAAATACACTCCTGTCAGGTTTTAGCTACAAGCTGACCTGTCCTGAACATGACACATTTTATTAGAGTTCATGGAAAAGCACCTGGCTTTGTGGTTGCCTGGTCTAGTTTGGTCACTTCGCTTCAAAGATGCATCCTTTCGAGGCATGCATTCAAGGAAATGTGTAAGTGCAGTTGTAAATAATCTGTTTGTTCATGATTTTAAACTTAACTCATCGTGGACAGAACACATTTTTACTGTAATACGGGTACTCACGATATAATTATTTTATTTTATACGCCGATATTTCGACGTCACGGCTAGACTGCGGTGGCGCGGAGGCTGTCAAGAGTTTCTCCGCGCCACCGCAGTCTAGCCGTGACCACGATCCCTGCAACTGGGTCGAAATATCGGCGTATAAAATAAAATAATTTTATCGTGAGTACCCGTATTACAGTAAAAAACTGTTTGTTTCATTTTAGCTGCATTTTATTGTCGAAAGAGGTGGTAGAAGCCAACCTGCGTGAAGGTAAGGCGTCATGATTATATTATCAATATTACAATAATTAAGTTCTTAATATTATTCCTGGTATTACCTTTTCGAGAGCTTGCATGGTTAGCCACCTCCCTCTTGCTTGAGATGTGTTCCGGCTGGTCGCGTGGGAGACAGTTCTTTCTTTCTCTTTCATCTTTCTTGGTTAGTGGCCACTTACCATAAAAAATATACGAGTTAATTAAGTCAAAACCTTGACTTTTAGACTTTATTTTTCATTCAAACCAAAATTCGTGTTATTTTAAGTCCTTTTCTTGACCATAGATTCAGGTAAAACATTAACTAATGTTACTACTACAACTAACCGAGCGTAGTAAAACCTTAGTAACTAAGCGTCAGTCGTGGTGTATACATGAATGATAGTTCCCGTTCCCGTACACACGCTAAGCGTTTCACAAACAGTCTCCGTAGCCCTGCAAGCCGGGGCGCCACTCGACCTACTTTCTGCTATTCAAATGCAACCATTGTTGCACGATTCCAGTTGTAGAATCACTACGTTCTTGTAATATTTCTGCTCTTACTGAAGAACGATTCACTACGAACGCGATGTTCTCGTACCAAAGTTAGTATTGACCCTGACTGATGAGCGAAGGTTATCGAGGAGTGTTCAATGGGATTTGGACAATGCAAAGCAAAGCAAAGCAACAACCCATAATTGTCCCACTGCTGGGCTCGGGGTCTCCTCTCACAATGTGAGGGGTATTAGGCCATAGTCTACCATGCTGGCCAAGTGCGGATTGGTAGACTTCACACACCTTCGAGAACTTTATGGAGAACTCTCCGGTGTGCAGGTTTCCTCACGATGTTTTCCTTCACCGAAGCAAGTGATAATTAACTTGTAATACGCACATAATATTTGAAAAATTAGAGGTACGTGCCAGGGTTTGAACTCGGGCCCCTTCGTTCGGGAGACCAACGTTCTACCGCTAGGCTATCACTGCTTTGGACAATGAATTGGGGATATATTTCTGTAACACAATGCTCGAAAAGGAGGAAAAAAAGGAGGAAGTTCTCAATTCGACTGTATTTTTTTTTGTTTGTTACCTCAAAACTCTCGACTGGGTGAACCGATTTTGATGATTCTTTTTTAATCGAAAGCAGGTGCTTGTCATGTGGTTCCACATAATGAACGAGATCTGACAAGTAGTTTTTGAGTAATTTTGAAGTTGGTTATTTTTTGTTAGTAAAATTTAGATTATGTTCATGGCTGTATGTGATTTTTTGTAAACGTCTCGGGTCACACCTCTTCTCATTCAGCTTTTTACTAATCTCATTAAAAAGTTAAAGAGCATCGTGGTCCCTCCCGCCAAGAGCTTTGACACTAAAATCTTTGAAAAAACATCCTAATCCAAACTTTCTGTACCGCTGATATTTATTTATATCTGCATTTCTATCATTGCATTAGCTTTGAAAGTTACCATGAAGATGGGGAAGGTACTAATGAATATCTCCTAGTACTAGTGCTACGAGTGTCGCATCCCACAGCCGACCAACCATACCCCATGGACACATACCATTAGGTCTAATGTCAACTGTATCAACTCCAGCTCTGTCAACAATAACTGTGGCAATGTAGCTGGATCACCAGTGCATTTTGTTTATAGATCGTATAATTTATTGTTTTATTTATTTATTTTATTCATTATTGCACCTTAAAACAAAAAGTATACAATAGGCGGACTTAATGCTAAAAGCATTCTCTGCCAGTCAACCTTAGGGCAGTGGGAGAACAAAGAAGTAGAAGTGTATTACTGTTGTAATATGATTAAATATGTCGTAATATTTTAGTGTCAAAAATAGAAGTCATAGAAGATACCAGGAAGACACCCTCGTAGATATTATACTTCCATAAACAATTTTTCTAAGTAATTAATTGGTCCATAATGAATCGAGGATTTCCGGATTAATTTTGAAATTCAATTAAACAGCTCGGGATAATACAGTGAAACTATCAGATTAATATTTCAATGAGTAATTTAATGTTACTAATTCTGTACGCGAGATCCCGGAAACTTTATTATTACAGCCAGGAGTTTAAGCTTTATGACGCGAGATGGAGAGCTTACGCGATTTCACGCTGTAGAATTTGGTTTTATAATCCTCTTATTAAAAACGACACAAGTATACTTTTACGATCTTGAATTTTTTACAGGTGTGCGTTGATTCAAATGGTTTCAAATTGTTACATTTCTTTTAGATTAACGCAAAAATACCTATGCATTTATACGAGTAGCATTATTTGTTCTGTAAGTTATATTATAGTTCAATACAATCCAAATAAAGTTTAAAATTGAACAATCATTTATTTAGCACGAGGCACGAGGTCTGTTGACAGACGAATTTTTCAATTGCCAAACACGATTTTCAGTTCTGAAGAAAACAGAACTATACAATGCCAGAGAATATTGAATGAAATATTTCCAATCATTACAGTTTGCTGCAACTGCGACTAGCCTACAAGGCGGAGACGTAGTCTGCTATGTATTCAAAATAAAATGTATTCTGTATTTAATACACAAGGTTTTTATAACCCTGAACTTAGAACACATGGGAATATTTATCTAAAGTAAAATTTTGGCTATGAAATTATAAGTTCACAACCAAGTCCTATGATTAATTTATAATTTTATTAATTTTTTAACTGTATTAAATTTCACTACACTGCGGTTATAGCCCTCGAATAATTGTTTTTCTTTCTTTACCCGCTTTCTCTTTTGTTAATATATTTAAACACTCTATTCAGAGTGTATAAGTAACTATTTGGAGTAGTGTTTCCGCTTCGTTATTACTTATTTCATACAATTGCTAAGTCCTATCTATCAAAACTTGTTTCTGTTTAATGTTTCGATGTAGCTACTACATACAAGTTTCAACGCAAGTGTTCCTGCGAGACGCCGCACGGGGCAACCGGAGTGGGCCGTGAATATAAATCAGGCGTAATGCTCTGTTTGCATGTCTGTATTTGGGCCAACGGTATGTAGGTACTATAATCATATCTAATGTACTAAATCTTATCATATAATATTGTTATTCGCCCGCATCAGTTGGTTTTACTATCCCCTGAGATTCAAGTAGGTTTCGGAGCCGAGTAAGTAATTATCTAAAGTTACTTTGTCGCTAAGAGGCCATTCAATAGTCCAGGCAGGCAACAGCAAGTGTTAATGCTTGTAACTAAGTATGGTTTTTCTGGCCAACTGGATAGGATCAGCTTTGAGGGTGTTAAAATAATTTTTTGGCCTCGATGGGTGGAAATCAGATTTTTTTCAGTCGATAACCTATAATTTTATGGATGACAGTTAGCAATGTATGTACGATAATACTACAATAGGCATACGATTTTCAGGGGGGTCAGTGACCCCCTGTCCGTCCCCTCCCGATAAGCCCATAACAGAGAGTTGTTAACAAATTAATTAATTCAACCACATTTTCGGCCTGTGAAAGCGGGCAATATAAATGGTATTATAATATATTCATAATCCGATTATATTATTAGAAAGGGATCGACGCTGACCCTTTAAAAATGCATCATACTTGCCTTACGATTCTACCCGGCTATGGACGCCAAGCGCGGCGGAAATCGAAATGATCCGCCAAGTATAGATTCCTCGGCTCTGTTATTAGCTTGTTATTAGCATAATAACATTCCGATAACGCGATTTCGAATCAAACCGATCCCGTCAGATTTTTCTTTCTTTTTCATCGTGGAAAGTTTTTAAGGAAAAGTTCTATTTTAAAACTATTTCCTAGTTATGACACTGTAGAAAATAATCTTCGAACAAGGAAAATATTTGTTGTCTCTTTCAAAAGCAAACCATAACAAATTGTTTTAATTTTTAAAGCGTTAATTCTACAAAATAACAAGGAACAGAGCATTTTTTTAACATTTAAAATCAATATTACCAATATAATTCCTCCGAGGGGCCCAACCACCAGAAGGCCGGATTTAGTCGCCTTTTACGACACTTCTCCGGCATGGGATTGGGGTTAGTATTCTAGGCCACCCCAATATGGCATTTCACTTATACACTTAAACAACTAAAAATATATTTTATATTCTAGGCCATTGTACTCGAGGTAATAAAATACATAATACTACTATGATCCGTGCGCTCTGGTAAGCTGTCGAAAACACTCTTTACCCTTTGTTTTCGCATAATCTCATTAGTATTCTAATTAGGTAAGTTTGTTATTCAGGCTAACTTATAAATTCATCTCATTCATTTACTAATTTAAAACATGAAACGATTTGCTAAATGAGATTCATACTTAAAAATATATTTTCTACAGAGTTCAGATCTAAAGGGAAACATTTAAAAATATCTTTCAGGTGTCTATTTATTTTAAGATGGCAGAGATTGGTAGTTCAAAACAAAATTTTTAATCCCCAAAGAGGGGTCTTATAAGTTTGACGTGTCTGTGTATCTGTAGGTGTGTGTCTGTGGCATCCTAGCTCTCAAATGGATGAACCGATTTTGCTGTACTTTTTTTGTATGAATGGTGACTTAATCGAGAGAGTTCTTAGCTATGTTTAGTATATTAAATAAAACTATCGGGGGTTTTTTAAATTTTAATTTAAGAATATAGTTTAGGTATCATCGGGTCACAGGTCCCCTTCCAGTAATGAAAGCTGTTGGTTATTTATATCTGTAGCGATATGAATCCAGATCACGTGAAATATTCACAGATAAGTGAATAGAAACCATCCTCGCTTTGTTGATAAAATCAGACTAATTAGTCCAAAATTTCAAAGACTTCGTCGAATTTAAGATAGTGTATCACACGCGACTTAAAACAATTTATTTTTATTTATTTATTTATTTGAGATAACAACAGCCATACATTAGGAATGACGTACTTAATATTGCTTATAATAATTACTTTTTAACAAAAAATAAAACCAACGAAAAAAAAACTGAAAAGCAAAAAATAAAATAAACCATTTAGTATTATAAATTAAGATCCGAAATTAACAGTAAATAAATAATTTTGAGACCGTGCCAAACAAACAACCAAAATTAATTACATAAAATTAATTACACAACTTTTCGCCGTTTGTTTTTTCATTGGTTTGGCACCGCCTCAAAATTATTTATTTACTGTTAATTTCGGATCTTAATTTATAATACTAAATGGTTTATTTTATTTTTTGCTTTTCAGTTTTTTTTCGTTGGTTTTATTTTTTGTTAAAAAGTAATTATTTTTTAATTTTTAGTTGCTATAATACTTACAATTAATAATAAATTATTGATTTTATGAATTATAGATTCAGTTACCAGGTAAAAATGTAGTAGGTGAAATATCAATCATCCCCTATTTTCGTACCTATAGAGGTAAAATTTTGTTTTGAAATTTAAACAAGAGTAACCTCAAGGTATACACTATTCAATAAAAAAAAGAATCATCGAAATCGGATTATCCAGTACAACGTTATTGGGGTTAACATGTAAAAATACCGAGTAAAAAACGGGTGAATAATCAATCATTCCCTATTTTCATACCTTTAGGGTGGGAATAAAATTTTCAAAAAAATATGGGACCAACTTCAGGACATACCCTATCCAATAAAAAAAGAATCATCCAAATCGGACCACCCTGTGCCGATTTCTGCGTGATCATACAAAAAAAAAAAAAAAAAAATACGTGTCGAATTGAGAACCTCCTCCTTTTTTTTTCGTCGGTTAAAAATTAGGCCAATAAATGTTATCTACTAATTACAAAAAAATAAATTTAATGTACTAAGCTATGAAGAAAGTAACTGATTTCTAACAAAAGTTTCTTAGTGGAAAAAAGGCATAAGATGAAAATTGCAATTTTACAAGAGAGCAAAAGCTGTTAATACATAATTATATCAGTAAGTAGTTAAAGGAATTTACAATTTAGCTGTTAATAAATAAACAATATGTAGTGCCTAAGTACCTGAGTTATAACACCTTTTTAAATATAAACAATGTTTTACAAACAACATTTCTAGTGACAGATTTTAGTAAGATTTTAATATTCATAGGCATTCACAACGATAGTAATATTTAATGTTTAATAATTTATAATTATGTGATTGATAGAAGGTTCTAGCTTAATATTAAAGATCTAATCTTTGAAAGGAATTCCTGTTTAGTACCAACGAAGGGATCAATAGTATTAAAAAGTTTATTAAACGTTTTAAGTATTCTGGACATAACCGCATTTCTACCATACATGGTGGAGTGGGAAGGAACAGCGAACAGTGGAGTGTGGCGGGTGCGGCGTGTTGGATATATATATATATATATATATAGATACATCGTATCCAATATTGATGTACATAATTTCATATTCTACGGATTTTTATGATACTGAGTAAAGATAGGTTACCTTATCGAAAATAAATGATAAAGATTGGTTTCACAAAACACGCAACTGCCGTTTCCATTAGTCAACGTCGCGTCGATCGCTCGAGCGGGTCCCGTAGCGCCTGCGCTGCTACGAACTGCTACCACTCAGAATTAATGTTAATAGTATTATTATTGCAAGTTCATACCCGTCAACAATAAGAAACATGTTATATTATTTTGTAATATATAATGTTATTTAACATATATTTATAAATAAATTTAATATTTTTTTTACTTTTTCTCCAGCACCCAGAGCTAACTGGTCGAAAATACGTTACGATAAGACCACTTGTTGTGTATTTATTTGTTTTGTTAATTTCTCCTTTTTTTGGCATTTACATAATAAAGAATATTGTATTGTATTTCATTTTCCTTGATCTTTAAACTCAATTGAAACACATGATCTATTATATCTACGAATCAGTCAAGCAAACTAACAAAAGAATATTTCCATTATCTCTCAAATAGGATAGTCTAATCTTCTAAAAGGTTAAAAATCCCTGGAGTGTCTATTGAATTCCCATGCTATAATTAAAGGCTTCACGACTACTAATCATAGGCTATAATCTTATAGCCTAACGATGTTAGGATGGCGGGAGGTTGTTAACAAGGTGCGCTCATTAAGGCAACAGTCGCCTTTAGCTCGATGACACAAATTAAGAGCTAGGAGTTATCGAGGTTAGGGGTGCAGTAGGTACATACATTGCATGATTAAAGATCGAATTGGATAATCTAGATGAGTGTTTAGATATACATAGATATCATACTTACGCGCCAACTCAGAGTCACTAACGGTTACTTAAATCACTCCTTAGTACAGAATTTGTATGGTGATTCTTTACTGGAGCGATTTACGTAACCGTTAGTGACTGTGAGTTGGGGCGTTAGTTTGTTACATTTAATCGATTCAGGGGTCGATTACTTTTCAATGATGTTTAAAAATATTTTTAATTGTTGAACTCATAAGTAACAATATATTCCAAATAATAAACTAACAACGAAAAATTATATGTAAGGCTATGTCTAAGGAGACTTTAGGTTAAAATTAAATAATAAGTAGTATGATTATGAAGGAAAGAGAACTGTATGGACTACAAAGTTTAAATGGATGTCTAAAAATACGTGTTTAACTATTAATGCTGCATAAAATTTTATTTATAACAAGGTTCGTTGACTTGTTTGTCAGAAAAATCTAGGTTTAGCAAAATGAACGTGCACATTTTGATCCCCTTTCTATCTATAATTATTCACCTATCTCTAAAAGTTTTTATTAGCTTATTTAAACCAAAAGGCCATAGATCAGTCTAAATTTAATTCGCAGAACCTTAATCAAATCCTACTAACTTTAGATGGCCTAAATATCTTTGTTCCGTTCCTAAATTGTTACCGTGAACAATTGATCAATAGCCAAGGATGGAGGGAAGATGCACCGATCTAAACGGGTGACCTACTCCGCTCCCGGCCTACTGACATTTGTGAGTAGGGTGCGCACTTCCGATGTGGTTTCCGGGATGGCGTCGCCTCTGAGAATATTGTTAAATGGATGGAGCAAAAGCTGTTAATACATAATTATATCAGTAAGTAGTTAAAGGAATTTACAATTTAGCTGTTAATAAATAAACAATATGTAGTGCCTAAGTACCTGAGTTATAACACCTTTTTAAATATAAACAATGTTTTACAAACAACATTTCTAGTGACAGATTTTAGTAAGATTTTAATATTCATAGGCATTCACAACGATAGTAATATTTAATGTTTAATAATTTATAATTATGTGATTGATAGAAGGTTCTAGCTTAATATTAAAGATCTAATCTTTGAAAGGAATTCCTGTTTAGTACCAACGAAGGGATCAATAGTATTAAAAAGTTTATTAAACGTTTTAAGTATTCTGGACATAACCGCATTTCTACCATACATGGTGGAGTGGGAAGGAACAGCGAACAGTGGAGTGTGGCGGGTGCGGCGTGTTGGATATATATATATATATATATATAGATACATCGTATCCAATATTGATGTACATAATTTCATATTCTACGGATTTTTATGATACTGAGTAAAGATAGGTTACCTTATCGAAAATAAATGATAAAGATTGGTTTCACAAAACACGCAACTGCCGTTTCCATTAGTCAACGTCGCGTCGATCGCTCGAGCGGGTCCCGTAGCGCCTGCGCTGCTACGAACTGCTACCACTCAGAATTAATGTTAATAGTATTATTATTGCAAGTTCATACCCGTCAACAATAAGAAACATGTTATATTATTTTGTAATATATAATGTTATTTAACATATATTTATAAATAAATTTAATATTTTTTTTACTTTTTCTCCAGCACCCAGAGCTAACTGGTCGAAAATACGTTACGATAAGACCACTTGTTGTGTATTTATTTGTTTTGTTAATTTCTCCTTTTTTTGGCATTTACATAATAAAGAATATTGTATTGTATTTCATTTTCCTTGATCTTTAAACTCAATTGAAACACATGATCTATTATATCTACGAATCAGTCAAGCAAACTAACAAAAGAATATTTCCATTATCTCTCAAATAGGATAGTCTAATCTTCTAAAAGGTTAAAAATCCCTGGAGTGTCTATTGAATTCCCATGCTATAATTAAAGGCTTCACGACTACTAATCATAGGCTATAATCTTATAGCCTAACGATGTTAGGATGGCGGGAGGTTGTTAACAAGGTGCGCTCATTAAGGCAACAGTCGCCTTTAGCTCGATGACACAAATTAAGAGCTAGGAGTTATCGAGGTTAGGGGTGCAGTAGGTACATACATTGCATGATTAAAGATCGAATTGGATAATCTAGATGAGTGTTTAGATATACATAGATATCATACTTACGCGCCAACTCAGAGTCACTAACGGTTACTTAAATCACTCCTTAGTACAGAATTTGTATGGTGATTCTTTACTGGAGCGATTTACGTAACCGTTAGTGACTGTGAGTTGGGGCGTTAGTTTGTTACATTTAATCGATTCAGGGGTCGATTACTTTTCAATGATGTTTAAAAATATTTTTAATTGTTGAACTCATAAGTAACAATATGTTCCAAATAATAAACTAACAACGAAAAATTATATGTAAGGCTATGTCTAAGGAGACTTTAGGTTAAAATTAAATAATAAGTACTCTTTCACAGTTTTGGCCGCTCGATTCTGGAACTTACTCCCAGAGGATATCAGAAGACCCTCTGTTAAGCTTCTCTTTAAGAATAAGCTAAAGGCTCATCTACTGAACCGTCATCCATAAGTCACATGTTCATCATCTTTCATGTATGTATTTATTAATGTTATATATAATTTATGTATGTATGTATGTATATTATAGTATGTATGGTATATATGTATATATTATATATTTATCATATTATATGTATGTTGCGTTTATATAAATACTGTATTTATACCGCCCTTCGTGTTAATAAAGAGTAAATAAATAAATAAATAAATAAATAAATAAATAAATAAATAAATAAATAAATAAGTAGTATGATTATGAAGGAAAGAGAACTGTATGGACTACCAAGTTTAAATGGATGTCTAAAAATACGTGTTTAACTATTAATGCTGCATAAAATTTTATTTATAACAAGGTTCGTTGACTTGTTTCTCAGAAAAATCTAGGTTTAGCAAAATGAACGTGCACATTTTGATCCCCTTTCTATCTATAATTATTCACCTATCTCTAAAAGTTTTTATTAGCTTATTTAAACCAAAAGGCCATAGATCAGTCTAAATTTAATTCGCAGAACCTTAATCAAATCCTACTAACTTTAGATGGCCTAAATATCTTTGTTCCGTTCCTAAATTGTTATCGTGAACAATTGATCAATAGCCAAGGATGGAGGGAAGATGCACCGATTTAAACGGGTGACCTACTCCGCTCCCGGCCTACTGACATTTGTGAGTAGGGTGCGCACTTCCGATGTGGTTTCCGGGATGGCGCCGCCTCTGAGAATATTGTTAAATGGATGGAACATTATGACAAGCGTTAAAGAATGTCTTAATACCTTTATAAGGTAATATTTATACATATATTATTCGTCTAAAATTCAGGTTACAAGCTGTTAATATTATTTGACTTATCAGGCAAGTAATACAAAATCATAGGTTTTTTTTTGTATTTATTTTAATTAAGTATAAAAAAAATTAATTTAAAATTACACTCGTATAAGGTCTAAAAATGTACTAATATTAAAAATATTACGTATTAAAAATATTTAAATTCCATCCATCTATTCTATTCCAAAAGGGAAGTAGACATTTTGACTTGCACCAAGTCTGCATCTTCTTCTAAGTTAGGTTCTGGTACCTACTGTTTATTAGGAAAATGTCCAATAATTGGGAACAGTTGGTCACAATGTAGGTGGCGACTGCGGGTCTGTCGGTATTTACCGCTCGGCCGCCTGCGGCTGACGCTTTGTTTTACGTGTTTTTATAGATTACTAGCTGCCCCGACAGACTTCGTTCTGTCAAAAGTTAACAGTACCTAATCCTCAACAATAAACGACGGTTACTTACAAAAATAAGTTAATATTTACTATTTCTTAACATTATGACTACCGATCCTACTTTCCATTGAAGACTGCCCCGACAGACTTCGTTCTGTCAAAAGTTAACAGTACCTAAACCTCAACAATAAACGACGATTACTTACAAAAATAAGTTAATATTTACTATTTCTTAACATTATGACTACCGATCCTACTTCCCATTGAAGATTATGAGGTGGCAATCCCGGAAAATTTAACGATCATCAGTTCACATACACATAACATCATTCACATATAGTGTAACTATGTGTTGTATGTCTTTAATTCACCGGCAATTTCATTTTGAATTTTGAAGTTTATTTCAGCTACATCCGTAATTTTGGCAGCTAATATAGCACGAACGCTCAGCCACAAATGATCTTTGTAATTTTGAGAGACGTTTGGGAACACGTTTTGTATGAGCTCGATTGTTTTTTCAGTAAACTGACAAACATATAATGCAGCCAGTCGAATCATTAACAGGGATTTTGCCATTACCAAGGTCAATGAGTTGCTAGATGAAGATGTACCACCTGGAGCATCCAAATAGTAAATTCCTCCAGTTCCATCATTTACAAATTTTTATTGTTGGTTCAACAGCGGAACATTTATTCTGATTCTCTTATAGCAACGTCGTGCATTGGGCGATTAGGCACGGCCATGCCTAATTGAGACGATACTTTGTTTGACATCATCAAGCACATGTCCTCAACTATTATCAATGCCTCGTTGTAATTTTTTTCTGTGTATTGTTAATGTATATATTCCCTTTTCTAGTGCGCATTTGATGCAAGATATCGTCACATATATCATCTTTGTATTTGATTCATAAATCAATTGGGTTTGACGGGAAGCATATCGATAGGTATAATTATAGAAAACAATGTTCGTATTTACTGAGGTTTAAAAGAAATTACAGCATCATTTGAGGTTTGATCCCAATGGGAATCATTTTCTAAATCATAAAATCATCATTCTGACACATACCATAAAAACTGGTCAAG
Source organism: Thymelicus sylvestris (assembly GCA_911387775.1). Taxonomy (NCBI): domain Eukaryota; kingdom Metazoa; phylum Arthropoda; class Insecta; order Lepidoptera; family Hesperiidae; genus Thymelicus; species Thymelicus sylvestris. The sequence continues at coordinate 13,218,739 of OU426896.1, read as the reverse complement.
GTTGTATATAGTGGTTGAATAACTCGTTGTAGTACGTTCTGTGCAGTGAAATATACTCTTTGGGCAATTTCTAAGTTGACTGCTTAATGAACTACAGTGGGGTATCTTTCATGAATGGGAAGAGAAAAATGCGCGAAATTGCTTCATTAATACTAACGTAACGGCACATTTGGTATTGGTTAACTTCATCAACAGAAATCTCAGCACTAACTCCAATCACAGCCATATCACGATATGCACCTTGAAAGTCTTTGATAGGATTGGTGAATAAGGAACAACGCAACGATTATCAATTTAGATATTTTGTTGATTTCCTTTTACAACTGTTGATCTTCTTTTATCTGCAGTTGATCGGCGACGATATAGCGGTTAGCCATTACTCCCGGTACCTAATTATTTCTGCTACTAATTCGAGTGGATACCGTTTCGAATATTTACCATCTACCATACATGCTGAAACAACTTTAATGTGAAAAGTATTGTTTTACTATTGTCCGCGCAATTTTTTTTTTTTGTTTTTTTTTTTTTTTTAATAGTATAAAAACCTTCCGTGGACTCCTAGGAACATACAAAAAAAATTTTAGCCGAATCGGTCGAGCCGTTCTCGAGTTTAGCGCTTAGCAACATCCATTTTTATATATATAGATTATTACCTACTTCTATTAGGTATTTATTGAAACCACTAATTTTATGTTTATTTTTATTTTTATTTGATGATTTTATGTTTTTTATTTGTCGCTGGTGGTAGGGCCCTCGGAGGGATTATATTGGTAATATTGATTTTAATTGTTAATTAATACCATTATTACTATTATTATTTCTCTGTAGGGTTCACCTGGATAGCTACCACCCTTGAGCATGAGTCAGCCGCCAAACGACTCGTCGTGTTCCGGCTGGGGTCTTGAGAGCCAGTTAAATAAATAAATAAATAACGCTTCACACTCATAGCCCCACACTAGGATTCCCTGTGTCGTGGGTGCCATGGACAACACACAACATAGACAAGGACATTCACACCCAGACCCTTGGCGCGGCGATCCGGCATGGTAACCATTGCACCACACGGGTCGTCGTTCTTTCTTTCTTTTTCCTTCCTCTTTCTTGGCCGATAACGCATCAGTGATGCCTTTGGTGTTGCTGATGTCCATGGGCGACGATAGCCACTTACAATCAGGTGGATCGTAAAATCTATTTATGTCGGCAATATGACAAAATTAATGAACAAAGATAGAGTTCTACTTCGATTCTAAAGTACTCTTTAAGTAAATTAAGATCGTAAACAAAAAAGGTTCCAACTTCCAGTCAGGGCAGATATTTCTGTCAGAAATGTGTATTTTTTGGCTCGCGCATTTGTGATGTCTTGTGCTGTTTTATCCATCCATGCCACCCGCTGACGCGCTGTACCAGTAATTCTAGTAAGGAAATATTTTAATACCACTTTAAATATCATTAACGGTAATTGTAATATTATTTATTACTAGTTATTGCCTGCAGCTTCACACACGAATTTTATGTTTTACCTTAACATACGTATTTGTACATCTTGTAGAACGTAATTTAAAAAACGGTGAATTTGTATTGAATTTAAGTACTAATATTAAGGAGTTTATATTATTATACCCAGTCAGTTATGCCAGCTATGTAAAATAAAAAAAAATCACAATAATTCTTTTTTTTTTGTTGTTTTTCATACAAAATTTTGAAAAACTGGAAAATAAATATTCCATCAATTTAATGAATTGAAAAAATATTTTTGTGCTCTAATATGTTATTGATGTGTCCCCTAATCAAAGTTTTGAAAAATAATCAATGTACGGAACATTTGCCTTTTGAGTTTTATTATAGATAGATAGATATCATTTAGTCACCACTATTACAAAAATACAAAAGTTAATTGACTAATTGTAAGTAATCTTACAAACGCAACAGTAATGACGCTTTCGTAGCAACGTAGCAGTGATTCAGGCGTGGTGGAGCCGTGAGCTATGAGCGGTGAGCGGTGAGCGGTAAGCAGTAAGGGTGAGGTCAAAAGAGGGTATATTTTTAAGCTGTGAGTCGAAAAAAAATAATCACTTGCATTAGGTTTTATACTAAAGTCCTGTTTGTACCACACGGCGATAAAAAATGAGTTTGGACTTTACTATGAAATTGACTCATTTCCCGCGACGAACAGCTCAAGAAACACGCTCGTTTGGTCTCATCCTAAGCAGAGAACGGTGAGCGGTGACCCTACATCGGTTGCGTGTTAACGAAGAAGACACTGCACTTGACCCGGTGCATTTATGCCTTCCTATGCAAATACGGAAACACGGTTTCATTGTCAGTTACATAATTCCAAAGCATTTTTATTAGGTCAGTAACAAGTTATTACCTACAAAGAGGTATTTTCTCTACATTCTGCGGCGGGCGTTATGCAAATATGTACCTAGTTCCCTTCTAATAAATCCAATTAAGCATTCTTGAGGTTCACGTCACGATTCTATCGTGCAATCTTTGTATTTAAGGTTTTCGCATACAAAACATTTTTTGTAGACACAAAAACGGGGTTGGTTTATAATGGCTCAACGTTTTTGGAACAAAAATTCCTTTGCCGCGTTAAGAGGTTTATGCTTGTATTTATACTTTCGGTTACGTGTGAGTACGTTCATAACTTTATATACATGTACATACCTCAGACGTGTACATAATAATATGTTTAGATAATATGCGTCGTAAACCGTTTCTATTTTAAAAAGGAATACATAGAGGTTAGAAACTCTCCTAACATTCATTCTTTTCTTTTCATTACTACTTAGTAATGAAAAATCCAATAAAATGAGAAAAAAAAACATATTTTATAATCCAAATCACTTATTTTGCATGTTTCGCATACATGCATTCATCTATACTAATATTATAAAGAGGAAAGCTTTGTATTTTTGTATTTTTGTATGTTTGCAACGAATAAACTCAAAAACTACTGAACCGATTTTCAAAATTCTTTCACCATTAGATTGCTACATCATTCAGAAGTAACATAGGCTATATTTATTACTAGAAAAAATTAGGGATCCTTGCTATTTTTTATAATTCTAGGAAAGAACACGCTTCTTGGTACTCTGGCTGTCCTTCGGCAACATTTCACACTATGTAAAAGTATATAAGTATATGTATGTATGTAAAATAACTAGATGTTCCCTGCGGTTTCACCCTCGTTAATTTGTGGAAAAACTAACTACTAAAATATATAATGTTATATAGCCTATAGCCTTCCTTGATAAATGGACTATCAAACACAAAAATAATTTTCCAATTCGAACCAGTCGTTTCAACCAAACAAACTCTTCAGCTTTATAATCTATATATATAAAAATGGATGTTGCTAAGCGCTAAACTCGAGAACGGCTCGACCGATTCGGCTAAAATTTTTTTTGTATGTTCCTAGGAGTCCACGGAAGGTTTTTATACTATTAAAAAAAAAAAAAAAACAAAAAAAAAAAAATTGCGCGGACAATAGTAAAACAATACTTTTCACATTAAAGTTGTTTCAGCATGTATGGTAGATGGTAAATATTCGAAACGGTATCCACTCGAATTAGTAGCAGAAATAATTAGGTACCGGGAGTAATGGCTAACCGCTATATCGTCGCCGATCAACTGCAGATAAAAGAAGATCAACAGTTGTAAAAGGAAATCAACAAAATATCTAAATTGATAATCGTTGCGTTGTTCCTTATTCACCAATCCTATCAAAGACTTTCAAGGTGCATATCGTGATATGGCTGTGATTGGAGTTAGTGCTGAGATTTCTGTTGATGAAGTTAACCAATACCAAATGTGCCGTTACGTTAGTATTAATGAAGCAATTTCGCGCATTTTTCTCTTCCCATTCATGAAAGATACCCCACTGTAGTTCATTAAGCAGTCAACTTAGAAATTGCCCAAAGAGTATATTTCACTGCACAGAACGTACTACAACGAGTTATTCAACCACTATATACAACCTTGACCAGTTTTTATGGTATGTGTCAGAATGATGATTTTATGATTTAGAAAATGATTCCCATTGGGATCAAACCTCAAATGATGCTGTAATTTCTTTTAAACCTCAGTAAATACGAACATTGTTTTCTATAATTATACCTATCGATATGCTTCCCGTCAAACCCAATTGATTTATGAATCAAATACAAAGATGATATATGTGACGATATCTTGCATCAAATGCGCACTAGAAAAGGGAATATATACATTAACAATACACAGAAAAAAATTACAACGAGGCATTGATAATAGTTGAGGACATGTGCTTGATGATGTCAAACAAAGTATCGTCTCAATTAGGCATGGCCGTGCCTAATCGCCCAATGCACGACGTTGCTATAAGAGAATCAGAATAAATGTTCCGCTGTTGAACCAACAATAAAAATTTGTAAATGATGGAACTGGAGGAATTTACTATTTGGATGCTCCAGGTGGTACATCTTCATCTAGCAACTCATTGACCTTGGTAATGGCAAAATCCCTGTTAATGATTCGACTGGCTGCATTATATGTTTGTCAGTTTACTGAAAAAACAATCGAGCTCATACAAAACGTGTTCCCAAACGTCTCTCAAAATTACAAAGATCATTTGTGGCTGAGCGTTCGTGCTATATTAGCTGCCAAAATTACGGATGTAGCTGAAATAAACTTCAAAATTCAAAATGAAATTGCCGGTGAATTAAAGACATACAACACATAGTTACACTATATGTGAATGATGTTATGTGTATGTGAACTGATGATCGTTAAATTTTCCGGGATTGCCACCTCATAATCTTCAATGGGAAGTAGGATCGGTAGTCATAATGTTAAGAAATAGTAAATATTAACTTATTTTTGTAAGTAATCGTCGTTTATTGTTGAGGTTTAGGTACTGTTAACTTTTGACAGAACGAAGTCTGTCGGGGCAGTCTTCAATGGAAAGTAGGATCGGTAGTCATAATGTTAAGAAATAGTAAATATTAACTTATTTTTGTAAGTAACCGTCGTTTATTGTTGAGGATTAGGTACTGTTAACTTTTGACAGAACGAAGTCTGTCGGGGCAGCTAGTATTAGTATAGATTTATGGACAAGGCCATAACATTTTTGCTCTACCCTCTTTTTTGTGGCCACTTTAGTTCTTCTAATATCTCTGGTAAAAAGTCTACCTCTAGGCCGTCGATAATGAAAGGCCTAGTGTGCCGTAGAAACGAAATTGTATCGTAATTATGCAATATGGTTTCATAATGAAACTTTGCATTTTCCTAGCATGCTTGTATCGTACTCTTTTGCAACGTCTAAAGAAAATTAATGTTAAGTGTTGTTGTCGCACGTGGCGACTGGCGACCCGGTCGCCTGACAGAGTCACACTTGGCCTTGAGTGTTATATATATATATATATATATATGTATGAAATGAAATGAAATGAAATGAAATGAAATGAAATAATCTTTTATTCATGTAGGTATCACTGATACACTTATGCACGTCATTTTTTTTAATTTACCAGCTTTTCGCAAAGGTGCTTTGTCATGGAGGAGAAGAAAAGCCGTAAAGAAACTCCTCAGCACATCTTTTAAAAATAAAACTTATATTTATTACAAAAATAGGTATTCTCTAACCTGAGCAGAACTGGTTGCCTAGCTGATCATTTCCAAGCATCCTTATCATTTAAATATTCATACATGTTATAATGACCTTTGCCTACTAGTTGATTTTTTACACGTTTCTTAAAAGATTCCACCGGCAAGTCACGTATTTGCTTTGGGACTTTATTATAGAATTTTATACCGAGTCCCATAAAAGAACGCTGCACTTTAGCAAGACGGTACGAAGAGGTAGCCAATTGATGCATCCTTCTTGTTTGCCGATTTGATAAGTCACAATTTTGTTTATATGCAGTTATGTTATTCCGTATAAAGGCTAAATTACTATAAATATATTGGGAAGCTACTGTAAGTATACCTATTTCTTTAAATTTGACACGCAAGGACTCCCTTGATTTTAATTTATAAATAGCTCTAATGGCTCTTTTCTGTAGTACAAAAATTTGTTCAATATCGGCTGCTTTGCCCTACAGCAAAATGCCATGACATAACACTATGGAAATATGCAAAATAAACAAGCCTAGCAGTGTCGACGTCAGTGAGTTGTCTTATTTATATGTAGGTATAGTAGCTTGTTATATAGTAAAAGTTATCAGTATTGCAAGTTTTTATTGTTTTCTAAATAATGATGTGCCACAGTCGGTAAAACGTTATCAATATTTTCCGATTTTTGTGTTAGAAACTAATATCTAACTAATATCACATATGACTTGTCTAAAAAATTTATTATATCTAGAGGTCTATTTATTAAGTGCACTTGTAATACTTCGCCGAAAATAATGCGACCGGAGCGAAGCCAGCGGTATTTCGTAATTTGTGAGGCCTTACAACAGTCCCGACCTTTTGGCAATGTCACCGCTAGGGTTTGGTTTTAATCAAATTGATTGAATGCCAAAACCAAACCAATATTGGTCTTGCTAAATACGGCACCCTTACACATATCGCGGAATAAATTCTGAAGTTATTCGGCGTATCGTAGCGTAGCGAGCGGCGTAGCGAGCTACGGCTCGCCTACGGCATCGGCGAGCCGTAGGCGATCGTAGTTGAGTGGAGCGGTCATGACGTTGTCACGTTAAACTACCGTCCGTAAACCGACTTTACAGACAACCATTTTTTTTAACATAATTTTATTACATGATCACGTAGAGCACTTGGTAGAGACTGTAAGAAAAGAAAAAGTCCCTCCCGGGTTCGATGCTTGGCCGAAGCAGACATCTATTTGATTACTACTGTCGACTTATCCCGCTGCGGATAAATTGCCGCCACTTGGGTATGCTTTATTTTATTCATTCACTAAACATGGAATTTTATATTTATTTTAATTTTCATATTCTGACTGAACGTCAGCCTCATTAGATGAATTTATTGAAGTTTAATTTAATGACAAGTTTAGCACGGATTTTACACTGGAACTTGTAATGTTTATTAATTTCTTATATAATAAAACCCTTTGATCTTAAGGTATACCTACCATAATAATTATTATACAGTTTAAAAAATATCATAAGTCAAATTAAATAAATTTTATTATTTAATAAAACATAATTTAATAAGTTATGTGATAATTGTATGTTCATTTCAACAAAAATTTAGAAATAGGGTCTTTCGATCGAACTAACGAGTTGAACTAGTGGAAACAAAGCATATTTTTTCTACAGTGACCATTTTCACTTTATAAACGCAAGTAAATATTTTCGTTGATACTCGCCTACAAAGGCAAACAAAATGTAAAGTAACTTCTGTAATAAGCGAAACGATTTACACACGCGCTTGCTCTGCGGATACTAACGAGATCTTATGCAAATATGTACCTATTCTGGAAATATACACAAGTATTATTTTAAACGTACGGTACCTGCTGACAAATGAAATATTACCGACCTACATACTGCCGTTGTGTAGATGTACTCGTATGTAATAGTCTACTCGATAAGTTCAAAATGGTTGAAATTAGAGATACTGCTCTTAAAAATACGTGCGATAGCTCATTCTGTTCGGAAAGATGTCTAGAAAAATGTTTCGGAAGCGTTTACCAGCACGTAAAAAATTGCAAAAGTTATTGACAAAATAAAGTTGAAAAAAAAAGTATTTTGTTTTTGGTAATCACTTCGAAACTATTAATATTTAAGAAATTTTAAAACAAGATTCTTAAAGTAGAGGAAATTTCCAAACAATGACTCGCGACTCTCGGAACTCTATCTCCATTATTTATAACTTTAATTTAACGCTGAAAATGGGTCTCCACGCTGCATTTTTAGGTTGCGCGTGCGGCGTCAAAACCGAGTTCGTCACACTCAATAATTTTTTAAGGTATTAATTATTAATTTAAAAAAATAAAAAAAATATGGTGTATTCGAAACACTTCAAAGAATTTGCTCCCGTAGGAAATTTTGCTTAAAGTTAATTTTTCAACAAGTTAGACGATTGTTAATTAACTAAATTTTCTCGAACTTCCATTTTCATTGTACATTAAAAAAAATGTTTAAGTAATTGTCCTATAAATTTTTCGCTTCGTGGAGCCCTTCTTATATACATGCTTAACGAGATCACGTCTTAAAAGTTTAAAAAGTTTTAATACTTTGTGTATAATAATATGCGCTCCACGAAGCGAAAAATTTATAGGACAATTACTTAAACATTTTTTTTAGTGTACAATGAAAATGGAAGTTCGAGAAAATTTAGTTAATTAACAATCGTCTAACTTGTTGAAAAATTAACTTTAAGCAAAATTTCCTACGGGAGCAAATTCTTTGAAGTGTTTCGAATACACCATATTTTTTTTATTTTTTTAAATTAATAATTAATACCTTAAAAAATTATTGAGTGTGATGAACTCGGTTTTGACGCCGCACGCGCAACCTAAAAATGCAGCGTGGAGACCCATTTTCAGCGTTAAATTAAAGTTATAAATAATTGAGATAGAGTTCCGAGAGTCGCGAGTCGTTGTTTGGAAATTTCCTCTACTTTAAGAATCTTGTTTTAAAATTTCTTAAATATTAATAGTTTCGAAGTGATTACCAAAAACAAAATACTTTTTTTTTTCAACTTTATTTTGTCAATAACTTTTGCAATTTTTTACGTGCTGGTAAACGCTTCCGAAACATTTTTCTAGACATCATTCCGAACAGAATGAGCTATCGCACGTATTTTTAAGAGCAGTATCTCTAATTTCAACCATTTTGAACTTATCGAGTAGACTATAATGTTATTCAGCATCTGGTGTTTTGATTTTGACCTCTACGTAACATTTCGACTTACCTTACAAACTCTAAAAGATATAAAAATCTGTCAAGAACATTAAAAAACCAGTCATTGTTACTAAAAAGCAATTACAAGTAGTATAACTTACTAACATGTTAAGCTTTTACACATAAATAATTTTATAATACACACACGCTTGTGAATGTTGTAATATTTGTAGCAATTAGTCGGTAAATAAATTATGTGAACTGAATTTTGATCAGTCTCGTGTTTATCGTGATGTTTGAAATTCAATACGCTAAGCGCGAGTCTCTAATAGTTTATTTTACTGTTTGTAGATATTATTTAGTTCGTATGTTAATTTATCTATATGTTAGGTGGTAAGCGTGCGTCGGACTCAAAGCACGGAGAGGCCGAAATGCCTATAGCTCACGGAAACCCTCGCCTCAAATTTCAGGTTCGAAACCTACATTGGAAGAGATTGATGAGTTTTTAAAATACTTGCGTAAGTTATCAAATGACATTGGGAGAAAACCTGTAAAATATTCCACAGTGTTTTCGAAACGTTATTTTCAATCATGGACAAGCTCAACAGTGCTTCAAACTTACGATAAAATTCAACTAACCGTAAACATGTTCAAATATTACAGGAAAAACCGTAAATAATTTATTTGGCAAAACTTTAATTGTAGTGCTTTCAAGCTTTCCAGAGAAACTTCTGTTTTAGATGGTTTACTTTACAGCCGCCATTAAATCGAGCTTTATTTCTACAACGTCGGTATACTAGCCCAGTGCCGATAGCTCTAAAAACGGTAAAAAGTGGAAGAAAATTATAGTAGAATGAAACCTATTGCAAAATAGCCCAGTGCCGATAGCTCTAAAAACGGTAAAAAGTGGAAGAAAATTATAGTAGAATGAAACCTATTGCAAAAGGAAGAGAATATAACGAAGATTATAGGAAAAATAAATTACGGGCGATCTGAGGTCGGGAAGGGGGGGGGGGGAGGGGGGGTTTAAGGGAAAAAAATGGTTTATCTCGATTTCCGGAAAAACTACAAGTCCTATTGAAAAAAGTTGAATGGCAAAGTTGTAGGCAATAAAAAGATCTACAACTTTTTTATTTACACTCTTTTACATAACCTCAAAATTTATGTGAAAAATTCAAAAAACCACGTTTTTGGTTTTTTATTTTTATCTTTACAAAAAATATTTTTTTTTCACGAAATTTGGTGAAAACTTACCTTTGTATGTCCTTAACATACTGTAATTTTTTTGATTCAAAAAAAATTTTTTCCACCTTATTTTGACCTTAAATCAAAAAAACAACCTTATTTTCAGTCGAAAAATCTCACGTCAAAATATCTGATTTTTTTTTAAAAGTCGGTAGTCCTCTTGTTCGTTGGAATCTCTACTTTCTAATGGTATATAAAAACTTATACACTACTATGGTAAATGTTCTCAGAAAATGCAATGAAACGACAACTATTTTCGCAAAAAAAATTCGGATTCCATTGATTGCATATAAGATTGCAAAAAACATGCGAAAATAGTAGTCTTTTCATTGCAGTTTCTGAGATCATTTACCATATTAGTGTATAGGTTTTTATATACCATTAGAAAGTTGAGATTTTCGCAAAAAAATTTCGGATTTCATTGATTGCATATGAGATGGCAAAAAACATGCGAAAATAGTAGTCTTTTCATTGCATTTTCTGAGAACATTTACCATAGTAGTGTATAGGTTTTTATATACCATTAGAAAGTAGAGATTTCAACGAACAAGAGGACTACCGACTTTTAAAAAAAATCAGATATTTTGACGTGAGATTTTTCGACTGAAAATAAGGTTGTTTTTTTGATTTAAGGTCAAAAATTAGGTGGAAAAAAATATTTTTTTGAATCAAAAAAATTACAGTATGTTAAGGACATACAAAGGTATCCATCCATCCATCCATCCATCCATCAGCCTTTGTAGGTCCACTGCTGGACATAGGCCTCCCCTAACTTCCGCCACTCTGACCGGTCCTGAGCCTTCTGAATCCAGCGGATACCCGCTGTCCTCTTCAGGTCGTCGGTCCACCTGGTCGGGGGGCGTCCTGTGCTCCTTTTACCGAGGCGTGGTCTCCATTCGAGGACCTTTCTTCCCCAACGGTTATCGGTCCTTCGAACTATGTGGCCAGCCCATTGCCACTTCAGCCTGCTAATTCTCTGAGCTATGTCGGTCACCCTCGTTCGTCTACGGATTTCATCATTTCTGATTCGATCGCGTAGAGAAATACCGAGCATAGCTCGTTCCATAGCCCGCTGGGCGACTCTAAGCTTATTCATAAGGCCAATAGTGAAGCACCACGTCTCGGATCCGTATGTCATCACTGGCAACACACACTGCTCGAACACCTTCGACTTCAGGCACTGAGGTAACTTTTTGGACGACAAGATATGACGTAGTTTCCCGAACGCAGCCCATCCGAGTTGGATTCTACGAGTGACTTCTTTCTCGAAGTTGGACTTACCCATTTGGATCACTTGTCCCAGGTAAATGTACTCGTCTACAACTTCGAGAGCAGCGCCGTCAACAACAACCGGTACGGGTGTGACATGGACATTCGACATGATTTTCGTCTTGTCCATGTTCATCTTAAGACCCACCCGTTGTGAGGCGCTGTTCAAGTCCCCGAGCATTGTACCAAGTTCCTCCAGGGATCCCGCCAGAATGACTATATCATCGGCATATCGCAGGTGTGTGATGTATTCGCCATTGATGTTGATGCCACGTCGTTTCCACTCCATCAGCTTGAACACGTCTTCCAACGCAGCGGTGAACAGTTTTGGGGATATGACATCCCCTTGTCTGACACCTCTCTGCAGTTGGATGGGGTTCGTTGCTGTGTCCTGTACTCTGACGGACATGGTGGCAGATGAGTATAAATACTTCAACACCTCGATATACCGGTAGTCGATCCGGCACCGTTGGAGAGAATTTAGTACCGCCCAGGTCTCGATAGAATCAAAGGCTTTCTCATAGTCCACATAGGCAACACATAACGGCAGATTATACTCCTCGGTCTTTTGTATAATCTGCCGCAGTGTGTGTATATGGTCTATGGTGCTGTAGCCTTTTCGGAATCCTGCTTGTTCGGGAGGCTGGAAGTCGTCAAGCCTGCGTGCAATGCGATTTGTGAGCACCCTCGAAAACAGCTTATAAACGTGGCTCAGAAGTGCAATGGGCCTGTAGTTCTTCAAAAGGGCTTTATCCCCCTTCTTGAAGAATAGCGTCACCACACTTCTGCTCCACGCTTCCGGGGTAGTTCCAGTATTAATGACGGAATCGAACAGTTTCTGGAGCGCCACTAGAAGGGGTTTACCTCCAGCTCTTAGTAGCTCGGTTGTGATTCCGTCATCTCCCGGTGCCTTGTTGTTTTTAAGCTGTTTGAGAGCCTCTCTAATCTCATACAGGCTGACGTCCGGGATATCCTCTGTGTAGTGTCGGGTCAGTTTAGCTCGCTTGTCGCTCTCCTCGCGAGGAGGTGGAGCTTGAGAGGAGGTATACAACCGTCCGTAGTATCTCTCAGTCTCTCTCAGAACTTCCGGTTTCGACGAAACCACGGTGCCGGACTCGGTCTTCAACCTCGTAAGCTGACTTTGCCCAATAGACAGATCCCTGGCGAACACTTTGGAGCCCTGGTTTCGCTCAATTGTGTTTTTTACACGATTTGCGTTGTGTTTTCGCAAATCGCGTCGCCTGCACTTGGAGATCTGTTCATTGAGCCGTCGGTATTCCCTCATAGAGGTTGGAGACTGCACACATAGTTCTCGTCGATCCCTCATAAGACCGAGAGTTTGTTCTGAGAGAACCTGAGATCTACCACTAGGGTGGGTCTTGAAATACTTCGACCCTACCTCGTGGACAGTTGTTACCATCCTGGTGTTAAACTCGTCCACTGACGTGCACGATTCAAGGCACGCAAAACGATTTTGCAGCTCAAGTTGAAAGTTTTCAGATCCCTGGATTTGGACGGATGTTGGGCGAAGCGTAGACTTCATCAGGCGTGACCGTTCCAGCTTCAGATCGATATTTAATGTGCCTCTTACAAGTCGGTGATCGCTCCCGGTTTTGAACCTGCTGATCACAGAGACATCATTAAATATGTGCCGTTTGTCTGCCAGAATGAAGTCTATCTCGCTTTTCGTGGAACCATCAGGACTTATCCAAGTCCACTTGCGTTGTGGCTTCTTTCTGAAGAAGGAGTTCATCATAAAGAGATCTTCCTTCTCCAAAAAGTTGGCCAGCAAGTGTCCTCGGTGGTTCCGTCGTCCAATTCCGTAGGGACCCACTTTCGTCTCGGCGCCGCTCTGCGTGCCCAGTCTCGCGTTGAAGTCCCCCATCACAACATTGAAGTGAGCTTTAGAGGTATGTATGGCTCTACTTATGTCCTCATACATAACCTCAACCTCATCGTCGGGATGTGTCGAAGTCGGCGCATATACCTGTACAACCTTCAACGAATACCGTTTGGATATTCTGAGTGTAAGGTACGCTACCCTGGCCGACACGCTCCCAACTTGCACAATGTTGTTGACGAGGGACTTGTGAACGAGAAACCCGACACCACCTTGGGACAGGTGTTCGCCCTCCCGGTGATATAACAAGTTTCCGGATTTGAGTATTATCGTGTCCTCCCCCTGTCTTCGGACTTCAGACAAACCCACAATACTCCAGTTTAACTTGTCTATCTCTTCTTCCAGCTCTTTTACCTTGTCGTCGGTCCTCAGTGTCCTGGTGTTATATGTTGCCAGGTGCAGAAGTCGTCGTTTAGATTGGTAGCCCGATCTCTGCCGGCGATTCTTAGCACCCCCTGCCCCGCCGTTACCATAGCCGCTACCGTAACTAGGAATAGCGGGGCTGCCGGGGACTGGGGGCCGAGGCTCATTCGTGTCTGACATGCGGGGGTTTTAGCCAATAGTCACCACGCTTGGCTAGTGCGTGTTGGTGACCGCAGGAGACCTGACTGGTATTCGTCATACACAGAAAGATGCTGCTGCCCATCTTCTGGATTTGTCCTATTAGTCGCCTTTTGCGACATCCCAGGAAGAACGGGAGTGGTGCTATTCTACAAAGTAAACCCGGACACCACACGGGGTAAGGTACAAAGGTAAGCTTTCATCAAATTTCGTGAAAAAAAAAAATTTTTGTAAAAGATAAAAATAAAAAACCAAAAACGTGGTTTTTTGAATTTTTCACATAAATTTTGAGGTTATGTAAAAAAGTGTAAATACAAAAGTTGTAGATCTTTTTATTACCTACAACTTTGCCATTCAACTTTTTTCAATAGGACTTGTAGTTTTTCCGGAAATCGAGATAAACCATTTTTTTCCCTTAAACCCCAACTCCCCCCCCCCTTCCCGACCTCAGATCGCCCGTAATTTATTTTTCCTATAATCTTCGTTATATTCTCTTCCTTTTGCAATAGGTTTCATTCTACTATAATTTTTTTTCGCTTCAAAAATTATCGACACTGGACTATACTCGTAGATGCTACGGGTTTTTTATGTTTTTATGGACGTACCATTTCTGTTTTCTATACTGTACCTACCTATTTTTGGACAAGACTTATACATTAGTAGGATACTATGTATTGTTTCCATGTAATTATGTCAAGTGATCAATTAAGATATGTTTTTTCCATAACCAAACATTTAGCTGGTAGAGATGGGGGGGGGCGCTTAGGAGTAACCAAAATTAGAGTCTATACGAACCTAAAACAATTTTTTACCTGAAATAAAAAAATAATAAAAAGAATAAAAAACCCGACTGCGTAAAGAAGACCAATTCAAACCTACACTGTATGCCAAAATCCCCACATTAAGTATAGGGGCAATACCTTTAAAATCAGAGACTTTCTTACACATCTCATGAAAGAACCATTTGTAATAACAGCTTTCCTCAAAGACATGATATTCTAACGATGACGTAAAGTTACGCTACCGTTCATACCTATTCATTTATCGTCCCATATTTCCCTGAGCCCTCAGGGCCTTTATCCTATAGAATTACAAACAGATGTTGATGATAGTTAGGGCTGTTTCGGCAATCTCGTTTCCCTCCAAATTCCCTCACACCACCTGAATAATTACTGAGTTTTTAAAACTGAATGAGACGTTACGTAACACCCCTCGCTCTCACCCCACGTTTCGGCAGCGTCTAATGTTTTATATCTATTTTACGACTTCAGTAACCGAGGGGAAACTAAATTCAGTCAACATTGGCCAGCGTAAATTATTTTACGCTGCGCATGAATTTTTATGTTAAATTAACAGGTGTTTGCAATTTATATGGTAGGCGTTTGCTTCGGAAATTAGCAACATACCGGTCAATGACATAAAGGCCTTTGCTCACATTCCATCTCATCTCCATTCCATCCCATTCCTTATCCTGAGGCTAAGTATAATGAAAATTTGTATGTTTGTTTCCAGTTTAGGTACATTTATCTTAATTATAAAGAGAAAAAATAAAACATGTACAGTGTACTGTACCTTATCAAAAGAATTGCTGAGAGACGAGAGGTGGCATATTTTTATTTGTTATGTTAAAGGTACAAAAGCAAAACATTAAAACAATTTAGGCAGATTTAGATTTGATTAGGTTGTTACTGACCATGCGGTAGAAAGTCATATTCATTTATTATTTTAATATCAAAGTGATAAAACGCCTACTAATTAAGGTTAAGCAGTGCAAATTTTATGCATAGATTTTTAGATAAATTCTCTCGTAGGTATAAGGCGCAAGGTTATTTTTTTGGAACATTCACTTAGTAGATTGAGCACCCTCTATAACCTATAAATAATGACAGTTAAAATTAGAGCTAGTCGGTCCAATTAATTATTCTGTGCACAAGCGAGATAAAACGCTTAGATTTAGGCTTCAAATTCAAAGCCGAGAGCTATTTTTGTGGTTGAGAATTAAATGGGATTTCAAGGATTCTTAAGTAACTGGAAAATATTTATAATTTTAATGGTAGGGTTATTGATTAAAGAAAACTACATTTCCGATCCTAGGTTCGATTCCCGGCTTTTATTACGTTAGTGATTGTCATATTTAATAAAATGCCACATGCACAGTTTGTAGTCCAATTGTGAATTAGTGAGTGTATAAGCTTTTTTTTTATTGAACTACTTAAAATTGCTTGTTTACTAACTAAACAGTCAGACTATTTTTTATTCCCACGATACATTTTATACATAGTTTTTAAATGAGGAATTTTTCTATAATTTTATTTTGCTTTACCGAAACGTTGTATTTCAAAAGACGTTCTCACAGTATTTTTGAGAAATTCAAGTAGGTAGACATGAATTATGACATAAAATGAATCCCATTAATCATCCCAATTACAAAACCCTTCACTGAACCCTTCAGTGTCCGAAGTCTGTTCGCGCCGAGCACTCAGACGGTTTTTGTTATTTTGCTCCTATTCATATTCAGTTAACTTTTTACATCTGAATAAAAATTTTGACAGAAAAAGTTTTGAATGTTCAAATAAAGAAAAAAATAGGCTTCACGTATAATCCGCGCGCGATCAGAATGGGATGCGACCTTTTGGAACTGAGACGCTTACGTGTCATCGGCAAGCCGTAGCGTCGGCAACAATGATACTTATTTCTTTGTTTATTTATTGATGTACACTTTATTGACCACAATTTAAAATATTGAAGAACAAATGGCGAGCTTTATGCTTTTGCATATATATTGTATCAATTGTATGTATAAAAAAGGTAAACGTACCAAGAGGGCGCTGAAATTGAGGCAGTCGAAAATTCGACTAAATAGTCAGGTGTAGCGATTTCACTGTGACATTTGACAGCTAAATATAGATGATTTTGTAATTAACACAGGCGGTTAGTATTTTAAATAAAATATATGCTTTTATATTATAGGCGAAGCATAATAATTTAAAGTAGAACGTCCCCAATAGTGATCTCCATCATCTGCAGTACTTAGGTAGTCTGTTTACATTTTTATTCTATTTTTCAAAAGGTGACTTCTGACGAAAGTGAAAGCTCTGAAGATGACAAAAACTCTGATGATGATTGCCATGAAGCAAATAGCAAAAACATTTTAATGAATTGATTACAACCATGAACATTTTTTATATATAAGTTACCATTATGATAGATCGTAGAAATAATTAATTTATAATGAATACTAGGTAATACTAAAAAATAATTATCTCAGTTTTTCAGGATTTTTTTTGCTAACGCTACTTGAGAACTTTTGTTTTTGATTTACTTCGACAAGGTTCCATACCAATCTCGTCGCGCGCGGATTATAACACGTTTTGTGTAAAAAGCGAGAAGAAAAATGTAGTTAGCGCGCAAGAGCTAAATTGAACGACGAACAATTCTATTGTTTGCGGTTGGTTAAACTAGTATCCCGGGTAGAGGTCAGAGAAAAAATAACCAATAGAGTTTTCTGATGTTAATACCGAACTAGTAGGTATCTAATCCAAGTAATCGAGTGTAGGTACCTATGCAGGTATTAATTGGTAACTATAATTAATAAATAAATAAACGCTAACACACTCATATCCCCGCAGTAGGTTATAATGTGGTGACCTGTGTGGCGTTTAGCATGGACGACACATATAATACATCACAATCACACCCATGACCCGAGTACAAATATTTATCTATCACATAAATATCTGCTCTGGCCGGGAATCGAACCCCTCGCTTCGCAGGCAGGTTCGCTACCAACTAGGCTACAAGGTCGTCAAATAATGACATAAAGAAAGTGAAGAGAAACTGCTAAATAAATAAATTAATGGCCCTAGGACCGGTCGGAGCGTCAATAAAAGTACGCCAATGTGCAGCAGAGGATTTAAAAATGCGGTTAAAGAGACAACCCAGCCTACGTGTGCCTAAATAATGATCGACCATGTTTGTCATATAATAATATTACGAGCGTGTTAAGCGCACGTATAAAATAAAAGAGCTATTATTCAACGTGACAAGCGTACTTTATTTCTCGCGGCTAATGTATACGAGGTATTTATGTCGCGTGAATTAGCCTTTAAATACGAATGTTCTCTATTTGTTATGTTCAACGGTAATTATATGCTTCACGTGGCGTCTTTAACGACCGTAGCGTACATCATGGGATGGAGAATCTCTATAATCCTTTTTTTAAAGTCTAATTATTCTTTTTGCAAATCTAATGTTTTGAAAGTTGGTGTCCTGCACTAGATAGTATAGTTCCAATCCTCTATGCTCTATTCATTGTTCAAATGACATATCCTAATTTTATTATTCAAATAAGAATTGATTTAGATATTGGTTTCAATAAAAGAAGCAGTGAAAGAAGAATCAGACACACGCACACATGAGTAAGCAGATGTGATAAAATTGCTAGAAAACTCATTTTCGCGACCAACCCGTGTGTTGCGACTATGGTTTGGAATTCGAAATAGACTAAAAAGCAGTCATTTCTAGGCTATATTTAGTGGATCCCTGTAGCACTCAACGGCTTAGCCCGTATAGAAAAATTGCTAAAAACCTATAGCTTCATGAGGTTATTCAAAGATAAGAATTAATAAAAAATTAATATAATAGCTGGAGATAAAACGACGTCATCGTCAAATTATAATTTGATTTGATTTGTGATTTTCATGAACGCGTACATAAGAATGCAAAAATAATTTGCAACTTAAATTTAATAACTTGATAAAAATTTAAATTTGTGTTGTGATAGAATAGACAGAAAATAAAGTCATTTCCATACTGTAGGTATGCTAGTCAGTTTAGTTTTGATATATCGTAAAAATTTTCAAGTAATATAGTTAAATAGATTTCTGATGCATGTTATGAAACTGTAAATCTGACTTCTTTGGCTAGCTTAATATCGAACGTTTGATTCTCGCAAAATGTAGAGCCGGTTTATTGCTGGAATTCCTGAAAGACGGAACGGAACGTTTTCATTTAAATTTATAAAATCGGGTATCAAAATTCTTTTAACCGATAAACCTACTTATTTCATCACAAAATTTTCTGAGCTTCAATTTGATTCTCCGAATAAATAATAACGCGAAGAAGCGACGTAATGTACCGATACTTTGTAACATCTTTGTAAAGTAAGTAAATTACTCATCCTGCCCTTTCATTTGGCAATAACCTTATATTTTCATAAGCTTGCGTATATATTATTCAGGGAAACATTACCCTTCGTTAGTTTACCTAAAAGATTACATCCAGCCGGGTTATAATCATACGTATATCTAAACAAGGCTACAATATAAGGACCATATCATCTCTATCTTTACATTATTATTATGTGCATAAATATAATAAAATCAGTGTTTGTCTTAGTAATTTTCTAAGTTCTTAACGATTTAATCACTGAGTTCTATTGCCTTTATTAAGGTCCTATTTAATGTCCGGCAACGCGTCGGTGATGCCCTACAAGTTGCGGATGACAGTCTACAGCGGTGACTACCGTATGGTGGCAGTGGTGGCACCACTGCTCGTTTGCTCGTTTTTAAAATAGAATAATATATTCATGAGATGATGATCAAGTTGGTGAAAATCTCCTCAGTCGATTTGGTATCATCTGAGTATCTACTTTACTACTTA
Organism: Thymelicus sylvestris; assembly: GCA_911387775.1. Lineage (NCBI taxonomy): Eukaryota > Metazoa > Arthropoda > Insecta > Lepidoptera > Hesperiidae > Thymelicus > Thymelicus sylvestris. The sequence goes on along the minus strand of OU426896.1, from coordinate 13,199,305 downwards.
GTAACTTGAGTAGTACAGTCACCTGCAGAAAAATGTAACCCATCTGTTACTGTGTGTTTATAAACAGTTGGGTTACTTTTCTAAAACGATACGATTCACACTGCACGGTTTTATTTTTGGAAAAATAGTCTTATACCAATAGAGCGAGAGATCTGTGAGAAAGAAAGACACAACGCGGCAATCGGCTGTTTTCACGAAAGGTTACGTCGTCTCAATGGATAAAGCCAAATAGCCGTGAGCGATCGACGAAAGAACAGCTGGAGATATACCATTATACCCGTACAGGGTCTTCTATAAACAATAGTAGGGTTTAATATATAAACAATATTTCTCATGTACTTAATAATAGTATAATAGTAAAAAAAAATGAACTCGTATAAAATAAAGTGGTACGTAATGATCTCCTCTACCATCACCATTCCGTTGATCCACTGATTATGGAAGTTCCTGTATTATAAGAAGTTCAATCGTTTTTCAACTAAAGTGTACTAACAATACGGTTCAAAGCACATTAACATTGTAATCAGTACTCACCTATGCTCTGGCTGACCCATATGCCAAGCATGTCCAGCTGCAGCAGCCTGTGGTAGAGGCTGGCGCCGCGGAGGTGGTTCATGAACAGATGGTAGAGGAAGGAGCCGCACCAGGGCGCCAGGGCTCCCAGCAGGTGGCACAGTGACAGGAACCAGGCGCCCCCGCCGCCGCCACTCCATGGGAGTAAGCCCGGAAGCACTACTAGTATGTACACTAAGGATACACCTGGAACAAAATAGACAGGATTTGTAGTTATCAGTTTAAAATACGTCATAGTAAACACGCAAACAAAAAAAAGTTTTAGCAGTAGGTTCACCTTATCTACCTCCACCAACCCGCATTAGGCTAGCGTGGTGGAGTATGGCCCAAGTCCCTCTCAGGCCTTTGCCCAATTGTTGCCTTTAACAGGATGAACCCTCAAACGTGGAGTCTCCAACTCAATACATAAAGGACCATTACAGCATGAGCAGCAATGTCTCTAATGTATGGAATTTATGTGACAGAGAAGTGTTTGTCTACTTTACTCCTCCTTCATTTTGGCAAAGGCTATGGGCGAGGATGACCACCCATCAAGTGAATCGTTTGCTCGGTTGTCTGCTATTTACGTAATACATAAGTATAAGTTACACCAGTTGACGGACCCTGTCAGATCCACTATTCCTCGCTCATGAAGATTAATTTGTCAGGAAGATTAATTAATCAGTGTACGGCAGGCCGGCGATTATGTGTGTTAACGACTTGAGCCAGACAACGTCCTTTAAGTAATGATAACTAATTGCTTTTTTGTTGATTAATTTTATGTCGAATAGAACGAACCAAATGGCCTGTCCCCACCTGCATATGATGGCATGGTGCCGCAGCGCATGGAAATCTGTTACGTTAAAGGCAGTACTGAAGTGTAAAGGAAAGAAAGAAAAACGATAATTACTCGCTTCTTAGGAGACTCTCTTAAACTCCAAGAGAAAATTATTTATTTTTGAATTGATTCTAGAAGATTGCCTGATGGGCTATTTAGGGCTAAGCAATTAAAAAGTTAGCACCTAATCCTAATCTAATCTTCATAAATAAAAAAACCTTTCCTCACCTAACCTTCATTAATAAAAAAAACCTAACCTAACCTTCATTAATAAAAAAAACCTAACCTAACCTAGGTAACGTGGTTTGCATAGAGCCCAGCGATTAAAAATCCGAGTTAACATTAAGGACTTGGCGCAAGAGTCAGGTCTTTTGTTCGGCAGCATGCAACACGTTAGCAGCGGTAGCAGTTGACCAAGATATGTTTGGGTGCCTAATTCCTATGATGAATCACTAAAAAGGTTATTTGATTTCTGAAGATTTCTCTTGAGTAATTAATTTGGATTGCTTGTTAAAATTTAATAAAATTAAAGTTTTATTCAGAATTTGGTTTTACAAACACTTTTCGAAAGTTAAACTAACCCATTGCTTTAAGAAATCCGTCGGTGGTACTCAGTGGTCCCTGAGTAAATAACAAGCGGCAAGATACTCCCAATGAATTTAATATAATATTCTATTTATTATAAACAATACACACCTACACTTGAACTAACTTCAAGCTCTAAGCTTGCGGGTCACCATTTTCACTGAGTCTGTAATTTGGTAGAATCACTCCGAATTTTGGTAGATACATAAAGTGGGAGTGATATGATAAACATTTAGTTATTCCGTTGTAGGACATTCATTGAGCTTTGTTCTTGGTTTCGACCAGACTAAAATACTAACGAATTAGGTCATCGAGCAAAAATCAGAAGACCTAGATTCAAGACTAAAAACAAAATTGCGAGGATTATTGGCAGAAGCTATTAATTTTCTGAAGCGATGCAAATTTACTTAACACAACAACTTAAGTCAAACGTACACAACAACGTATGTTTTATCCATAGTTTTCGATTAATGTACCTACATTATTAAAGTTAATTAGACATGAGTATTGAATAGCCTTGTATGCCGTGTATTGAGTCACTGTGACGATAGTTTACAAATGACACGCGAGTTTTGTAACAATGAGGGAAATACAAAAAGCTTTTTAATAAAGGGTTGTGTTTGTGTACTACTGGCAACTACAAATAACCCTAGCTTATGGGATTATTACGACGGCGTATTACAACCTGTAGGTTTACCTTATTTCATAGACAACAAATAAAGTAAAATAAATAAAATAACCTAATTACCTTTGTTTTTTAAGTGCGAATGGCACTGGAAATAGTTAACGGTAAAAAGTTTGGATAAAACTTAGAATAAGTTTTAATTAGTCAGTTAAGTTTATAATAATGTTAAATTCAAATTAAAACATTTCAAAAAAATATTAAAAAAAAATTAAAAAAAATATGTACTTGAAAAAAATATAATTATTAAAAAAATATTTAAACAAAATATGTTAACAATAAATATGTTATATGTTATATTTATTGTTATTAATTATTATTAACCTCTCACCACGCGATATATCGTCTACCCCCTCCACGCGGCCGTAACGCTTTTTCGTGAAAGAAAAATTAGTCTATAATATAGAAGTTTCACTTTAATAATCATTTTTTCGAGCGTGGATATTAAGGCATAGATTTCCCAAAGTGAGCCGAGTGCGGTTACTAGTTTGAAATACGTCTTAGTTTGCAGTTATTAAACGTGATACGAATGTATATTAGAGTTTCACTAAATTCATTGCAGACCCTCACGTTACGAGACGAGGGTAAAAGCTTTAAAGCGAGGGTGAATTTCGATGTAAGTATTGCCAAATCCAAAGTACACGCACGCCACGGTAATGAATTCGCGTCGTCACATTGATTTTTGAACTTTCATTCGTTCTTTTCAACCCTTTGGTTACAGTTTTGAATTTTTTTTATTACGAAAAAAACTAAGCTCCTCTTACCTACTTACATTCGTTTGCGTTGGTAATATTATACTCCGTAATAATTATTTCAACATAGTGAATATTAAATTCTTTTGAATCCTCATGGCTTATAAAATCCTATTCTGTCCTATTTATGTTGTGTCACGTAAATTACACTAAGCGGATTATATTATAATTATGCTTATCTACAATCCCTCTTTACCTTAGCATTAACATAGACGGGATGTTGCGTAGTAAAGTAATGCGCACAAGCTCGCTTGACTTGAAGACACCTACAGATATTAATTTAATATGAAATAGCAATGTATATTAAAGCACAGCCTATACCGTTTAATTAAACTGAAATTTTGTACAGTGTTACAAATTAAGTAATCGTTCTGAGGTAGCCAAGTTTCTAAAGGGTTTTTGACATACATATTAATAATAGCTTCTGCGAAACAAACAAAACATATGGTTAGGTTACCTGGGAAAGTTGGCACACATCCATTTCGACTCTCGCTTTGATAAAGGCACGGTTATTTAATTGTATTTGCAGAAATTAAATTGTATCCAACACGAACAAAACTGCAAACGCCTGAATTAGTTTTGCTTCGCTTCATACTCAACATACGAGTACATAACGGTTACTTAAATCGCTCCTTAGTACAGAATTTGTATGGTGACTCGTTACTAAGGAACGATTAAAGTAACCGTTAGTGACTCTGAGTTGGGGTGTTACTCAATTAATTTAAAATAATAGAAACGAATCATTTACCACAATAATTGATATTATTATAAGTCATCAGAACCAACCGGTAACGTAACCGGCTAATCATCGACGTTACAGTGCTGCAGTGGCAACTCGCCCTAACTAATCCGATTGGCATCCACTGATGCGAGGGAACTGGCGGACTAACGACACCCCCCCCCCCCCTTCCCCCTCGAGTGGCGGTACCCGAATAGCTCCATAACTCACTTTCATTTCGCTATTGTGATCTCTCCCTTTTTTAGCCCAGGCCAATTTTCACCGAAATCTAAGTGACGTCACAGAGGATTCTTTAATAGCCTCTAAAACCGTTTTGTGTTGTGAAATAAGTGAGGTATTCATTGTTATAATATTATATTGAAGGAAGGCTAACATAGCCCGGAGGCTTGTTTCGACCCTACATGATCCTAAGAAAATAGATTGACGGGCAGAGAAGAAAAAAGGCTGTACCTTTTTCGTTTCAGACTATTTGTCTACTGAGATCTATTTTTGGTGATCGGTGAAAGAATAAAATAGAAGAAGAAGAAGAAGAAGAAACATTTATTTCGCCAAAATAAACATAATTATAAAAAATCGTAAACAAATTCTGATAGCCGAGCTCATTTATTATTTTATAAGTAAGTTTAGTGTGAAACCACAAGCGAAATTGTATCGATCATGACGTCAGCACATAATTACTATTACTAGCGGCAGTTACACGTGCTAACACGGTGGGGCGAAAGCACCCTTTCTCACTACCCTCACTACACTCTGGTAATGAGAATTTATTACCTTATTCCTGTCGGTTTTCCGAAATAGATACCGCTGATAACAGCTTACTATAGCCTTCCAAAATGCAGGTAAAAACATTTTGGAGCGTATTTCAGAAAGTTTAGGAAGCTACCTAAGTATACATAATAAAACCATACCACTATGTGTATCGTCGTAATTGTGTGAAAACTTAAAGTATTAAAAGGAAGGACGGCCGGTTGGAACATTTCAGGCAAATGTTTTATACAAACAAAAAGTAACGACATCTCTCTTTCTCTTACGAACTTCGTGACTGCTCTTTTGTTTTTAACCGACTTCAAAAAAAGGAGGAGGTTCTCAATTCGACTGTATTTTTTTTTATGTTTGTTACCTCAGAACTTTGGACTGGGCGAACCGATTTTGATGATTCTTTTTTTAATCGAAAGCTGATGGCTGTCATGTGGTCCCACATAAATTTTATTGAGATCTGACAATGGCATCCATGAGAAAACTACATAAGTCGTAAATTTGTGTTAAGATGTGCGCGACAAATTGACGAATAACTCAATATCACGTCAACCGATTTCGATGATTCTTTTTTTAATAGAAAGCTGGTGCTTGTCATGTGGTCCCACATAAATTTGAACGAGATCTGATAAGCAGTTTTTGAGAATTTGAAGTCGGTTATTTTTTGTTAGTAAAATTTAGATTATCCGTAACAGGAAAATAGCATCATTTATTAAAGTAAATGCCAAATTTAATATGCAAATACGATACGTAAACTTGCTAATGCTTCTCTGGGGTTTTTTACGAAAGGAAAGAAATGACGAAACACAGGAAGTGTAAATTTTTCAAAATATGCAAAATTATACAAATATATTATGAAATGTTTCATTTTTTTTTAAATGCTTAGTATATCTGCTGCAACATGAGAAGTTTTATGTAGAAGGAATTATGGGTTCTTATTTCTTAAATTACAAATAACGTTACTTATAGATAGATACTTATATTTTTGTAGGTATAATATGACTTCAATGATTAATTAAAAGAAATAAATCACTTACTAGAAAAATGTTTCTACTGTTGCTTGGCTGTAATTAATGAATTACAGTCGACCAATAATATCTATTCTGTGTTTTTCATCGCATTTACTGAAGATTTCAGTAAACATCCCCAGATTACGTCAGACCCGGTTTCTGCCGGCATGAATCACTAATTATCTACACCATCATTAGATTAGAACCAGTGGGCGAGTTGGGTATAAATATGCCACGCTCAGTGAACGATGTTTTTTTTTTTTTTTTTTTTTTTTTTTTTAAATTCACTCGGATCGTCGAAGCTTGCCGACCACGGTCTAACTACCTACATACAAGAGGATTTTCAACACTACCCCCTGTTCCCTCCCGAATTCTTTCAGAATTCTGGTGAGGGAAAGGGACCGCCGACGGTCGTCTCCTTTTTGCAGACTACCCTCGGTTGAGGGGATAATTCAAAACTACCCTCTGCGACGCCGAAGAGACGGATCGGCAGCATGCCCCCATCGGGGGACACCGGAGGCCCATCAAAGGGCCCACAGCGTCCTGCAACGCCCTCCGCGCCGCCGACGGCGCCGACGCGCGACACCACGCGCCCACGGGACCGCGCCAGCAGCAGCGGCCGGGTGCGCTCGCGCTCGCGCTCCGCGAGGCATCGGAGCCAGGACGAACGGAGGACCGAGGCGCCCGGCGCGCCGGCCACTGGAGGGACGGGGAGCGGCTCGCTCGCTGATGCGCAGCGACAACCCCAGTCGGACCAGCGACAAGGTGCGCCGAGCACCCCAAAGAACCCAGAGAAGCCACGGAAACATCAAGAAGACTCGCGCCAACCCGAGGCGCGAAACCCCTCTCCCCACTGCTCCCCTAAGTCGATGCTCGAGCGCGACATTGTGGTCGCGAAGCAGCTCGCTGAAGCGGGACTGCTGAGCCAAGGTGCACTAGCTGCGCTATCAATGCACCTCAACGATCAACAACGTGAGCTAGCTGGAGAACCGGGCGAAGAGATCACGGCCGAAGAGAAATTCATCTTGGAACAATGCATCAGGGCACCACCCAAGGACCGCCCGACGCGAAGACCAAGAAGCCCCGAGGACGAACAGGAAGCGGATAAGCGGCCGCGTACCGTGGCCCCCGCCCCCCTCCCCCAACGAGAACGCGACCCGCGGCTCCGAGGCCGCGCCGAGCCCCCCGCGCGCAGCCCCGTGCCTGACGCGCAGAACACCATCCGCGCCGCGCCTTACGCCGCGACAGCTGCCGCAACCTCAGCCGCGCCGAGCACCACGCCGCCGGCGCCGAGCACCGCGCCGCCGGCGCCGAGCACCGCGCCGCCGGCGCCGAACACCGCGCCGCCGGCGTTGACCACATACGCCAGCCGCGTCGCGACCGCCGCGACCGCCACGACCACCGCGCCCCCCACAACCGCCACGCCTGCTACAACGACACCACGGAAACCAAAGATTCCACCGATAGTGGTTGAGCGCCTCCCGGACTGGACCCGCCACTTTAAAGCCCTCAAGGAGAAGCTGGGACACAACCCAAACGCACGCCCCTTTGCGCAGGGAGTTAGATTCTCCCCTCAAGATGAAACCGAGTACCGAGCGGTCCAGAGATACTTATCAGAACTGGAAAAGGAGTCCCCCATTTCATGGTTCTCCTACTCTCTCCCAGCTGAGCGGAGTGTGAAGGTAGCCATAAGAGGGCTCCCAGCAAACACCGAAGCCGATGAAATCACAGAGGACCTAATTAACAAGGGCTATTCACCGGAGTTTATCAAACCCATAAGAGCTAGAAGGGGCAGGCCTGGCTGCATCTTCTTAGCAATCATGAAGAAAACAGAGAACCTCCTGCCCGCGCATATACAGCATAACAGAGCTCTTATACATGCCGGGTATCAAGATCGAGCCATGGAGGGGCAAGAAAGGCCCCGCACAATGCCACCACTGCCAAAAGTTTAGGCATTCAAGCCACAACTGCCACATGCCGCAGGCCTGTGTCAGGTGCGGTGGCGAGCACGCAGCTAGGGACTGCCCCAGACCAAGAGAGGAGCCGGCGACGTGCGCCAACTGCGAGGGAGCGCACCCCGCCAACTTTACCGCCTGCCCGGTGTTTAAGAGGGAGGCACGCAACAAGAGGGCGAGCACAGTAGCGCAGACTGGAAGGGCTAAGTCTAGATCGCGCAGCAGGCCCACTAAGACCGCCGAGCAGCAGGCACCGGAGGCGCAGAGCACGACTGCGTCTCTGATGGCTGCTGCCAACGACCCGACGCCGAGGACTAAACCCCTCCAGAAGAAAAAGAAAACCAAGAAGTCGCAAAAGGGCGTGGAGCCCTCGACGTCAAAGCCCACAGAAACGAAAAAGCCATCAGAACCACAGTCTGCGTTAGAAAAGTCTATCGCACTGATGCTCGCCCTCCTAACGGCGATCAAGGAAGGCGCGGATCCCACGCCCGTCATCCTTAAGGGACTTGCCGACCTAACAAGGCCCGATAATGGATAGCAAGCCCTTAAGGATGCTCTTTTGGAACGCCCGCGGCCTGAGGATCAAGGCTGCGCTACTACGACTAACATTACGAGAACAGAACATCGACGTGGTCTTGGTGAACGAAACACACCTGACATCGGCAGATACAATCAAGTTGCCAGGATACCACGTGTACCGCCAGGACGAAGTCTCAAGTGCAGGATACGCGCACCGCGGGCTGGCAGTACTGGTCAGAAGACGCATCGTCCATCAGCCGCTACCTCCACTACAACTGGAATCGATGTATGCGCTGGGAGTAGAAGTGTGCATCGAGGGAACTCCGCTCCGGGTGTACGCAGTATACAGGCCGCCTGGAAGCAGACTGAAGCTGGCTGACGTCCACCAGATGTTGGACTCGCCGCTTCCAACCATCGCCGCAGGCGATTGGAACGCCAAACACCCGGGGTGGAACAGCCATACATCGTGCCGGAATGGACGATTGCTGTTCGACGATGCCGAGCGCCGCGGGTACGAGATCAGCGGACCAGATTTCCCGACGCACTTTCCGGATAACAGAGTGCACTTACCGGACGTTCTGGACGTAGCCGTACACCGCGGCCTAAACTGCCAGCCAACACTTGAAACCCTACAGGACTTCCTCGGGTCGGACCACGCACCTGTCCTACTAGTCCTGGCGGTCCATCCCACCAAGACTCAGGCAAGACCACGCCGATGCACGAACTGGGACAATTTCACCAAAGAACTGGAGATCACCACTCCAACTCGGCCAATCCTGGACGGCCAGGATGTGGATCAGTTGACGGAGGACTTAACTGCCAGCGTTCAGAACGCCATAGCCAACGCTACTAAAGTAAAGGAACATCAAGGGAGGCTACCTCCTCTCCCATACCACACTAAGAAGCTGCTAGAAGAGAAGAGAAAGCTGCGAAAACGCTGGCAGAAAACCAGGTGCCCTCAACTGAAAACCAAACTGAACAAAGCCACCGAAAACCTCAAAGCCGAGTTGGAGGCAAACGCAACCGAGAGTTGGGAAGCACACATCGACGCTATCGGCGACGACTGGGCGTCGATTCACCGCCTATGTCGCTCTTTAACGAATACCCCAACTCCGGTTCGCCCACTGATGCACAGCGATGGTACGCTTAGATACCGGGCGGAAGATCGCGCGGAGATCTTCGCCGAACACCTCGAGCGCCAGTTCCGGCCGAACCACACTGACGAGGCAGAGCACGTCGCAGCAGTTGAGAGTGAAGTTCGTAACCAGCTAGCAACGCCTATAGCTCCAGAGGAAGAGCCGATCATCTTCTCGCCGAGCATGGTGGCGCGCGAGCTGAAGAAGACACCAACTAAGAAAGCCCCCGGCGCAGATGGGATCACGAACACGGCGCTAAGACACATCCCAAAGAAAACCGTCGGAGCCATCACGCGCCTTTTCAACGGTATCCTGCGCACGGGGACTTTCCCGAAATCCTGGAAGACCGGCCGCGTCATCATGCTCCCGAAACAAGGGAAAAACATATTGAAACCTGAGAGCTATAGGCCAATCACTCTACTGCCCACGCTTTCGAAGCTTTTTGAAAAACTCCTGCTGCGACAGCTAGCGCCCCACTTGACACCTCGCCCGGAACAATTCGGATTCCGGCCGGAACACAGCACCACTCTCCAGTTGTCGAGGGTACTGCACCACATCACCACGGCGCTGAACAAGCGAGAACGTGTATGTGCAGTATTCCTTGACATGGAGAAGGCGTTCGACCGTGTTTGGCACGACGGCCTGCTCTACAAGATCATGCAGACGTCGGCGCCCAAGCGTACCATCAAGGTGATCTCCAGCTTCCTGGACAACCGGAGCTTCAGTGTGACGGTGGATGGCGCTCTCTCGTCTGAGCGCCCAATAAAGGCCGGAGTCCCGCAAGGGAGTTGCCTGTCCCCGGTCCTCTACTCGTGCTACACAGACGATATCCCGGTCGAGGGAGGGACTCTACTCGCCCTCTACGCGGACGACGCGGCGTACCTGACAACGTCGCTCTCGTCAAGGCACGCCGCGTCCAAAATGCAGAAAAACCTGGACGCCCTCCCCAAGTGGTTGCACGAGTGGAGGCTCTCGGTGAACGTCGCTAAAACACAGGCCATCCGCCTTGGAGGAACTCACCAGCGGGACCCCACACTGAAGCTCCAAGACACCGACATCATATGGACCACACGCGCCAAGTACCTCGGCGTAACGCTCGACGCTCAGCTGAGCATGAAGCCTCACGTCACCGACGTCGTGAAGAAGACTAAGGCAGCAGCTGCAGCGCTACGTCCAGCGCTCTCCTCCAGACTCCCTCTGCGGATAAAATTAGCAATCTGGAAGACATATTTACGATCCCGCCTCACATACGCGGCGCCCGCCTGGTTCGCGCTTGCTAGCGAACCACAGCGACGAAGACTGCGATCGGTACAATCGCAGGCCCTTCGTCGCCTTGCAGGAGCGCCGTGGTATGTGAAGAACACGACCATCCAGAGGGACTTACGAGTCGAGAGCCTGGACGCGTTCGTCGAGCACCTGGCGCGTGAGATGTTCGCGCGCGCGGATGCGGCGCTGTTCCCTCACCTGAGAGACCTGGCGCCGCACCACGCCCGCCCCCCGGACCGTCGGGCCTACCCGCGCGACCTCTTGTCGCGCGCCGGTAGCCCGACATGACACCATAGGACTAGACCCAAGCCGCCGCCCGGCCGCTGATCGGCTCCTGCTGGGCTTCCCACCAGCGGGATTAACCTGGTAGGGCCTGATCGCCCGGGTGGCGTGAACCACCGGACTGACGCCGCGGCCACCAGGCCGCAAAACAAGGATTAGACTGTTAAACAAACGCTGGAAAAGACCACGGGCCCAAAGGGCCCCCCCCAAGGACCGGCTCGTAGCCACGAGCTGCGAAGAATATCTCAGCAGGGGGACAAAGTCCCGAAGCTGAAACCACCACGGCTCAAAAACCTTGAGTCGTGAGAGATGAAGCGGATGATGACGATGTTCACTTTGCGACTAACTATCGTAGAGTCAACTTATCCTGATGATGCTCCGTTTCGGGGCGAAATACGTGTTGGTGCTGGTATGTATGTTGGTATATACTTTTAATAATTATTGTAGTGCATGTTTTCGTTGTAGGAGGGAGGGAGGTGTCACGCATGTCTTGAAGTATATATGTACCATCATACATGTTAACCGCGGATGGTTGCAAAGTAGACTAATACTAACTTAATAACAATGGATATCCGAAAAGTAACGCCTTTATTATCTATTTTATATCTCAGTCATAGTCAGCAAAATCAATGTTATACACCGCGGATAATACTATAATATTGTACTTGAGTGGGCAGCGAGCTTGCCCACTCAAGTACACGCTACACGTTATAATCAAATATCATTAACTCCTTACTTCGATACTTGTTTGCCACATCGCCTTCATTACTGATAATATTAAACAAATTTATTAGTTTAATAATATACAATATATTATCTACTTGTTATACTTAGTTATTGCTTTTGAGAAAAAACTTATAAAATGTAACAGATAATTTCATTTAATTCATTCAATTATTAATCCTAGATCATTAAATCACATTCTACCTACTACATAAATAATGTTAGGCAAAAGTGTTTATTGGGTAAATTCTTACATTATTCCTTTAAAGATAAAATATGAGTTTATTTATTTAGCAAAGATTTCAACATTCTTAATAATTTATCAGATGGTAATCAATAAGAGGATATCGAGTTCGAGGAATGAAAAGGTTTTAATATAAGCCTCGAGCACAGGCGCAGAGTTGCCAGCCTCTCGTTATTCTACAGGATACAAAATGTATCCTATGTATGTATGTATGTGTAGTCTGCGCAGGAATCACATGATTGGAATAAATTGCCCGCGTCGGTGTTTCCGCTCGATTTTATAATGTAAGTGTCTTCAAGGCAAGGCTTTTAGTTAGTGCGTTTTACTACCCATGACATGTACTATTACGTCTTCTGTACCATGACTACATTGCTACTTACCATCAGGTGGGATTATATAGTCAAGCATTACTTAAAAGATTTAAAAAAATTGGTTGTCTGTAAAGTCGCTTTACGGACGGTAGTTTAACGTGACAACGTCATGACAAAACATTGATGAATTGATTGCATACTTTTATAGATAAAATTGAGCGCTTCGGCCGATCGTAGCCAATCGTGCCTCTCTATCGCTTGTTCCGCCCTCTCACTCGCGGAACGTGACATGACGTCACGGAACGTGACAGTGAGTCATTCTTTTTCGTGCGTGCACCCGGCGTTCATAGTTTTAATAGACGTTGTCACGTCAAAAATATATATTACATGATGAAGACTGACTTTTAAATAATAGGTATACCAATATGTTAAATTATTTAATGCTGAAGGATTACGGTAGGAAAAACGGTGTTCGCTCAATATAGCAAGATCTTACACAGTAACACAGTATTGTTTCCAATCCAAGTTTATAGCCCGTAATTCCAGCTAGAACAAAAGTAGGTACTTAATTATGCCCGAATACAATGGTTCACATTAGCTGTACACCGGGAAATGAATCGTGAGTTTCATTGCGAAAAGTCATTACAATTTCTTAAAAAATGTATACGTAGATTTATTTGATTTCAATCTTGAAAGGCCTTTTGTTCCTTTCGGAGCCCAAGAGGGAATGATACACATAGGTTTTAGGTATTTGTAAATCTAACAATTTATTAGATATATTATTGATGAATCAGCTTAAGTGCTTTAATAACTATAATTATTAAGTATCATTATCATTGATGTCAGCATTATTTTGTGGTGTGTTTTAACAATTTACTAATTTGAAACATTATTAAAATTTATCAAACTTCTTTTATACTGGAAACACGCCACTTTCTTAACTTTCTATTGCCTAGTTGCAAAGGTTAAGAGGGCTTACAAGTTAAACGAACAAAAAACTAAAAGCTTCTAAAATGCCCTAACAGGTGCTATTCAATGATAACAACCAGTCCCGATAGGTTACCAGGCTCTTCAAAGTACTAAGCATAGTTAAGTCAGCTGCCGAAGTTGCTCTTGTTAACTCTTTTTATTTATTTTTAAAATCATCGTGTATGAGCAGTTGGATTGAAACCACCAAATAAAACGAAGCACGAAGCACTGAAGTATCCGATCTATGAAGTACTAACACTTCAATATTCATATTTCTAGCCATTGATAGACGCTGAATAAAAGCGTAGCATCCACGTGTACCTATTAACTATTTGTGGATCAAATATCATAAGTGGCATGTTCAAAGCTCGCGTGCTATCCGACCACAACGATGAGTTATTTATGGGAAATTCCAAAGTTACACGTACTATTGTTGCTTTATTTTTATTTAGTTCTATTTAACATGTACTCGTATTTGTTTTATGTGAATAGTATATCACTATAGTAATATAGTATGGGGAATAATAAGTCAAGCCGCAGATTTTTTTTTAGGCCACGGAAACCAACCTCTGATTTTATAACCAAGCCATGGGAAAATGAGAAGGCTTCTAATAAACTAATTCGCCCTTTTTTAAATGACACCTGAATATTCCAAAAAAAGCGTCAAATAAAGAACAACAAATATTTTTACTTGTCCCACTGATTTACACGTTACCATCTAATTTACTAACTCGACCACGGATTTTACAATTAACCAACATTTTACGTTTTGCAGCTTGAACATATGTTCATCAAAAGATATAGTTCAAGCTTGAACTAGAAAACATCATATTTTATAATTTAGCATGTGAAATAATACATCGTATTCTTTTATCATGAAAATAGGGGCGCCACTGTCCATTTGCACCAATCAGAGAGCGCGATTCGATTCATGCGGGGATGAGTTGTCACGTATATTTGTTTATTGTGAGTTGTCACGTGTATTTGTTTATTGTGAGTTGTCACGTGTATTTGTTTATTGTGAGTTGTCACGTGTATTTGTTTATTGTCATTCTATTGTTGGTGCGCTCCTTGTTACATAAGTGACAGAAAAAAAATCGCTGCAAACCCGACTCCACGTAGTCTTGTCTGCCCTACCCCTAGAGTGTAATGTAAACCCGCGTAGGCGCGGAGGGGCGAGGCGGCCCGCGAGCTGAGGAGCAGGTGCTTTTAACGCTCGCCGCAGCAGCTGAGGCTGGCCGGCGTAGCCGGCCAGCAAGCCGAAGCTGCGGTGGTGAGCGTTAATAGCATCTGCGACGATATGATCGCGTGGGACCGCCAGAGCCCCGCAGCGCCGGAGCCGTGACAGAAACCATGTCTGCTGATTGCTGCGGAATGCGGAATGCGGAATGCCTCTTGCTATTTGCCGCATGCTATAGACCTTTTAAGGGTGTGTAACGTTTGAAGATTAGATTATGTATTTGAAAATTAGATTAAATTAAAAATAAGTCAAATGAACGTTATATAAAAAGAGCTTTATACTATATAAAATTATATGAAGTAATGTTAACCTGTTATTCGAGCAACTTAATGAATTATAACATTATAATATGAAAAAAACATTAGATCACATGAAATTATGTTATTTGTTCATATAGCATATGAAAATTATATCATGTGAACATTATTTCAAGTTATATTAGACTCTAAGTTATTATACTAACTATTACACACCTTAATTTTAGGTACATTTTGATGACAATTTAATATATTTGATGATAAATTTAGGTATTTTGATGATGAAAAATATAGGGTGAGTTATAAATTATTCATGTTTGAAAAAAATTAATAGATGCCGAGTTATAAAACTAGATGTAGATAAAACTACTTTATTGGTGTCATATATCAATATTTTAGAAGTTTACTATTTGAATATATGTTACAAATGTAGATGCTAAAAAATAACGACCATGCTAAGTTGTATTTACAGTAGCTTACTTTGAAGATTTATAGTGGCTAAAAGAGTATTTTTTAGACGCGCATTGATGGTGGCTGACTTAGTAATTTAGAGGACAGTGTAGATTTTTAGTCGACAATAATGCTATTAAATAGAAGTCAGTTTAATTACCACCCATATAGTATAATAGTAGTCACCCACGTTACCCCATGTAGATACACCTGTAACTCCAAGGGCATCACCGATGCGTTGTTAGCCGATAAAGACGCAGGAGAACCGGTATTACGATTTAATCAAGGTAGATGTTGAATAATGTTGATTGTAAAAATAGTAAAAATACTCTACCACTACGCTTAAGTGTCATCTCGATTAAACTAGGTGTTACAAAGCCCAAGAACCTTCAAGATGAGGGATCTGGTACCATGGCCTCGTCAGCTTTTGAGTAGGATTCACCACGAACAGGGGATCTTGGTTGACCCAAGATGGATGGATGTAATAAACTTAACATACGTCAAGTAAGTTCTATGTAAACCTACCGTCAGTTGGTTAATGTATTTAGTCATTAAACGTCGTCTTTTCAAAGTTACACGAGTGTTAGAAATTAATTATTATTTACTAAGATCGTGAGGAAACCCCAATAAAACAATATTGTTTTTCATAGGGCTGCCCATAGGTGGCTAGCGTGGTGGATGATAAGCCCTTTACAGCCGAATAGAGCTTATTCGTGATGAATAGATTTATCGGTGAACAATCTATACCATATATATGTAACTGATATTCAAGTTTCAAGCGATCTACAATTTGATATAACTTCAGCGCTAACCTAAGTACCAAATCGTATCAGCCAACAGGGCTAGTGTAACTTGGCCGTTGGCTTGTGGCCAAGTAGATGCCGGCCATCCCAGTCGAACACATTGAATTACATGAGCATTCTGTTTCTGACAACTATTGGATTCATGCTCCAATTGAACGTTAGGTTTCTAGGAAAGGTAGATATTGGAAATATTATATTACATTATAACATTTCAAAAATAATGAATGTTTGTAGTCAATATAGTATGTATGTACATAATATAATCTGTGGAATTTATGTGACCAATCTACTCTGTAGTTTTCTTTTTATGCTATTGCGCTCCCATATCGAATATCGAGCGGTTTTGATATGTTTGTTGTAAAGCTAGCAATAACGAGTGTTTACGCGTTTCAGCGTTAACAAAAAAATAGACGTGTATGCAGGAATAGAACCAGTCCGGCACTCAAAGTTAGTGGAAATCATCGTTCAAACCACTAGGTAGGTATAACTGCTTATATAAATTGTATTGTAGTTGAACATGAACATGATTTTTAAAATGATGTTCTACACCAATCCGCACTGCAGCAGCGTAGTGGAGTATGCTCTAGGTCTCCTCAAGGGAAGAGACCCGTGCCCAGTAAGCCGTCTTTTTGTATTTCTTACCTTGACTTTCAAATTTCAACGACAAAAGTCTTTCTTTTATAAATATTCCGTTTTGTTATTGAAACGAACTTATGAAGATTCTAAAGTTAAGCAAATTACATTAAAAGGTACCTAACTCTTGTTCGCAAACCAGGGCCGGTGATAAGTTGGCTTGGCTGTCGACCAAGCATTGTGTAACTTGGCGAGTTGGTGATGAACGGGGGAGGGGAGACAGAGGAGGGTTGTGCCCTCATATTGAGTTACATGAGCTTAAAAAATTGTTAGTGTAAGTTATGACTTAACAGGAATGCTAATCTACCTAGCTTTCTTAATCTAAGTTAAATTAAGTATTTATTTACATTGAAGTTTAATATGTTAACATTTAAATGGAACAAAAGTGGATCACCACACGTGATATATTATCCATCTTACAAATCCGGTCAAAATAGAAACCGCAGACGGAACAGCTCTACGCTGTCCGGTCCAACCGCACAACAACGTAAGGTTATTACCGCTTTGCTAAAATGACTAAAATCATCGAATTTACCGTGTTTGTCTAAAGTGGCTGTAACTTTGTAATGTTGACGGGGGCAGCATCACGCTTGGCGAGTGGCCAAGTGTTGTGTAACCATTTCAAGTGAAGGTTGGAGTTGACCGTTTAGAATTTAACTCGACAACGCACGCGTCACTTTGTCTGTGAAATGAGAGGAAAGATCGCGTTCCAATTGTGGTACAATCAAAACATTTTATTATGAAATGCTTTGTACGAAAAGCATTGATTGATTGATTGGTATTAATTATTGAAATATCGGCAGGAATAAAAGACATCTTCCTGAAATGGCTAAGTATTTTTTTGGAGAACGTAAGCCCGTTGAAGTCTATTTATTGCAAAACCGAATTTGACCATAATAAAATAAAATATCAATATTATTGTGTATTTACACTCTACGCTATGCTACGTTTATGTATGAACCCTTTATTCCTCACATTGTGTGAGGAAACCCGGAATTAGCAGTGGTTCAGTTAGAAAGAAACTGTACCTACATATAGAAAATATATATAAATTACGTGTCACGTTGTTTTTCCGCGATGGACTCCTAAACTACTGAACCGATTTTAATCAAATTTGCACACCGTGTGCAGTTTGATCCAACTTGAAAGATAGGATAGCTTACATCTCAAAATAAAAAAAAAAACCCTTTTGACAGAACGAAGTTTGTCCGGGCAGCTAGTAGAAAATATAGATTCGTTTAGAAAGGACAGTCGCGCAGGCCCGGTTAATACTGGCAGATTTCCCTTACAAATTAGTAGATGCCTTTTTAAAATCGGAATAGGGTACAAAAAAGGATTAGTTTGTTTTTATACACAAATATATTCTGTGCAGTGACCATAATGACCATCACGTGGTGCGTCTAATCGTATTCGTATGCCTGCAAATATTGCAATGTTATATTATCACCAGACCAGATAGGTTTTTAACCGACTTCAAAAAAGGAGGAGGTTCTCAATTCGACTGTATTTTTTTTTATGTGTGTTACCTCAGAACTTTGGGCGAACTGATTTTGATGATTCTTTTTTTAATCGAATGCTGGTGCCTGTCATGTGGTCCCACATAAATTTTATTGAGATTCGACAATGGCATCCATGAGAAAACCATTATAAGTCTTAAATTTGAATTATGTGCGCGACAAATGGACGAATAACTCAATATCACGCCAACCGATTTCGATGATTCTTTTTTTAATCGAAAGCAGGTGCTTGTCATGTCACATAAATTTGAACGAGATCTGACTCGTAGTTTTTGAGTAACTTTGAAGTCGGTTATTTTTTGTTAGTAAAATTTAGATTATAAACATAATAACACGTATTTTTAGTTTTTACCCGAATGCCAGGAAGGGTTGTTTATTTTGTATTAAAATCCCTTTTATTAGAGAGATAAACCTTATAAAGGATAACAATGGAAACTTGGGGACGTACGAATTGAGGCATATGACGTATAATATGAGAATATATTCCTAAGTTATTTCTTACCCCAACGACGGCAACAGTGGATGTAAAAAGGCGTAGAGAGAATCTGTAATCTTATCCCGAACTAGGTCAACGGTATAAAGTATACCTACCAATTTTTTCGATAAAAATAGATACATTGAATAAAAAATATCATATTCATAGATCATACAAGCATGTGATAGTAGTTGATCGAGAAGCTATTAGATGCCCAGGTGGCATTATTTTAAACAAACTGAGATGGTCTCGATTCGAGAAAAATACAGAATAGTCTAGGCTTTTCTAGATCTACTAACATTTTATAGTACCTACGTTATTAATCCATTCTTCGTTTCGGAAATATTATGCCTTAGTACAATACCCACAGTCGAAACATGGCTACTCATTTTATTAGGCCATATTATTGTATAGGACAGGCATGAATATTGAATGTTAACCAAATTTGGTTTATTTACGGTACTATTTTTGTTGTTCAGTAAGTTACACATGTTCGTTAAAAGAACAAGGGATAGAACAAAAATATATAAGATTGATTAGAAATGTATACAAAAACAGCTCGGCGTGCATTCAGCTAGAAAAGAAAGGAGAATCGTTTAAGATACAAAAGGGAGTGAGACAAGGAGATCCTCTCTCTCCAAAACTTTTCTCCGCTGTTTTGGAAATGATTTTCAGAAAATTTGAATGGGAAAATCTGGGTTTAAATATAGACGGCCGCACACTAACACACTTAAGATTTGCCGATGATATTGTGTTATTCGCAAAAACGCCAAAAGACCTAAATAAAATGTTAAACGAACTAGCATCGGAGAGTGAAAAAGTAGGACTAAAATTAAATCCCGAAAAAACAAAAGTAATGACCAACGGAAATAAAAGCAGCATAAATGTAGGCGAGTCACAAATTAGCTATGTTGAAGAGTATATTTACCTTGGACAGCTGATATCACCCAAAGATAATATAAACAAAGAAATCGAAAGAAGAATAGCAAACAGTTGGAAAAGGTATTGGAGTCTAAGGGAAGTGATGAAAGACAAAAACCTTCCTATAGCAACAAAGAGCAAATTATTCAATGTTTGCATTCTACCAATTTTAATGTATGGAAGCCAAACATGGGCCATAACAAAAAACATAACTGATAGAATTGGCTATTTGACAGTTATCACGGTAAAATACGAAATGTGTTAAATATGGTTGCATAATGGTTAACAATAATTATACAATACGTTTCTTGCATGAAAATAAATTGTAAATATTTTTACTTTTGAAAAATAGATTTGAGTTTTTTTACCTGTGGATACGAGAACCGAAACGCGGGCGGCCATGATGACGTCACAATTTAAAAAATAAAGCGTCGTGTACTACTTACTATATCGTGTGCACTGTGCAATTTATTGAGAAAATTAATAAGATATATTTTGATTTCTGCTTTTGAGAGGTTTTGTAAAATGGAGTCAGGCTATACAAAAGCTGACAGTGCGAATTTGCCTCAAGTTGATTCATTTATGGTCGCAAATTTCTTTGCGTGTAACCCTGACTTTTGCTCTACCGAGTTTCAGAATGCAAAAACCTCCTTGTAAGTACTGAAATTAATAAAGTAAAATTGGTCAGTCTTGCTAAGTGGTCACAGGGGGATTTTTTTCTAAGTTTTTCCTCAACATCCCCTTAACGACACCATATTACTAATGATTTTAAATTACTTACAGGTTATGTTTATGAACAATATTAGGTTAGGTTTAATTTGTTTTTTTAGTAAATCTAAGTTGAGGCTAAGTTGATTTCTTCTAAATACTTACATCAAAGTGGTCCTCACAAAAGAATATTGCTGATATAACAGATGTTAACTCTGGGTCTCGACGTGCTGATTGTAACCACTACTTTCGACGTTGAGGGCATTTAGAAACGTGTAGGTATAAACAATTAGTCAGGTTTAATTGTAGTACTTCTACACATAGGCACTGCACACGTCTTGTAGCTTATCATTTTCACAATTCCAGTGAAAAAGGTGTAAGTTTTTCACTTAAAATATCTTCAGAGTTAGAGCGTAAACTTTTGTTAATTGAAATATGACGTCACAGCCAGCAAGTGACAGATGGCGGACTATTTTCGCGCGAATTTAAAATTAATGGATTAAAAGTTATTTTTTTCCTACTAAATAACACTTTTATGAGAAAAATAAATATTGTAAGAGGTATAAAATAAAACTACGAAAATTTTAAAATGTTTTTCCAAAAATTGTCTAATAGCCAATTGCTATTTGCCAACGAGCAATGGAAAGAAGCATGATAGGAGTAAAGAGGAGAGATAGAGTAAGAAACATCAACATTAGGAAAAAGACCAAGATACAGGACGTAACTCTAAAAATAAAAAGGCTAAAATGGAAGTGGTCGGGACATATGGTCAGAGGAAAGGACAAGTGGAACAAAATAATTACCCATTGGTATCCAAGGGAAGGTAAAAGGAAAAGAGGCAGACAACAAAAAAGATGGGACGATGATATCAGGCAGGTTGCAGGTATAACATGGAGTAGAGTAGCCAGAGAGAAATCAGAATGGAAAAGGTTGGAGGAGGACTTTGCCAACTGGCAAACGGACTTACAGAAACTAAAGAAGCATCAAATACGCGAATAAATTGAAATTGTGTAAAATACATATAATAATATATATAACAGTGCAGTAATGTAAGACACAAAAAAATTGTTATCCGAATAAAAGGCTTTATTATTATTATTAAAGTTACACATGTATTCATTTATAACCTTTTGAAAAAACCTTGGAACAAACTCGTGGTTATTTAATATTGCGAGAAAAGGCCGATTCCCGGAATGGAAAGTATCATGAATAAAAATCCGAGCTACAAGTAAAAATATACCAATATCATCATAAAGTTGTTTCTGCGTGAGGCTCGCAGAGGCAGATGGACAAACAGATAGATACACAGAAAGACCAAAAATAAAAATTTTTTGGATCCAATATCTATAACAATGCTTACATCCGATATTAATAGTTTCAACAAAAAAAAACAATGTAATATGAATGTAACTTATTTTTAGGTAGATGGTAAAGGAATCAAACCGTTTGGTCAAAGCGCGCTTGGGTACTTTATCGCCCAAGGAGCGATTTCTCTACTGACCTGATTTTTAAATTGGCCTTATACTTGTACATATACTATTAAATGTAGTAACCTATAAGTACATGGTTACGTTATTCGAAGATTGTATAGTTCTTACTTATTTTAAGTACTATTATTTCTTCTGTGGTTCTATTACAACGTAGGAGTACGTAACAAAGGAGGGAATTCTATTCGTGGAATTAATTGCGATCTACGAGAGCAACAGGATGAGAAGAATCCAAGAATTGAGAGGAAAGCAATGGATGTGTGAGTTATTTACATTGCTATTATTTTGCTTTTATAACTGTTTGCTCAAGAATTCTTGAAGCATATTATGTAGATGAATTTTTATGCCACAAACACATTATTAAATGTTTTAATGCGTTGGGGCAAGAGTCGCTATTTATTTAAATGATTTTGCGGAGTTCGCCTTCTGTAAAAGTACTATTGTTACTTCTGTGGTTATATTTTATTGTCCTTACAAGTAGGTAATCGTTAATCAGACCAATCAAAACCTTTTTCTCATTCAGAAACAATTTAAAAGTCATTCGGTGAAATGACATTTTAAGAACGGCAATGCTAAAATAGAAAATTGTTTTCTGTAATTTGTCAACGTGAAAAGTGGTTCAAGTTTTAATTACTTCGGAACGCGATCGTCTAAAGGCCGCGGGTATAATGCTAATCTAAAACTTGATTCATCTGAGATTATTAACTTTAAAAACAATACGAAGAATATATTATGATGGAGTTATTATTTGTTTTTAAAACATACATTGCAGGAGGTGAGGTAATAACTTAGGTAAAGGTAAAAAAATATACATCCAATACAAGATTTTAAACTTAACTCATCATGGACTGAACACATTATACTCACGATATTTATTTTGTATTCCGATATTTCGACCCAGTTGCATGGATCGTGGTCATGGATGGACTCATGATGGGTTCATACATACATACAATTTCACTGACCTACAGTGATACGTAAGTTAAATAATAAATTGCATTGTTTGTTATACTTAAAGGATGTTCATACATCCACAGTCACAATAAATTCTTATATTTCTCATGATCATAGTGTTACTGCAGACAAAACTGAAAGTAAACACTATCAGTCTTTGCGCTTCCACGGAGAGCACACTAGCTTAATAAAGACAGGGCTGCCCGAGGGTATAACAAAAACATATAATAACAATAACAATTACGGATAACAAAAACGAATTTTCGATCTTCATGTCGAAATAATACGAAATACATATTCATGCATGTGTTGTCCCATTGCTGGGAACGAATATCCTCTCATAATGCAAGATCGAATCGAGTGAATCATTCGATAACTCTCAAATGTGTGTCTCAAAAGATTTCTCTACCGAAGCATGCTCATAAATTAATATCTTCCATTATCTATGGTTACTAATATTATAAAGATGATAGATTTGATTGATTGTTTGCATTGAATATGCTCTGAAACTACTGAACCGATTTGAAAAATTCACTGTTGGGAAGCTACACTATCCCCGGGTGACATAGGCTATATTATATTTTCAAAATAATTAGGGATCATTAATAAAACTCCAATAATGTAACCCAAGGTGTAAAAAAATATGAAAACCGAAGCAAAGCGAGGGCGGTTCTCGTACTTACTAATCAACTTGAAGATGGAGAGGTGGATGCGGATATCCAACTCAACTCAGTGGTTTATCACTTATGATCATTAGTTAAATCAACTCATTAAACATACTGACAAAGTTTTGTACCTATTTGCAAAACTTTGCATCAAAACTCTTATAATGTAAATTTGAATGAGTTTATGAACAAACCGTTCTGGAATCCAGTTCATTGAATGAAGTTTAAAAATAAGTATACAACTTTGTTCGTTTCAAACGATCGATTTATAACTTATTTTAATAAGGTATATTATATTATGCACACATAGATTTTTTTAACACGTTCGAAGCGGCACCAATTTTTTATTTCTTTCCATTCCTGCGGGACATGGCGTTTTCAACCTGGTCCTAAATCTTTCATTGTGGCGATACAAGTTATATTAGACCCTGTAACGCTTTAGAAACTAAATTCTTGTTTTAGCATACTTTTACCAAAAAATATATTCTTTTTTGCCTTGAACATTATCTATAATGAAGTGATTTATGTAAATCTGAAGGCGTACGTCAATAGCTTATTTTGTTTAGAATCTATAGCTAAAATAAAATACAGTATCTTTTACACCCTGTACCGCACTGAACACGGGAAGTTGTGTACATATTTTAGGGTTGGGAAGTAAAAATATCGATAACGATATATAAAAGAATTGTATTGAATGTTCTTCATTAAAACATAGTAGACAAAAATATTTTTGGCACTGAGCACAAAGCATCAAAAATTTTTAAATTTTTCTGTCGGCCTCTCGGCTTGTAAAAAAAGTTCGTAGTTTTTTATAACATCCGACACAATTCCTTTTCTTAACACCCTTTACGAGATAGTGTTTACTTAGTTTCGGTTTCGGCTCTGAAAAAATAAATGTATTATTATCGAAATTACATTTATGCACATTGAAAACATAAGTGGCATTATACAAAAAACCCGAATTCTCAGTTATGTAAAACGAGATTTAGATTACCTAAAATGAAGCGATTCTAATGCAAAGACTGATATTTTAATAGTTTGGATACTTTTTTCTAGATGCCTCTTGTGTCACTTTATACTTTTAGTAAAAACAACTGTGCGGTGAGTAAAAAAGTGGCATTTTGTGTTTACTGTTGTTTTAAGCGTAATTCACGCTACTGAAGTAATAACCACATAAATTATATTTTGGATATAGTGTCACTTAGTTAATTAAAAGTAATAACCAAACAAATTTTATTTTGAAATCGCACGGTTTTGTCGACTGCGACACAACACTGGCCGCGTGAAGCCAGCGCAGGGTGCGGTATAAGGTGTGCGGGGGTACCAGGTGTTTTCTAGCTGGTACCGCACTGTATTTATATTTTATTACTACAGTGCGGTACCAGATCTAAAAAATCTGGTATTAAGCTGGCCACTCCTTTGGACTCTACTTTAGAAACACATCTTAAATATATATTTATCTCCTTCCTGCACCAAAGCAAACTGAAGTTATGCCTTTTGCACCACAGAGAAGTCTATGTTTTTCTTAGCCGCACTGCAAGCGAGTCATGTACAACATGTTTTCAACCTGGTTTCGCATCGAACGTGTTAAGAAACGTTTTATAATATTGTTTCCCGCTCTTACTCTAAGTACTTGGCCCTCAAAAAACACCTAGGTACCTATACAAAGTTAAGGACAATCAAATTAATAATAATAATAATAAATCATTTTATTATACGCATGAAACTCATCAAGTGACAGCCCTAAATTTTTATCCAATGGTAACATTTGCTCAGCGCCCTTATATTGCAATCCTTTGTTATCTTCATCCCCCGGTCGCCGCTCGGGACTAAGCACTTGTTTGTAAAGCTACATTCAATGCCTAAGTATCCTAAGTACATATAATTGTTCCGTTAGTAAGTGGAGCTAGTGAGATAAATTGCGGCAATTTATATTTTAGGCTATTGATTTTCAATAAGACTTATATACACGAATTCCAGTCTTGACTTAATTTTTTACTCGTCACCAAGAGTGCAAAGGTCTGGCTATGGTTTATACATACTTATATTTCCGCCACCTATGTATACATAGGTAATATAGGTATACATTTACACAATTATAACAACGTATGATGCATTGAAAGGACCGCTAACTAAATACTATGGAACTAACAAGAACTAGATACATATTGTAATAATCGACTAGGCCACTTTGGGTGGCTTCGCCTAAGATATGTAAATACGATATTATTGAACTACTGATTGATTGTATTGACAGAGCGACTACGAGCAGAACGGTCAATTGCCTGTTCTTACGCTCTTAATCGTCGGCGTGCTAGTAACATATCTACCTCTTTTTTACATTATAATATTATCATTGGAACGCAATTGGAATTTCTGTAATCCAAAATCGTTTATTGATGTGAGCTTTTTAAATTGTTTCTGGAATATAAAATTGTATTTACCTAGTAAATGAAAACAGTTAACCCTTAAAGATGATCAAAACACACAGTCAAAACATAATTATTATTAGTTTGTATAATTCCAATATCAGTAACGATCAGTTAACATAATAATATCTCTAGTAATCATATCCCTAATATCATGCCCAATAAGGGTTTCTTGCCCCATTTGCGAATAATATCTCACCTGAAAGTTCTTCGGCAAAGTGCCTTCCATTCTAAGGGATGTTTCTTTATGAACATTTTTATGCCACAGATGAAATAATAAATCAGCTGCTCTCATCGGAACTTCTATTGTAAATGTAACAATAATATATGTAAGTACTACCTGCCCGGACAGACTTCGTTCTGTCAAAAGTTTTTATTATTATTATGAGATGTAAACTATCCTATCTTTCGAGTTGAAGTAGTAGATCAGCGGAAGGTGACAGATAGCTTGAAGGATGACCTATCATATGTCAAAAAATTACCTCAGTAAAAGTGTCACCGTTTTCGAGATATTGACCATTTTTTAAAATTTTGAAAAATCGGCTCCTTTACCCTACTTTTTCCTGTTGAGTCCACAAATGAGCAGATATTTTGATGATTTTTTTTCCTAGAGCTCTCAGATAGTTGCTTTATAATAATCAGTATGTAATGTTGTTGAAATTTTTAGGAAACGCTGAGAAAATAGCATCTACTTTGGATATTTTTGTTTTTGATTTTCTTCGACACAACTTTGATGCGAGGTGGTTGAAAAAAAATGTACTGGGCAAGAATGCCCCAGTATGTTAAAAACTTGTCTGTTAAATGCAGATTTTAAAAAGGTACAATACAGGCTACTTTAATAGGGAAACATTTCAAGTAAAAGCCATTTCAGTGTCAAAGGGATGAATTTGAATCAAAAGTTATTTTATTGTTTACTGTTATGGGATGAAGTTTTTCAATGGTGTTTGCTTAAACTTACGTTACGTTAAATTAATGATCTAATAAATAATTAAAATAATGATAATTTTGCGATATTTCAACCTTTTAAAGAAATTTCAAATTACCTCAGAATTACTTGAAAAATATTGTTTATTTCAAAAATAATGCTATCTATTATTTACTGTTTTTTTAATACTTGATGATCAGGAAGCCTTGCAAATTATTGCTTTAGGATTATTTTTGTATGAATATTCAACAAAAAAGAATGAGAAAAAATGTAAGAAAAATATTTATTTTTATTTATTTTATCATACAAAAATAATCTTAAAACAATAATTTGCAAGGCTTCCTGATCATCAAGTATTTAAAAAAACAGTAAATAATAGCATTATTTTTGAAATAAACAATATTTTTCAAGTAATTCTGAGGTAATTTGAAATTTCTTTAAAAGGTTGAAATATCGCAAAATAATCATTATTTTAATTATTTATTAGAGCATTAATTTAACATAAAGTAATTTTAAGCAAACACCATTGAAAAACTTCATCCCATAACAGTAAACAATAAAATAACTTTTGATTCAAATTCACCCCTTTGACACTGAAATGGGTTTTACTTGAAATTTTTCCCTATTGAAGTAGCCTGTATTGTACCTTTTTAAAATCTGCATTTAACAGACAAGTTTATAACATACTGGGGCATTCTTGCCCAGTACATTTTTTTTCAACCACCTCGCATCAAAGTTGTGTCGAAGATAATCAAAAACAAAAATATCCAAAGTAGATGCTATTTTCTCAGCGTTTCCTAAAAATTTCAACAACATTACATACTGATTATTATAAAGCAACTATCTGAGAGCTCTAGGAAAAAAAATATATCAAAATATCTGCTCATTTGTGGACTCAACAGGAAAAAGTAGGGTAAAGGAGCCGATTTTTCTAAATTTTAAGAAATGGTCAATATCTCGAAAACTGTGACACTTTTATTGAGGTAATTTTTTGACATAGGTCATCCTTCAAGCTATCTGCCACCTTCCGCTGATCCACTACTTACGGGACACCCTGTAGTATATTAAGATAATAATAAATAAAAACTAAGTTAATTTAAATTGCAACTGCTGGGGGTATGCAGCCCACTTCGTAAATAGAATAGAATATTTGTCAGATGTAATTTCATTCGTAAATAGGTACTATTAAAATATATTGTAGATTGTATTATGTTAGGTGCTCATGATAATAGGCATGATGACAGATTTTGAAATACTGTTCTATATTGTTGGGAAATATATTATAATTACAATGTATATCATATTTCCGCAAAAAAATAAGGTTTAGTATAAAATAAATACATTTCAAATTATAAGTTTAAAATTCGCACCAAAACGCTTCAAAGTGTCAGGGCGTGGTAGTGACGTCAGTTATCAGGAAAACAAAAGACAATCCGTCATTATTAGTATGGTGATATTCATTTGTTTTAAGGCGTGTGACGTAATTCGCGCTAATTGAGACTGACTGGCGTTTTAGCTAAGATGGCGGCTTGCCGTATTTTGTAGTTTTATTTTATCAAAAATATTGTGAAAATCGCTAATAATAATACGATAAATGCGTGTTTTGTAATCCATTAATAGGGTTTCATTGAATTAATACATAGTTTTAGTGATTTTTACTTACTGTCATCATGCCTATTGTTGAAAAATTAAATTTTCTGAAGGTACATTCCTACACCAAAATTTTTGTAGGAAAATTGCTGCTACAAGTAAATTATAAATAGCAATTATTTCGAGGGCGGTTACTGTGTGTGACAGAATAAATAATAGTACGTACCAGAACATTAATATAATGACTTAATACGTGCGTATGTGTTAATGTTATGTCGATAAAGCTCCACGCAATGACAGTACTTAGTAATTAAAACATGTAACACAATAATTTTCTTTCATTCAAACTTATTCTATATTGAACCCTCGTGTATTCCAACTGTCATGGTCGCGTGATTACCAGCATTAGTCTAGTCGTAAACTACTGTCGAGGTGAGTTCCCTTTAATCAATTATTGCTATAGCATTTTAGAATCTATCTTATCATTAATAGAGTCAATAGCGACGGTTGAAATGCGATTGAATGAATAAAATTGCAAAGTCACGTGACTCAAGTGACGCTTTAAATATTTGTTAACCAAGTTACTAAAACTCGAGTGGTTGTCTATCTATAAATTGACGAATATCAATGCCATTATTCGCTAAAGTAAGTCCTTAGTCCTAAGTCCTTAGTGTAAGTTTAGTTTTGTATCATGCTCTGCAATCAAACTTTTGTACTCTATGAATATTTACGAAAGACATTAATAAAATAGATAGTGCTGTTTAGTTTTGTATGGATGTATGCACCTGTAGACACACGCGATACAGCTGCTTTTCCGCGAGGCGACACATCTGTCGGGAAGCCATTAAGATGCATTGAAGATGTGTACCTCCGAGCGTGAGCGTATTAACTTGTTCGCTATTTACAGTACACGGTTATTTATTTGCATATTTTTATCGCGCCGTTTCTTCTCCACTTTATAAAATCATGTTCAGAAATGCTAGTAGCGGGAAAATAGTGACTTTTATGGTTGTATTTATAATATAAATCCTGCCTCATATTTTTAGCCTAAAGCTTTTCGGTGCAAAAGAGTTCTCGAATAATTCTTACAAAAAGACTATTCCTATTCTGTTTTTATATGAATAAAATATTATACACTTTTAGGTATATGTAAATAATATTGTTATTCATGTACTATAGGTTATTTGATCGGAATGTAGCAAGTTATATAAATGAACCTACACAGCGCACTTCTTCGTCAGGCAAAATTTAGAAACAAAGATGTTGAAAATAGTGGTTTTAGAAATAAATCTTTTAGTGTATTTGCAGTAAAATTCGCTGGTGTCATCGCTAGTAGAGTGGCTTCATTTCCTCCCCAGGTCCCCGGTGTCCCCGTTGTCCCCGGTGGTACGAGGATGGGGATGTTCGTTCAGTCGGAACGCGCGCTGAAGCAGAACATGTTCACAGGTTTCACGATTTGGCGCTGCGATGTCCGTTTAGAGAGGATCCTTTTGTGGTCTATTTCTTCTAAATGGATAAGCGATAACTTATTATTTAAAGAATTTAATCATTATGCGTTATGGGTTTTCATGATTATTATTTATGAACGATAGATATAGGTATAAGTGTGTACCTACTTATATATCTATCGTTTATGAATAATAATCATGAAAAACTCCGGTGTGTACCGGAGTTTTAAAATAATCTTACTATATGAATTGATCAACATTATAAATTACGAGTAAATAAAGAAATACCTATATTAAATGAAGACCATTGTAACCGTTGAATGTCGTGTCCTGTCAAAAACATGTGATTAATTTCTTAAGTAATAGTCTTGCTTGATAAATGAGAAAGTTGATCGTTAAAGGCTGCAAGGCGTGGACCGCCTTGATAAAACAGAGTGGAAGTGTATAGAATGTGACGTCGGGTTCACAGTTCACACCTAACAATCTATTTATAGAACGGGTTTTCACCAATTACTTAATACGGTTCATAAAAAACTGGACGCACGAGGGAACGAAAAGAAAGCTCGCTGAAAATACTTCGAAATTACAGCGTTTTACCAAGTGATTTATGTGTTTTGAAGTTTCTTTAAGTCGCTGAGATTCGTGCCTACAACCATAAATAACAATGTAAGTAATGAAACAAAGATTTTCATCTTTTTCAGCTTTCAACGACTCGCTTTTTACAAATACATTAATGTCGCAGCTTTTGTCATACTCGTAAAATTACGGTCAACTTTGGTGATATTAAAATTGTCTGAGATTGAACAAGGCTTTATTAAGATATTCATCAAAGAAAATAAAACTCAATCCATCTTACCAAAGTTAGATAAGTATACTTTGGGTTGACTCTAGTTTAAGCATACCATAATAACATTGCGTATTTTTTATTAGAAATATAATATTTTTAAATTACATCTTAAGTTATAAATCATTTGGCATTTTACATTTTGGATATCAAGGATTTTGAATCATACATTGAAAGGATATATTTTGAATCCTAATAACCTACAAAATATATAATTATGTATGTAATCTATATATATTATAAAACTGTAACTCGATAATGTCTGTACGTGTCGTGTACATTGAAGATATTTAAGAAAATTTGGTATCAGGGGACTATATAGGAGCAATATATTGCAAATCTGTCATTTTTAGAAATCTTGTATAGTATAAATATGTAGATGTACCAGTACGATGTCGGTCGAAAGTGCATTGACATTCATTAACAATTAAGCTGGCCTCATTCGTCTCGGTATGAATTTCGGACATTAAAATGTTTTAGTCTTCTCCCACAAGAGATGTCGACGAGGCAAGGGAGTTTTGAAAGTAGTAAAGTTCACGTGGGTACTTTATATGGATTTTTATCCAACTGACCCGCATTATATCAAATAACTAATGATGTAATAAATTTCTTTCTGCCCTTAGTTTATTAATTTTAATAAATAAAATAAAAGAAAAATTTATTCAAGTAGGTATCACTGACTACAATAATTATGAAGGTATTTTTTTATTCTACCACAATTTCACAAAGGTGCTTTGTCATGGAGGAGAAGAAATGTTGAAAGAATAGAAGAATAACAGAAGAAGATAAACATTGTACCCTTTCGCTTTATAAATCGAACCTAATGATCAAGAAACTTATTATGTGACGTAGCGTCAATGCTACGCTTTCGTAGCAAACGCTACGAAATATTATTCGCTGAATTCTGTATTCAGAATTTGTGGCGCCTTCTATATGCGTAACAATCATTCCATGAGCATTCCTGTAAGTGCTTTGAAAAACCTTGGTTAACTATTTTACATCTATATTAAGTGTAGGTTAAGGTCTATGGTACTAAAATTCTCTAAAAATAATTTATTTTAAAAGGCACTGCCCTAGTAACTGCTAAACTGAGCTTATTTTGCATTGTAACAATAGAAAGGTCTCAGTTCAAAATCTAGATTTCTGAGTGTTACCAAATCAAAACGTTTAGAAAACTCAATGCGTTCTATCATCAATTGACTTCAGAAAGTTAATTTTTAATCTTGACAATGACTTCGTCGTAACTACTTATTGTAATTAGACTGAGGTAATGACACCTTATTACGTATCACGCTTTACTAAGAACAAATAAGTGTTTAATTCGTTACACAACGTACGTTAGGTAAGACAAAGAAAACTTACATGTACCTATCGATTTTTTTCTCGTTTAAAAGTTACGTGTTTCATTTACATATTTTAAAGCCATATATGTATGTGAGGCTACAATTTTTAACAGATAAAATTTAAAAAGAATGCTGTTGATTAGAAACTTTGAGTTAAGTATTGTCATTAATTCACAAAACTTTTACGTAGGATGTCTTTGAGTCCCATTCGTGTTATAAGACGGAGGCATTATCAAACCATAACTTAAAACTGTGTCAAAAATGCTCACCATGTGTGAGAATGTTGATAGTCTCGTTGTGGAAGTAGAAAAGACTTCGAACGCAGCCGCCCCAGTCCTGAAGCGGACGGTAGCCCGTCAGCACGTACGGGTTGAACTGCAGGTGCTGCGGCATGTCCCGCCAGTGCAGCAGCTCAACCCCCTCGCTGCCGGCCCGCGCCGTCTCCGAACCGACCCCATTCTTCCTCTCCTCCGACTCACCGGCATTCAACTCCGCGCGCAAATCCTCCTTGTCCGTATTACAGATGTTCTCCAACGACTTTTTCCTCTTTTTGGGTCCCTTGCCGTTCACCTCCTGAATTGACATATCAAACATTTTTGTACACGGATCAGGTGCGCTCTCGGCAGCTCTCATAATGCGATATGTTCGAACGGAAGAGCGGGAGTCTGCGATTCGGCTGGCTCGAGCCGCGGCCACATGGCCCGTGATCTTCCGGCGTTTGTACTAATATCACAGTTGGAGGGTTGGTGGGTTGGCGGCAGGTGTTGGTCGCGGCCGGGAGAGGGTTTTCTTTCAGCGTTGTATGGTGGAGTGGCAGGCGACTCGCGGCCGAGCGCCCGGTGCCGGTGACGGCGCGCTCGGGCTCTGCTGAGGGCCCGCGGAGGCGCGCGACTGGCCGGGCGCGCCGCTCGCCCCAATCGGCGCCCACTCGCCCCTCACCCCGTACATTTGCGCACTGCGCAATACCGATCAGCTGATTCCCGCCAGGAAGCCTCCCTCTCGGTTCGACAATCGAGTCGTGTTGTACGCTACACTTTCGATTGCCGTTGTTCACTTTCATGTATTGTATTCGGTAAGAGGACAGCCGGATGAATCTTTCTTACTTACCTAACGAGTATTCATATTCATTGATGCTGAACTTTCATATTATATGAATAAAATACAACGAACCTAACTATCTACTTATTAAAGTTATTCTGAAACAAGCTGAATTCAAAAAGTTTACAAAATTGCGTACCTTCCTTCTCTTCTCGAAATACGGAACTGAAATGATTTTATATTCATTTGAAAAATTATCGTAAAGTCCGTAAACTCAGTCGTTTGTTTACGTTATGATTTTATTTTTGGTAATCTTTAAGTTATCTTGCTTTTTAGGGTTCCGTACGAAAAAACGAAAAACGGAACCTTATAGGATCACTCGTGCGTCTGGGCGACCGCCGTTCACAGCCAATTTACTCCGAAACTACTGGACCAAATGAAATGAAGTACTCATGTACTTTTTTGTGACCCAAAGACAAAGTTAAAAAGACTAACGAAAATATCGAAAAAGCACAAATATTTTATTGAAACGTGAAATATAGACAACCAGTGACAAACGTTGAATAGGAGTTAGGTTAGGACTGTAGGAGGGACTTTATTACTGCTCGTTGGATGTATGCAAAAACGAGTGTAAAACGCACAGCGCAACACGCTTATCTTAAAGCGACGCTATAGCTTTAGGGCCACGCGCGCCCAGCAGCGACGAATCTCTTCGGTTCGGTCGGCCACACTCGCATGCTGCTAAAAGTAATGAGGCCTGTAAGGCTCAGAGGCGTAGCTACCGCCGTATCAGCCGTATCAATTATACGGGGCCCCCAGCGTATAGGGGCCCCCACTACCACTCCCAAAAAAAGGTCGCCAGCGGCCTACGAGCGCTACAGTTGGCACTTCTTTTAGACAGCTGACGTAGAGGGGGCCCCACAACTAATATTGATATGGGGCCCCCTTAGGGCTAGCTACGCCACTGGTAAGGCTATTCTGTTTTGTAACTCGACAGCGGAATCCGCGATGAGTGTCAAACTTCAAACGACTATAGATAGGATTTTGACTCTATTTTGACACTCATCGCGGATTCCGCTGTCGAGCCTTGCTGATGCTAAAAGCATTCTCTGCCAGTCAAACTTTCGGCAGTTGGATTACATGAAAGCTTAATAATAAGTTTATTAGAATCATAGTAGAATCCTTAATTCAACGGAGCACTTTGACAAATAGAGTGTTGCTACCTATCGTAGAAAATTAATAGCGAAGGTAAGTGTCGATATTTCAGTGTCGACGCTTGATTCACCGAGAAAGTGAGCGATGAAAAAACGTTTTGTTTAGGCGTGCAATGGAAAACCTTTAGATAAGTTGTTAAAACAGTGTTCTATTATTGTGTTTGCATTTTTTTTTATGGAAATAGCCGGCAAACGAGCTGACAATCCACCAGATGGTAAGTGGCTATCGTCGCCCATGGACATCAAGCAACACCAAAGGCATCACTGATGCATTGCCGGCCAAGAAAGCGAGAAGAAAAACAAAGAGAGAACTGGCTCTCAAGCTCCGATTCGGAATACGACGAGTCGTTTGGCGGCTGACTCATGCTCAAGGGTGGTAGCTATCCAGGCGAACCCTATGGAGAAATAATAATAGTAATAATTTATTTATTTATTTATTTAATCTTTATTGACCACAAAAACACGGTACAATTGGCGAGCTTAATGCTTAAATGCATTCTCTACCAGCTAACCATCAGGCCAAACAGGTATGCACGAAGAGCGGTATTAACTATTGTTGGTAAGTTAAAGCGTAAAGCTAAAAAAAAAAAAATGCATAAATAGTGTTCGAATACATTACATATAAAATACATGCTTACACATAAAAAAAAATATCTACTTATAAACATATATAAATACAACAACATATTGTATATATATTATATGTACATAAATAAATAAATAATATACGTACATATATAAATAAATAATATATATTATACAGGGTGGATTTTTGAGACGGGTCAGTAAGGGCAGGTACCGTAACCGTTATAGTTACAGGAAAACGTTCCTAGGAGACTATCCATAACTTTTTAAGATATTCTGAACTGCATTCACAGATTTTTGAAAAAATGTACGGTCAGTGAAAAATGTACTAAAATCCAAAAAAAAATATTTTTATGCCTATCGATCCTACTTCGTATGGGGATCAAAATACTCTATGGGACCATTTAAGGTATGAGTACTAGAAATGTCAGAAAACGCTAAAAACATTTTCCATACATTTTGTACTGAAAAACGATAAATCAACTCGAAATATTCTTTATCGCCAAACAATCCTATTTCTTACTGCGATTAAAAAAATCTTTAAGGCCTATTGAAATTTAAATACAGAAACTACGGTAAGACAACATATCACACAAACTTAAAAATAGGTTATCTATTATTCAAAATGACCGCCGTTTTCACGAAGACACGCTGCAAGAGGTGCTGTTAGTGGTCCATGGTCCAATTAAGTGGCCACCTCGCAGCCCCGATCTAACGCTTCTCGAGTTTTTTTTTGTGGGGCCACCTAAAAAATGAAGTCTACAAAAGAAAGTACGAAAGTGTTCAGGAGCTGAAAGAGGCATTAACGAGGATTTTAAATAATATCCATCAAAGAAAACTTTCCGCTGCTACTTGCTCAGTACAAAAACGAGTGAACTTATGTTTTCGTGAAAACGGTGGTCATTGTGAATAATAGATAACCTATTTTTAAGTTTGTGTGATATGTTGTGTCTTACCGTAGTTTTTGTATTTAAATTTCAATAGGCCTTAAAGAATCTTTTAATCGCAGTAAGAAATAGGATTGTTTGGCGATAAAGAATATTTCGAGTTGATTTATTGTTTTTCAGTACAAAATGTATGGAAAATGTTTTTAGCGTTTTCTGACATTTCTAGTACTCATACCTTAAATGGTCCCATAGAGTATTTTGATCCCCATACGAAGTAGGATCGATAGGCATAA
Source organism: Thymelicus sylvestris (assembly GCA_911387775.1). Lineage (NCBI taxonomy): Eukaryota > Metazoa > Arthropoda > Insecta > Lepidoptera > Hesperiidae > Thymelicus > Thymelicus sylvestris. The sequence goes on along the minus strand of OU426896.1, from coordinate 13,163,280 downwards.
AAATATTTTTTTTTGGATTTTAGCACTTTTTTCGCTGACCATACATTTTTTCAAAAATCTGTGAATGCAGTTCAGAATATCTAAAAAAGTTATGGATAGTCTCCTTGGAACGTTTTCCTGTAACTATAACGGTTAAGGTACCTGCCCTTACTGACCCGTCTCAAAAATCCACCCTGTATATATATATATATGTAACGTCTGAGATGTTATAAAAATTACAGTTTACAACCAGTTAAGAAAGTTTGTAGTTTTTTCTTGAAGACGAGTTTAGCTCCAGGTCTCCTAAGCTCATCAGGAAGAGCATTCCATAACCGGGCAGCCTGAACCGTGAAGGAGTCTGACACAAACCCAGATCGATGCAGCGGGATAGACAGAATATAAGAGTTAGCAGAGCGGAGCTGTCGATCATGGGAAGAGTACAGATATTGAAATTTGGATTTTAAATAGTCTGGAGAATGGGAGTCAAAGAGGACAGAAAACAAAGAACACAGTAGCCTAATTTGCCGTCACTGGCGGATAGGAAGCCATTTAAGCTTAGAACGGTATGAGGAAATATGGTCAAATTTACGAAGACAGAAAACAAAGCGAACGGCGTTATTTATGAGTCGATCCAGTTTGTCAAGTAGAGCCTCACTAATGTCCAAACAGCATATAATGGTATTAATAAATAATGGTATTAATTAACAATTAAAATCAATATTAAAAATATAATGACTCGAGGGGCCCTACCACCAGCAGGCCGGATTCATTCATTTCATATCTAATTAAAATACCTTCCGTTTAACTATTCGATGCTAGCTAAAATCAATCAAAACAAGTTGTATTTAATTTAAACAAAAGTCAGTCACATTTTACTAAGAAAAATGCATTAAGATAGAATTAATTTGATTTTCAAAGTCACGCAAAATATCGATAAGAACATTTTCAAAATGACGACGAGAACAGCAATGGCTATATGTCCTGGCAACATTTGTGCGTTTGAGTTGTCAAAGTGATCCGACGAATTTTATTATGGATTTTAATATACTTTGAATAAATTCTCTGTTGTAAACGATATTTCCTCCTTGTTATTAAGTTTGTGCCATGCCATGAGATTCATTGTTTAAAAAGTTTGGTACTCTGTGGATCAATATAACGAAGGCATTTACAGTACTCTGTGGCATTTAATATGACATTTTTTTATGTCAGTGTCTAGAAGTGACAAGTAGTGAGACAGTGACAAAAAGTCACGGTGACAAAAGTCACCAGTGAGCGCCTGGCCTAAATATGCTAATGTCACTCAGTGTTGCCAATGCTACGGCAATTACCGTGTGCTTTCAGGCTAAAAAATCACAAAATCTACGGGCTACGGCTGGAACCCTATTGCCTTAGCAAATTCTACGGCTTTTCGCAAATTCCACGGTCTTTTTTTATTGTTTTGCAAACATTTAACAAATGTCAAAACCCATAAAACAGCGCCACTTGGCTAAATTGTTGATGTTAATGTAAGCTAAGAAAAGTATTCTTCGTTTTGTGAGCATCAAATTCACTGCCGATGACCTTTTTTTTAGTTCGAGCGCTGAACCGATGGTATTATATATTGGCGTAATTGGTTAGCCACGGCCCACACTTGATCTTTTCCCATATAAACACGGCTTTTTTATCTAATGTACACGGCCTTCCAAAAATTTTCATTGGCAACACTGATGTCACTCAACTTATAATAAATGACAAAATATGTGGTGTAATACCAGTACTGTCATGTTTTAGCAATTTCATTTTACTTTACTTCTTGAAATTAATGAATAACTGTTTTTTTTTCTGTTTAATTTTTATTTTTACTATAGAAAATAATATTTATATAGAAATTTACAAGTAAGTGTTTATATTGAACGCATTTTATGTATGTTATGTTGGTAAAGTACACTTCATAAGATGGCGGCGTTACATCCGGTCTTTGACAAACTATTTATATTAAAGTTTAACAATGAGATTTTATTGCATTATTTCAACATGAAATATTGAGTTGAATAATTCAATTCTGTAATGAAGTGATTTTTATTTTCGGTACATAATTATTTTAAGTATTATTTTGACTCGGAAACAACTTGGAAGAAACTTTACGCTAAAACAGTACAACCAACTTACAAGACTTGTCCGTCTTGCGTTCGGATCGATGTTTGGGCCTTTAATGCGAAGAAGCATTATTCAGGGTTCTGCATCACGAACTTGGAATTGTCTTACTAATTTTACTCAACTACTGTGGTCTAAATTGAAATATTTACGTGAATTGAGGGTAAGTGTTAGCATAATTTTGCAAAAAAGTTCAGGATTGGCGTACCTCTAGGGCTCCATTGGTAGAACGAACATGGCGTCAGCATGTAAATAACTTAGTGACATTATCGTTTTGGCATCGTGGGACAATTTATTATTTTGTTATGTCCCATTTTGGTGATTTTTTAGTGGAAGTGTTAGTGAAAAAGTGATTTACTTTGAGAACATTCGTTGTTTCTGCACGTACTTAGATCACTATTCTTGTACAGCTGATGAGCATATATTTCACGGCACTGTTTTGATCTACGTAGTTAATTTTGTTTCTTAATTTAATGGGATTTTTTATTATTGGTAATATGATATTATATTTAGCCAAAATGCAAGTGTTATCTGGGTTAACTTCCAATTCCAATGCCTACATGTTTAGTGGCTGTAACAACTTTACTATTATGTTAATAATCAGTTGCATGAGGTTTACTCTAAATGTAGCTTTAGCTCCCTTGACCAGGCATAACTGCGGTCTAAAAAGTTTAATGTTTTTCAGCTTTAACTACTTGGATACGAGTTTTGGTATCCGTTTTATGGTAAGTGGAGGTACATATAGTACCATCCTACTTATTTTAATACCCTTCTCGATGGTCAACTTCTATTTGTGGACATTGTTCATGAGCATTGAGCTGTTGCATGATTGTTGTACATTAGAATGGCTTTTTAACCAATCTGCTATATAAACATCTGGTACTTACTTTATAATTCAATGTCATTGCGTCTACCCAATGCCACAACTGTTTCTATACATGTAGTGATATGCAATCAAAACATGCCTGTCTTTTGAAATAATATAAAATAACAATTTGCAAGTTTTGATCAAGCTGTTTTCTACAATACTATTTCATAGATTTGGTAGTAAGTTTACAAACAAAACTACCAGTCTAAACTATTGCTTCACATCGCATAAGCACAATACTTTCACTAGGCAGAATGTAAATATAAATTGCTGCATTGAATTGGTAATTCTCTTGTCATGTAACATGATCTGGCTGTAATAGATGGTTTTGAGGCATAACCACTAATGTTTTTTTGTTATCCAGAAGCATTTAAGCCCCGAGTCTGCCCAAATAACTGTGTTGCAAAACATAAGATTTTGTTGCATGTTATATTAGTATGATAATTTTTAGTTTTTCATAACACATTCTAAACCCTACTATGATAGTTTTACTTCAGAATGCTTTTGATTTTAATTCCTACTTAGTAAGCCTACCGCTTTTCGGTTTTTCAAAATTTGATAAATTAACAATAATCTGTAGTTATTGTCACTATTATTTTGCTATTAATGGCATCATTGCTGTTATGAATGAATAATGAACCAACGTGAAACTTTTGGAAGTATTTTATGTTTTTATGTAAAAATATAAAAAGACATTTCTTATTAATTTTTCTACTTATTGATAGCTAGCACCTATTGGCATATAAATAAAAATTATTTAACTATGCATGTTTTACTAACCAATTTGATAAACATGGCATAAGTCTAAAAAATGTTCTCAATAGTTGGTAAGCTTCATTTGTAATATAATTCAAAATGAAAAATTTTTTTTGTAGTTAACATCAATCTTTTTCATTTAAATAATTGAAATGCCTTATTTATTAGCAAAAGGGTAATGCAATGTAATTGTATCATTATAAGTACATATGTAGTTAATACCTAAAGTATTTGACACAAAGTATCTTACAAAGATGAAAATTAATTTCAATGTTAAGGTGCCAAAATTAAGTGAATTTCATTCATTAAAGTTGTATTCAGAGTTCTGAGTTCAATTAATTTTACAAACAATTCTAATAACTACACATATCATTGGTTCAGAGGTTCAAAATTAAGGTGTTTCGGTTATATGTATATTTATAATATCTTTATGTATATAGTGCAGCCTACTTCATGAAAATCCATCTTGCTTTTGGACAACCAACAATTATTATAATTTCCATTGGTTTTAAAGCTAATTTATTAAACTTTGGGACCACATTATGCAGCTGTTTCACATCTTCAATAACACCATCAATGATATTATGTAGTTATTACTATGCTATTCATGTTAACAAAATGCAGTTGGTGTGAAGATACTCAATACAGCAGAACTTTTAAACTTTACCCTTGTAATGGCATTGGTTTGATACTGCATTTCTCCATTAATTGGATTTCTATTCTCATTTGTAACAGGTTGACATTTTCTGAATGTGTGTAACATTTAATCTCATTGCCATGTGTGTGAATGTTGTTAAACGTTCATGAATTAACAAATATTTGCACAGCTGGCTAACAAAATGGAGGCCATCATGGTACATCATTAATGTGGTCTCTGTGATCCAGGTGATTAATTTCAGCGGTGAATGTTTACAGATGCCCCGCACACGTAGGAAGCACTATACGTCGCACTCCCGGTCGCGTTCGCGTTCTTACGAGGCCAAGCGCCGACGACTGGACGATGGCTTGAGGGAGGGGTCATATAGGAAGAGGAGTCGGAGTCGGGATCGGGACAGGTAAGATTCTTTTTTATGACAACTATACAGTATACACTCAAAAGTTTTAACAAAAGCAGTATATTTTACAGGCATTTTAATTATATATTTTTAACCGACGAAAAAAAAAGGAGGAGGTTCTCAATTCGACACGTATTTTTTTTTTTTTAATGTATGATCACGCAGAAATCGGCACAGGGTGGTCCGATTTGGATGATTCTTTTTTTATTTGATAGGGTATGTCCTGAAGTTGGACCCATATTTTTTTGAAAATTTTATTCCCACCCTAAAGGTTGGAAAATAGGGAATGATTGATTGTTCAACCGTTTTTTACCCGGAATTTTTACATGTTAACCCTAATAACTTTGTACTGGATGATCCGATTTCGATGATTCTTTTTTTATTGAATAGTGTATACTTTGAAGTTACTCTTGTTTAAATTTCGAAACAAAATTTTATCCCTATAGGTACGAAAATAGGGGATGATTGATATTTCATCTACTACATTTTTACCTGGTAACTGAATCTATAATTCATAAAATCAATAATTTATTATTAATTATAAGTATTATAGCAACTAAAAATTAAAAAATAATTACTGTTTAACAAAAAATAAAACCAACGAAAAAAAACTGAAAAGCAAAAAATAAAATAAACCATTTAGTATTATAAATTAAGATCCGAATTAACAGTAAATAAATAATTTTGAGGCGGTGCCAAACCAATGAAAAAACAAACGGCGAAAAGATGTGCGCCGTGCTGCTGCTGCCGTGTGCATCGCATGCCGCTGCCCTCTTAATATTATGAATTTTATGTAATTAATTTTGGTTGTTTGTTTGGCACGGTCTCAAAATTATTTATTTACTGTTAATTTCGGATCTTAATTTATAATACTAAATGGTTTATTTTATTTTTTGCTTTTCAGTTTTTTTTTCGTTGGTTTTATTTTTTGTTAAAAAGTAATTATTTACATATATTTTTTTTACTTAACTCTCATATAACAATTCTTTAGTCTTTTCTCCATCACAATATGAACACTAGTCGGATCTTGGACGTCATGGTCTACCTGTTTGCTAAATTTCATGAAAATCCATTCAATAGTTTTTGGGTGAAAGAGTAGCAGACATCAGTACATCCAGATCGCAAACTTTCACATTTATAATATTAGTAGGAAGCATGGGCGTAGCCAGGGGGGGGGTTTCGGGGGTCCCAACCCCCGCCGAAATGTTAAGGACTGACATTTTTATGTGCTAATAAACCCTTAAAAAACATTTTTCTAGACGTCATTCCGAATCGAATGAGCTATCGCACATATTTTTGGGAGCTTTATTTCTATTAAACACGTTTTTGAACTTTTTCACTACATAGACTAATAATAGATGGCACTACCTACATACGTCGTGAGAAAAAATAAAGTGTCAATTTTCTATTATATGTACTTATTGTCGTTGTATTTTCTTGAACCCCCCCCCCCCCCCCCTAAGATAGGATACTTATGCCCGTTTTCACCAATGGCCCCTTTTTAAGGGCCACATAAGTATAAAATTGATGTCCAGATAGCATTTATTTAGCATGTATAATATAAAAATATGACTGAAAACATATAAGATATACAATGCACTCAGAAAAATACAAACAGTGTTTTATCAGAAAAATATCAGTATCATAGAAGTTTTGTCAACCACTACAAACATCACATATATGTATAAGTGACCCCTAACAAACAGCCACTTAATTATTACTGTGAAAATGAATTTAAGATAGGGGAAGATTTAGGTGATGCCTAGAGATATTTAATTAAGGGATCATTTTGGTCCCATTGGTGAAATTGGGCATTAAAATTCAAGAAAACGCGGGAAAGCCATGGGCAGACGCTAGTTTATAATACTAGTAGGTTACAATAATTAAAATGCTCATTAAATATATTATCAGATCATTCAAATGAAGTTTTAATGTTATTGAATAAAGAATCAAGTCACTTTCAGTCGGTGTACTTTTCTCTCTATGTATTATGATTCCCACATTAACAATTTAAATGTCTATCTGTCCACGTGAATTTATAAAATTGTACATAACAAGTAGCGACATCTTACCGGGTTTTCCTGAACTGTGTTCTTTAGCTTCTGCTTGGACTTAATCTCATTTTTGTATTCGTTTAGCCTCTTGCCGACAGATGGCGCTGTTTACGCTTTCATGTAACTTTCTAAATTAAATAAAAAATCTCGTGTCACGTTGTTTGTGGTCGCTTTCTGAAACGGCTCGACCGATTTTTATATATTTTTTTTTGTGTATATATGGGGTAGATATATGAAAATAGGTCGTAAAGTATATTTTTTACCGCTAAGTGATTAGGGTGTCCCTATTCAGAAAATTTTTGGAAGAAAAACGTTTGCCGAGTCAGCGAGTTTTTTTATAATAATTAGTGTTTTAAATTCATTTACCGCAATATTTGTCCTCAGTGAACTGCATTTTTGCTACGTGAATGTGACCTTAAACTCTGGCGTTATATTTTCATAGAACTGTGCCGATAGATGGCGCTGTGTGCTACTTCTGAAAGATTAACTTTCAGTTATTTTACAACTCCCTCAATTATTTGACAATTTTATTTTAATATTTTACTTCAATTCAAAGTAATTTATTCATTATGATTATTATTATTATTATGAATCACCCTAAGAAACCCTGTAATGAGCCAGTAATAGGTTGAATTCAATAGAGTTAATCCCGTTACGGCAAACAGTTACAGAGTCGGTAAAATATAACGTTACCGAGATGGTAAATTTAATTTTGATTATTATGAGTTTTATTATTTTCCCGCGGTTTCAAACAAGCAATGTGGGTTGTGTTAAGGAAGTAGAGATTACAATACGGTACATTCGCATTACGGACCGTTGGGGTCAAAAGGCTCGCTGATGTAGGAACCATGCTTTTACCGCTAATACGAGTGGATTCACTATAAGCTGTCATTGAAGTATACAGGGTGGAAATTAAAGACGGTAGTTGGAGGAAAAGTACCCTGAATATTGATGATGGAAAATTTTACTGAAAGGAAACATTCCTTTATTTCCAAAATTAATTAAAACTGCATTCAAAGATTTTTGAAAATCTGTTTAAGATTTGATGAAGGACCATCTCGGTTGGCATCATAAAAATACAGGATGTTGTTTTTTCATATTTCACCGATACCCGGCTCAAGCAGGTGAATTTTCAAAAATCTTTGGATGCAGTTTTACTTAAATTTGAAAATAAAGGAATTTTTCCTTTCAGTAAAATTTGTCATCATCAATATTCAGGGTAATTTTCACCGTCTTTAATTTCCACCCTATAAAATAATCATTGTATGCTCTGTGAGGAGTCCAGTAATGTAATACTGAGACTACTGTCACTTGCTGCGGTGATAAATGATTATGTAGTTTGATTGTTTATTTACCATTGCTTATTAAAGGTCAACTACGTCTGGCATGGTCACACACAATTAACATTATAAAGATAGCTAGCCAAGAACAAACATGCACATGTCACATAAATGTATGAACTGTGATTATTATTATACCTTGAAGCTCTTCTTTCATTGGAAAGTGTCATGGCCAAAAAGAGAATAAGGGTCATCAAATATTGTTTTCACAATAAAATTATGTTAATATTTGATCTTATTCATACTACATAAATACCTAATACATTTTATAAGACCGGTGATGTTTTTTCTAAGTTTATTTCTTCACGTTTGGGACTTCATGTTTTGATTTTTTTCTACAAAAATATTTCTAATTGTATGTAAATTTTCTTACTAAGTTCATACATATTTAATTTTTTTTACAAAGAATATACTACAGAGTAGAAGACAGAGTGTCCACACTGTCCACCTAATAAAAACTTGTTAATTTTAGCTATTATATAACAGTTTTTGTATATTATAAAATGTAAATACATTTTTATAAAATGAAACTTCGGTTGCGCGCTACCTCTACTCCAATAAAAACTACCTACGTGACGAATGTAAATAAATGTTATTTTTAGCGTCTATTGTGATTTAAGACAAAAATGTGATATGTTGAATGATGCCCGTCGTCGCGGTACATCGATCGGGAAAGTTTATAAATCGCAACTCGCCTCTGAAAGAGCTTGTTATGCAATCATCCACTCCTGCTAACAAAATTTCATGATAGAAGAGTATGTAAGTGAACGACTACAGCGTTTTTTATGCATTACAACACTGTCAGATTATCAATTAATTTTTTTCAATGTCCTAGACGGAGTGTTCTTTCTAGACGGAAAAAGCTTATATTCATCAGGTGCACATTTGTTTGCTTGTCTGGGTATCAGCAATTCATGAATAAAAAATTATAACATTCAAAACCAATCTGGAGTTTATATCAAACCAATCTGTCGCTATTACAAAACGATTTTATAACCGAGGGCGTCTTCTGAAGCTGTGACGCGTGGATTCGATGATTTTTTTCATCCAGGTCTCCTTGTCAGACAGCAAAATGATGCCAGTCTTGTACTTGTAAGGACTGATTATAAGCCTCTATTCAATCATTCGAGCCATTTTTTGTTAGGTTCGCACGCAAAATGTAACAAACAAAAAATCGAGATCAGGGTTAGACATAGTAGTTATTGGTATTATAATTTTCCTCGATAGCTTATTTCTGTTTTATTCTTTAGCACAGCAATCCAAGGTGTTGTCATACTATAATAGAAGACTTATTTTATTTTGATCCTGGGCATCATGTAAGTTCCGATTTCGTACGGTCATTTCGCAACTTTCGCAAGTCTTGGCTTCGTCCTTCTAGCGGTACGTTTGGTATTTCCACGTATGCTTGCTATACAATGTTTCTTCTCCATCTTCCATCAAGTCGACGGACTTGGTTTTTTCTACTTTTCGTCTTCATTTATTTTTTCTCGGCCTCCAGTTTCAAGAGTCTTTGTTTATTTTACTTTGAATTATTATACATAACTATGCAAATCAATAAACATTTTAGTACCTCGTTGAGTGTTAGATAATAGACATCAAACCAATGCAGTGAATGTTACAAAACGTATAAAATCAGAATCAGTTAAATGGGTTTCGGTATTAACTGCTTACGTCAAGGTTTTGCATCTGACGTGAGAAGCCGTACAGCCGAGCGGGAGCGAGGCTCAATGGCTAGAAAAACTACGTGAATTTGATATTATAAACTAAATTGAACGCAGTTGTTGACTAAATATAAAATCGTACGTCGTTGATAGGATTGTAGAAAAAAAAATAGTGATAGGATTCTTTAGAAAATTTTTGTGAGATTTAAATAATAAACTTTCTTTTGCCTGTTTACAAAATGCGTGTAATTTGCGGTTCGGTTCCAATTAATATGGACTTGGTTTAAGAATGTTTGTTGGGTTGTAGTTTCTGAAGTAATCCAAACAACTACGATCTCTCGTGATGTTTGCAACGTTTTAGATTACATTTGAGTAACTCACTTTTGATATGCTTATTACTTACCTGAGGCCCTTATTTTTTGATTATCTTTATAATCTGTGAAGACACATTGTGACAAGCTTTGATTATAATTAGTAATAATACCTATAAGGAGTCTTACAAGCCGACTGATGACCGATTAATACTTAATTCTGACGTCCAAACTTTTCTCGGCTACTTAATCTTAACTACATGTTGTTAACAAGGGATAGGTCATTTGTTATGCAAATGTTTAGTTTAACTCGTCAAACAAGGTTTCGTAACAGTGTCATTTATTACCATTTACTTAAGTGTGATGTAGTACTATTTAATTCACGTTGTATATTTTTGACTTGCTTTATATTAGTTTGACTGGTATTCGTATGAACCAAACCCTTCCCATTTATTTTTAATTCCGTCAAGTTTTAAAAACGTAATTTATTACTTTCAGTAATTTTATAGTTGTCACGAATGTTATTTCAAAATAAAATCTAAAAAATAAATATAAGTGTTAAGAGATTAAAATTAGTATGTAGTTGTCTTCTGTGGTTTAACCACAGATGTAAGTTTTTTATTTCAGACTAAAATAAGCGATCTTAAGGATTATGTTCTATATTTTTTCAAAATCATTACATTAATAATCGTACGATACAAACTTAAATCTGTCCTTAACCCAAACTTTAAAAAAATATTAATGATACTGACGCCAAGCACGAACAGATAAGGCAATTATCACTTGTCTGAATTTTAAGATTCACATTAATTTTATAAAGGCGCTAAATGATTAAAAACAAAAGTGACATGTAAGTAACCTTACTTTTAATATTTATTAATAGCTCTGCTACTAAGCAGTTTTTTCGTGAGTGAACAATTAAGTGTGTTTAATTCAATGGAGGATGATTGACGAGTAGTAATAAAAAATGTTAGCACAGTGGCTTCATCCGAGACAAAGCACAAGCAGCAAGGCGAGTCTGGATGGACGCGTCGCATCGTAAGCCAGTTTTGTTGCGCATTCCCCTGTTTTTAACTTTTTTCCTTCGTAGAGACTTGACGATGGCCCCTTCGCTTTGTTCGAGATGACGAGCGTCTCGTATTTCATCACGATAGTGCCCCACGCTGCAATCGCGCTCGCCGTCCACTAATTTTGTATGGAAATTGTACTTCATTACTCCTTGTCGAACGTCTGTCAGTATGATGTGTAGTCGTGAATGTAACCTAAATTGAACAAGCAATATTTTCTCATAATATGAAATCGTTCCCTCAACCGTGAAGTATGTTTTATTCTGTTTATAGTATACGCGCAAATATTAAAATAAAGTGCACATCATCGTATTATTATTGTTGTCGATTAAACAAAAAATATATCACGTTTATTATTTAATGTATTCACGGCAGTGGATTGTAAATTGATGTTCGCACAAAGGGTCGGCGATTGTAAATTGCAGGTTGTCGGCGAATTGCGTACGTGTCACGAAGTTTCCTTTAATCGCATGTCCGAGTGTGACTCAAGGATACGGCCAAAGCCTAACTGTAAATTATAACAATCAATGAGGGAACCTAAATGTATAATTCAGCAAATAATCACGTGCATGCATCATTCAACCGACACTCGCGAACATTTGCTTGATATGGGTACGTGCCAATATGTTTTAATTTTTTTGTGTTTCGCAATGATTGTATGCCAAGGACCTGCGGAAGGTCAGATACTAAAACAGCAATCTTTATTGTATCTGCAAACATGTTCAGTATTTTTTTGGATTTTGTTAACTGAAACACGTCATTTTTGAAATCCTTATAGAAGCCTAATCCGACTAATGCGCATAAGCATACAACAACAATGAAACGAGTACGTGTTACTTTCAAGTGGTATTCAGAAGTATTATGAGTTCACAAGCGTAGGTGTCTGTGATAGATCGAGACCAATTATTACTAAATCACCGAGCTTTTTGAATCGCCGCGATCGCTGGCATAAGCTCTTAATAAAATGTAGGTTGTATGTAAATTGCCGGGACCAGTAGATGATTTTTGTTTACAATACGCTTTTTATAAACATGCCGACGTAATGCAGTTATGTCGTTAAGTACGTTTAAGATCGAGTAAACAAAGTAACTGACTAGTATTTCCGATATTTTCGACTCAAAGACGACTTGGAGTTTTCCGGTGCAGTAAATAATTTCGATACGATACCTGACTCTTTGAAAATGTATCTAAAAGCTATGTTTTGGTAGTTTTTGCGTCCAGGTGACAGAATGTGCGGCGCGATGCGGGGTGGGGGCGAGAGGCGTTGTTCTTGACACAGTAAAACTAGAAGTGCAGTAGGTGCAGTCGCGACCCACGCGGAGCTTTTTGCGAATTGCGAACATGACTATCCGCGACCAGGCATCTGGGCTTTGAGCTTTGGATTGCGACACGCAACATTGTTGCCTCGTGGCAGTAGTGTCGCCCCACAAGCCGGCAACCGCAGCCGCAGTTGACGAGCGGTTGACTTGCACTATTGTGTTGTATTGTTGCTTAACAACACTAGATAAAAATTGTTACGATGCATTGTCTGCAATTGCTGTTGTTGAAATGGTTTAGCGAAACAAACGTGACATTTGGTTTAGCACAGTTAAATTATTTCTATAAATATTCCATTTGCTGAAATCTGTGAAGATATTATTATGTTCAATGTTCTAAATATTTAATAAAAAAACATAAACCGACGTTATTGCGTTTAAATTAATGAGACAATTTTCAAAGAAATCATGTGCTCCAGAAGCTTGAATTCTATCGTTATTCTATTTGGGCAGCAGCGATAGTCTCTTGGGGCCAGTTGCAGTGGTTCAAGCGTTACTTGAACTATCAATGTAGTGTGATGTTACCGAAAAAACGTGCTCATCTACTCTAGCAAGTCATAACATAAATCAAAATATTTCCTTTCATCAAAACCAGTCGTTCAACCAACAATTGTATTGTCGTGTCTAAAGAAAATTGTTTCCTACTACCGGTAACGTTTTGGATTACGGCGGTAAGGTCGTGCTTCACATCCTGTCAGTTCGACAATGGCCCATCGCCCATCGCTTCGACCTTGCGATGTCTCGAGGTATCATCAGGGTCTCCTCACACACGTCTCTGTCGATCGTCTGATGCGCCGTCTTGCGTGTCTCATTAGGATTGTTACGACTCACGCATCTACCTACTATATATCAAGATTTTAGACAATTGGATGAGCTCAGACAGCCTGTCTTTAACGCTTTCTGCTCGCGGCGAGGTTTAGTGTCTTCACAGAGGCTGTATTTTAGGCTATTGAATGCGCGTGCGTCTTTCGTTATTATTATTTTGAAAAGGATATTATTTCTTTTCGAATTTCATAGTAATATAATAACGGAGTCATGGTTTTCTAGTTTCTACGTTTATAACTATCATTTGAAAATTCTTAACATAATATGCTTAATGTGTATTACACAATAGTTTTTGTTGTTCCACTTTTCAGGATAAAACGGAATGAATTAAATAATATTTATTATTGACAATACAACCGGAAAATGGAAGTTCCCCCGTAGAATATTGAGTAAATGAATGTCGTTAGGGAATTCTGTTGTAAAGCCAACGAAATAAATACTACCTTTCATAGAACTACGAGTACGAATACCGATCCATCTGTAAAGGGTGAATGAGGAAAAATCAAAAGTAGCGGTGCGAAGTTCATAAAAAACCAGTCGTATTACTTTGTGTGGTTATAAACTATTTACTTGTTAAGTTTTTATCCTTTGAAGTTCCAATACAATTAGAAGCTACGGACAAACTAGTTGATACTAAAATGCGTTATCATGAGTGTCTGTCACAATTCACAGTGACATATAACAAGGCACGTCGTTTACACGCTGATTAAGTAGGTGACAAAAAATATGGTAATTTTAACAAATGAGGACTGACCTAAATTGGGCAACCGCCGCTTGTGATTACGCTGGACAAAGAGATAAATTACACATCAGTTTTCACGGAAACAGTCCTTAACAAGGAGAGAGATATGTCACATCACACATCATGTAAGGCATACTTACTGACGATTATTGTTAGTAATCGAGTCTATTTATCGTCTGTCAACATTTAATCGAGTAAGGGGAGAATTAACAAATATCATACGTCCTCGATTGAAGGCAATTTAATTCCTGAAATGTTTACCATTTCATGCATAGTAATTCCATGTATTGTATTAAAAATAAAAAAATACTCAATTTTAACAATATTAACTGCCTATTATTTTACTTAATTTCAGTAACAACGTCATAAGTATCGGTGAATTATTATTAAACAATGTAATATTAGCGTTAATTATTTGCTGAACAGATTTAGTATTTCATTGTCGAACAGTTAATGACCGAGACAAAGACTCGAGAGCTCTATCTGTGGCATAAATAAATCTTGTCACTCGGTACATACTTGTCTAATATTAGACTATAATTCGGTGCCAAATTGTACCGTGATATTTATATTTCGATAAATCCGTATGATATGAAGCGCTGGCTAAAAGATGCTTTCAATTTGTTTCAATCTGAAATTCGATTTCAGTTCACCGTTATCAAACTAAATGAAATCATAAGGTCTTCTTATAGAATCCGCACACGAAAGAAAGAAACTTTTCATACTGTAAAGTTTATTTATGAAATAGATACGTTTGTACTATATAGTGCCTAGTAGCTTCTGCGATTAAAAGTTTTTCTCTTTTATCTTGACATTCTTGACCTATAAATTATAATGTAAATTATACTTTTTATTTTTTATTAATAAAGATGACGACGTGAAGAGAGAAATTGTTGTAATAACCGTAAATGGATAAAACTGTTACAATACGATACAAGCTTTATGACTGTCTCCATATCAATATGATTCTTGAACTCAATAAATCAGCCACTCCACTGCCCTTAATTTACTGCATTAATTAATGGCTGTCGATTTATATCGAGTCGTTGGCAGCTTCAAATTTAAAATTTGTACAAGGATGTTTTAAGTGACTTAGTGACAGACGGATCTTTTCATTGACTGGACGTCATCCGAGGTTCAACGGATGGCAAACAATAGTGATTGTCACTTAAACGGAATTGAGAAGTGTCGTCGTCGCTTTTAACGCCCATTTGATCGTTTTATAGAAAACTGACAATCGCTTCCTTCGTCGGCGAACTATCAGACTCAGTACATTGACTGGCGTAATTTGGTAAGTGTAGACAAGTGTTGTCGAGAGATCAACTCCGTCATCGCATCTCAGACGTTGCGCAACGGACACTTGCAAATCAAAAGGCGATGTTGTCAACTGTTTATGGTTACGTGCGCGATTATATAAATGAGACCAATATTCATATCGATCCGTTTTCTACATACTGTATGGTAATATACTTCAAGAAAGACCACACTCCACGTCCACACACAAACTTGTTACAAACATTACAGAAACAAAAGTACATTGTTGTTGTTTTAATCTTGTAGTTGTAACAGATACTGGTAGTAGAAAGTCAGTGTGATTCATTTTGCAGTTTTTCTGTTGGTTTTCTGGCTCGTTGAAACGGTGACCGAGCACCTAGAAGTTCCAAAAAGTGTTCTGTAAAATCTTTGGGATGAAGATAATTATGAAGACGACGTCCAAGACGATGAATGTGCAGATAAAACCTACGTTGAAGGCAGAACATGCGATCTTTACTAGATGGAGCTAGTTGCGGAGGAGCCGTTATAGCTAGTTGGGTTTAGGAGGTGGTAGGAGCGCGGTCGGCGCGGGATCGATTAGCGAACCGGTCCCAGTACGTTGACTCCCGACAGCCGGCTGCGCCCTGCGCCTACGAACGCGAATTGTGCAGTTTGTGCACCTCTCGCCATTGCACACGCCCCCCTCCCTCTTCCTCCTCTTCGCCCTCTCGCCCGGCTTGACACGATCGCCTTGTGTATCGCAGACACGACAGCCCTTGTGGGGCTCATGACTCCATTTATAATTCAAACTTGATAACTAATATCGGCATGAAGTAAGATACTTACCTACTCGCGAATAGCCCGAGACTTTGCGTTGGATGGAAATTATTTATTAGTCGATAAGTTGGCATGAGAATGGTGACCGATCGATAACTGTTCTTTTAGAACCAATATAGACCAGTTTCATAAATTACTTATCTTCGTAATTATCCAGACTACGTACTCCAATATCTACTAAGAGTTCATTTTTCGTTGATGTCAAAGGGTCTTTGTGGTATGTTGCATCTATTGATACCAATGATAATAAATAAGTTTTATTCTGGTATGTTAGCACCATGTATTTTTGTGGCATCGCTTTAGTTATCTATTCTGTAATCCATAGATAAAATACATATAAAATGTTACGCTATAACGGCCTAACTTGGCTAGCTCTAAATAGTCGCATCAAGTGCAAGCAAGGCGATGAAGGTTCAGCCGGTCCAGGCAGGCAGTACATAAAAGTACAGTAAACCATGTCTAGTTTCTCTCGTTCAGTCGCCAGCCACCACCGACTGGTTCCACGGGCAGCTCGTTATTTTAACTACACATGTCCGCTTGTATGTAATTGCTGGCAGGTGCAGGTGCGGCCGTTCAGCTCGTCACTCGCGATTAAAGAAAAACATACTGTTTTTACAGTGGACCTGCTTTGACGTCTCCAACTCCAACTCTCCACGTTCCGTGTTTTGCTCCATTATAAAATACTGCTTTCGATTCATATGGATTGGTTTTAATAGAACGTCATGTGATTGTTGCCGTTGAGCTCAAAAGAAGGTTCACTTATTGGAACTCCAGTCGTATCAGGCCTCATATCAATTTAAAGGTAATGTTTGGCTCAAAGATACCATCGTCTTCTATAGATAAATTGCTTTGTTCTGCAGAGGAGAGAAGAGTTGGCTTTAAGGTCTGGTCAACTCGGGCGGTTGGCTCATCTGGAAGGAATTAAATCGATATTACATTCGTCGTATGTCATATGTGTTTTGTGATACTTTTGGCAAAGTAATTTTTTTACGTCAAACGATTCTACATTTTAAAGCGCTACCGAATTCAAAAACTGTGTGTGTGTACGACATTTCCATCGTAATTTATTCACCAAATTAAAAATCACCTATGTGCTTGCTACACAAAAGTTTATCGGTTTTTATCGATGTTCTCAAAAAGTTGTTTTTTACACATAAGAGGTCTTAAAGTCGCAACGACGATTTTACTTATTCGAATCTTATAGGAAGTATCGTAACTATTATATTATAAGCGCGTTGAGGCGATTAATTGTTAAGAGACAGTGTTTTTATCTAAAGTAAGCTGGCCACTTGGTGTTACGTGACAACTATTGCCCATAATTTTAATACTAGCACTCGGCTAATGTTTATGATTATTTACTTATACCGGAAGTACACCATTATTTTCAGTAATTAACTTTAATTTCTACTTTCTGATATAATTTACGTCAACATTACACAGCTGTTACGACTTCCGAGGATAGTTGACTAATGCTACTGTACCCTAGTTCTAATGTAATAATCGGTTCGTCGACAGCCGTTCCTGTAGTCATACTTTCACTGGTTAAAATGTATAATGGAGTCAGTTAAATTTAAACTTCTCTATCATTTCTTCTCAAAATCTTCCGGAAGTGGGTGCATTTAGTTAATTTACTAACTGATGGTGCCTAATAACTGCATGAAACTTTGTATTTCTGTAGAAGAATTAAGCAGAAACATCCCATCGGTATAATGAAACTTGGTAGGTATGTCAGTGAAGGATTAAACATTAAACAATCCTCGTTTGTATTAACTGGCTGCGATGGAGAGCGATAAAGTTGTCTGTTAGGTTGTGGAGCCCGGGAGGCAAGGGCGGAGGGCGGCGGGCGCGGGGGCGCGGGCGTCGAACCCGGCGCGGCGTGGGTCGGGGGTCACCAGACACGCGTTGCGCGCGCGCCTATGATCCTACAGTCCTACACTCGTACATTATACAGTCCCCTATTGTATGAGGATCGCTGGTATAATTTTTTTTTGGGATATCGTGATGAGATGACAAACGCAGAGTCATGGGGCAAATAGTTTACTTTAATCCTGATGGTAATAATGTCCTTAATTCTATATTCATTAAGTTGAATATTTCTTTTAAAGGAGTTAACAATTATCTTTATTATGTCGCTTGTTTAGCAGATTTATGTATAATGCGTCTATGGACTCTATCCCTTTTGTTTTCGTGATATTTTTAGAAAGGGTTATTGCTTATGAATATTCAAAGGATTTTCACACGTGATACAAACATTATAATTATGGTTTAGTTAGAGACACCTTACTTGTTATTAAGTTTTAGGCAATTTGTATATTCTTTGATTTCGGATTGATAATCTGTAGTATTTTTACAGCTCTGTTTTGCAAATGCATGCTGTATATTAAGATTGTTATTCATAATAATGTATCTAAAAAGTTAAATAAAAAATAACACAGCTTAACATTAAATGAACAAAACACCGCACAGCTACTGCCTTGCAGCATATCTGTTTAACGTAATAGAAAATCCCATACTTGGCAACATCTCAAACGCATGCACATAACGGTTAATATGCACTATATTTATAGTACAAATTGGACATGGATTCATCTGCGCCACTTTGAATAGAGCCAGCATAGATAAGTAGATACATCCGCAGCCAAGACTTTCATAATTCATATTATAACTACTCCTTTGTTAGACAATACATATCGAATATTGAAGGCCGTTCAGTCGAATGTCGGCCGAAGGCCTCATGGCGGAAGACGTAAATTTTTGTTTTCCGCACTGTCCAAACTTAAGTTAATATTAAATGCGCTGCGATGTCAATTCCTTGCATGAAATGTCCCTCCGACACGTTTATTTTTGTTTTTATTGTACGGATTTTATACCACTTGGCAGTTAATAATAATTCGTCATTTCGCGCCGGAGAAGGTAGCTATTGTTGATGCAGAGATTTGCGAGCGCATCGCACTGCTCACGGTCGACGCGGAGGTCTGGCTGCGGCTTTGTATTTACTGTCAAACCGCAAATATTTTTGATTGTAACGCAGCGTTTCCAAGTATTGGATGTAACTTTTGAACAATGCTTTATTTTCATTTTGAATGCGTTAGATCAAATAATACGATTTTGGTTTAAGTAAGCTTCCCCTATGTTATGGTAGATTGCACAGAGCACACTCACTAGCCTTGCTCACTCCTACCCATGTAACAGTGGGCGGTTGATAAACTGACTAGCCGAGACGAGCGCAGTCCCCGCCCGTCGTCGGGTCGGGCGCAGCTATCGAAAGTTTTGTTGACCTATGAATTAAGATCTTCTGAGAATAATTGAGAGCGGCTTTATTAATCTAATTCGAACAGCTAGACGTGTACAATGAATCAGTGAGTCAATCGAGAAAGTAAACCACTAAGCATTGTTCCGAGTGGTTAGCCGGCGCACTGGCGGTGCGTGGGCGCAGGCAGCGGCGCGAATTAAAGCAGCTCTCTATTCATTACTCATCGTTATTGCTATTGCCGTTTTTGGGAGACGAAAGCGAGTGTAGGCTTCATTTATCCGAAGCTCAGATATTCGGCCTGTTTAATTTATATTATCATTAAATAAAAGTGAAATTGTTACGCGTCCTTAAAAGCGTTTATTTCGCACTTTCGACTTTACTGTCTTTACTTGATGTGCACGTTGGGGTTTTATGATCAATTAAGGTGTACATTTTTACGTGTGGGTTTTGACACTCGCCGAAATTAGAAATGCGGGTGAATCACAATTATAATACCTTATACATTTTTATGAAGTAGTTGGATTTCCCAAAAAATGTGGACATTGAATTCCGTTTAGTAATTACGCATCTGTGTCCGTTCTGAATGTGGGGTGGCATCGATAAAAACCTAACGTCCAATTGAACTGTCGTTTATGAAAAGCAAGTTGTACGCATACATTGTTTGCGATTCATTTTTTATTTAACTTTAAAGGTCATCTTGATGCCGTCCTTATAATATTCTTCTTTTATGTTATGGAACGCATGGCCGGTGCGCACACATGACTAACCTTTGTCATCGCCGTATATCGTTTCACGCTCAGTGAGCGTTTATTTGAGCGTACCTGGACCTTTACACCGGTGTCTGTGTTTAAATAACGACAATATTATTATTATCATAATACCTATTAATAACTAAATAAACTTGCAGTATTTAAACATCTTTTGTTTTTGTATCTACCTGTAATAAGTAATGAATAATCTGCAGTGTTAAAATGATCGGAGATCTGACCATCTTTGACCACATCAAACTCTTCCTGTTTTGTTTGTACCATCTCGCTCCGTGTTCTTGCGTGGTAATAGAGTATTTTATTAATTAATACGCTTTTATTCGCTTCAGACGTATGTTAGTATGTATGTAACTAATGTAACGGAATCTTTGAACATGATTTTGACCCCTTCAAAATGTCGGATTAACTCGAAATTTGGCATACTAATTAAGTACCGATGACAATTCAATATTTAAAGAAAAGAAGAAAGAAAGAAACCTAATTACACGTTTTATATTAGCTTTAAACAGTCAGATTTCTTTCAAACTTCGTATACTTATCGAGGATCGATGACAATTCAATATTTAAAGAAAAAAAGAAAGAAAGAAAAAAAAGCAAACAATCATCAAAAAATCAAACTAAAAGTGAAAAAATAAGTAATAGTAAAAACTAAAAAACGCTTTTATAGAAAATCCAACTAAAAAAATAGAAAATAAAATTGAATTAAGAATCATGTATTGAAAGTGTAATAAAAGCGTGGGGTGCATGGTGTCAATGAGTAGAAGGGATAATATATTTAAAAGCACCCCACGGTTTTTTTACAATTACACGATTCTTAATTCAATTTTATTTTCTATTTTTTTTTGTTGGATTTTCTATAAAAGCGTGTTTTTTAGTTT
The DNA here is from genome assembly GCA_911387775.1 of Thymelicus sylvestris. Lineage (NCBI taxonomy): Eukaryota > Metazoa > Arthropoda > Insecta > Lepidoptera > Hesperiidae > Thymelicus > Thymelicus sylvestris. Next base: position 13,142,184 of record OU426896.1, on the reverse strand, counting down.
TTTTAAACTGTTTATTTTCCTGGCTAGAAATCACCCTCACAAGAATCAATCGTGAAACGTTTCACAGCACAGAGTTGGTAAATTTTAATTTTTTTGCGAAAACAAAGACAATCATTGAAACATGTTGACGTATCAATACATTATTGTATTATTTATTGTAAAATAAATTTACATATTAAAATGCAAATACAAAAGATAACACGAATGTGAGTCAGTGAGTGAGAGCTACATTACTGTACAAATGCATTCCATGATTGAATTATATTAATATTATACGTACTTCTTGCAATATATGAAAATGTATAATAGAACAAGTGTGTCTTAAATACGTATTGAAACAGAAAATTTTATTAAAGAATTTAAAGATGCACATTGGAAAACTACTGCTAAATTGCGGAAAGATTAAAATCTGTGGGAGAGTGATTTTTTGATAGTTGTCTTGCTGAATGAGATATTTCTATTCGGCTGTGATTGTACCTGTACTACAGGAAAACGCCGTAATTTTGTCAATTATTACGGCAACCGATCAACTCAGAGCATTGAGTTCTGGTAGAGCAGAACAATATAATTTGTTAATCATTACATCAATCGATCTACAGCGCACCTTTCAACCCAGTTAATCAGTCTGCCAGCGTCAATCATAGAGTAAAATTTAAAATTGACTTACGATTTTAACCTATCTTAAAATTTTGAACGTTATTTATTTTCAAACTAGAAACTACTTATAAAAATCTAAGATAGGCTCACTGATAACGCTCAGACTAAATTGGTTGATCAGAAAGCATTTAATTTTTAATACTTTATATTACATAGGCGATGACCACTAAAAGCAAGATTCATAAAACATCTTCCTTGAAAAGAGTACATTCATACTTATTTGATGAAGTAAATGCGGTTATATTTTAGCTTGAATTTTGCATGAAGTTGTAAATGTAGATATTCTCCTACGACAGAACCAGAATACATACATATTTGTCTCAATTTATTCTCAGTGCAGCGGGCGGATAATAAGCTCGTTATAACTTATAGTACAATCTCTTATTCTACTGCAGTCGTGTATAAATTTGAATGTTACGCCATTAGATTAACATGTTGGTACGCTGTCGGCGGCACCCGGCAACCCGATGGAAACAGATGTTTTCTGTAAAGAAACGTCTCGACGACGCTATGTTTACTTTTACTAATATACACAAAAAGTATAATAATGTGATTGTTCATTGTGGAACGTGCAGTCTCGTAGAAAGTAGTACCGCCGCGTGCAAGAACGGTAATTACTGCATCTGTATTGTTCTGCCGTGACATTCATGACAGTCGGATGTTTATTGAAAACAATCGCTTCACGTCGCGCACTGTCGTACTGTCGTTTGTCGTCTGTGATAATGTTATCTTGCTTGGATAATATGGTGTAAGGGACATTTTGCTGGCCACAATCAAATTACCTATGTAATTAGTACAGAAGATAAATGGAACGTGACTAAAAACGTTTAAAGCTAAATCTCATATTCAATTATACCAATTATTACAATAGGAAATTTTCTTGGCTTGGTTCATATCAAATGGGATGACTACATTAACAAATAAAAAATATTTTTTATTGTTGAGCAATGAAATCGATTACATGTGTTGAGAGCCAACGTAGCCTTGGTCAGGTTATATTATAATTGATTACAATTACATCGATGCTTCCGGAATCCCAAAACTTATAACAGATATGATTTTACACCAAACTCTATTTGGTCATCAATTTTATTTAGCTCCAAAAATAAAACAAAAACATTCTTTGTTGAAGCACTCAAAAAGTTTTGTAAATGCCTTTCTCCGCTGGAGTTATAAAGCGTATCATAATTTTCACTTTCGCTATTATATTGTCAATCAAATTTGGAAAGAAATTTATAATTAGCACAAACTAATTACTTAATATTTGAAACTTCTCTCATTACGTAGGCGTGTAGGTGTTAGCTGCGGCCATAAATTAAATACTATTTTTAACATTAACATAATTTTAACTTGGTTCATGCCAGCGACTTTAACAATAATTTAGTGACCGCCCGCGCCGTCTAGTGTACCTATTTTAAAATAATAAGAGTGAAGAGAGCGATTTATGTACAAAGCTGTAACTTTGCAAGACCGAAGCGTTTTAAAATACGTTTTTGCGTTACTTGGAAAAAGATGAAAATAATCCATTATTTTCATATAGGGACATCAACATATATTTTTTTCGTATTTTCTTCATTATGCTTCGAATCTTTTTGTAAGATCTTCTAAAAATCCTTCAAACAAACCATTTCAACCATAAAATAAACAACACACCTTTCGTGGGGAGAGTATTTACCTCTTATTTACCGAGTGAAAGCTTCCAATGACGACTAACCATAATAATATGTTATTTATCATGTAACATTTATATTACAATCTGTTCCGTGGAACTAAAGTATAAGTAGATATTAATGAACTTGTTTTTATGGCATTTAAATCACATCTGCCCACAAACAACCTAACCCATTACAGTTGCACGTATACAATTAGATCATTAATTTGATTCGATCTTTTTCTGTTTCCGTCTTACTCATTAATTGTAATGTACGTAACGGTCGGCCTAATGGTTTCAAAATATGTTACACGTTACCTGTAAGTCAATTGGGCGACAGATCTTCATTGTATTCAGATGAGAGATAATCGGTTGTGCCCAATCAATAAATATATGCATAGGTATATATGCATAGGTATATATTACATAGGTACATTACGGTGTATGTTGAGTGCCATATTTTATGTTGGATATTATTTTACTTTTAAAAGATGTCCATTGTTGCATGTACCTAGTCTTGCCATAAATACTGAAACAAAGAAAAAAAAATTTTTTTCTATTGCAAATAACATTTATTACTTTTACAGTGTGTTAGTTTAATACATAAATATAAAATAAATTAAAATATAAAAAGCTTATTCGAAATGGTCTCCATTGGCTGCAATACAATCCTTTAAACGTTGAGGCCAGTTATCAATTGAAGCACGCACTCTTTCCATGGGAAAATTCTTCACTGCCAATCGTATGGATTGTTTTAGGGACTCCAAATTATCATGGCGTTTAGAGCAAGCCGTACTCTCTAAAACTGACCATAAATCATAATCTAGCGGATTAAGATCGGGACTAGACGACGGCCAGTCTTCAGCTCTGATAAAGTCCGAAACGTTCGTTTCCAACCAAGACTGCGTAGACCGAGCTTTATGACCCGGCGCCGAGTCTTGCTGGAAGGACCATTCTTGGTTATTGAACATGTTTTTGTTAAGGGGCTTCACTACCTTCTCAAGAATGGTATCTTGATACACTTGTGCCGATGTTTTGATACCTTTTTCACAAAAGTATGGCTCAGTCACTCCTTCATAGCTAATACCCCACCAAACCATCACTGAAGTCGGATAGTGCCCACGTTGCACTCTGTCGACTAATTGGGAAGCTTCCTTAGAGCTTTGAGCATAAATACAGTCATTTTGTTTGTTAAAATGTTGCTCAATTGTAAAAATTTTCTCATCCGTAAACAAAAAAATTCTGTGACCTCCCTTGGCGTACCGCTTCAGTAGTTGTTTCGATTTTACCACCCTATTCTTTTTTAAATTATCAGTTAAGAAATGACCAGTACGTCTCTTATAGGCTGCAAGTCCTAAGTCATCTTTTAAAATACGCGACATGGTTCTAGGTGCTATCTTCATCTCCCGAGATAAAATCTTTTGCTTTCGGACAGGATTTCTTCGAATTCTTTCCCTTACTGCTTTGACCACCTTTTTCGTACGAACACTACGTGGACGGCCAGATCTTTTTCTGTCACAAACAGAGGAGGTCTCATTGTACCTATTAATAGCCCGGTACACAAACATTTTACTAATACCAAGCGTATGGAGAGTTTTAGAAATTGCATTTGGCTCCATACCTACTTTGTGTAATGCAATCACAGCGATTCGGTTCTCTTTATCACCCCACTCCATTTTAATATCGCAAAATATTGTACAATGTATTGGCGCCAAAATGAGAAAACTCAATGAACAATCATATAAAAATGATAGATTCCAAATTCAAATGTAATATTTTGTTTATTTTAAATTGTAACAGTATTTATGGCCAGACTAAGTATGTCGCAGGAAAGTGATGAAAACCGAGATTAATCAAATCCCTAAGTGCTTGTTCACACTGAACTCGCGGGCGCGGGCGCGGTCGCGAAATATCAAACATATGACCTACTATGAAAGTGTTCACATCAAAACGCGCGCGCGGTGTATGTAGCGTTTACCGCGACCGCGCCCGCGCCCGCGAGTTCGGTGTGAACAAGCACTAAGGGCCATAAACAGTAGACGCCAACTCAAGCCTAAAAACAGTTCAGTTATGCTAGCTAGGTCGCTAATTTTATTTAAGCGGAAATAGGACCCCCGCTAACAAAATCAAGATTTCATCATTTCACTAAAGCATTTTATTGAATTGAAGAAATTACAGAAATTCTTTAGAGAAATGACCCAACGGAGTTGTTATATTTTCTTAGCAAATACTAGTTATGTAGTACACCAAAATACAACAAAGGACGTGGAATCACTGCTAAGCAGAATTCAAAGTAAGACGAATTACAACATAACGAGTTCATGTCACCGGCGAAAGAAAGGCTACCTCGTATGACGTACATACGAGTCCAAAGACAAAAAACTGAGAACGTCTTCGACAATTGAGGTTAACACAATCATTTACGAATGATGAGTCAAGAAGGAGTCGAGCTAACTGTACCGGTCTAGGTACCAGCCCGCTCCGGTTGCCTACTTTTGCAGATCACATTACCTGCACTCGAAACCTCTGTACGATTCATTGCCGTCCACTGTACCATCTTTGTTCGATCTGTTGAAATCATAACTCGCCGCCGACGTATCATTGAATTCATTAATACCTACTTCCAATGTGTGTTGTATTGTGACTTGTGTGACACTGTGCCACATTTAAAAGACGATTGTAAATTCTTTTGTTGGTGTTGAACGGCATGTTACCGCAATTAGCTATACCGATTTATTTTAGAGAATATTGAAATAATATACATTCATGTATTGATTTTAACGTTTGTAGCTATATTCATCTTATTCCATAATTTCACAAATTTAAAATATTACCTATAATAGCCATTCTCTAAAATCTATCCATCCATACTACACAAGCCAATTGACTTCTTCAAAATATGTCAAAAATTTAAAATACAACATTATTGTGTTAGTTTTTTTTGCTTTACTTACTTAACTGACCTATCCAGAGATTATTGGAAAATTATTATTATAAACGCTCGCTAATAAAATAATACAGCAATCGCTGTAATACGTTTGTTTGTCCACATTTTGGACATTAGGTTAAATGAGAAATGTGAATTTATTTATTTGAAGATGGCTCCACTGGCCAGTCAATAACGTTTTGTACAACTCCCTCCTAGTCTCCTTCGCCACTTCCTGTTCCTCTCTGTTACTTTTATAAAATTGCTCCGTTACTTTCTAATTTAGTTAGCTTAACACATTGACTTTTTTTGATAAACATTGTAGTTATCTAGTACAAATACAAAGACGCTCGTTTTGAAAAAAGTATTATTAATATTGGAGGAGGAGGAGGGAGAGGGGGAGAGGGAGAGGGAATTTAATGGTTTCTGATTTGTTAAATCTACCAAAATTATAAAAGTTAAAAGTAACAACAAAGTACATTCACTGATTATTAGGCGATACGAAGTTCGCCAAGACAGCTAGTGTTAAATATTTAATGATGTCAAAGAAGTATAAATTCTCACGCGCGTACATAAGTACACGTTTAATTTTTTGATAAACAATGTACATAGTTTGTCTAAATATATTTATTTAGGTTACATACATTTGATATCGAAACATTCCACATGTTTTTTTATAAATCGATTTAAAATCGATGTTTTTATTAATAACTTCACAGAAGCTAGGTCATGACATCGACATAGCACAAAACCTAGTAAATCATTCCTCATCCCATATAGTCTACTCAATAAGTTCAAAATGGTTGAAATTAGACATACTGCTCTTAAAAATACGTGCGATAGCTCATTCTGTTCGGAATGATGTCTAGAAAAATGTTTCGGAAGCGTTTACCAGCACGTAAAAAATTGCAAAAGTTATTGACAAAATAAAGTTGAAAAAAAAAAGTATTTTGTTTTTGGTAATCACTCCGAAACTATTAATATTTAAGAAATTTTAAAACAAGATTCTTAAAGAAGAGGAAATTTTCAAACAATGACTCGCGACTCTCGAAACTCTATCTCCATTATTTATAACTTTAATTTAACGCTGAAAATGGGTCTCCACGCGGCATTTTTAAGTTGCGCGTGCGACGTCAAAACCGAGTTCGTCACACTCAATAATTTTTTAAGGTATTAATTATTAATTAAAAAAAATAAAAAAAATGTGGTGTATTTCAAACGCTTCAGAAAATTTGCTCCCGTTGGAAATTTTGCTTAAAGTTAATTTTTCAACAAGTTAGACGATTGTTAATTAACTACATTTTCTCGAACTTCCATTTTCATTGTACATTAAAAAAAATGTTTAAGTAATTGTCCTATAAATTTTTCGCTTCGTGGAGCACTTCTTATATACACTCGGGTGCAATGAAATCGCACATTTGATTTTTTTCTGCAAAATACAAATTTTTTTTTTTTCTGAAAGATACATATATATTTTTTTAATATGGAATTAAAGCTGGTTTCATTACCTATCCAACGATACCATACAAGCCGTTATTACTTTACCCTACGGCCAAGAATTAATGACAACAAAAAAACCCTAAAATTAACTCCCTTAGGTTACCGTAGTTTGCCAGACTAATGCAGGTATAAAAAGGCATGTTTTGAGTAAAATGTCATCAGTTGCATTTCAACGCTCAAACTGAAAGGACGTCCAGTGACTACAGCTGCAATAATTATCGAAGAAAATGGATACTACGCCAGAAAAAGCCGCTCAAGTCGTTGCTCTAATTGAAGCAGGCCAGAACCAGAGTGCTGTAGCTCGACAGCTGAATATCAGTCGATATTCAGTTCGTCGTGTATACCAGCGCTATCGGGAGACTGGTGGCTATGAACGACGAAGAGGATCTGGTCGAGCTAGAGCTACAACTCAGCGCGACAACCGATTTCTCGTAACGACGGCTTTGCGAAATCGTCGCCTGACAACCGTTGATCTTGCACATCATCTCCAAGAGGTGCGTGAAGTGGAAGTCAGTCGGTGGACGGTCAGAAGGAGACTTGCTGAAGGCGGCCTAACAGCGCATAGGCCAGCAAACGGCCCTAAATTGGCGCCAGCTCACCGCCAAGCCCGTCTTCGATTTGCACAGGAACATGTGAACTGGACAGTCGACCAATGGCGAACAGTTCTGTTCTCAGACGAGTCTAGGATGTGTCTCCATGGCAATGATGGACGAGGGCGGGTCTATAGAAGGCCTACAGAGAGATTTGCCCCGTGTTGCATCACGGAACGCGTTGCATATGGCGGTGGTTCGTGTATGTTCTGGGGTGGAATCTCTTTGGAAGCCAAAACTGAGCTTGTCTTCCTCACTGGGGCCAATATAAGGCGTCCAACAAGGGGACTAACTGCTCGGAGGTACGTCGAAGAAGTTCTCCAGGAACATGTCGTACCATTTAGCGGTTTCATTGGAGAGAACTTTCTCTTTATGCATGACAATGCAAGACCCCATACCGCTCAAATTGTAACGCAGTACCTTCAAGAGGTGAATATCAAAACAATGGTGTGGCCAGCTCGGAGTCCGGACCTTAATCCGATCGAACACGTCTGGGACAATTTAAAAAGGAAAATAAGAGACCGAAATATTGCTCCAGCTAATCTCCAGGAGCTGCAAACTGCGCTCAAGGAGGAATGGGACGCTATCCCACAAGACTCTATCAATCACTTGATAGAGTCGATGGGAAACCGGTGTCGAGCGGTAATTCAAGTAAGAGGGGGTAACACTTCGTATTAATAAAGGTATTTTTGTAAGAAAAGGGTGTTTTTTTTTTAAGCCTTCATTTCCCACACAGTTTTGTCAAGGAAACTTCTTTTAATAAAGGATGAATTTGTAATTGGTGTTTTTTTTTGGCAGTAGGATAAAGTAATAACGGCTTGTATGGTATCGTTGGATAGGTAATGAAACCAGCTTTAATTCCATATTAAAAAAATATATATGTATCTTTCAGAAAAAAAAATAATTTGTATTTTGCAGAAAAAAATCAAATGTGCGATTTCATTGCACCCGAGTGTACATGCTTAACGAGATCACGTCATAAAAGTTTAAAAAGTTTTAATACTTTGTGTATAATAATTTTATAAGTTGAACAAAAAATGAAAAATCCAAATAACATTATTGAAAATATTTTTTTCCCAATTTATTATTACATAATCGTTTTGGAATTCATAAAAGACATTTACTGACTTGAAAAAAAAAAATTCCCTCATTTTTTTATAATTTTTTTATTAACAAATAGACTATTTCAATGCTTTCAAGAAAAACTTTCTTAATACCTTATTCTTTATAAAATATTATGATTTTTGAAAAAAAAATTTTTTTCTTAATAATGATATTTAATTGTTTATAATCGTTTTTTAATATTTCTATTGTTTGAATAATTAGTCAAGAATTTTTTTTTTCTTAAAAATTATAATTGACCGTCTTTAATAGAAATATAAAAAAATAATTTTTTTATCAACAATTTCATTGTTTTTTAACTTAACAATTTGTTATAAACAAATTCTCAACTTTTTATATATTTTTTCTGAAACTCCTAAAAATAAAAAAAAACAACGATGTATAACAAAGTACAGATAAAAACTTTTTTAAATTTTTAAATTTCGATTCGATAAAAAAACGAAAAAATTGTTTGTTCAACTTATAAAATTATTATACACAAAGTATTAAAACTTTTTAAACTTTTATGACGTGATCTCGTTAACCATGTATATAAGAAGGGCTCCACGAAGCGAAAAATTTATAGGACAATTACTTAAACATTTTTTTTAATGTACAATGAAAATGGAAGTTCGAGAAAATTTAGTTAATTAACAATCGTCTAACTTGTTGAAAAATTAACTTTAAGCAAAATTTCCTACGGGAGCAAATTCTTTGAAGTGTTTCGAATACACCATATTTTTTTTATTTTTTTTAATTAATAATTAATACCTTAAAAAATTATTGAGTGTGACGAACTCGGTTTTGACGCCGCACGCGCAACCTAAAAATGCCGCGTGGAGACCCATTTTCAGCGTTAAATTAAAGTTATAAATAATGGAGATAGAGTTTCGAGAGCCGCGAGTCATTGTTTGGAAATTTCCTCTTCTTTAAGAATCTTGTTTTAAAATTTCTTAAATATTAATAGTTTCGGAGTGATTACCAAAAACAAAATACTTTTTTTTTCAACTTTATTTTGTCAATAACTTTTGCAATTTTTTACGTGCTGGTAAACGCTTCCGAAACATTTTTCTAGACGTCATTCCGAACAGAATGAGCTATCGCACGTATTTTTAAGAGCAGTATGTCTAATTTCAACCATTTTGAACTTATTGAGTAGACTAATAATAGATCAGTAGAACGGCTCGCAAATCGCTGCCGCCACCACCGCCGTCGGCGCAATAACTGGTTTCTCAATAATAAAATCGAGATATTCCAACACGGTATAAACAATACCACAAATTAATTATCGAAGTAATGTATATATGACCCACTTGTACGAGGTACAGATACGTGTACGACCCACGCAACCCGACTAGAATAACACAATAAGATATTGTTTGCTTCGATTCCATGGAACTTTATGCATAAACATCGCGTCAAAAGCATCCCTAGGGTGCGATAACGAGGACGGTTCCGGTTCAGATTACCATATCGAAAAATAAAAGAGAATTGAAGTGCTGAAATAAAAGTTCTACATGTAAACTTTATATACAGGGTTATTTGTAACTCGACGTATTCCTGGCGGGAGCTGATGAAGGAGTCAAAATGCAATATATTTGATGTTCATTTGTATGAGCAAAAAAAAAATTCTTGCTACTTGTGGAGATATTTGCAATTTAAACTTTTTTCGTTATTTACCCGGATTTTTGCATTTAGGTACAAATTGAAAAAAAAATACGTATGGTATGGTTATTATTTAAAATTATTTTTCTAACTAACACTTCAATAAAGCCCACCTTACCTTATTAAGATGAAAATTCCTTCTGAATGAAAAACTACGAGCTACAACAAAAACAAAATTATTTAAAAAATACATGTTACTTGACAAAATATGTTGTCTGGTTGAAAAAATTACCATGACACTAGGCGTACAAGTTATTAAAAAAACTTGCCCATTTAATCAGCTTTTTAAAAAGGTATTAATGTTAATCCAAAAACATGTAATTCTTAACAAAAACGGCGTTTCACTCGTCGTAGGTAGAGCATATTTCAGGGTTAAAAAGTATAAAGCATAAAAGTAATGCACAAACTATTATTTTTTGTTCATACGTTCAGGATTCGGACCTGTATAAGAAATAGAGGGGCTCATATCGAGCAAGATGTATAAACAAAAAAATAATAGTTTGTGCATTACCATTATGCTTTATACTTTTTAACCCTGAAATATGCTCTACCTACGACGAGTGAAACGCCGTTTTTGTTAAGAATTACATGTTTTTGGATTAACATTAATACCTTTTTAAAAAGCTGATTAAATGGGCAAGTTTTTTTAATAACTTGTACGCCTAGTGTCATGGTAATTTTTTCAACCAGACAACATATTTTGTCAAGTAACATGTATTTTTTAAATAATTTTGTTTTTGTTGTAGCTCGTAGTTTTTCATTCAGAAGGAATTTTCATCTTAATAAGGTAAGGTGGGCTTTATTGAAGTGTTAGTTAGAAAAATAATTTTAAATAATAACCATACCATACGTATTTTTTTTTCAATTTGTACCTAAATGCAAAAATCCGGGTAAATAACGAAAAAAGTTTAAATTGCAAATATCTCCACAAGTAGCAAGAATTTTTTTTTTGCTCATACAAATGAACATCAAATATATTGCATTTTGACTCCTTCATCAGCTCCCGCCAGGAATACGTCGAGTTACAAATAACCCTGTATAACTAACAACGGTATAGCTCACTTCAGAATCAGATGTGCGTGCATTCTCAAAATTGGGTACAACGGTTTTCCCTTCACGTATAAAAACTAAACTATGGATTGCTTTATATTATTTTCGTATGCATTAATATTAGGCACTACATCTTTGTAAAAGAAACCAATATTAGGAAACCAGCCTAATGTAAGATGCATTTGATTCTTCTCAAAAAATTTCCTACTCCAATAACATTCATTCACAGGATTGTTCTTAATTGTTATTTAGTTGCATATTTTTAACCGACTTCAAAAAAAGGAGGAGGTTCTCAATTCGACTGTATTTTTTTTTTTTTTATGTTTGTTACCTCAGAACTTTGGACTGGGTGAACCGATTTTGATGATTCTTTTTTTAATCAAAAGCTGATGGCTGTCATGTGGTCCCACATAAATTTTATTGAGATCTGACAATGGCATCCATGAGAAAACTACATAAGTCGTAAATTTGTGTTAAGATGTGCGCGACAAATTGACGAATAACTCAATATCACGTCAACCGATTTCGATGATTCTTTTTTTAATAGAAAGCTGGTGCTTGTCATGTGGTCCCACATAAATTTGAACGAGATCTGATAAGTAGTTTTTGAGAATTTGAAGTCGGTTATTTTTTGTTAGTAAAATTTAGATTATTTCTTGTGTTCTCGTGTCTAGAGATAATAATTGTAAGAATATTTTTGTTCGATTAGTAACGAATAATCAGTTGACTTCATGGTGTGCGCGTGTAGCTAACAAGGCGCTTCGTAGTCAGGAAACAGCGTGGCAAGGCTTTATGCACGGTTTTGAGTCATAGATAAACCCTTTGTGGAAAACTCGCCGGTCGTACGTGTGATTGTGTAGAGTCAATGACGTTAACCATCGCATTCTGTCGTACTTAGCATATGATTAAAGAAATTATTGATGCAGTTACGTTTCAAAGTACAGCCGATATACGCGGATATTAGCATTTTTATATTACATTTTATTGATAATTTATTCAACGCTATGCAGTTATACGCTGTAGGTCAAGCATCCCTCATACGCGCCTAAAATGGTCGATACAAAAAATACGCCAATAGGGCGTAATATTACAAACGAGCGATTAGTTCTCCGGAAATTCCCCTGTGGACGGACGGCTGAATTGCTCTCGTAATTTTATTAAATAATGCCGTTTTGCGCCGTTCCGACGTGTACAAATGCAGCTGGTCTTAAAAAGAAAAAGGATGGGATCACATTTCATGTGTAATTAGCACAATAAAACATTATCTTATTAAATTATCAAATATTTCATTCATATTGAAATTGTCAACCATATTTATGCCTCCATTTTGTCAGTGTTGCCAATATAACAGTTTTGATTTTCCCTACCGTAATGACTGTTACACACTTTGCCGCTGGCGTGATTTGCAACTTTTGAAGCCGCCGGCTTTGCAGCACAAATAAGCCATATTCCTACTCGGCCCTGTCCTTGAAAAATTTGCCTACACCCGCGCGGTACTTAAACGCGCTCGTCCACTGACAGTATTTTAATTTTATCAAACGACTTGAGTTCATTTGTAGTTTTGTAATTGTGAATATTATATCTTCTATTTTAAAAATGAAATTAGTTGTGAATGAACTCCCGGATATCTCGGAAACGGTTCGTCCTAAACGATTTTTGACACGATTCCCATCCCCCCGTGCATACCCCAGTTCCGATTACATAAACCTTGCTGGACCCATCGCTAACCCCCACCCAAATTTTCAACAATTTTTTTTTTTGGAAAAACCGGAAATCCCGGATATCTCGGAAACGGTGCGTCCTAGACGATTTTTGACACGATTTCCAATCCCATTTGAGGACCCCCAGTCCCGATTACATAAACCTTGCTGGACCCACCCCTAACCCCCCACCCAAATTTTCAACAATTTTTTTTGGAAAAACCGGATATCTCGGAAACGGTGCGTCCTAGACGATTTTTGACACGATTTTCAACCCCCTTGACAACCCGCAGTCCCGATTACATAAACCTTGCTGGATCCACCCCTAACCCCCCACCCAAATTTTCAACAATTTTTTTAGAAATACCAGATATCTCGGAAACGGTGCGTCCTAGACGATTTTTGACACGATTTCCAACCCCATTTGAGGACCCCCAGTCCCGATGACATTAACCTTGCTGGATCCACCCCTAACCCCCCACCCAAATTTTCAACAATTTTTTTAGAAATACCAGATATCTCGGAAACGGTGCGTCCTAGACGATTTTTGACACGATTTCCAACCCCATTTGAGGACCCCCAGTCCCGATGACATTAACCTTGCTGGAGCCACCCCTAACCCTCCACCCAAATTTTCAAAATTTTTTTTTTGGAAAAACCGAAAATCCCGGATATCTCGGAAACGGTGCGTCCTAGACGATTTTTGACACGATTTCCAACCCCCCTTAAGAACCCCCAGACCAGATTTCATGAACCTTGCTGGACCCACCCCTAACCCCCCACCCAAATTTTCAACAATTTTTTTTTGAAAATGGGTGGGGTCTTTATTTTTTAATATGTTTTCGTCTGAAATTAACAAACCACACATATTATATTACCTATTATAAAACTAATATATATTATGATAAAAATACTAACAATCAACATTGAAAGTAATAATAGTTCAATTACGATCAACAAGTTTTATTTAGGTTTAAAGAAACTTTATTCTCATATTTAAGATACAGTCACTTACATGAGAAACATATTTTTAGAAACACAGTAATAATATGTTGCGATCAGATTTTGGTAGACCTAAGTATAATCGCCTTTATCTTTTTTCTCAACGTCCTGTCACAAACATTTCCCGAAATAATGCGACATGTTTTACGCTGCAACACTACGGCGGGTGGGAAGAACGGCGGGGCCGGGCGGTTCTGGAGACAACGCGCGACTAGCAATGACAGCTAGATGTGGCTTCTAGTTTATTATTATTCTAAGCTGTAGGTTTGATTGTTAAGCTTACTAAATAAAGACAAACTGTGACGGCCCCTAGCCTAGTCGATTATGCTAATCGCTCCATTTGATGCCTTTTTCGGCAACAATAAAAATAATGAATGTAGGTACTTACGTGTGCACCTACAGTGTTTACACTATCGGCGGCATTTCAACTGTTGCTAGCAAATCGTTTGCGGAAGAAGTATTGCATTTGTATCTAATGATTAGCGTTAAAGGATCGGTTGTAACAAATGCTGCTCGCATTTCGCAAATGATTAGGTTGCATCCTGAAGTCGCCGCTAACACGGCAATCGAGTTTACATTCCGAATACATAATAAGAACGAATTTAATGAGAGGCCTTGCTTGCCGTGCGTCGATATCGGTTATCCTAAAGGGAAGACAAGTAGGTAAACAAGGTTTCCGTTTATGGGCCGGCAATGCATCGCCCGCCCACGTATTTCAGATATCGACGGAGGCGTCGCACTAAAACACTGCAAACGATCTTTCGGTAATTCGTTCGTTCACGGAAGTATTTATCGGCCACCGGCTCCGTGTGCGACTTGTTAACGATTTAACTTCATAACTCATATGGGAATATAATCGGTATCGAATCAGACCACGTTCGTAAGTGCGTAGATTGCGATAATTCCGACCTGTTTTTTTATCTTGTGTATTTTATGACTAGACCCTGTTTTGACTCTTCCTTGTGGCCACGCATCTGAGGCCTTCACACTCCCTTTACTTAATGCACACCCAAAGACCATGACTGTTAATTTCAATGCTATTGCGACTTCCTGGTTGATAGATTTGCTGCTATCTAATTGACGAACGTGGACTTGACAAAAATCCGAATACATGTATGGTTATCTAACAGTTCTAACACAAACAATATCTAACCAGTTTTAGATAGTACAATTTGGTAGCTAAGACGACAAATTCTCGGTTGTTTGTGACCATCAACCTGTTCGGTCGCTTGAGTGTTTAATTTCTCCGGGTGATGCATAACTATCTAAAACTTTCCGTTTACGCAATCCAAACATATTCACGGTGGACCGGTGAGCCGTGATCACTTTTGATTTCTTGCGTCGGTTTCGTTGTGGAGTCTGCCGTGAGTCCGTGAGCTCGTGACCTTGATCATTACCCACCGAACACTGCATTGTCTGCAGTCATTTGTCAACATGCGAGCATAATTTCCCTTTTATTGAAGAAATATTAATAGGCGAAAGTTTCTATTGGAACTAGCTGAGAGTAAGACTATCTATCTGTGCTTCCAGCCCCATTGTATGGCTTATAAGGAAATAGCATCAATTGTTTTGTAAACACTAGAATGTGCTCGGCTTGATTTGTAAGGCTTTTAAGGAGGCTTCCTAGGTCAATTTTGATATTGTCTAGGATACAATTTCAGATTATTTCATTGTTAAAGTTAATCGAATTTTAAACCAAATTAATAAATTGTTGCCTTAAGCATAATTTGATCTACGAATTTTCTTTTTATCATGAAATGATCAGTAAAAATTTAACATTTGGCAAATAAAGCAACATGTTTATAATATAAGCTAAGAAATTAACTTGACACGCTCCCGCGTGTCTAGATTCTAAACAAAATTAAAATTGCATTCAAAGAATAATCATTTTTATTCGTACATTATATAGGTACTAGACTCGTAACTCGTAACGAGGAAATAGGTGTATTGCAAGTACCCTATTTTCAAATCCTTTCACCAGTTGCCGTAGATGTCCAAACAAGATAAAGAATATTTATCACTGTTGTGTTAAAAGTTAACGTACATAAAACTACCAAAGACTATGCCGCAGGCGGAAATCTATAAAGTAATAAAACCAAAATCCTTCACTTTCTTCCTTATGCTTCCAACGTCCCTTTCTTTAATTGTACACTACTGGTACTTGGTAGGTCTCATGCGTCAACTGACCGCGCAGGTGTTAATGATGGCAGGGTCAATGAATGCAGCAAGCAATTTACGTATAAAAACTTAATTAACTATTCAATGGTCTCACGTACCTACATAATTGTTGCATCGGTTACTTTAAGGACTGGTAGGAATTCTTAGGGAAATTGTATCAAGTCACTGACCAAGACTGCATACCGATCTCTTTATTCATTCCAACTTAATATTGTTATTTACTGAGGCAACATTTACTGTCTCTGAGTCACTGCCTACGCTGCCTATCTCCAGTGAACTTAAACTTCTGAAACCTGGAAATATCGGTATCGAACCTTAATCGTGACACGTTATCTGAATTATGGAGCGGCGGGTGGTCGCATCCTTTTATTTATTAATAATTATAATGCTTTCACGTTACTAAGTTCTTGTAAATGTCATAAGTTGTTTTTCCGCAATTAATTCGGTCGGCCACCCACGTGTGAATCGTTTTACATATCAATACAATTGCAATCTCCTTTCTAATCGAGCATCATAAGTGTGACGCCGACCCAGAATATAAATTATGGGAACAAGCAATTTGGTGTATGAAGGATGACGAGCGCGTAATGTGACGACACCCACGCGCATCTTCGACGAATCGAACAGTACCCCGGCACTCTTGACTGCTCTGCCCTAATTACGGTTATCGCGGTAACGGCACCGAAGCCGGGAAATACAGATCGCTGATGACCACGGAGCGTATTAACTTCTACTAGTAATATTCAATGAAGATTTCCAACTCACAGCTATCAGCTATGTATTAAATCTACAATACATCAGCTTTTACTCTTGTGTAGAGCTTTAAACCCATTGATAAATGTTAGGTATGTCGTATTTTAAAATGAGATCTCTTTTTGTCTGGAATGGAGGCTCTACCAAAAGGCGTGAGTCACAAACGTGTACAGGATCTTTGTTGGGCTTCTCGGAAGCACATCGGGCACGTCTTTGTGGGAAAGGTATTTTATTTTAATGCAGGTCGACGGACTGATTTCTCCTGTCCTGCTTGTGGATAACCAAGGTTTTAATATAATTAAATGTCTGTTTCACTTTGATACAGATATGCTTGACGTGGGCAGGACTCCTCCGAACGATTTTAAATTGTGAATTAATTGCCATCGGTTTGTTTTAGTAACGATGCTCGCTAACTCGTTACCACGTTGAGATAAAGCCGTTTCAATTAATTACTCAATCGTTGAAGATTTCACTTGTTTTTGTAAATCGTCTTTTTCAACTGGATTCTTTGTATTTAATCCGTCTAGGTTTAAAATTTTACCTTAGTTTTAAATTGTATTTATTCATTATGAGATTTTCGTTCCTTACCTATTGCGTTTATCAATCCTAGTTCATAACTCTACTTTGGTAAACTCAAAAGCTGTAAATGCTTTCATAATCATTAGTCAAGTATTGTCATTATCGAAGTAACAAATTACCATGTCCATCTGGGACGTAAATAATTTCTGCTTTTTAAAAGATAACCATGTCTTGACTGCCTTTTTGGAGCTGTTTGTTATGAATAAATACATATAAATCGGAGAAGTATGCAAACCAAATCTTAAACAAAACATTAAACTTGTAAAAATAAATCCATCCATCAGCCTTTCGAAGTCCACTGCTGGACATAGGCCTCTCCTAACAAGCGCCACTCTGACCGGTCCTGAGCCTTCTGAATCCAGCGGATTCCCGCTGTCTTCTTCAGGTCGTCAGTCCACCTTGTCGGGGGGCGTCCTGTGCTCCTTTTTCCGAGTCGTGGTCTCCATTCGAGGACCTTTCTTCCCCAACGGTTATCAGTCCTTCGAACTATATGGCCAGCCCATTGCCACTTCAGCCGGCTTATTCTCCGCGCTATGTCGGTCAGTTTCGTTCGTCTACGGATTTCCTCATTTCTAATTCTATCGCGTAGAGAGATACCGAGCATAGTACGTTCCATAGCCCGCTGGGTGACTTTGAGCTTATGCATTAGGCCAATAGTGAAGCTCCACGTCTCGGATCCGTATGTCATCACTGGCAACACACACTGCTCGAACACCTTCGACTTCAGGCACTGAGGTAGTGTTTTGGACGACAAGATATGACGCAGTTTCCCGAACGCAGCCCATCCGAGTTGGATTCTACGATTGACTTCTTTCTCGAAGTTGGACTTACCCATTTGGATCACTTGTCCTAGGTAAATGTATTCGTCTACAACTTCGAGAGCAGCGCCATCAACAACAACTGGTACGGATGTGACATGGACATTCGACATGATTTTCGTCTTGTCCATGTTCATCTTAAGACCCACCCGTTGTGAGGCGCTGTTCAAGTCCCCGAGCATTGTACTAAGTTCTTGCAGGGAACCCGCCAAGATGACTATATCATCGGCATATCGCAGGTGTGTGATGTATTCGCCATTGATGTTAATGCCACGTCGTTTCCACTCCATCAGCTTGAACACGTCTTCCAACGCAGCGGTGAACAGTTTTGGGGATATGACGTCCCCTTGCCTGACACCTCTCTGCAGTTGGATAGGGTTCGTTGCTGTGTCGTGTACTTTGACGGACATGGTGGCTGATGTGTACAAACACTTCAACACCTCGATATACCGGTAGTCGATCCGGCACCGCTGAAGAGAATTTAGTACTGCCCAGGTCTCGATAGAATCAAAGGCTTTCTCATAGTCCACATAGGCAACACACAGCGGCAGATTATACTCCTCGGTCTTTTGTATAATCTGCCGTAGTGTGTGTATGTGGTCTATGGTACTGTAACCTTTTCGGAATCCTGCTTGTTCGGGAGGCTGGAAGTCGTCAAGCCTGCGTGCAATGCGATTAGTGAGGACCCTAGAAAACAGCTTATAAACGTGGCTCAGAAGTGCGATGGGCCTGTAGTTCTTTAAAAGGGCTTTATCGCCCTTCTTGAAGAACAGCGTCACCACACTTCTGCCCCACGCTTCCGGGGTAGTCCCAGTATTGATGACGGAATCGAACAGCTTTTAGTAAAAATAAAAATGAGTAATAATCTTTTCCAATAATATTATTATGTGTTTATTAATTTATTTATATGGAATCTTTCCTGAAATGAAATTACACGGAGATGTTAGTTACTGAGGGCTTCCATAAACTTGAACATGAATAAGTGTCCTGAACTGTAAATTGGGTTTTTATAAACAGGAAGCATAAAAAAGAAAATGAAAGACAATGACATTGCCGTGACGTCAGTAATGTTCTGTGAAATAGAAAGATGACAAACCAATATCAAGTAACGTGCTTGTCTGTACGTGTTTAGTGTATGACCGATTCTGACCTCGATGATTAACGAGGGACCGTTATTCTTAACTAAATTATTATTGCGTTACCTTTTGAAATACGGAACATTTCCACCACCGGCTAATGTGGCATGATTACCCAGAAACGTGTAAACATCAATCAACAAAACCGAAAAGTACTCATATGCTTTATAATACTTCACGCATTCAAGCTTAAAATTTATGGCTATTGTTGAAACGGTTATCTAAATATTGTGTCTTTGTGTAGCTTGGGAATGTTTTTAGGAAATACGATTTGATGAGAAGGTAGACGATTGTAAATGATGACGCCATAACATCTTTTATTATGAATTCAGTTAGAGTTGACAAGAAAATATTGTTTATCTTTCTCGTGGCAGTCGTGGCCTAGGCAGTCAATCAATTTCTTCAATAGGTGTAGATAAAATTCAAGTGACTAAGCTAGGAATCTCTGGACTCCAGGAAGTCCATTTATAGGTGCTATTTTGATAAATTGTTTAGATTGTGCTCGGTGCTGCGGCTCGCTCCGGATCAGGTTACTGAGAGAGTACCATTTACGGCGTAGGATTAATTTGGCGTGGTCATTGCTAGTTTTAAATATGGCTCAAAACGTTTTACTTGTAGTAAGTACAACTTATCTGTCTGTTTTGTTTTTTGTATGTTTTCGATCGATGTTACGATTTGGTATGTAGGTACATCGCATTTATGGTTGTATGTTTTTCCATCCGAGATTACCATGCGTGACTTGTGTGTACTTGCTTCTTGCGCAGATTCGTATTTGTTGGCGAAGATACACGTTTCCTGTATCATTTGTTATTGTTTCTTTCTGTTCCGTAACATTGTTAATGAAATTGGTTAAACCAATCATGTTTAATGCTAGATTTGTATGTGTTTTTTCTTTCTCATTTTATTTCTTTATTCAACTTACTAACATTAGTTTATGTAATAGTTAGGTGCGTATTTTATTTCTTTATTCAACTTACTAACATTAGTTTATGTAATAGTTAGGTGCGTATACAAACCATTGAAAATACTGTAATTGTCATAACTCATAAACCGCTTGCGGAGAGTAGACAAAGAGTGTTGTTGTCCGCCTCGTACGGGGCTACGCAGCTACGGGCCGGTGACCGATTTTTCTTTCGTTAGTCTCGGCGGCCCTGTATTGAGCCATTTGGGTCATTGGACCTCGCCGTTTGTCGGCTGCTCGCCGCCTCCGGCGCTATTATTTTTTGCCATCATTTACGTGCCACCAATTGAATAGTCCAACGCGGTCGCCTCACTCAGAGTCGGTTAGACATGGGTAACTCAACCAAAACCCGTGAGCTGCAAAACAGGTCCTGATTCACAGAGGTGATCCGGAGCTGTGAAGCGGTTCGTGAATCAGCTCGAGGACCTGAAAGATTCATAAGAGCCGACAAGACATTTCAAATTTCAACCTTATTACTATCATCATTAGGGTATATTATCTTAGTCGAGGCGAACATTTCAGGTCCAGGTACGGCTCGCAGGTCGCGGGATCTGCTTCACTCTTTAGGTGCGACATTCAAATTTCAACCTTATTACTATTAGCATTAGGGTATATTATCTTAGTCGACGCGAACATTTCAGGTCCAGGTACGGCTCGCAGGTCGCGGGATCTGCTTCACTCTTTAGGTGCGACATTCAAATTTCAACCTTATTACTATTATCATTAGGGTATATTATCTTAATCGACGCGAACATTTCAGGTCCAGGTACGGCTCGCAGGTCGCGGGATCTGCTTCACTCTTTAGGTGCGACATTCAAATATCAACCTTATTACTATTAACATTAGGGTATATTATCTTAATCGACGCAAACATTTCAGGTCCAGGTACGGCTCGCAGGTCGCGGGATCTGCTTCACTCTTTAGGTGCGACATTAAAATTTCAACCTTATTACTATTATCATCAGGGTATATTATCTAAGTCGACGCGTACATTTCAGGTCCTTTGAGCTGAATTGAGACCTGGTCGACCTGATTTTGAGATGCAGGTCAACAGGTCACTTTCGTGGGACCTGAATCTTTGAATCAGTTCAGATCTGAGTTACACACCTCTAGAGTCGGTCAACACGAGAACATTAGATTTGCGAGGCTACTTGCTGTTGCTTGTTTTACCCGCTGGTTGTATAACGGATAAATCTTTGGTTGTAGCATTGTATAAAGAATACACTGTGTGGGTTGCTGAGAGGAATACCTAACGGTACCTGAGGGATGTTTGTGTTTGACTGATTCGCACCGGTGCAGCGGTGATGAGGTTCCGTCTTGTTACACAATTATATTTGCGAATTTGTTTAACACCTTTCGACGTTAGCTTTGTTTGTTCTGTAAACATTTTTTGACAAAGCTTGACTTGTGTGATGTTTACTAATCAGTTTTTGTTAACACGTTCACTGCGTTAGACAAATTTGATGACTTTCAGTTGGTGCGGTATGGGGTCTATTATATCCGAAGCACGAATTGTTCCTGGTGCGTTGCTGGGTCGAAAAGATCCGTTTGACTTCCATCTGTTTAAGAGGATTTATCTTTATAGGTATAATGATTATAGTGTATTTTTTTGTAGCAATATATTGACCAATAAACACTCAATAAAAGGCTGAAATCGTAGGTAGATGCACTGAGTGGTTTCTTTGTAAATAAAGGGATTGTCTGGCGGATCTTTACGACCCGTTCTCCGCACTGGTTAGTAAAATTGTCGATACATTTTTAGTGTTGAGCATGATAAAGAGACATCGATAGCGATAAAATAATGCAGTTTGTAGGATTTGTAATGTGTGACCAGTTGACGGGCTAGTATATACATTGATATATTCCACTTACCGATTATTATTTGTTTTGGGGAACCTTCGCTTACTTAATTTTTCTTAGGTTTTTCACCGTTACATGACTTAAACAACATTTTGCTGGATAGCTTCATGTTACATACACAGACAGTGTTACATACACTGTACAATACAACTGTATAATATAACTGTACAATATTCTTCTTATTTGCATAAAAACTCATCTAACCATACAGACCTCACTAGCTCAACTAGTATGTAATCTAGTGCGGCTATAGGGTCATCGGGCATCGGGTCGTTAAGAACCGATAAACGCACTAGATGTAAATTTTTTACGTTCAGTCGGCATCGGGTCGTAAGAACCCGGTGCATTTTTTTTTGTATTTACATTATCTATTTAACAAGGCAATTCCAAAACACTAACCATCTCATTCATAACCATAAGGAGACCAAAGATATCTGTCCCGCACCAGCGGTTGGCACAGTAATTTTTACCCCGCACCGGAGGAAAGTTGAGCATCGGATATAATCAACCCGCTACCGCACCGAACGTGTTAAAAAGTTGGTAGGCATATCTTTTTGATGAAGCGACACGTTATTATTGAAATACAAAATCCAAACCTTCGATGTAATATAATTTTTTTATTGACAACAGTTATTAGTAGTGCTAAAGAGAACATAGATAGTATGTACCTATTAATAATGGTTTTATAATTGCTATAGATAATTAATTACGTTATACGTCATTATGATGTAGGTCAGGCTAATATAGCGTATGATACAGTAGGTATAATAATAGGTCCAAGGGGTAATAAAATCATAGAAGCGCATAATAACTGGCAGTGACACATTATAACCATTGAATAAACAATAACCTGTCGGTATAGGCCATGTTTAAAATATCTCACATGAACATGAAAAGAACCATGCGTGTTTACACAAAACTCGAATATGTATTTAGAGCTTTAGGTTAAGCCAATGAAAAGAATACACAATCACAGCTGTGTAAATTAGCACTGAATTAATGAATGTTGGGGCAGGTATGAAGTTTATAGACAGGTGTTACCGAACTCGTAATTAATTAATTGATTGATTTCAGAAACGGTGTTAATAGAAAAATTCACATTTTTTTTAATTAAATTATAGTATTTTAACGCGGGAATTGAACAATTTAATTGAAATTTTATTGGTCGAGATTTCTAATAAGTCGGTTATAATGTCTGTCGGCAATAGCGGCATGCTTTTAGTCCCCTCCCAGTAAAATAAATCTAGCTTGATGTTAGCCCGTAAGATTCTGAACGGTGTCGGCGGTGTCTAAATTAATTTAAAGCTTTGTTTCCCGCCAACGAATCGTAGGCAGTTATAATTTACGACGTAATTTCGGCTGGTCATCAATTTCAAATGTTTTCTACGCTTTCACCCACATTGATTGCTGACCTCATGTTTATGTACAACAGCGTCTTAAAACAAAGTTATCATCGGTTAGTCGGTTACTGTCGATCATTAGGTGCAAACAAATATTTATATTTAATTTCACGAACCATAATGCACGTCGAATTCTGTGCCCCAAATGCATATATTATAATCTTAACATGCAAGTACATAACTAGTACCTATCTACCTACTCTTTCGAAACACTACCGACCTTCTGGTAATTTGTGCGCGTGGTGTTCCCATTTTTGCTAAATTATGCATATTAATTAATTTTTGTTTATTCATACACCTGGGTTATTAATAACATGAAATGTATTAATCTATTTTTATTTTGTTTCAGGTAAAGATTTATGTCAATTTATTTTCATTTATGACACATAAATACAGAGACGTTTCAGGTGAGGCTTTATTATCTATCTTTTGTAAATGAAATCATTTTCACGAATAAAATAAACATTATGTACGGTTGGCGCGGTCGTCTGGCCGGTTTAATTAATAATATTTCGTGTTTTATGCCGTTAACGAGCTGATTGAGAATGCTCTACAAAATGTAGACAGTAAAAAATGGTAGCGCTAGAGACGTTCTCCAAGAGAAAATTCGCAGTTAGCGACACAAGCGAAACGTTTCACGATTTATACGTTCGCCGCGTCAGTGTCGCAGAGAAATATGACCATAGGAGTAAATAATTCTATCTTGGAACTATTATGTGCCATTTGATCACAACGCACGCTAATCTGCTCGCTCCTAAGTTCCTAACATTATGCCGGGAGTATCATCTGGCCCGTAGAGCGTTGGACTGCGTATCCTCCATTAGAACAATATCTCGGTTGACTGGGTGTTCATCGGTGTACTGTGTAACGTTATGGTGGGTAGTAGGTACACTAGTGTAGTGACACTGCGTGGCGGAGGCAGCGGCGGTGCCGGCGGCAGCGGGCAGCGGCACACAAACTAGTTCGGCGCGGTAGCGAAGGTCAGTGCTCCTGCGATTCCGGCCGTAGTGCTCCGCGATAGAGTCACTAGTGGCGGCGGCAGGAGAGAGGCGCGGCGGTGGGGTCCTCGCGGCTCCGGCGAGCGGGCCTTGCCTCCCTTCAGTCGGTTCAGTCGGTCGAGTCGCAGCGGTGCACGCACACCGCACACCGCACGCAGTTCTCGCGCGCGCAACGAGAAGGTATGCACGTACCGCCCGTGCCGCCGCCGCATGCACTCGCTTCCGGTGGCTGCTCTCCTTACCGCGCTACCGTCCGCCTCGGTTAATGTAATTAATTACCTCGCTCGTCTTGTCCGGTGGTGCGCGCCACTCGCGCAGCAGCCACCGTCGCCGACAGTGTGTGTGGTGGTGGAGTGGAGTGCCCGGAACGTCCGCGTCCAAGTGCGGTCTGCTAAGATTATTAGCCGTGGAAATGTGTTCTACTAAATGTTTCGAGTTATCAGTGTTGTTGGCGCCCAAGATATTATAGGGACAATTGCTCGACGCTTTCGCAAATAGGGATTTGTTGTTATCTCAAACGATGTGTTCGATATGACAGACTCGAACACAGTTCATAAATATGTATGCACATAAATAATGCGTCTTGGCCTTACATATCGTCGAATGTAATGTTTATTCAATGTCAGCCTGATTGAAAAAAAAAACACGATAGTGGCCGTAGGTGCTTTATAAGTTTGTTCGATCTGTCGTTCGTAGAAAATGGAGCAACAAGTTTCTAAACGCTGTCCTAGAATAGTTAGTTGTTTATACAGCGATAGCGGTCGTTGAGCAGCTGGAGCCGCGACGGGCGAGGATGTGTCGGTCGCGGGCCATATGGCAGCCCCGCCACCGGCCATATTAGGGACGCCATCAAGGCGACACTTGTTGCACTTATACGGCATAACTGCTCCACATATCCTAATGTACGAGTGACGTCTTATCATTATCCGCGGCCAGACACATTAATCTGAAGCGGGTGTTCGAATGTGTTGGATTATGCAGTATTAACGCGATCGGTGGCATAACTGCATAAGCGATAAGGTTTGCGAGTGCGTTATGCAAGCCGCGAGTGGGAGCGGACGGGGCGGTTCGTTGACCAGTGCGTCGTCCCGCCACGCCACCGCCCACCGCGAAGGTCGCACTCCACAGCCTACATTATTCCCATACTCGTACTGTACGCGAAATGATACACTTGACCGACATCATCCTCGTAAGCGTCACGCAACCGCGCCTCGCTTTTTTCCTTTCAATTACGCATGCATTTAGTTCGACATATTTCTACGACCGATAATCTCGTTGCAGGTATAATCGATATGTGATCAGTGTGCTCTTTAACAATACGAGTCTGAATGTGAAAAATAAGTTATATAATTGATAGTGAAAATTTTGATCTCAAAATGGTGACTTCGAGAATACCGGCTTATTCTCTCAATTCGGAGTTCAACAGGGAGTTCAGAAGTTTCCGCATAACACGAGCGACGCCGCGTTCCACCCTGTACGCGCCCGCCATAGTGCCCATCCACGAGTATCCGAGGGTCAGCGTGCACGAGCGGCGGGAGGCGCTTAAGGCCGCGCTCGCCAAGGCGTGGTCCTCCAAGAGCAGCGACAAGAAGAAACACGACACGTGGACCGCTCCCAACGAACAGACCAGGGCTGGCATCGCCGCGACCGATTTCGCCGCCAAGCCGCACTACAAGAACGAAGAGGTATCGCGTGTTGCACTCGTTAAACACGAATTCGAAAGCAAGGATGCAGAACGTGCAGAAAAAATGGAAAACAATGCGGAGAGCAGCCAGCCCGCCAGCTTCACCTACGGGCGGTTCAACGGCAACGGTATAGATATACAGGAAACACTAAAAAAGAGCTGTGATAAAGGGTTACACAATAAAGATATAAGCTATAGCGATTATTTAAACAATGTTCCTAAATGTAAAACTAGTTTCGAAAACAACTTCCTCAAACAAAGCCACGAGGAGCGTTGCACCAAACGAAACGGGTACGTGACGTCGAAGCGCGTCGACAGAGACATCAACTTGAACAACATCGAATACAGCAGCCTCAACGGCGACACGTATGATTCTTTGAAATATTCGCGAATAGCGAATGGAACAGAATCAGTGCAATATAAATGTTACGGTAAAACGGACACCGTTAAGAGCAAATTGCTCAGCACAGATGGTCCAAAAAGCGTGACGTCTTGCAACGGCGAGAAACTGAACGGTTACGTCGAGCGGCGGAGCGCGAAGGATCAGGCGCAGAGGACGAGCTTGCTGACGAGCGGGCCCAAGGCGCTGGTGGAGCAGCGGCTGGCCGAGCGGCTCGAGGTGAAGGTGGCCGAGCTGCCCGCGCTCTACCTCGGCGTCGACTCCTGGACGCCCAAGTCTGCCGCCTTCCAGAAGAGCATGCGCGACCACGAGTGGAGCGTATCGTACGTACACCTAGCGCTAGCCTCCGTCCACGCTAACATACCCACCATCATCCCTCTCCCGCTCCACCTATCGTTTGTTACGGGTGTGTGTCCAGGAGCTTCGTATCGCGCTAATAATGTCTACTCTATAAAATAGATTCGAAGCGGAGCGTATCTGTTGCATATAAATAGAAAAAAAGCCGATGGCAGGGAGCACATTGCCGGGAGTGGAGTGCATCGACTCCGCTACCGGCCGCCCCCGGGCCCCGGCGCACCGCGATCGCGCTTTACAATCGTGTTTCGCGAGCCATTAGGCTTAGTTATCCTACCATTTATTCTCGATACCTGTGATTTATTCAAACGCAGTTTTATATCACCATAAATAATTTTAAACTTGTTGGGATAATGGCCTCGGACGATCGTTTTCGCCTTTAGATAATACTCCATAAATGGTATTTTGACAAATGGTTTTATAAACTACACAACCGTTGAGAATATTAGTCACTTTTTAAATTCCTCTTAATGTACATTAAGGAAATACTAGCCGGGTGCTCTTATTTGTATTGTGTGCTCGTGTTTTTTTGGAAAAAAATATCTATAGTTTGTAACAAACATTAATTCAATATTGATTTACTTGATATACACAGCTTGCTTACCGATTAGTTTCGATAAACGTCAGCGTTTCTTAACAATTTAAAAGCGATTAAGCTGGAGATTGCTGCATTCGTTACAGTGCATGCGCTAGAGAAACACTTTTCGGTGTTGCCCAACGTTGCCCCTGACACGCAATATATTTTCATAGGTGTATTGTTATCGTGTCGAATCTGTTTACTCGAGGCGTTATGCAGTGCGCCGGGGCCGCCGGGCCGGTGTCGGCGAGGGTCTGGGGACTGGTTGTGCAAACTGAAGCCGTTGCACAAGCACCGGTGAGGCGGTGACTCACAGCCGGACTCCATTATCCATCCACCCCGCTGACGGTTGCCTCATTTCGCACTTCGTTAGCGCCTTGGATTCAAACTAACGTGCCACCGGTGACCTAAAATAATGTCTTTCAAATGACTGCGATCCTAGATTCAAATTTCACTCTTTCTTGCACTTCCACTAGAAATGTCGATTTGTGCGTGTCTTATCTATTAAGTTATATAAGTTACGTTACCCGGATAAAAACTAAAACTAAGAAAACAAAATATTCTCATTCGGATCCGTGGGCGCTCACTCCGAGTACAACTTGAGATTCGTCTCGATAGCATTTAGTGAATGTTTCAAGGTCCCGTCCTGGTTTAAACACTCGCAAAGGATTTGTCAACCTGGTTATAGGTATATGACGTAATTTCATTGTCTTCTATTTTATTCTATAAACGTATTTCCTAAAATGTCATTCTTCGCAACTTATATTTAATTCACTAAGTTGTATCGTCTTCGCCCAGATAATGTTTAGTGTTTATGTTGATACACTCATAAACAAAAACTTCATTAGCTCTCAATTATGTACCTACACCGGAACAGTCAAAAAAACTATCAATCAATAACGGGACTTTTTTTTTAATTCGCAAAAACTTAGACCAACCAAATAAAACTTACAGCTAGCTCAGTAGAAACAAAACATTCAACCTAGATTATCTGTACCTGTTAGTTTTGATCAAATTCTGCTATGTACAGTTTTTGTTCTTATGTGATATTTTTAACAACTATTAGTCACAACTGTCACTAACTAAGCTTTGCAGAGCTTTTGAACTGCCCAATAATTTCCGTCACGGGACATGCGACGAAACATATCTCCGGGGTTATTGTTACGTGCGATTGAGCTAACTCTTTAACGATTTGAGGCACTATTGGCATAAAATTTTAAAACGCAGAATATGAGGAGAAAGTGCACTTGAGAGTTTGCGGTGCAAGTTGTGGATTTTCCACGTTCATTGAGCCAGCTCAGACCAGCACGATCGAAGCCTAAATGCACTATTATTCTTGCGCGGATAATCGTATTTTGCGTCACGTTTGTAAAACACGAATCGGCTTACAATATACATTTATTGTAAAATCAAATTACCCAGCTGTTTACCTGTTATTTTTCTTTATTGATTTTTTCGTAACTGTTTTAGTAGTATCTTGCCGAGTCATGGTATCTTGAACAAGAATTGCGCGATTTCAAGCAAAACCCGCGTTTAAAAGTAAATTGTAGCTTGAGAATATTACAGTGTAATTTAGTTTATCAGCATCTACTGTATTTTCTTTATGATAGCGCTTTTACCAGTGCACACTGCACAGTTGTAATACGTCGCATATGACAGTCTAAATAATGATTTCACTGTATCGCGCCGCGGTCGGTAATGCAGCGGCAGTTTGCGTCCAGTTCACGTACATCTGACAAAATGTCAAAAGCGGAGTATAGTTACGCAGTTCAACTTTCACTGCGCGACTGGTCTGGTCCGACCGCCCAACAGCTCCGCGCCGTGCACGTGTCCGCTCAACAGTCTCGCACAGACTCGCACAGTCTCGATTACAGCGGGTTCGTCATTGTGCTCAATAAGTCAGTACTCAGCGCTGGTGCTGTACACGAAACAAAAGACGATCGGATGTTCAGATACGATGGTGTGTCGTGGTGACACTGATTAGGGATGCCCTCATTATTCTCTGTATCGATCATCGGACAAAGTTAGTTGAAAAAGTAATGTAACAACTTCATTAAAAGTATGTGACGTTTGGCAATTGCTAAGTAACATACTGTCTGTAGGATACTGAGGATTATGGATGAATTAGTATATGAGGAATAACCATAAAAATGCCTAGCCTATCTAATGATAGGCTGTCACCGCAGGTACTCATTGAGTTAGTTACATTAATTTCAAACTGATCGTTCAAATGTTCCCGAAGAAGGAGCCGTGCAGCAACTTTTCGCGCTCTACTTTAGTATAATTAACGCGAACGTAACGTCATCGGAAGTATGAAATAAATCACATGATCCGTTTTCGATGTATTCTTAGTATTTAGGGGATAGCCGGTATCTAATCTATCATACTCCATATCTGTATTCATTGGTCACAATTATATTGTTACGACAATTTGATTCGCACCGTTTTGGTGTTGATCGCATCATTTTGTAGCGGGAAGTGATTCGAGAAGTAATACATATTGCATTTAGGACGGTGACAAAACTGTGCAAAATAAGAAGACAAAATATTTAGATTTTCTGGAACGCATAACATCGCTGCATAGATGGGTTATATCAAAAATTGTCAATTGGTAGATATAGCCTGTTCTTATTATTTTTAATATAAAATCAGTGAATCATTACAATTGCAATTGAACGCCCTTGAAGAAATGATAGGATACTTACTACGGAATACGGATGGATGGATGTGGCTTTTCGGCAGGCGAGCAGGCTCATTAAGTCGATCATGTGGTCGCTGGCAAGACTCTAGCTAGAGTCACGCTTGTCATTGACCTGTCGCGAGTCGGCGATTAGTCGCCGCGGCACCGCTGACATGGTTCACAGTAATCGCTCATCCGGCGCGGCCTTGTCTAATGCGAACCGCGATCCGCGATCCGTTCAACACGCCAAATCGAACGAGTCATCAATTTTACCAATGTGATTCCAAAGGTCCTTTATGCCGCCCGCCTTAGTAATACACAAATAGAGTGGATTTCGATTATTTTCGTTATATCATTTTCTAAAGTGGAAAAAAATCAATAGTTGACGCGTTGTAGGGAATCCTTGACCGATCGCAGATCGTGGCACGTTACAGACTCGCGCTTTTGATTTCGTAACCTGCATATACTGGCCAGCATGCAACGACAGATCAATTATGGTCGCCGTGCCGCGGGCGCTGCACTCGCCGTGATTTGCGTCTCACTGACCTCTTGAATGCCTTGTTTGTTGTACAGATTTCCCTACCCGTCACGGCCGTCGATCTTAATATTAGACTGGGCCTGCAAGCCTTCGGATATCTGAAAACAGGCTATTGTTAAGTAAAACAGTAAAAGTTGTCAGAAAGTAAAATGACGAGTTATCACACGATGAAACACCGGCAGCATTGTAAACGGTATCGAGATGATTCAATCCCACACGTGTTGATGTTACTAAATATAAAGTACCGTTGTAGGAACACGGTAACACCGGCGATACCGCGCTCGCCTGAACGTTGACCGCATTGCAAATTAATGTTTTCAGTTGGTCGTATTTGCGCAATTTCCTTAATAGTGTTGCGTTGGGCGGCTGTGGCTGTGAGCTACTCGTGTACAGTACACCGGCGGTTGATGCTTGCACTAGGAAATTACTAGGAACAAATTACTTAGCATACGTGATTGCATGTTACGACACGTCATTGAAAATGTTGGGAAATACAACAGATGTACGCTTTCAAAGTTTTGTAGTTTCAAAGTAATTTTTAACACTTTAATTCTTAAAATTTTCCAACCGCACCTTTGTTTCCATTCGAATCATTTAACTTTTACTGACTCAAATAACACCGCGTTAATTAGTCTCAAACACTTTATCTCCATATGCATTTTACGAAGTTATCAGTAGGAGACTAGGAGACGGAGTAAAATACAAGACGGACACGTAAAATATTATTGTTCTGTATTAATGTAATAATATTACATAAATTATACCTAGGGGAATTCGTGCGTGGTTGCTTGTTAGACTCATTACATATATTCCACTTGCCTGTGAAGAAATGTATCTAGTTATCTCTCTTCTATCTATATATATAAAAGGCAAAAGTGATTGACTGATGTATCAACGCACAGGCAAAACCCTTGGGCTAGAAAATTAAAATTTCGCACACGTATTCCTCATATGTCGTAGGCATCCACTAAGGAAGTATTTTTCAAAATTCAACCCCCAAGGAGGTGAAATAATAAATATGAATAAATATGATAAGAATAATTTCTGCGTGCGAAGCTGCGGGCAACAGCTAGTCATTACATACGCTCAGTAGAAACGTTCAAACGCTTTCTCTGAACTTTTCTACTAATATTGACTTCCGCCTTTATCATACGCCGGTCTTGCCATTAGTTAGAAAGTTTTCCTTGCGAATCTAAATGACAGCCGTAAATTGTTTTCTGTCATAGATTAATGCTTGCTAAAAACTGTCCGTGACCTCGGTGCCCTATTAAAGTTATATCAAGTCGTGCGAAAGGCCACAATCCAAAATCAATAATATTGCCAAATTCTTGTTAATTCTCTATTAATCTGTAATTCTGTCACGCCTTGCAGATCATTATATGAAAATAGGATGAAGAATTTGACATTTTAACGCCAAAACCTACTCTTCCGAACCATATACATAGACACTAAAATTAATAATAATCAAATGAGCGCCATATAAGTAAAGAACTAATAGGCTAACGGCATTTTTTGCTTATTCGATTAGCATTTTACATATCGATTGAATCGTTAATCTATACAATCATAACTAGGCTGTGTTGATGCATTAAAAATCATTGTACCCACCTCGCATTTTTAGGGTTCCGAAGAAAAATAAATAATTAGAACAATATTCATAAAATTGATTATTCAATAGGTATGCCGCCAGCTGGTGAAATTATTATTTAATACAGTTTCATAAACTATGGAATATTTCCATTTTTTTAAGTTCATTAACCAAAAATCAAGGTGACTCGATTCAGATGTATATTTTGTTATCTCTCCATTTGTTTGTCCATCCGAATATTATGCAAAAACTACAGAACCGGTTTTGGCGCGTATTTTACTGATAACATCATTCACTGCATATTACATCACAATCGATTTTGAACTTCATATATAGGAATCGTGGTATTTTTCTGTTTTATGATAGGATATTATGATGATGAGGAAGACCCTGGACTAGGATTACTAAGTTGTTACGTAGGAGGGGAGGCTGCTGACAAAATGCGGTAGTAGTAATGATATTTCCGATACACGCATGACAATAGAATTGTTATTCTTAAATAGACGTACTTTCATACATCGTTAGATAACAAACGTTATAGTACGTGATCTCTTGCACCGCATGTCGCACGTTTTAGAAAATGTCCATTAATCGACCGGTTTTCGGAGGGATTCTATCAGCACCGTGTACGCATAACAGAGGAGGCGTCGTAATGTAGATGCATCGTCGAAAGTGAATGTTACGCTGCTTAGTATTCGCGGCAAGTACGCTTTGCGCTCGCGCCTCGCGCCGTGACGCGCTTGGCTTCTCTGTATGACGCCATGTGCAACTCAATAAGTCCTACACACTCCATGGCGTTGCTCTTTGTGGGAGCTGACTTGGGGATCACATCTGCATATTCACTGATGAAAGTACAGGATCCTGTAATAAAAAATACACGGATTCAATTTTTCATGATCAGCACACCGCAATCAGCAACGTGAAAAGTGCTTATTTTTCTTCTTTTTATGATATGAAATAATGAATTTTAAAATGTTGCCAATTGCTTACATTAAGATACCTTTATCTACTAATATTTTGTCACGTTGCCCCTAATCCCAGTTTAAGGGGGAAGCTTGGGCTTAGCTTTTGGACACCAGATCTCTCACAAACCAAATTACTGAAAATATAATTATAATAGCTATTGATCGATAAGAACATCTTGTATGCAATTTTTGTGCGGAGCTAAATAAATTGTATTGGAATTAAAATAGTCACGTGTGTTTTGAGCCTAACGTAATCCTATGCAACCGCCGCGCCGCGCGCGCTGGTACCCAGCCCGCATATTAAGTTACGTACATTTGCAATTTTAATGGACTTTTCTTTAACTTTTTCGTTTTCTATATTGTTCGCGATCATTATTGATTTTATTTATTTATTTAGACTTTATTGAACCGTACAAAAAGTAACAGTATAAAAGGCGGACTTGATGCTAAAAGCATTCTCTGCCAGTCAACCTTTTATTTTTGTGTCTGGGAAATTATTTAATAGAATTTATAGCTAATGAGCTACTTTTTATGTGGTGATATTGCTGAACATGAAATATGGGTAATTTATTTATTATTATAAAAATCTCATCAATGTATAAGAAGAAGCTTATCAGTTTAATTGCAGTCGTTGTATATTAAAACTACGAACCTATATTATTATAGAAAAGCGAAGAATGTACATACTTAGATAATACTGCTGCAACAATACTAGAGATTTATCTGTGCCTAGAAATTTTGTTGATCATGGTACGAATATCGTCGTGTTCGCGCAAAATCATAAAATTTCATCTTAATATATATAAATCACGTGTCACGTTGTTTGTCCGCGATGGACTCCTTATTTCAATCAAAGCACACCGTGTGCAGTTTGAGCCAACTTGAAAGATAGGATAGCTTACATCTCAAAATAAAAAAAACTTTTGACAGAACGGAGTCTGTCCGGGCAGCTAGTTTATAATAAATTAAATTGCATACACCTTAACATAGCTTATCTGGTAAAATAAAGACGTAAGCTATGTATGCTCATCTTACCTAAATTACACGGAAAACATTGTTTTAATCGCTTGAATATTTTCGTAAACATGTATTTGGGCATTTTCACAAAAATGGGTAAGTGTGATTTTAGCCCTGTCCCTCGAAAAGATTGTCGTTTTTCCTTTCTAATATTACCAGTATCAACAAAAAACGAAGTACCGTTAGGTTTAGTAGACAGCTAGTTATTATTCCATTAATAATTTAATTCTCCAAGTACACTATTATTTAAATTAAATGTTAATTAAGTGATAGGGAGACAGCATTTTGACTTGTCCCCGGACGATGCAGCTATATTGAATATACGTTAATTGTGTTTTATCCTTAGAATTGACTACAGGCATACTATTTTATTTATTCAAGAGATTGTAGTAGACTATTTCGAATCATAATTCAAATATTATATTTTTAATTTATTAAATTATGAGAATTTAATTATAGAAATCAAATTGTGAACAACCTGACACGTCAGGTTTGTTAACGTATTTTTTCCATGAATTACAAATTTTTTTTGGTTCGTTTTTATCTAATAGCAAAACCAGAAGCTTTAAGTCATCCACCATTTAGAATTTCGTCAGTTTTGCCCTAGAACTGTGAAAATCTAT
This sequence comes from Thymelicus sylvestris, assembly GCA_911387775.1. Lineage (NCBI taxonomy): Eukaryota > Metazoa > Arthropoda > Insecta > Lepidoptera > Hesperiidae > Thymelicus > Thymelicus sylvestris. Next base: position 13,107,233 of record OU426896.1, on the reverse strand, counting down.
GCGTGTGTAGTAGCACTCATCACTTGGTTGAAAAATGTCTGTCAAGGTAAGTTACCAAAATGTTTTTTAATTCAATATGTAGACCACATGATTGTGGTAGTTATTGAAAGCTTTTACATCTAGCTCCATAAATAAATATTTAAAGATGAAACACTGCAATTGTACATATTCAAATTAAATATAAACCGCGCAAAGGTAAGGTAACGTTACGTCAGTTTTGTGTGGTAACGTATAGGCCTGACAAGCAAAGTAACAAAACTGACCGTTAAGAAGTTTACACATGCTACTTTAGCAACTTAGTCTAGTCTAAAGGAGGTAATGATATCATAGTATCTATAAAAAGAAGTGTAGGTATATTTATATGTTCACAGAAGTGTATATAACAATTATTTATTTTTAATTACCTGTCTATGTACTAATGAGGTATATTGTTGATTTTTTTTTACTTTTCTTAAGCACAATTTAAACTTATCCAAAAACATCAAATTATCTTCACCAAATGCCGGTGCCAACGCATTTTAGTCAGCTGCGAGCAAGCGAGACAAGTAGATGTCATTTTTGAAAAACTCCGACCGTTCCAGAACACATAATAACTCATATTGTTTATTGTGCATAGTTAAAACGTCTTCATTATTTACGTTTGAACTTTATTTGGGTTTATTTAAATCATAATAGGTAAATAACTATATTAACTTACATTTTTAAAAATTATTTAGTGCCAAATATTTGATATCCGCCTTTCTTGAATCGAACTTGACCGAACGAAGCGTTATCACAGAGTATGAAAAATGCTTGAAAAATCTCACACGGATTTTGTTCGGAACAGCCCGTCAATTATATTTAAGTCTATGCATTAGTATAAGAAAACATAGCCTAGTGTAAATGCTTCTTATGAATTTTGTTACCGTCAGCTTTGTTACTGTCCCCCTAATTTTCAAGTAACAAAATCTTTTTTATTGATAATTTAAAGCATTTATTACTTAAATTCTGAAGTTAATTAAATGTAAAATTTTAATAAATGGATAATCTTATATTCATATTGTATGTTTTCGTATTTTAAACTCAATAATAGAATATAGTAATGTTCGAATGGCATCACTGGTAACAAAATTTTAATTATGAGGCATTTTTCTTGGTTATATTATAATATATCGTATTTTCTCAAATTGATTTAGTTCATGCAACTTGTGTTCTTTTATTTTGTATTAAAGAAAATTTGATTGTTTTCATTGTTTATTTTTTATTCGCATTTAATTGAAGTAACAAACCTGACGAAATATCTTTGACTTGCCCTATATTTTATGTTATTTCTCATAATTACATGATTAATTATTGATTTTAAGCTGGGAATCGTAAAATATAGAGTTTGAGACAATATAAACAAGTACAATCTCACATAAAAAATGAAGTTGAAATTACATCTTACTTTTTTACACCCTTTTTTTGTGAAAATGCCCATTTAGTTGAAAGTTGAAACGTATACGTCCTGTTATTTATTGACAATACACTTAGTGCTAACAATGTAATCATTAATGGCCACTAATGGCACAGTAATTAATAAACAATCGTTGTGCTCTTGATATGCGAGTCGTATGTACTTCATATAACGATGGCCTAAATTCATAACTTTGAACTGGGATTTCCTCCTGATGTACTGGGTTTACAGTGCTTATGTTATTTCCTTGTACGTTACTGTATTTTATTTATAGTTCACGGCGCATTATGGTATCCTATTAATGCGACTTCAGCGGGCTTCTCTGCACAATAGCTATGCACTGCACACAGTATGCAGAAATTAACTCAATATGTTACACTTACATCTGTTGTCGTTAATACTTTGTTAATATATGCATGTTGTTCACAAATATCGCAGTGTTATTAAATTGCTGTAGGCCAAATAAACTAATTTATTTCATCCTGAAAACATGCCATTGTATTATTTTTTAATTCATTTCTGAATTAATACTTTATCTACTGAGCTTATCTAGAGAGCAGTGATAGCCTAGCGGTAGAACGTTGGTCTCCCGAACGAAGGGGCCCGAGTTCAAACCCTGGCACTCACCTCTAATTTTCAAATATTATGTGCGTATTAGTTGTTAATTATCACTTGCTTCGGTGAAGGAAAACATCGTGAGGAAACCTGCACACCGGAGAGATCTCCATAAAAAGTTCTCGAAGGTGTGTGAAGTCTACCAATCCGCACTTGGCCAGCGTGGTAGACTATGGCCTAACCCTCACATTCTGAGAGGAGACCCCGAGCCCAGCAGTGGGACAATTATGGGTTGTTGCTTTGCTTTGCTTTGCTTTTACTTTATCTACTTAGTAAACTTTATATATTACTAGCTACCCGGACAGACTTCGATCTGTCAAAAGATTTTTTTTGAGATGTAAGCTATCCTATCTTTCAAGTTGAATCAAACTGCACACGGTGTGCAAAGATTAAAATCGGTTAAGTGGTTTAGGAGTCCATCGCGCACAAACAACGTGACACGTAATTTATATATATTATTAAGATTATGTTCTAGTTAGTGTAACGTAAATGTAACGTTCCGGCTCGCGTGCACTAGCGCCACCGGGCGCCCTCTGTCAGGTGAACTGGTTACTTGTTCCAGCATCTTCGTACTAGCGTTTTAGCGGTTGGCGTTCGATAAAGGTACTAGCACGGACGCCGATGTTATTAAAATAATTAATTAGTTATGATTGCGATATCATAAGAGTTATAAAAGGGTTTCCGATACGAAAACTGTTCTAATAAATAAAACAAAATTAGAAAAATCTTCTTTTGAAATAATTAATTATTATCTGAATATAAAATAAAAAGTGCATACCTAATTGAGTCCACAATAATTATAGTCATTGCTCGACTAGCCTTAGAAGTATGGTCCAATCAATATTCCTACCATATTTTGTACGAAACATGTGAAATGTGGCTACTAAACTTTCATTCTTATTAAAATATTGTTCAACAATGAAAAATACATTAGTTTTTTTAATGTCTCCATTTATAAATACCCTAAACTGTGAGCTATCAAACAGCTTTCCTATTTTTCTTGGCAACACTAGCACATAAATGGTAGTAAGTTCAAAATTTTATTGTTAGTCGCTGCTCTGGACGCTTCGTGAACGCCACCAGCAAAAAACGCTAGTGCGAATGTGCTGTGTTCTCTCATCATGTCAACGTTGCCAGTTGCCTACGGGACATGTACATGTAGATTCTATATACATTATACACATACTACTTTTTGTTTGTTTACCATCCAACCTAGTTGGCAATTGTTAAGGATATGAGCCTCGCGTTAATTAATTGTGTATGTCGGCAATTGACATCAAACCAATATTTTGACATTTATTGAAATGTTTCAATTAGCATTTATTTGTTTATTTATTTATATTTGTTGTATTAGGGAACAAAGGTGCAAATAGATAATTTTAACGTTAGGAGCGTTACCTAAAAATTTTGTTAAGCTTCTAGCGTTAGTAGGCCTTACGTCCCAACACTCCCAACTCGAGAGTCACTATAGGTGACTTTAATCACTCCTTACTAAGAAGTCACCATACAAATTCTGTACTTAGGAGCGACTTAAGCAACCATTAGTGACTCTGAGTTGGGGGGTTAGAATCTTTACATTTTGGATAATTAAATATTAACAAAAAATCAAAATTAAAAGTAGCAATTACGTATTTAATTGAAGTTGATAACTTAAATATCTTTAATGTGCTCACGTCCTTGCTCCAACCTGAAGATAACTCGAAATTAGTACTGCAATGTTCCCATTACATACCTTTATTTAATATATCTTAACGTGATCGATTATAGAAAGTCTGTGTTAACGATATATCGTCAAAACAGTTTTCCTACCGTTGTTCAAGTAATATTCAAGGTTTTGCTATAACGCCCACTTAATGCACGCGTCAATCAAGCCAGTCCTAAATCCGAGTTAAGTTATTATGTCGTAGATTACGTTCTCGATTCGGGCCAATTGCTAAGATTTTGTTTTGATATGCCGTCATAAAACTACATCTTTTATGATTCTTTTATTGAAATTAGAGGATAGGTAACTGGGATTTATAGTGCCTTCCCCGCGATACCATTACGCAAGCAAAAAATGTATCATAACTTGCCATTTTAGCTGTATAAAGACTGAAAAATGGCATAAACAAAAAAGTAAAAACAGGACATGGTAACAGTCTTATTCCATGCTAATGCGTTTTCTGTTAGATATTATTGTCTTTAGTACTTATAAAGGGACCAAGTTAGACAATGACGCAAGTACTGCATGTCAATGAACCGTTAAATTAATGAGACAGGTACCTACACAACGTTTATCATTGAGGGCACAGAATACAACGTATAATTAGTAGAAATTCTCTGTATTTACTATTAAGTAATATTTACACTTACTGTACTATAATTGGTGAATTTTGCACGAGCACAAACTCTAATATACATTCAACACTTTTAAAAAACTCAAAATCAAGATACATATTATGTCATTTCTTGGAACATGCAATATGTTCCAGCTTGTACCAGCTTGTTACGTCAAGAACTTAATTGTATTAGTGGTGATTAGGGCCCAAAGGCTGCAGTCAGTTACGTAGTAACGCATACGAGTGCGTGACGCAAACAGTTAGAGGATTATTCGTAAAGATGAATATTGTTTTGTTAAAATCACCGAAACCGCCCCCCGCTGTGATACATTCTGTAATGCAAATATATAATAAAGGCGAGAGTGTCATAACCATCGACTATATTCTATCAAACTCTGCGGGACCGCGATTGATTTGGTAAGTGATTAGCTAGAACGGGGTCAGCATCTTATGCAAAGAACAATGTGCGCGTGCACAGCAAATGACTAAGCAGTTATTCTCCGCGATTTATATAGTAAAATATAAACGTCAACGAGTTCTCACAAATAGTGACATTGTGGCAAGTGACGTTGAGGTTTCGATTGTTCCGTTGTACTTGCGCATGGCGACTGTTGGAGCGAGTCACCGAGCGCTAACGCTGATTGAACATAGCTTTGATTCAGCAGTATCTCGTGGTGGTGGCGGGCAGTTGGTCCGCGACCGCAGCACGCGCCGGGTCCCCTCGTTCTCGCCCTCGCCGTTGATGTAACCGACCCGCCGCTTTGTTACTCTGTTATGCATCACCATCCACATCTTATCGTTTCGTTCGTTTGCATAAACGGTCATTATTTGACCATTATTATAACATAATAGCGCGCCGTCGCGTCGTCGCTGTTTATAATTATTTTAACTTATTTGAATCTGACATGGCAACCGGAAAACTTTTTGTCGTTGCTAACATGCGTCATCATAAACGATAAATTTACTTTAGACTTGCAATTATAGGCAGAGGGTATAAATCGAAACTGAAGTCAGGACCGACGGCGCGGCTGCGGCAACTGGCCGCAGTGGGGGCGCTGCTGCGCGCTTGTTGCCTGCCGCCGCCCGACATCCTCGACCGTCTTGTAGACCCACACTCAGCGTACGGAGGACGTTCGCCAACGTTAGTAGTTAAATGCTCCGACACACACGCCGACCTCGCCTGAAACGTCTCTTGTATACCATACCTATCGTATAAAATCGATGCCCCCTGCTCACTAACCCTACAGCCTGTCGATCGCTGATTTCACAGCTCGGAGCACTCGTGGAGGCGGAGAAATGAGCGATCCAAGCGATCACACCATCGGCGTTCACCGACATCACACCGACGGAGGAGACATCACCGCGACGAGTCGTCACCGCGTTCACCCCCCGAACAGGTGAGTCTTACCGTTTCTAATTTTTTTGTAAAAGAGGACGTATGAATGAACTTGTGACATTCTTGAAATCCGACGCTCGCCATCACTACCTGCCATCCTAAGTGTTCACCCGAAAACCTGTCTCTCTACTCGCTTTTGTTAGTCTGCGAATGTAACAGCCGCAATCAAAGTCCGGAACCAGAATAATGCGTAAACGTCACTGTGCCTGTTTGGGAGTACGTACTGGACGGGTTTGGCATATGAGTGCGCGTGCGCATGCGCCTTCGCCCGTGAAGATGTGCGCGAGAGACGGCGACCTCCTCGCGTTTGCGCCCGTTCTATTTGTGTTCGCCTTCGTCACTCGGTCCGCCTTCAGTCAGTCGCAAAGCTCGGCCGGCCGCCCAGCGCGTTTCTGTACTCGCACGGTTTTCTAATCGGCCACGGGCGGCCTAGCATGAGCCATGGCTGCCCAGCCGCCGCGTCCACCTCCAAACAATGTGCTATTTTGTGGACCCCCACCTACATTACCCCGCGTGGTGCTATTGCCAAAAGACGCCCTTAGTGAATCCACATCTTCAATCGCTGCAGCTGATACTGTCCTTGACCAAACTTACGATGCGGATGGATTAAACGAAATAAACAACGTGGGTGTGCCAACATATGATGGATTTTGTAGTGATCTAGCAAATAGCGATGTGTTTGAAGAAGAAAATACCATTGAACCGCATTTTCCAGCAGTTAATTTATTACGTAGAACACAAAGTTTTGATATTTCGGACATTTATATTGGTGACAGTGATATAGATGCCAGCGCATTCCATCATAGAAGGTCTGAGCCGGATTTGTCAAAGTATGGACTTTTTCTTGAAGCTGAAGTTACTATGGAAAGTGAACCTTTACATCCTCCACCACTTGTGCTTAATAATCCTTTTTACGATGGATCTTATGCTTATGATCCGTCACAGCTAAATCAAGCTATGGTGGTATTACCTGAAAATTATTTAGCTTTCGAAGATTCTTTTGTACCAACATGGGAAAAACCGCAACTAATAGTTGAAAGAGAAATGAATACAGGTCTTTACTATGACGGGATACCATTAATACCGTCAAATGATCCTTGGTCAGTTTATAATACAGAAAATGCTAATTATGAATATTATACTCCTCAGTTTGATGTACCCATTGAGGATAATATCCAGTATATGCGATTGAGTGATCTGGAGTACGCTATGCCACAATACGTCCCTCTTCCCACATTAGAACATGAAAAAATTGGAACATTTGAAGAAAATAACAATGAAGAACCACCAAAAATTATTGAAATAATAGACCAAAAACAAGAAACTGCAACAAGTACAATTCAAGATCAAGAAGAGTCATTACCCTCAGCTTCTTCCACTATTGTTTCTAGCAATGTAACAGTTGAAGATGATAAAGCAGCAGATTCTTCCACCAATAAAGAATCTTCTACTGAGAGTGAAGAGTCATTGAATGCAGATATTTCCAACGACGTCACATCAAGCGTCGCTTACGTTCCTAGCAGTAAAAGTTCTCAAATACCTCATGGAAATGATGACACAAGTGATGACACATCGCCTTGTTCTACTGATTACCACGAAGCTTCAGCTTTAGCCCAAAGTTTAGATGAATTGTCGTGTGGTGATGGTGATACAACGGATAGTTTTTCCCAAAGTAGAGACGATGGTTCACCAGCTTTATTAGATGTAGTTGATAGTAACAATAAATGTGTGACAAGTGATATTTGTGAACGAAAAAGTCAGTGCAATGGACCGTTTGTTTTAGCTTCGCATAGTTCAGTAGTGAATCTACCTCAGAGCCAATTACCTACCATTCCACCGCCCGATCGTTTGCCAACTAAACTACCTCCTATACCAAATAGTTCGCCTTGTACAGAACCAGTCGATCCTAATGAATCAAAAACAAGGACACAAACTCAAATAGTTAAATCTTTAGATTCAGGCACGAATATAAACAAAAATCCAGTAACAAGGGTTGTTGAGGCTCCAATACCCCAAACAACGACTAACAACATTGCAAAAGTTGTAGTGAAAAGAACAGAAGCTCATCCGCAACCACCAGCAGTTCCACCGGCTTGGCTGTCTAAACCACAATCCGGAGCGAATTCAACAAATATACAATACCAAGCCAACGTGAGTGTTCACCACAATGTGCCACAGATTTGTATTCAAAATGCTGAAGGTCACCCGAATAATGCCGATAAACGGAGTCCTAAGCCACCGCCGCCGTCTCCGCCGCCGCTACGGCCAGAGCCGAGCGGACAGGTCCCCACAGGGGAGCCTCAGCCGTCGTGCTCCTACGCGCCTGCTCAGCAGCCCCAGCCAGCACAATTGAATCCCAAAGAAGTAGAGGTCAGCTGACTATTTACATTTTTCTTAATGCATTATCTTATAATTTGACTTCGTGACGTTATATGAGAACAATAGTCTTTTTCTATGAACAATATTGCAAAAATATGCAATTATATTACGTGATATAATTTCATATGATTTTTTTTAAATAATAATAATAATATTTATTTGCTGAATTTAGGTACAAATATGTTACAATTCATATTATATACTTTATATAAAATACGCAACACGATGCCAACGTGTGCGCAATGAGAGCATTGCGCATCTATTTAAACTTATATTGGGGTCAAGGATGGATATACATTCATATTAATATTTTACGGTTTTGAAAATTTTATGTACATATTTTCATCAAATAGCTTTCAGTCACCTTGTTCGATTTAAAATTCAAACTGAAAATATATTATGAAACATGAAGACATTGGCAGTTGAACATAAAGTTTGTATAATTTCTAGATCGACAAAATGATTTTTATAATAGGAAACAGAACATTATGTTTGGAACATTATATTAACAGACCAAAATAGTATCAGTAGCCGGCAATAACTTTGCGATTCCAGTATCGCCCACTAGATGGCGCCACGTGGTCCGCAAGTGGCAATCACGCATGCGCGCAGAAATAGCGTCGATCACCTTCACCTAGGGCTAGGCGAAACAGTCTGAACGTCGCACGAGCTACGACGCGGCGACGCGACGCCGCTACGATAGCTTACTTTACCAGTGGCGCACGCGCACGCACCGCCCACTATGTTTCAGCGACCGGGATAACAACAATTTTACCACAATATAGGAATATATTGTGATTTTACTATCTATACCGCGAATTCTGGCCATAGCATCCGCCCCTCTCATCATCACATTTATACATGCATACTTCATGCATATTTTAAATTAATTTTTGGATTAACTGTTAAATAAATAATAGTTAAAAATAAATAAAAAACGTTTTATACAAAATCCAACCAAAGATAAAAAATAAATTTTAATAAATTTGAATTAAGAATAATGTAATTGTAAAAAAAAGCGTGGGGTGCTTTTTAAAATATTATTAAAATGATAATCCTTCTACTCATTGACCACATGCACCCCACGCTTTTTTTACAATAAGGGCTTGTTTCACAATCTTCAAGTAAGTCCGAAGTAAGCTATTCGTTGGTTAAGTTGACATATCGTGTATGTAAAATGACACTTTAACGTCACTTTAACCGGCGAATAGCATAATCAGGACTCTACTTGAAGATTGTGAAACAAGCCCTAACGCTATTCTTAATTCAAATTTATTAAAATTTATTTTTTATTTTTGAGTTGGATTTTCTTAACTTATTTTTTAGTTTTTTTTTTAACTATTTTTCATTTTTTAGTTTGAATTTTTAAATGAAACTTGTACTCTGCGTTTCTTTTCTTTCTGTTTTTTTAATATTGAATTGTAATCGGTCCATAATAAGTATGCCAAGTTTCGATTTAATCCGATGTTTTGATGGAGGTCAAAATCATGGTCAAAGTTTTCGTTACATAGATACGTATGAAGCTTATAAAAGCGTATTAAAAACGGAACGTATAAACGATTTTTCCTATTATTCATAGTCAACTTATTTAGTGTGTACATTACTGTACATAATATGTTATTTATCAACATAATGATTGAATTATCGTTTTGTTTATAGCTATAAACAGGATTTGATTGGCGCTATATCCTCAGACGCATTAGTCTTAATAAATAACATGTGAATTTGTGGACGCGTCAACGGCTCAGGCATCTTGACATCTTAACAATTCAACATATTTACACAATGTAGTCATCCCTAGTAGCATTTATTGATAGTATACTACAAGCAGCTGCCACGCATTTGCCTAATCGAGACTCATCAAGTGTACGCTTCAATTGTTACGAGTTGTAAAACAAAATTTTTAAATTGAAACCCGTTGTAGCCGGCTGGGGCCGACTCGCTATAATGATTCAAGAAAATAACGGGAAGAAGTTTTCAAATAGTTAAATGACACATCAAACATACCTACAATATTTTCCGTTGTTTTGTTCCAAAAATTATAATGCTTCTGTCGTCTTATAGATCGATAAAATCATTAGTTAACGTTTCCTAGAATGAAACTTATTCATATAGGTATCATTGATACACATATGCACGTCATTTTTTTAATCAAAGTATGTAAGTTTGTAAAGTAACATAGAAACGGTATATTTAAATGATATTTAATTAATATACCTACTACTTAGTGTAATTATGACCTATTTTATTTTAGTATATTTTATTCATAATCGTCTGATCCATGTTCACCAATGTAATTTATTTTTATAAATATCTTTGAGCCCACATAAGACTATGTTCTTACTATTTAATTTGTTAATTAAACGCAGCAAGCACGTCTCACAGTTATAGGGTACCCACGCACGCACACGGAGCGTGGTCACGGCTAAACTGAGTTATCATAGCTAATTGGATTAGTTAGATTATTAATTCCCGTAAAATTTAAACTTAGATCTAATGTGGATCCTTGGATTTGACTGCGGTATGGTATGCAGTGGAGGTCAAGTTTGTGGTGGGTTCGGGCCCTATCGCACTTCATTAAATACCACCCGGCGGCGGTCGGCCAGATTACGGTCCGATAGGTCAGGGTTGCACACACGTAATAGCTTGCCTAATACGTGTTTATTGCAATTTATTTTTTAAGAATCTTATGTTTAATGAAATATTTTTAAAAACAAATCAATAATCATCCACAAAAAGTCATAATAAGTGGGGTGAATGGCGTCCTAATTCATCATATTATTCGCACCATGGTTGTTGCAGGCTTAGCAGTATACTCAGTCCATAATTATGACGGATATTATGACCATGACAAATACCTCTGCATGAAGATCATTTTGTTTTGGCTGATACCAGTGTGTAGTGAGAGCAATGTGAGAATATCTGTTTCTGGTTGTCAATCTTCGCCTTGTTTGGTTAAATGTGTGTAACTGTGTCCAGAGTTAATAACAAAACATATTTTGTGAAGCGTCCTACAAAAAGTCTTACTTCCGTCAAGTTCCGTCTTCACCGAAGTGACAACCCTCGACAATAGCTATCTATTTGGTAAAGTCCACTTCCTTCCGGCCGACCTTGTTCGCCTATACTAATCGTGGTCTCTCGGTCAGCAACTAACATGTCCAAATTATATATTTTGTACAACGCAACAGTAATAAATTACATCATTTATTTCCAGCTGGACAAAGTTAAGCATTAATTCAAGTTCTATGTGTTTCAAATACAACAGTACTTTAAACTTTGATATTTAATCAATAAGGAATAGAAAGTTCGAAGATCGAAGCATCTTGCGGGTCCCAATCCTACCTGAAGTAAAAATTCAGCTTGATTTTCAAAGATGTTCATAATTTGTATAAAGCTTTTTGCTAAATAATTTTTTATCCGTAGCACCGCCTTGTATTCTGCACAACTTGTATGCTCTGTACGAAGGTATTCTTGTACCATACTCCGGGCTTGTTTTCTAATTTCTAAGTTTCCTAATTTCTACACTTGTTTTAATAGGTAGCTAATCGGTTTAATCTTCTGAGGTGTCTTAGCCCCACATCACCTTTGAATTTTGCTCTAAAAATATAGTTTTTCCGGGAACAGTTCTGCATTACTTCGGTCAACTTCAGTTTTCTTTTTATTGACCTCTCTTGTATTTTGAATTATCCCTAGTTTCATTAATATTCCTCCTGATGTCAGCCGGTCGGCTGTGTGCTGTGCATGTGCAAAGCATTGACAGGTGCATTCGAAAATGTGTATAAACTGCTAATTTACAAGCACACATTAATGTAAAGACACTATTAAAAATACTTTCATCGTTGAAAATGTTGAAATGTATTAATGATTTCAAAGACCATAAAATCTAGTTATTATAATTCCTGACACTTACTTGATACACTATATTATTAGTTGTATAGTTCATAGGTACTAATATATGGTTGTCTAGTAACATATTATGTGAAATACTTTAATGACGTCACGTCACAGTCGGTCGTTCCGGTAATTACCTATTGATGTAATTAGGTGCCATGTCATGTTACAAAACAAAAAGGGTGTCACTGACTGTTGCAACTTTTTTTATCTAGTCTCTGGAGGATTTTTTTTATAGAAAGACCTCGTGAATGGATGCGGTATAGGTATGTGCACTTTAAAATGCATATTTTTTAATCTAAATCCTTTGTAATCTCGTGGAACTGTAACAGGAAAATGTTACCACGCTGGAAATTTTAACAACCGTCCTAATAGATAAGCTCCAGGGTAGATACTTCATAAATGTACGTCTTATTTACAAAACGAGACTATTATATGAGTAATCTATTTTTAATTGATTTTAAGCTAACACTGAACTCAGTGAACACAGTAACAGTGAACTCCAATAGTGTTGATAAGGCGATGGGAACTACTTACTATAATATAAACAATTCCAATTGCCGCATCAGCCGTTTGCGGATAAATCCTGTTTTAACCGAAAGCTTCCATGAATTGCTCGCTCCATTTGTTCTTAACCATCTTTTAATTGATGTGCCATGTCGCATGTCTCGTGTCGCCCTCCTCTCAGTTTACTTTTAGCCGTCAGGCAATGCGCTCATTCAATTATTAACACTTTACTACGTTTTTATTTTCTAAGTTTTTATTTACCGTTTAGTATTTTAACTGTTCCAAATCGTAGATTTAACCAAACGGACCGCAGTGGAGGCTAGCGCGTGTACTAGTGTGGACTGTAGACCGTGTACAATACAGTACTGAAGCGGCCGGCGAAAGAACCGCCCGCCCCGGGTGGTTTATCGCACCGCGTTGTGATAAGCAGTGCGAGGATGACGAGTGAAATAGTGATAAAGTCGGAACACTCGGAACGGAGCCGGGAGCCACTCCGGCTTGGCTCGTTTTACGAATTGTATAAACGGTTCCTGAAGGACCACGGCTGCAAGTGGCACGATGTTGCGAAACTACTCGCGGTCGTCGCCGATATCCTTTTCGATGTGGACGGTGCGTGCAGTAAAATCTCGGGCAAGGTTAGTCTCGTCGCGATATTTTTGGACGTATATGTCGTAAATTATATTTTATACAATGATATTATCATTGCTAAAAACTCGGTCCGAGACCGACTCGTGTATTTCAATCATCTGTTCAGTTTTACTTTTCCGTTGATATAGTATTAAATTATCATGAAAAACATTAGTCATGACTGAATATTTTTAACTTAATCACATATCGTTTTAGAGGAACCGGCTCGATAACATCGAAGTTTTTGTGTCGTGTCTCTTTTGATTCTGTTTTATAAAAAAGGGTGAGTCGAGAACCAATCATAGCAGGGGTTCGTTTACCTGCATCCTGTTTACCGTTGAACATTTCACATCGACACAAACAGCTGGCGAGATGAACTTACAAACGTACAATGCAAACGCTCGAGATGCATTGCAATAAGAGTGACGTTACATCAGTGTTACGCCAGCGTTTGTGTTGACCAAATTTTGGCACCCGTATTGTTTTTAATTGTTTTGTGCATAGCGATCCTCAGGATGAAAACATATGGCTTGACGAAAGTTGTTAAATATATAGGGTAAAACCGGGATAGATGCCCCACTTTTTGAAATAGCCACGTAATTTTAATAATATTAATTTTATACGAATAATTTCTATTAATATAGCTAGCTCAATCCTTTACGTTGAATTATTGTTATTATTTTTTAACGTATCAAATACAGATTTTGCAGAAATTAGCTTTTTGTGAAACATTTATTTTGAGGATAGATGCCTACCTATATGGATAGTTGCCTCACCATGAAAATACTGAGCAGGATAGATGCCCTTTACACCATGTAAACGAAAAACCCAAACCAAATGTTAGCTAGTTCTACTCCTAAAACAGCAATTGTCTCCAAGAGACATGAGTCATAATAATGAAAAACCATTGTGTATTTTTAATCTTTTAATAAAGATAATTATCTTCATTATTTTATCCAATCTAATTGAAGTTTAGCCGGATAGTGCTTTTAATTTTCCACATCTAGAGTAATAATTTTTGAAAAGTGTACAGGTTTCATGTAGCCAGTTCTAACACATACACATTGAATCCAGTCGGATCGCGACTTCGTATTTTTATAGTTTTCAAAACATTCAATGCAGTTATCTTTACTTGTTTCTTTAGGGTTATACTGTCCATCTCTCTTAGTCTTTACAGGCAAACCTTTAGTTTTCTTTCCTTTAATTTTATAGTTAGGTAGACTGTCTTCATCTTCACTGCTTGAACTGTAAATAAAATTGAAAACTGAAATTGTCGAAACTGGAATTGTCGAATTGTCTGAATTGTTGAAACTGAATTGTTGAATTGAAAAACTGAAATTGTCTTTTTAGTGATACCCAGTTTTGGCATAGTTTTAAATAATTATCATTTTCTTTATCACACAAATCAACTAGCTTGTCATCGTTATTTTCACTAAAAGAATTTATTTTCGTTTGTTTTATTTTTTTATTTTTGTTGTCCTGTTCTTTATTGGTGGTTCCTTTCTTTGTTTTCTTAAGTTCTTTGGTAGTTTCAGTCTTGTTTTTCTTGTCTCTCTTATTGTTAGTTTTTATTTATATATACTTTCTTTCAGCCACATCCTGCTTATATTTTATATTTTCTTTTGAATTCAAAATATCTACTAATTGTTTCGCCCTCTTAGCTATTGTCAGTGGAATTTTTGGAATAGGTGATGCTTCTATTAGAATTTTGAAGGTGTTTCTTGTTCTATATCGTTTCCTAAAATCTCTGCAATTGTAGAATCACCAATGTTAACAATACTAATATCCTCTGAAATCTAGGAATCGATTAATAGACTAGGAGATACTAGCGTATAATATAGACTTACTTATATATGGTTTATGGAGGGATAGATGCCCCTAAGGCACCTATACCTCTAAAAAATCAGGGCAGCTATCCTTTTTGTTAGGGATAGATGCCCAAGTATTTTTTAAATAAATTATAAACAAAATAGCATCTACTTACACTTACATGCAGACTCAGTGAACCAGTATATTGACTTTATAAAAAATATAACGAAATTTATTACTAATTATAAAGTTATGCAACGCAAAGTACAAACCTCTAAATCTTTGACGGGTTCGTGAATGTCGCCGCGGAGATAATTGTTCGCAAAAGTGAAATGCGTCCTTACTGCACGATTGTTCGTCGGTAACTAAGGTACGGGGAGACTGCGGCTCCTACTTACACAATTAATTCTTAGTCATGAGTTCGGGAAGTTAGGTTTTTAGAATATAAGGCATCTATCCCGCTGCGGCATCTATCCCGGTTTTACCCTAGGTGGTTTATTTCATTCATCCGCGCTGTATCTTATATTAAACGATGACGATTTCTCCAAGGTATGTACGTGCATCTCCTCGATCATTTAAATTGTTGTTGAAAATACATGCATTCTTGAAAACATGCATTGCATAGCGGCCGGAGCTATTTCAGTATTAAGTCAGATACTGATCAGCAATTATTCGTAAGGTCGCTATTTTGCTGAAATTAGACGCTGAAAGCCTATGTAAAATGCCAAGAGAAAGTGTAGATGGCATGCAACTACGCCAACGTAGTCAACTCGGCATATTAATATGCTAAGAATGTTGACTTTAGCCGGCTTCCGTTGAGTCGAACTGTTTGTTCAAAACGAACATTAGTGTATCGATCACGATCTTTGTGTATTGTTTGAATGGCGATATATTTCGATGTACTACTAATGTTTATTATAATCATTAAATGCTTTAGTAAGTGTATTATTGCTATCGTAAGAATCTAATCAAGTAACGATGCTGTTGAATTACAAGCGATGCCACTTGTTTATTATACAACTAAGATAAGCATCGCTCCTTTGAGTTTACTCTGGCATATATTATGTTCTATTATCAGTCACACGAGTTTGCTTTTTTTACGCCCGCATCCGACAATCGGCGTCTCGGCGTGTAATAACTGATAGTTGTAGGAAAATGATAAGAGACGAAACGACTCGTGAAGTATAAAGTAAATTACACATATCGCTGACCTAGCTTGACCTGTGCACAAGTTCTTAACATGACAACTTTGAACAGGAGAACAGAAATGCTGTTGTTTTTGGAAGAGGAAAAAATGGAATCATTTTAAACACATTGACCTGTAGTCGTGTTGTGCGATTTTTAGACTGTGCCTCAGCGTGGTCGACAGTCGGCACTGTCGGCAGGTCGGACAAACGCCTGCGCACGCGAACCACCGGCATTGTTCAGTGCTCGCACGCGCTCCACTAACCCAATTACCGGACGCTTATTGACAGAGCTGTCTTGGCTACAACACCTCACCCAACGAAAAAAGGCTTATCATCCACTCGAGTCTTGTTACACGCAGATGTCAACAAACAAAACGCATTGCACCAAAGCCGGCTAAGCATCCTGAAGATATAAATCCGTCAAAAAAGCTTTAGCTGTTTTCTATCAAAGCTTGTTAAAGTATAATATCAAAAGAGTAATGCATAATTACTAATGACGACATTCATAAAATAGAAGAGAAAAGATATTTCTATTTCATACTCAATAACAACATTAACGACGTACACGTTATTGAGGTTAACACGTCTATTTTCCTCTTGAAAAATGTGAAACATTTCTTAATTATTTGTTCACCTCATTGGTTGGCAAGTACAAAAATGCGAATAGCTACTGCGATGACGCCAATATAAAGCCTAATAAAGCCTAATGATGAACATGTACCTATTGATGTGAATAGGTAGAGTGAAGCTGGGGAGAAGAACCATATTATAATTTTATTATAATGCTAAAAAGTTGTGTACGTAGGTATACCGGGTGTAATGTGACGAAAATGCGCGAGCGGCGGCACCTCGGGCTGCGCGGGAGGGCGCTCCCACGGGTTGCCGATATTTTTAGTCCGCGACCATTACTTGGCACCGACGGCCGCACTCGGCTGCGCTAGTGATCTTTCTGAAATCCCTCCTCGCTTAGGTACGCTCTCGATCTAAAGTGGACCCAGTCTTATGTGCGATATCAAACCATCCGCCGCTCGTTACACGTCTACCGGTGCCGAACGATTGCAATCGAACAACTCCGGACGTTGTGAAGTTAGCCGATTTAGTTATGTTGCTTTACACTTGTTATGTGATATATCCCGGTTAATAAGTTCGCGCGATACATTCGACCGGCCGAAACGGAAGAGAATATGGCCACCATCAGCACCAGCGGAAACGGAACGACGAGCCCACGTCGTCAAAGATACACCCGCGCGTCCACTACGAGTGTGACTCAGCTGTTGTCGGATGGATACTCGAGCTTCATTAATCGGTTGACTCGACGGGGGCCGTCGGAGAAAAATGACCCCATCGGTGAATCTAAGTTAACCGCAGTGAGATCGCGTTATGATGATAAATTGAATGTTAATAAGAATTCTGTCCTAGCAAATGTGAGGCGTTATGAGAATAATGGACATGTATCACCATACACGTACACTTCCGGCTTGCCGACGGCGAGGAAGTTAAACGACGATCGAATTTATTCTAGTTACCTGGGTACAACAAAATCTCGAATCGATACATCACCTTTGCATAGTACGTCCGGCATTGGCGCTGTCGCACGAAGTGACTCATTCCGAAGAGCTCATATGAAAGATAATAAATCGCCGCCGTTTACAAAACGGTATCCTCTCAAGGAAACCAACAACAACAGCATTGAGAGCACCATTCAGCTCGGCAGCACACGTAGTCGTTTAGAAGACAAATATTCATCGGTGTTGGACAGAATAGCAGTTCAAAAAAGGGAGAGAGCCAGGAAGGATAAGGAAGATAGAGATAAAACCTTGGAACCAGAGCAAATATTGCCTAGAGGTGGTCTAATGAGAAGTTTAACAACAGCTGTTTTCGGCGAGCATTCATTCAAATCAAACAATTACCCTAGGGAAAAAACGAGAGATAAAACTCCGTATAGAAATACGACTGATCGTCGATTATCGTCTGGCCATAAACAAGGTGACAGGAACGAATTCAAAAATGGATTCGATGTGTCCGTCAAGGATCGCCCGAAATTCGGAAAAGACAGGGACAGTATTTATCGCAAACATCAAAGAAGATCTCTTCGAGCGGAAAAAAGTGACAATAGCGAAAGGCGCGGAAAATTATCGCTACGACCTGTCGACATCAATCTACAACCCGGCGCTCGCGATCTGATCTCGCCGCTGCAACAGGACCCGCTCGATCAAAATGCGAAGACAACAAAACCGAGTGCGTCGCAGTCGTCGCCGGTTAACGACACTGGGAGACAGAAGCAAATTTACTTTCCGTCCAGCGACGAAGACGAGGACAAGACCCCGGTGGGGGATAGGACGCTCACAGAGCGGGAAACGAGACGCAAGGAGATCCAGAGCTTGATAATGAAGTACGCGCACCTGGACGAGGTGTACGGTCGCATCGCGGAGAAGGAAGCCAACGGCTTGGTCGGTGACTCCGTGGCCCTGAAGAAGCCGGAGCCGCTGGGCATCGGGGACGTGGTGGCGCTGCCGCCCGAGCTGCGCAGCCGCCGCCGCGCGCAACGCCCGCGCCACCTGCTGCGGCGCGCGGCCACGCCGCCTGTAAGCTAACAAGCTAACCGCCTCCTGCCTGCGCTCTGTGTGCCGCTAACCTTTATCGGGTCCGTCATTTTTAATATTCGCTATGCATTAGTATGCGAGCGTGTACTACGATAATAATGTTCTTTTTTGTAAGAAAAACAACAATACAACAGTCGTATCACGACATCTAGATAACAATTTCATAACTTGAACGCCCTCTGTTTCTTGGAAATGTAAGCTGTTATTAAAATGCATGTATTCTCAACATCGATTCAAATGGGAGGTAGATGAAAACTTACGATGACAGTTGAAGGTATTTTGGAATAAAACAACTTGTGTAGTTTACAAAGATTGACACGTAGTAATATGAAAGCTAATGATAATTTTAAAGAGATCTTTTTTATTAAAGAAGAAATGATAGTGCATGTGCTAAGACTTTTTGTGCGTGTTGTTAAAGTTAATATGTCGTTATTTTGTGTAAAAATATTCTCAAGTACTAAACGTAAACGTTCTGGTTGGATCTCTTATAGAAACGTTAGTATTAAAAATGTTTACGTAAGGTGCGGGTGGACACTTTATCCTGTGATACCGGTGTGAGAGGTGATTACGAAAGCGATGTGAGCGAGTGCAGTGGTATCGGTCCCCTATCCCCGGTCATCCCGGTCATTCCCGGTGATCCCCCGAGCCGGTTCCTCGCGAGCGGCGCGCGACGCCGGCGGGCGCTTGCGCGTGCGCCGCGTCGCAGAGCCCACCCGTCCGCCCTTTAACAGCATGTACGACACCATACCAAATTGTCGCTTGTCTGACGGGCAACCGTTCCATTGTCTGATTGTTGGGTACAACACTACTCGGGTCGTGGCGATCGCGTGGCGCTCTCCGTGGCTTGTGGCGTGGTGTGGATGGCGCGTGCGATGCGGCCATGCGGCGGCGGCGGCGGCGGTGCGGCGTGCAGAGCTCCCGGGCACGCTCCTCCGTCAAGGACGACAAGGATGGACACCTGGTGTACTGGCCCGGATATGTCATGGGAGCGAGATGTTCGTGTCAACAACATAACTTAACCAATACAATAATGTACACGCGCATACACACAACAACAACATTATAACAACACAGACATGTCACTCATTACGAAGATTACTGACACTACATATTAATTTTGTTAATCCAAGTACATACATAATTACTCCACAAAACAACGAACTCAAAGTCTAAACAAAATAGATTGTGATTGCGCCTTCTCTCAGTTTCGACTACAGAGCTCTTGCAGATCAAGTGATTTGCAATTTGTCGATTTCAGTCATTCAAACTTGCTTTTGTTATCAAGATTTTGTTTCTTAACAGTGGCCAACCATTTTCAAAACCTCCGAATAGTCATGCTGGAACCCGACGACATTGTACTTTCGTTTATAAGTGTGAAATAGTTTGTAACGTAGAGGATCGTTAATTATAAACGGAATACCAATGTTCATTCCAGCATGACTTTGTCTTGCGTCCAGTTAATTAACTATATTGGCTTGGTTTCATTGCAGACAAAATCATCGACACGCTCGGTGAAGGCACCTTCGGCAAGGTGGTGGAGGTGAAGGATTTGGAAATGTGAGTATTTTTAATATAATTTAATTATCTTAATTACCTTAACGTTTATAATATCGTATAATATAAGTACTGCCTGATGCGTTTTTGGCGTACAAAGTCTAAGTGGCAAATATTATATCAACTTAGAGTTTTCCTTAATTCGTTGAAAGATTACAGTAAGGTAGATGAATAACATATTTAATTATTTAGTACTTTCCTTCAAGACCAGTCATTCCTCTAGCTATTACATATTTCCAAAGGTAAATTGTATAATAAGAGGCCTGTTAGTTTGGCTATGTAGTAGTACTTATATTAGAAATATAGATGTAAGTACGTATATTGTTTGGATTATTTATTATGCAGTGAGTCATTTGTTCAATTTTTAAACTCCACAACATTTTAACACCAATGCATATTAGTTAGCGTGTCTGCCAGTTGCCACTACAGCGCCCTTGTCCACAAAATGCCTGTCAGATTGCTGGAGTGGACTTACATGATATTCGATAACTTTAATTATTTATTTAGTTTATATAAAGTATTTTCTATTTATTATGTATATGTTTTAACATATTTTGTATAAAGCACAACACGGCTACACAACAATTACGAATTTTTGCCGGCTTGTAAGTTTAAAATGTGAAGTGAAGCCTTAATTTAATAACGTATATATATAAAAATTAACTCTGTAGATAAATCACTTTTGGTCTACTGCAAAAAATTCTATAATGTCCTCGACATTGATTGGTCTCGGCCACTCGGCAAAAGATAGTGCTACGGGTAAACAAAACAGGTTATTAAATATTATTTTTACACAGTATAATTAATTTCATCCACGATTATAATTTAAAAGTGTCTTTAATTTTTTATTTATGATTTATCTTCTCGATTAATTAATAAAAGAAAGTTAATTGTTGCTACTATATGAGTTTTTCATTGATTAAAAATGAGCTATATCATTATGTGTGATATTTAATAGTTTGTACTGGAACTATATTTAATTTTCACCGATAATCATTACAGACACTAACAGGTTCTATTAGTTGCATATTGGTGTGTCATAATTTACGTTCACAGATGACACACATACACACATTGTTTGGCAAAGAACGCTCTCTCAGATTATTCAGCTCTATTTTCATTTGTTTATATTAGCACGTTTCCTTTAGATAGTTGTGCCGGTGAATGCCAAAGTTATTTTCATAATTAAGTACGAAGGTGTGACCGCCGACGCGAGGTATTGAGACGTGTCTTCCATGTGTTTCAGGGAGCACAGGATGGCTCTGAAGATTATTAAGAACGTCGAGAAGTACAGGGAGGCTGCGAAGTTAGAAATTAACGTATTAGAAAAATTAGCTGACGTCGATCCGGATTGTAAAAAGTAAGTTGCACCCTTCGGCGCGCGCGGTGGCCGTGACTCGTCGATTATCCGCAAAAACATTATCGAGTGACGCGAAATGTAGCAATATCTGACCTTGCGTGTTTATATGCGACGTTACGGCGCTGGCAGCCCGCCAGCAGCGGCCACCAGCCGATGTCAACCAAAACACAAAAATACGGTCTGCCGCGCCATCTACCCCCGCCATCCACCTCGCTCTCTAACACGCGGTGACACAGAATGACCGATTGCAATTGTTCGCTGTGACCTAACCGTCGCTTAACGACCACTCGATGTTCTGGAACTTTCCACTATTTTTTTAGATTTTTTTCCGCTTACCAAATGGCATACAATCAAGACCTGATAGCTAAAATTTATCTATCACTTATAATTCAGTCCTCGTGGGGAATCTTACCTCAGCTGAGACAGTTCGATAGGTCCTCACTACCATTTTACGAGGTCAAACAATCAATCTAAACTAAATGTGTTTCTTTCCAGCTTGTGTGTGAAAATGTTGGACTGGTTCGAATACCACGGACACATGTGTATAGCGTTCGAAATGTTAGGACAGAGCGTGTTTGACTTCCTGGTGAGTTATATTTTATTATTCCAATATAAGTAGTTTAAGACAAAAAAAAAACAGTTTCCACTTTTTTTATTGACGTGCTATCAGTCAGTAAAAATATATATTTTTTATTACCATGACGCTGAACTGTTTCGTACAAAAGTGTATCATTTCAGATATATATAATTATCGCATTTATAAGAGTAAAAAAAGGTCCAAACAGCAAATTCACATGTTACCCTTAAAATCCTACTAATACCTATATATAGATGTGAAAATTTGTATGGCTGTTTGTAACTCTTTCACTATATATTTAGCACACAGGTAGGCCAAGCTCTGGAATATAATACATATATAGAGCAATAATAAAACGCGTGAAAGACGCGGCCGAAGCGCGAGTTTTAATAATGGTTGAATTTCGACAACTGGAAGAACACCAGTTTACAATGTCGGACTTTCGACGCGCGTGCACTCGTAAAACTTTCTTTCGTCGTCTGTTTGTATTTAAAGCGCTAGAGTGCGCAAATAAATACAGCGCATTGCGTCTTTCGAGTTGTAATGTTGGGGAACAACTTACATTCGTGTCGTTAAAAAACAATTAATCTTTTATTTAAAATTAGCTTCAATAAAAACCGCCTCAACCATTCTCTTTATGCCTCACGCTTTCAGTTTTATTATAAAATGATCTGAATAAGTCCCCAGCTACGTATAATAATTATACTGTAATGGATTGTATATTATTAAACGTAAACTCTAGCATACAGTACAATTAAACTAGGAGTGTTTTGTGTTCTCAATACTATTTCAACTACGTATCTAGATATGTAAATTTTTGATTACGTTGAAAGCAAGTAGATTTATATTATTTTAAAATACAGCCACATACTTTTCACAACTATGTCTATCTTCATCGAAGCAAGTGATACTGTTTACGGTGAACATAATATAATATGTAACAATGTATTGGGTAGTAATTCTTTGAACTGAACCTCTACTTTCATAGTACTCTATACAACGGACGAGGCTCGGTACACTAAAGCTTCTAAAGTCGCAATGTCTGAGAAAAGAGCATGCAGATGAAAAAAAATGTGTTTTTTTTTTTTGAAATAGCCGTCCAACGAGCTGACGATCCACCTGATGGTAAGTGGCTATCGTCGCCCATGGGCATCAGCGACACCTAAGGTATCACTGATGCGTTGCCGGTCAAGAAAGAGAGAAAAAGAAGAAAGACAGAACTGGAACTCAAGCCTCCATCCGGAACATGAGTCTTTTGGCGGCTGACTCATGCTCATGAGTGGAAGATATCCAGCCGAACCCCATAGAAAAATAATAATAGTAATAATGGTATAACTGTATATGTTATATTTATATTTCAGAAAGACAACAACTACCAGCCGTACCCGCTGGAGCAGGTGCGGCACATATCGTACCAGCTGATATACAGCGTGATGTTCCTGCACGACAACAAGCTCACGCACACCGACCTCAAGCCAGAGAATATCCTGTTTGTGGACAGCGACTACGAGGTCGTCAGCGTTTACAATAGTTCTAAGAAGGTAAATTATAAACAATATTTTAACCAAAAAGAAAAATAAGTGACCATGTCTTCGAAAAATATATATTATAATCGCAGTAATACTTGAGGAGAGGAGTTCCCTGAATTCCTCATAGATTCAGATATAATTGAAGTTTGAAAAATATGGGACCAATCTGGAAGCCCTTTCCATATACCCTTTCATCTTTCAAATAACAATAAAAATTCAAGTCTGTAGTAAGTTCTGAAGTGACAAACATTTAAAAAAAATGTGCCTACCATCCTGAACTTAACCATTAGGTGTGATAATAGTATGTGGTGGTATTATCATAAGTAAAAATATAGAAAAATAATATATATATATATAGCACTGTGGTTGTACTATGATTGAATCCTAATTGAATACCAAGGAGCCCACTTCCTAACTGTAATAAGGCTAATTAAAATTCTAGTATATGACATTAAGATGGAGTGGTACCTGTAAAATGATATCTCAACTTTGTTTGTTAAGGCATTAATTGAACATTAAATTTCCATTACGAAAACGTGATGACGAACTTAACAAGATACAACTAGTACTGAAGGTTTATATAACTGCAGTTATTAACAGGATTATTATTATAACAAAGTTATTATAACACCCATCTAAAGATCATGTTGTATGTGGAAGGTACCAATTCAAATGTAAAAGATAATATAAAACAAACGTTTGAAATAACTTAACAATAATATTGGCGTCATCGTAATAACAGGATTCAAAAACAGTTTCAAAAGTAGGTCATAATTGACGTGATTGACAGTAATTGGTACTACTAAGACATGCTATACGATGTAAAAGAAATAAACAATAATGAAATATAATCATTAATTTGAACTGTTTATAATGTAAGATTATGATGATGTCGTTATTGCTTTGTAAATTGTGACTTTCGTTAAGTGAGCTGTTTGTGCCTGTGACGAAATAAATATTTTGACTTTCCTTTTGCTATCTTGTTAAAGACCAAGGTATCTTAAAGAAAAGATTAGCTCTGAAGAGACAGGTTACTGGTTTTAAAAAGCTCCCCACTAAAACCCCTTGTTCATCATACAGTGCATGCACTTAGTCATCATGCTAATAATAATGTTATAGTATCCCATAGATAATACCGATTGCTAATAAGTGTCTATGATGAACTATTTCCATATACCTAACTGGGTATTCTTTCAATATCAATAAGAACAGAATAGTTTATGTGGTGTAGGTAGTATGTCCATACAGCATTCAATTACTGCACAATTTAATCCAATTGTAGAGTCTAAGCCGTACCGTAGTTTAATTGATGGTGTAACTCGCGTGGTATTTTTAATCTGATAAGTCTGACTTTATAAGGCCGATGTTTTGCTACTAAGGTAGCACTACTAGATTTTACTTTAAAAAATGCTATGAAATATTTTTAACGCAAGTAAATAATTCACACCTGAACTTTTTAAAACATAATGTTGTCATGTATGTAATGAGTTGTCTCAAACTCCAGCAGCGCCAGTTATTCAGAGGCTTGCCTTTCCCATTCCACCCGATTATTTCACTAGTTTTCTAATCTCTCTGTACTGTACGTAGCTTCGGATCGAGTAATCCGACATTTTTGTTATTTCCAAGTGACTTGCAACAAACTATAACTGCAATACATCACCTGCTCACCGCTGTAACGGACGTGCTAATGTTTGTGAAACGTCCACCACTAGATAAATATCGTTTACGACATAGTAAATATCGCAATGATTGTATTATAAATGATGCCTATTGTCTATTTCGCCAGAGGTTATCATTACTCCAGTCACTTTCGGTTTGGACGTACTAACTATTGTAACTTTGCTACTGGGGGAAATGTTAAAAATATTATACTTAGATGTTATAGTTATGTGAGACATCAACCCACTGAAATTACCTGACTTTGAAATAAAATTAATCTTTACTTTTAATGGTGAACTTAAAAACTAACGGAGCAATAGCCTACAGAAAGTCACTGGGCTCTGTACCACCCATTTTAATTCAGATCAGACTAAACTGGTTGGGTTCTTGATTAAAACCCTTGCTTGCTTGCTTTTGCTTAGAAGAAACCAGTGTTTTCAGAAGCAGTCCTGTAAAGCTAGTTACAAAGTAGGGTATGTTTTCTTTTGTGGATGACCAAACGCATCGATAATAATGCCTTTAATGTTACGAACGTCCACTGAGATTTTGTTTCACTTACCGTCAGGTTGGCTGGTCTATGTTTTCCTTTTATAATTGCTAACGTTTAATCGTTGTACGTTGTTCACAGAAACATGACTTAAGGCGTGTGAAACGCAGCGACGTGAGACTAATCGACTTCGGCAGCGCCACTTTCGACCACGAGCACCACAGTACCATCGTGTCGACGAGGCATTACAGAGCACCCGAAGTTATATTAGGTAAGTTAATTTGATTTTAAAAGTCGCACAAAAACATTGTGTATATTTTCATAATATAGATGAGAACAGCAATGCCTATGTTCTGGCAACATTAAAATGTGCTTTACCATGCATGACTTCATTGCTGCTTACCATGAGGTGGTTTTGTAGTCAAGCATTAGCTTATTTAGTACTAGCGCTTTAATTTTGCAAAATTTCATGAAAATCCGTTTCACTATTTTTTTATGAAAATAGTCTGCAAACGAGCTGACGATCCACCTGATGGATCGTCGCTCATGGATGTCAGCAACACCAAAACATCGCTGATGCGTTGCCGGCCAAGAAATATAGAAAAAAAAAAAGAAACTACTGTCTTTGCACTACTGTTTTTTCGTGAAAGAGAACAAACATCTATTCAAACTTTCAGAATAAAAATATAATAATAGTAGTATAAAAAAGCTGTAATATAATGTTAACTGTATTTTTATTGCAGAACTGGGTTGGTCCCAGCCGTGCGACGTGTGGTCGATCGGCTGCATCATGTTCGAGCTGCAGCTGGGCATCACGCTGTTCCAGACGCACGACAACCGCGAGCACCTCGCCATGATGGAGAGGATCCTGGGGCCCATTCCCTACAGGTACACTTACACATTATGTGATGAACTCCTGCACTTTAACCACCAAGTCTCAAAGTTATCTGAACCGCTCCTCATAAGTTAAATAAGTTGGAATAGGTTTTATAAGTTTCAAAATATAATCATTTATTTTTATAACTTCTGCGCTTAAAAGATCTTAGCGCGCTTTTTGTACTCATTCATATAGCTGGCAGATTGTGTTAAGTGGTTCAAGGTCAGTAAAGTGTATAAGTCGTTGTTTTTCTTAAATCATATCATTAATAAAATGTATAATTTCATTGATTTCAGAATGGCTCGCAAAACTAGAACAAAATATTTTTATCATGGCAAATTAGACTGGGACGACAAATCGTCAGCCGGCAGATATGTCAGAGAAAACTGCAAACCATTGTTGGTAAGTTGATGTTTGTTATAATCTGTGTATGTAGCACGAATATTTGCGAAAAAGTATTCGTATCGTTGACGTAAGCACCCCCGTGTGACGTACCGTAATTTATATGTTTATGGATGACCCCTTAACAATTAATAGTAACGATTGTTTTACTTTCATCGCGTGTTCCAACAAACAAGCCCTACAATTTTGTAAGCAAAATGAGCAATGTATTGTGTACGTAGTACACTCTGTAAGTGCTTGTCATTGTCAAACGTGGTAAAACCACAATAAATATTAAATTAATTTATTTTAAATAGATAGGAACACAATTTTATAACGAATCTGACTCGGCAAACGTTGTTCTGCCAAAAAAAATTTTGGGGTAGGGGGATGAAAAATAGATGTCTGATTCTCCATCGTAGCCGATATGCACGCAAAGATTCACGAAAATCTGTCGAGCTGTTTCGGAGGAGTTTAACTTCAAAAAACCGTGACACGAGAATTTTATATATTAGATATAAAATAATGTATATTTTCTCTAATCCCGTCGATATGGTGTGTCGTACTACAACAGAAGTACCTGCAAAGCACCACCGAGGAGCACCGGCAGCTGTTCGACCTGATCGCGCGCATGCTGGAGTACGAGCCCTCGCAGCGGATCACGCTGCGCGACGCGCTCAAACACCCCTTCTTCGCCAAGCTGCCGCCGCACCAGCGACTAGGTACCACACTACACACACACACACACACACACACACACACACACACACACACACACACACACACACACACACACACACACAATACTCGGTGACGTCACAACAGCTTCGAGTACACACACTACCACTAACTCTATACAATTTACATATTGCTGACAAACGACTCCTCGTGAACATAATAATTATGTGGTACTTTTTAGCTCTGAATTTTTCGATTATGACGTCCTTGTTTGATTTGTATGAAATTAGGCAATATATTTGTGTGAAGGTCACTGAGATAACAAGTGCATGTCACTGAGATTTTAAACATTTTATGATTGGGTTAAAGACACGCTCAGCCTTTCGATCAGGCCCTGACAACAGGGTAATGTAGTAGGTCTTTTAATCATATAAGTATCTGGGTACGGCATGTCTGTCATTAGGCGTACTCATTCATACTGCCATCACGGACAAAAACATTGTCACCAGCGCACAATGTACACCACCATATACACAATACACACAGCGTGCCACTCTTGAAGCAATGTACACCACATTAATCACTTTTGTACGAGAGTACTGACAGTGGGAACCAAAAATCAAACATTAAGTGTGCCACAGTCCATAAATGTTCAGAAGAAAATACTTGAAATATCCTTTACATTTCAAATAATTTGAATATTGTCTTACATTGTACATTTATAAGTTGTACCTATTAGCTTAACCTATATTAGACAATTTAGTGGTGTTGTCTGATTGGTGGCTGTGTTCAGGTGTATTGTCTCAGTGATGTGATGTACTAATTGTTTGTTATAGGACACCAGTTCACAAGGCCATCGTTTCTTAGGTCAGGCCTCTTTGTCGTTGTTAGCCGCTTTCATCATAGCTTTATATTTTATTTTGTCGTTGTGTATCAATTTTAAACCCATGGTGTGACATGACCTTCGCAGTTCTGTTTTTATTTCAATTGTGTTGTCAGTGTGCGGTAATCGTTCTGCTTTCGATACTACAAATATGTTGATTAACTGTTTTTAATTGTTGATTTCGGCTTTAGTATTACAATATAATTTATTGAGCACAATCTTGATTTAACATTTTTAGATGTTGTTATGTGTCTCTAGACGAATATTTTCTGTCTGTCACTTATCTGATGGGTGTACCATCCTGTTGCTTTTCATTAAAATACATAATTCTTATCGTTTCATTTGCTTCTGTTGTAGAAAACTGTTAAATGTTATATTTTTATAACATCTAAGCTATATTTGTTTCTTAACGTGTTAAGTGCTCATATTGCCGTCTTAAATGTTATATTTTTATAACATCTAAGCTATATTTGTTTCTTACCGTGTTAAGTGCTCATATTGCCGTCATTTGACAGTCTTTACTCGTAAGGAATAAATTAAAACTCAGTTATTGTTGCTGGCTTTTCATACTTTTCAAATCAAAACGCTAACTTTTCCACATGATGCCTTGTGGTGACGATACGTTAGACGATTCCATTGTACATAAAAAAATGTCGATACATTTGATGCGTCGTTCAATTTGTTGCAATCAAATTACGGCTTAATTAAATTGCACGGTTTTTCAGTGAATATGAACAAACAATAATTGAAAGCAATTGTTAGGAACATTGATATTTATATGTAATGTTGTGATGCAGGCAATGACCGAAGCCGGTGCAACGGTGAGAGCTCGGGGTCGCGCGAGCGCTCGCACTCGCTGAGCAGGTGAGGGGCAGGGAGCGCCGCCCCCGCCGCCCCGCCCCTCGCCCTCCGCCCCCGCCGCCCCGCCGGGCCGCGACGTGTAAAACTTGTACATTTGTTATAAATGAAGTGATAAGTGATATAATTATTTTGTCGAACATTGTAATCTAGGTAATATTTTGTTGTGAATCGGTACTTCTCAATTTGTATTTATAAATAATAACTATTCGAAATAAAGACTGTCAGTCTCAATATTGTATTTTACTTGTAAACCTGTAAAAATCCAACGACTCAACTCATTCATTATGCTTGTCGGTCAATTACCCGTGGCACTACCGCGACGCACCTACTGTTAGTAATAACTATACGATTTATTTAAAAATTCATATGATAAATGAAAGTGCCAATGAGTACGTTGCGAAATGTAGGAAATTGGCACATGACCTGGACCTGATAATTTCTGTCGTTCACATAATACACCGTGTTCCTGACGTTGTGCACAAACTTCGGCCTGATATTCAGCCCATTAAATTGGTCATCTTTCGTTATGGATTCATTATTGAAATTTTTATTTTTTTTTATTTTTTGTATCTTATTTTTTAAATTTATTTTTGAAATTTTATTTTTTAAATTGTCGTCAAATAGCGAGAGGTGTAAATGTAAGAAAGATTTTTTTATTATTTCGATCGTGGCTTCTTCGAGACGAGAAGCTCTCCGTCAAAATGGGCCTTTATTGATAAGTAAAACGTAGTGATTAAGTACTCTGTGTTGATAAGTCAAGCCAATAATGACATGACATTTAAAATGAAACAATAGGTTGAATGATTATGACCGTACTGACCGGCAACATAGCACAAATAAAGACTCTTTTACAATGTACACCCATATTAAATGGAATTACCAATAACTTAAAAACTAAGCTTTATAATGCACTAGTACCTGTATAAGATATGTTTAGTAAATGCTATAGAATCATTTGATAAAGTTTGTGCACAACCTCAAAAAAACCCTGTATATTATGATGCCCTGCAGATTCACTAGCGTCTTTAGCAGAGAATTAAATCAAAGGAAGTCATTAATAAGTGAAACGAAATATGTGATGCTTTTAACATTCAGACATTTATTTATCATTTCATAAATATTGCGTGCTTACCTATACAATACTACAAATTTAGACAAACTATTAAATAGACCACCGATCCAATGACGATAAATATAAAGTACTTACAGTACGAGATGACATTATTATTTACCTCTTAGTTTTAGAAATATAAACAATAACAAATTTTAGGTAGGTACTTTAAATGAAATAAAAGGTATGTGAGTACGATGAAATAAATATCCTTAGAATTTTAATACAAAATATTCCATTCCATTAAAAGACAGTACACCAGATACGGTGATTAAAACAAAAAAAAATATTTTACACTAAATTCTCATGTAAATAGTTTAATTTTGGAATGTGTAACATAAAAATTAACAGTTAAGGGCAAATAACTGTTGATGACATGTTAAAGAATGTAAAACTAAGTTTTAAATTACATCGTCCAATCTAATTGTCCTTTTTATTATATTTGTCGAATATAACAGAATACTTGTTCCTTAAATTTTAATACTCGGTAACTTTACTATTAGCAATTTATATTGTAGATTATACATAAGATCATTTAAACGCTCGTTAATATAATTATCTTGTCTCAAAAACTCACCAAGTGTAAGTGTTAAACATATTTGATGTTCATCAAACGATTTTATTCAAAACATTAACAGAAAAGCCCAGGTGAAAGGGGCTCCCTCGACTTTTTTCTACATACATACTTTATTTGGAAGTAGTTTCTGAAAAACGTTCCAATCCACACTTAAGTTGAAATTGAAAGTGTGGATTGGAACGTTTTTCAGAAACTACGTCCATTTGATGATAAGTTGGCAATATTTTAACAAGCGTTAAAATTTAGGCCGTAATAAATTACTTTTAAATGTACAATTAAATGAATCAAAGACTGTAAAAAACGTCAATAAATAGTTTCATAAATCAGTACCAACCCTATCGTCCCCAGGTCCGCCGTGCATTGCGACAGACCTCAGTCAATACATTTATCGGACACTGCCACAACTTGAAATGGACACCTCCATACATACGCTATAAACTCCATACACTTTATACGAGATTGCTCATAAATTTTAAATATCACACATACACCTACTTTTACATAAGCGGTTACATTAATTTAACAATATTGCGACGGGTAATAGGAATTATATTTGTACTTAATTATGTCTTTATATAAAATGTTTAATGTAGGTACATAGCTACATGAATTTAATGCAAAAAGCTTCAACCTCCATATTGAATTATTTCATTACACTCGATTCGTGTTCGCCTAATATGGTTCAAAGGAACCTTCGGGAATTAATGTTCTTAGCATTATAATTAATTCCACACTTAACTGGACGAACAGCTATAAAGACCGCGTCAAGTAAGCAACATTTACTTTATTTTTTACAACAGCTTTTTAAATTATTGACATTTGAATTAATAAATAAGTATGCCTTGCCAAATCTAGAAAAATGCTTATTTTGCATTTTCTAACAAGTGGTAAATGCCGTGTGGCGCTGCACTAATGTCCGTTTCCAATTTTCTATCTATCCATAATCTTAGTTACTTGTAATTATACATGTAGGTACCTATCTACTGAGGAAAACGGACAGATGTCGACTCCAGAACCAGACCGAATCAAAGCGACATTGTTTTAAAACAAACAATTGTATGAAAACCCGAATAGTGTATTATAAAATTGTAAAAGTAAACCAAAATATAAAATTATAATGCATTTAGTTTTATTATATTTAGCATAATGGTCATACGTTGACAACTCGTAACCCACATTTTTTCGCAAAATGAGTTACATATTATGTAACTCATGCATTTACTCATTTTGCGAAAAATTGTGGGTTACGAGTTGTCAACGTATGACCATCGATATTCGTTTTCCTGTATACATAATTATTAATTACATTACGAAGAAAAAATGTCACTCGGATCAGTTGTGTTCCGACAACCTACAGTAATAGTGAGCGGCCGCGCGGCAACCTTGTCTGTGTCGGTGTATGTGTGGTCTGTGTGTGTGTGTGTGTGTGTGTGTGGGCTACATGATTTTGACGTGTGGCGCGGTGTCGGTGTCGTCGGGCCAGGCGTAGCGCGGCGGGAGCGCGCCGCTGTAGTGCGTGTCGTACATCTGCGCGCGGATGAACGCCTCCGTGTCGAGCGGCTGCGGCTGCACGGACGCCTTGCCTGCAGTACAAAACAGATAATGTCTGTAAAGTCGGTTTAAGGACGGTAGTTTAACGTGACAACGTCATGACAAAACATTGATGAAATGATTGCATACTTTTATAGATAAAATTGAGCGCTTCGGCCGATCGTAGCCGGTCGTGCCTCTCTATCGCTTTTGCCGCTCTCTCGCTCGCGGAACGCTACATTTTTTTGTGTGTGCGCCCGGCATTTTAATAGACGTTATCACGTCAAAAAAATCAAATATTTTATTGATAAAAACACATTCACAAGTCGTAAGGGTACTCGGTTCATCACTTGTGTTACAGGTACCACGCTACCACGCTCATCCACCAAGACAATTTAGTGATAATCAACAAAATTAAAAGCATTATATATGGGAGAAAGATTTATAGATCTCACAAAATCAGTTTCCTCGTAAAATGCAGTGGGACAGGGGCTTTGGTCAAATATTGAAAGGCTCTTTGATGATAAGTAAAGGCGGATGTCCAGTGAGCGACAAACGAGGCAACGCAACGGACGTTGCGGACATTGAAAACATTGCCTAGCGTCAGTAGATGTCATTAACTTTTTCTATGCTATGCAGTCTCTAAATACTTCACGAAAAGCCGAAAACGGTCTGTAGAACTGTAGACGATCCTATGCATACATGCATTATCATGCTGCGTGATGGACAGTAATGCAAGCTTAAATTTTATTTTATTTTATTCAGGATAACAACAGCGTTAATTACTAATCAATTTACACATTTACTTAATCTATGCCAATTACAGTTATCCACATATTACTTATAACGTAAAATACTAAAAAAGCGGCCAAGTGCGAGTCGGGCTCGCCCATGAAGGGTTCCGTAGCAGCAAGTAACATAATATAAAAGTTCTTGAAGTTCGTTGTAACTTTGATCGAGGTAAATTGCGGTTTACGATTTAGGACGTATTAAAAAAAACTACTTACTAGATCTCGTTCAAACCAATTTTCGGTGGAAGTTTGCATGGTAATGTACATCATATTTTTTTTTTAGTTTTATCATTCTCTTATTTTAGAAGTTACAGGGGGGGACACACACTTTTTAACACTTTGGAAGTGTCTCTCGCGCAAACTATTCAGTTTAGAGAAAAATGATATTAGAAACCTCAATATCATTTTTGAAGACCTATTCATAGATACACCACACGTATGGGTTTGATAAAAAAAAAATTTTTGAGTTTCAGTTCTAAGTATGGTGAACCCCCAAAATTTATTGTTTTTTTTCTATTTTTGTGTGAAAATCTTAATGCGGTTCACAGAATACATCTACTTACCAAGTTTCAACAGTATAGTTCCTATAGTTTCGGAAAAAAGTGGCTGTGACATACGGACGGACGGACAGACAGACAGACATGACGAATCTATAAGGGTTCCGTTTTTTGCCATTTGGCTACGGAACCCTAAAAAATGATATTAGAAACCTCAATATCATTTTTGAAGACCTATTCATAGATACCCCACACGTATGGGTTTGATAAAAAAAAATTTTGAGTTTCAGTTCTAAGTATGGGGAACCCCCAAAATTTATTGTTTTTTTTCTATTTTTGTGTGAAAATCTTAATGCGGTTCACAGAATACATCTACTTACCAAGTTTCAACAGTATAGTTCCTATAGTTTCGGAAAAAAGTGGCTGTGACATACGGACGGACAGACAGACAGACATGACGAATCTATAAGGGTTCCGTTTTTTGCCATTTGGCTACGGAACCCTAAAAAGCGGTCTCCTGTTCGTAAATTACGAGTATACGTATATGTCATGCTGCAGGGTCGTCTACATTTTCTGTTTATATGTAACAACATCATGATGCGTTACCGGCCGTAGAATAAAAGAGAAGGAAAATAAGGAAGTGTACCAGTCTGGTAGGCGTGGTCGACGATCTTCTTGGCGATCCGCACGGAGCACTCCTGGATCTGCTCGAGCGGCGGGTACAGGCTGCCGAAGTCCAGGCTCTCCTGGGACACGATCTCCGACAGGGTCTGTAAGTAATTCAAGGTTTTAGTAGCGGAGTAGCTTTACGAGTTTTCCACAACCTTTGCACCTTTCAACAAGCAAGTACTTATCTACAGTATATTATTTTCGTATGAGTTTCAGTGGCAGATACTTAGAAATATCGCACAGGGCTTTGGTAGTGCTAAATCCGGCACTACAGACAGTGCAGTGTGTACCGTACCGACCTCAGTGCAGCGGCGAGTATTTATTTATTTTTTATTATACAAAATCCACAGCTTAATATGTTTACAGATATAAAACTTGTAAGTTAAATATGAAAGCCAATTAAGGATTTACATTTTACTTATTAACTACTTACAATAACAATAACAGTAACATGAAGTCCGCAGAGGTGACGATGCCGGCGCAGAGACGTTATCCGTCTTTAGGTTCCTTTTGAAAGCTTGCAGTCCAGATTTACAAATAAAGTTCTTGGGATCAACAACAGTGGCGTAGCTAGCCCTAAGGAGACCTCATATCAATATTTTTCGTGGGGCCCCTTAACGTCAGCTGTCAAACTGTAACGGTCGTAGGCCGCTGGCGAGCTTTTTTTAGGAGTGTTAGTGAGGGGTCCGTATAATTGATACGGCTGATACGGCGGTAGCTACGCCCCTGATCAACAAGTAGTGTGCAGTGTGTAGTGTGTACCGACCTCAGCAGCAAGCAGCATGAAGTCCTCGGAGATGTCGACGATGCCGGCGCAGAGCACGCCGAGCGCGAGGCCGGGGAAGATGTACGCGTTGTTCCCCTGGCCCGGCCGCAGCACGCGCCCGTCCTTCGTGCGGTAGTCGGGGAACGGGGAGCCGGATGCGAAGATTGCGCGCTCCTGTAGCGTACAGGGGATTGTGATATTGTGGTTCGTGGCTTATGAGTTATGACGCTGTTGGCTTATGTTATGACGCTGGGTTGGTCAGGTATAACATTAATATTTTTAGTATTTTGGATAAATCCATAGACTGCAGGTCATGATCTCATGACCTAAGCTCATGACGTATGTAGGTACACCCGAGAATACCAACTTGTGTTTAGTAAAGTATACGTGTATCTTGAGTGAGATCTATTGTATAAAGCTTACTGAGGCTTTGCTCAGACTTGAAAATTATGCGAACAAAAAAAATAATAAAACAGACTCATTTTCGCATCTGAGAACACTAATAAGTTGTTGTTGAAAGTAAAACGTAGTGATTATGATTTACTCTGTGGTTGAAAGTATCGGCGCTTAAGTTAGTCTGGTAGAGTGTGAGAGAGATAGACAGAAATAGTTACATCAGGTCTATGTGTGTGACTTGTGTGTGTGAGAGATAGAGAGTGAGAAAGGTAGTTACGTCAGTGTTGGTGTAGGCCTCCTCGGCGGTACACTCGGCCTTGCTGGTGGGGTTGGACAGCGCGAAGATGACGGGGCGCGCGTTGTTGG
This sequence comes from Thymelicus sylvestris, assembly GCA_911387775.1. Lineage (NCBI taxonomy): Eukaryota > Metazoa > Arthropoda > Insecta > Lepidoptera > Hesperiidae > Thymelicus > Thymelicus sylvestris. The sequence continues at coordinate 13,070,917 of OU426896.1, read as the reverse complement.
CGCCCATCGCGCGCAGGATCTCCGGGGTGAAGGCGCCCCCGATCGCCGCCGCGCCTGCACACACACACACAGTCAATATAAGGTGATAATCATACTGACATCCTCACACCATGATAGTTCCTGTGTTTCATATGGTACAGCTTTAATTACAGAATTAACCGTTTATAGCACACTGTGACCTAAACCCGCACAGTGGGAAAACACGTGACGGTCGAGTCGAGTCTCTCAACTAATGTATTCGCTCCGTTCTGGCGCTAACTTCACGCCGTGCAGTCCTACTATAGGTACAACTAAAATCAAACATTTCAGCAAGATTTAACAAAAGAGTCAAGTAGAAAAAAAAATCGTTGAGGAGTTCCACTCTTCATCTCCCGGAACCATACATATCTAAGTTATTTAATGTTAGTTATTTAAGGTCAATGCATACGTAACGGGTTTTTCTTTTTTCCCGTACAGGACGGGACGTGAAGTTTTGGAAACATCGTTTCATAAAAAATGTATACGATAGTGCATACGCAGCGGAATCCCGTACGGGACGGGAACGGGGCACGCATGTATATTTATGTCCCTGTGGCGATCCGTTTCCCGGCTGGAATGAACACGGTGCGCGACACTTCGTCGATCTGCTCCCGACCGTGCAGCCTCGCACAACGCGATCTGGACGTCGAGTGCACTTTCCCGATTTCTTTCGACCTTAACGGTCTCCGGGGGGGCTGATGTGGCGATCGGTACGGCATCTTTTATTCTATTCTACAACTTCTCATTTGTAATATAATATTCATCCTCCTTGTATATGCTGGCAGTTTTCTACATTTATATTTTATGTTTTTATAATTTGATGTTTGGTAGATAGAGAGAAATTCCTACTGACGGAGTCAATGTAAATATATTTTTCCATAAGACGAAAAGTTCGTTTTTATTAATACATATATATGTTATAGCGAGGTAGTCCAAACGACATAATTAGCCTCCGCTATACCCCGTCCCCGTCCCGTACGGGGTAAAAACACGTTACATATGCATCGACCTTCACATGCAAAGACATTAACCTACCAATAAGCACAGAAGGCTTGGCAGTGTTGACGACTTCAGCGAGCGTCCGGATGGGCGCGCAGTCTTTAGCGAACTTCTCCTTGTGCTCGTTGAGGCCGCCCTCCGGCCTGTTCTTCACGATCAGCCCCTTGGAGTCCACCATCCAGATGCGGGAGCGAGCCTCCGCTTCGGGGGTCCCCTCGGCCTTCATCGCCATCACGCACAGCTCCGCGATGCCCAGCGACGCCTACAAGGTTAAAGTTTAGTTGTACTCATCAGATCTGATTGTTCTATGTAGTTTAAACCGAACGAACGTTCAAACATAACATTAACTAGACAGAATAACTCTTATCTCTAATAGTTCTAATTCAGTTTGCAAGATTTCACCTAAACAAACATACTAACAAACAAACTCAGAGACATTGCAAGTTAAACAAAAGCTTTTAAAACAAAGGAAGATACAAGTTTATGTCCAGTAAAAACCAATCCTCACTGGAAAATTGTGGTGGAGTATGCTTTGGGCCTCTGGAGGACCTGTGCTCAATAGTAGCCCATTAATGAATTGAAAACACCACTATCTATGTATCTATCCAAAGTCCAATGCAGGACATAAGCCTTCCCTAATTGGCGCCAACCCAACTGGTCCTGCCTATGAATCCAGCGGTTTCTCGTTATCTTCTTTTAGTCGTCTGTCCACCTTGTTGGGGGGCGACTTGTGCTCCTCTCACCGAAACGGACACAACATGCCATCTGCATAATGAAACGATAGGCAAGGCAAGGCCGATCCGTGGTCAGATTCCGCAATTTAACCACGCAAGATGCATGAATTTGACGATAGCGCGCTTCTACGTAAACAGAAGCAAGTGCAAGGCACGAACCTCCCCGGCGCCCTGGAAGACGAGCACGTTCTCGGACAGCCGCTTGCCGGTGACGCGCAGGCTGGCCAGCAGCCCCGCCACCGCCACGGCCGCCGTGCCCTGGATGTCGTCATTAAATGTGCAGTACCTGGGACACAGACATACACATACATTATCGTCTGCACCGTATGATTTCAAAAGGAAGGGCATTTCACACAATTGATCATCATACGAGCAAACTGGAGCGCCATCTCGCTCTCTTACGAACGTGGAGAGGACCAATTTTTAGTCACACATTTTGAGCATGCGTTGGCCCTGTCATTACCTATTAGATAAAGCAAGTCTGCACCCTACATTCTCGGTATAGTCTGAATTTCTCCACGGGTGCTTCCGACTAGCTTTGCTTAGCAAGAACTACTTAATTTCCTCCCCAAAAGTCCGACCAGCTTTGTTCTACAGTGGCAGATTTCCCTGTAACTCGTCAAACTGTTTCAACTTACTTCCCGCGATACTTTTCGAGCAGTCTAAACGCGTTAGCATTCCCGAAGTCCTCGAACTGGATGAGGCAGTTCTGTCCGAAGCGGCGCACGACTGCGCACATGAACTCGTCGATGAACTCGTCGTACGCCGCGCCGCGCACGCGCTTCTGACGCAAGCCGATGTACAGCGGATCGTCCAGCATGGATTGCGTGTTGGTGCCAACGTCTGGAAGATATTGAGGAACATTGTTGACGCCCGTAAATACTACCCCCTTTTAAGTAAAGAATCCACAACGGTAATCGATTAAGCTTGTTGGCACGTGTTTGAAGTTAAACTTCCTACATATTATGGTATGAAGATAAAGAAAGACGTATAAGATACAGTCTGAGGATTAGTTCTGCCATCAAATCTTCCCCTAATTACGAGATCTTTTTTTGTGCCTGTATGTAAAGTACTACTATTCGTGTAGGTACTAAAGTCGGGACACGAAGCAGAAAGAAACTCGTACATTGACTTGTTATTACCTGTCTCTCTCACTCCCGCGTAAATGTAATACGTTTCGCTCGCATAGAACGGCGGCCATTGCACTGTGCGAGCGAGCATTCCGTGGTAGTTAGTGGCTTCAAGACTTTCACGGGGATGTTCATGCCGCATCCTGTTCACCAAGACCCAAAAGAAGATTCCATCAGTACTCACCCAGCGTGATGGGCAGACACTGGTGCGGCTTGATGCCGGCCAGCGCGGTGTAGAGCGACAGCTTGCCCACGGGGATGCCCATGCCGCACGCACCCAGGTCGCCCAGACCCAGGATCCGCTCGCCGTCCGTCACCACGATCGCGCGCACGTCTGTTTCTGGCCTGGAGGGGATATAGGAATATGACCTCGCTATACATTTTGTAGCGCTAAATGGCTCATAGCCACTAGGATTTCTTGTGTCGTGGGTGCCATGGACAAACCACAAAGACAAACACTCAGACCGAAAACAGAATTTCAAACATATCATTCAATTTCCGCCTCGCTGGGAATCGAACCCAGAACACTTGGCTCGATGATCCGGCATGGTAACCATTGCATTGGTTTATAGCCGTCCCCAATATTCTAACCATATTCTGGGTGAATTTTGGTAATTGCGAGGTAAATTACTGAGGATAAGAAATAGATACAATATTGGAAGCGGCCGAAACATATGTGTTGATATACCTACCAAAGTTGAGAGAGACAAGGGAAAATTCATATAATTTTAGCATATTTATCAAAAAGTCTAACTAACACATGGTAAATCCTATTTATTGAGGAAGTTTTTCGAGTTGTACAAGTAGGTAAAAGCCATTTATCATAGAGCCGTAAACGCACCAAGGCCAGCACACGCGTAGGAAACTTCCCATTTCTGATTTAACGGAGGATTGTGAATCATAATACATATTCATAATACACCATGACGGAATATTGAAAGGATGATGGGCAAAAAATACAAGCAATAATGACTAGTAAATTTTTAGATGACTATCACTTTTTAGGCAAATATTTATGTGTCATATGTGACGCTAACATTTACAGTTCAATTCCATTTCAAACAGAATCGCTTCTAAATACGCTTCGTCACCAAGGCAAGCGAACTTTGATAAATATATCTCTTGGCAATCATTTCGTTAACTGATCGCGAGATAAATGCGGCACTTACTTGAGACTACGACTGTTGTGATATGATAAATAACTGAAATCATAGTTTACGTAATTCATATGCGGCATGGAAAAATAAGGACTACTCAATGCCGGTAATTCACAAGTCGACACAAATATAATATTTAAAGTTAATTTGAACTAGTGAGAATCATGAATCATGATGAAAATCCCATAAACTGACGCTATTCATTTAAGAAGCATCTTGTCCTACATTAGACTGCCTAAGAAGCACCTGTCCTACATAAATTGGTTTAGGCGTAAAATGTCCCATTCGCATAATGTCCGATCGCCCTATTCGCAGAATATCCTATTCGCAAAATGTCCTTTGCCTTTGCATTTGTCCTACATCATTACCTACCTAAGCTACACCTGAAGTAACAATTTCATCTCAAACCAACTCACCAGTTCTTCAACACATCGTACACATGTCCCTTGTCGTGTATGGTGATGAACAGCCCTCGCGGGCGGCGGTACACCAGCCCGTACTTCTGGCAGGCCAGCCCCACCGTCGGCGTGTACACGATCGGCATCATCTCCGCCACGTTCTCGCCCACGAACCGGTAGAACAGGTGCTCGTTGCGGTCCTGGTGCAAGCGGAATGATGACTTCAAGCTTAGGAATTTTTTGTGGTAAAGGCTCATGATTCTTGTCAACTTAGGATTGATCAGCGAAGTGGAATATACTCTAGCTGGAGACTGGCCTCTTCTAAAGAACAAACTCTTGCTCAGTAATGGGCTATTAAATGGTTGAATTATGATCTGGTCTCTTGATATTTTTGTGTTTTTTTAATGTTAGCTTGCAAACGATCAGTCAAGCCACCCGATGCCCGACCCGATTGCCTCATGATGACCTCAGTAGCACCAAAGGAAGTTGATGTTAGAAATGGGTTGAGAGTAGATATGTAGAGATTTGGAAGATTTAGATCCGAGAGCATCAATTTTGACCATAAATGGTACCCGTTGGTGATCGATAGAGATTCAGAAATACTCTAGTAATAAGTTTTGTTCTGTTTAGTTCGGGTTAGTAACTCTTATCTTTTTGTCAAGTCACGTCTACGAAACCACCTGGGGAACACTAATAATAATCAATAGTAACTGTACCTAAGTACCTACATACATATAGATACAGTCTGGCAGTATTTGTATCATAAAAAATGTACGATAATAACACTACAATGAATTACGCCCGTTGGCAATTACACTGATAGCCGATAGCCATTCTTGAATTAACCAGAACGATAACTGAAGGTTGAGTCTGTCTGGAGTCTAGCTTGTACACTCTGTATGATTAATTAATCGCCATGTGATTGATAGCCTTTGCTATAAAAATACAAATGTGTACCTACGTACACCGAATTATTAAGTTTTACAATTATGTATACAAGTTCGAACTGATAAAATTATGTCATCAAATGATAGTGTTACATAAATTATTGTTTTTATTACGGAGTTGGGTTTCATTACAATATTTCATTATTAATTATTAATACTATTCGTTAATTTCGTTACAAAACAGCACTCTTTCTCAGAGAAACTAAATCAATATTAGACTCGTTTTTGACTTTGTTACATAGCTAGTTAGAGAGGATTGACCAGTTCAAAACCTTTCCTATTTTAACATACTATATAATACATATTTTATACTAGCTAATGATCAAATTCAATTCGTACCTATCAACATAAGAAAAATCCAAAATTTCAAACGTAAAACTGATATCTTCCGAAACGCAATAAATGTTACAATATTAATTTTAATTTGCTGACAATCTGGCTTGCTGCTTTTCAGAAATGGAAATGGAAACTTGTACCTACACTCATAAATAAAAATAATAATTTACTTACAAGTAAACCCATAAGGTAAACGTATTTGTTGAGGGGGTCCTCGTAGCGGTCGATGGACAGCTTGCACAGCTGCACCTGCTCCTCCTGCGTCTTCACCCTGGCCGGCAGCAGTCCGTGGATGCCCAGCGTCTGCCGCTCCTCGATCGAGAACGCCATGCCCTGGGGACAAGAGGGCAACACGTCAGACAGCTGGTTTAACCGAAGCTATAATTTACTGAATGACTGCTATGAAGCAGTTAATAATAAACTGATCCCGCATGGTGTGTTGGTTATCATGCAGGACCGTTATTCGAAAGGTCCTGAGTACGATTTTCGGCGAAGCAGATATTTCAGTGATAAGTTTGAATTTCTGTTCTCGGTCTTATTTGTAAAATTCACTTATAGCTTCCAGTTTTTTCTTTGTTGTGGGTAGTAAGCAATAAAGCAATACACACAATTAAGGCATCAATAACAATCACGCAAGAGAACAAACATTCAACTGACACATAAATGTCTGCCCCAGAAATCGAACCCGGAATCGAATCCGGGTCCCCTCGTTCGACAGGCAACAGAGTATAGGAATAATATATAAAGTAGGGTAAAGACTTAGATCCCAAAGATACCTTTAAAGTGTGATGTTGAACCTTGTCATGCTTAGCGAGATTACATGTATAATAATATGCTATTAACAAACTACGGAAGGCATGCAGCGTACAGCTGACAGTCAGCTGTGGCTGGCAGTGTGACGTGGCGAAGGCGCGGCCACTCACAGACGACCTTTTACCTGGCCGAGGCTCATTTATTATGACGACCGACGCAATGTTGTTAGGCTTGTTAAATGTTCGATTCGGCAATATCGAAAATGTATGGTAAAATACGGTGTATGTAAATAAATGGTATGAATAAAGTCGAACGCATACGTCAACCTAAATGGAAGCCGGATTGTGACGAGGTGACTCAAATAATACCTATGTATAAGAATGCCACAGAGCCGGTGGCTTTGCCAGTTGAATAAGTATTATAAGTAGTATTAAGGGCCGAATTGGCAATGTTGTTCGGCAAATATTACCTAGTGGAATGTGCTGAATCGAACGTGACATGTGTGTAGTACGCTTCATATAGCCTTACTGCTAGATCCCGCTGGTATTAATCCTTGATGATTCTATTAATAACGTTAAATTAAAGCTTGATCTCTAAAATAAATAACTCATTCAAGTTAGAAAGAGCCTTACTCAGATATTTTTGTGAATAAGAGAGATGTAGAGAAAGGTAGAGTAGGAAAATTGTCTAAAGTCGTTGGGTAGTCGTTGCAACGTCGTGTCGCTGTCGTGAAGAGTGAATCAACATGAAACAAAAACTATGCCAGGCTCCATTGCAAACTAGTCAGGAGGTAATTAGTTTTACAACACTAACCGACATATACTTGGAAGTTTTTGCATTTAAACTTTATGTTAAAAATATAAAATCTAACTCCGTTAATTTTTTTCCCAAAAGTTTTAAGGATGAAGTATACGATCTAAATTATTTTAAAACACAGGTTAAGGAATTTTACCTGAATCAGGACAGATTAACTATTTTTTTGTGCCTTAAGTGATCACCGCTGCCTATGGAATATTTATGTATATTATAATATTACCATCAACATGGTACATTGTGAGCTGGAAAAATCCTAAAATTAAGACCTCTATGTATCCACAATTTTTGCGAATAAAATATTCATTCATTCATTCATACTAGTAATGTAATAACCTTATAGATCGTAAATTAAGATAATAATATACACTCTACACCAGCTTGTCCTATTGTTTTTTTTTTTCTTTTCCTGTACTCTGTGTGGTTGAGATCGCTTTTTAGCAATAAGTCCGCCATTTGTATACCATATTGTAATTTAAGTATTGTTTTGTGTGTTACTTTGGTGTACAAATAAAGTGTATTTGTATTGTATACATGGATCAGTTAAGTTGCTAGATTATAGTATTTGTTTAAGAAAACTAGACTAAAGTTTACATAATATTTATTTCATTACTCAATAAACCTTAAATCCATAAAACAGGAGGAAAGGCGAAGCAAAAAGATTAAACAATTTAATATTCACGTAAAACCGCCCGACGAACAACTCGAAACTTCGTACCTATAACTAAAACTCGTATTTCGCCTCCCTTCAGGAGAAAATTGCTTTAAGCAATCAAATCCGTAAAATTACAAATTAAATTCAACATCGCTATAAGCCCTCCAATATTTATCTCCAAATTATTAATTTCCAAACATTTTACGAAATCCATGGATTTAACTGAGAATTTACAGAATTGTTGTAGAAGTTTTTAGGATTACAACGTCAAAGTATCTATCTGTCTAGTAGAGTCAGGAATCGCGCGTTAATTTCCCGGCGGTTGCACACATTTTTTTAAGTAACAAAGAAATGATTAGTTACGCTTCACAAGACATGACTGTGTCTGATTAAAAATATATACTTCCTTGAAGAAAATGCAGTGTCATCCTCATTGATGGACCAAGGACATATTGTGTATTGTATTATGATAGAAAATTTTATTTTCATCATCCGGATAGCACGGACTTTTGAAAAAGTTGGGAGATAAAAAACTTCGAAATACAAGAGTCTTTAGAGACAAATCCTCCACTAACCTAACTGGTACAACTTGGTGGACACATTAAAACTCTTCACAAACAATTATGTACCTAATTATACATAACAGAGTAATAATAAGTATTAGAACTTAGAATAAGGTTCAATGAGCCGTGTCGGCGGGCTTGCCTCTGACGTCGCATTAGGTTATGCAAATACTGAACAACGCCATTTACATACTTCGAGCACGTCACCGACAATATTGGATTTTGTCCGACTTTTGTGATGCAAATAAACTTTGTTCTGTGAAATATGGTTTGTTCATTATGGGTGCATTCAACGCTTTTTTGCAAATACTTAATTGCATTTGTTTGTATGTACCAAACCAATGAACGATCGTTTTGGTAGCTATCATCCAATGGCTACGTTTTGGGCTTTTTTACACGGCTAGGGCTACGGCCTACCCTAATAAAGGGTTACTCGAAAATTATACTCGTTCGGGGTTTTGAAGGTTCTGAAGATAGTTTTTCGAGTAACTTCTCTCTGGTGTATATTGCATTAAAAGATAAAATTATTTTCTTTTAAGATTGGTTCTGAGATCGCTAGGACATTCCAAGAGTTGTCGATAAAGAAAAATTTCAAGATGTTGGTTCAAGTAAATTGTAAATACCAACGCCATTACAAATGAAATAAATAAATATAGAAAACAAACCCGAGAATCAGTAGCGACCAAGCAATCCGGCACCGAGTACATCTCCCGCCGAGGAGTTAGTTGCCACCAATCCCGCTCCATTATTTATGTAACTGACTTTGGTAAGGCAAAGTAACTTTACTTTCTTTTCACTTACACTGAATACGCACTATTTCACTAAGGAACTCTTTAAGCCCCTTTTAGGTCAAGGTTTACACTTTAGTGTCGTATAGGATTACATATATCCTTTAAGGTCAAAGCTATTATTTCATGAACATAAAAAAACTTAATTCCAACGTTAATCCCACACAAAGCTACCCCGTATATCTACATACGGTGTTACAGCATTAGTGCCAAAGTGCCTGCTTCCATAGCTAAAAACGTAGTTTCATGGCTCAATTCAGCGACGTAAATAGAAAGTAATCTTCGGTAAAGATCGAATGGTAGTATTATTTATTATTTTCTAGGAGCTTTTGATGTCATGAATTAGATTAAGTGATGGAGTCGAATTTGATATTATTATATCACTAAGATAATATATATAAATTAATAAGATTATTCTGTTTGAAGCTAAAATTTTATATAATCTTATTAGCACTTACTCTGATGGAATCGGCTGTCTGAATGATATGTTTATAAATCATTATTGCTATCATCAGTCGTGTGTTAAGTCCTACGACAATTAAACATTCATCCTAGACCTCACATCCTAAATTATTAACGCCTTAGCCTATATATTATTGATATAAAAATGGGATAAGAAAACATGTAGAGCGACATGTCTGTAACTCAGCAAGACTCGATCGATATGTTACGAACTACTGCACTTTTACGGCCTTATTCCAAACCTATTTTAGCTATTGCACTATTATGATGATATGTTGATGTTCTATCATAATCGTTTTTCAAAAGAGAGAAAGAAACAAAACATTTTTAAGCCTTCTTTATCGTTGCTTGTTGTTATGATTAAGGGGGTTATTTTTTACCCTTTACATCATGTTTTTTGCGATGTGTGACCAGTGCGAGTTTTATGTACCTATTAACTTTGGCATCGTAACACGTTAAAGCATTGCACTGATTCAGAATTCCTGCCCATTAAGTGACCTACTTGCTGACAAAATCTATATTTAGTATACCTATAATCATATCACACAGAGTAAGATGTACCAATAAGATTCTATTTTCCATCTACTTCACATATAAAATCATTTTATAGTGTAACATTTTATTAAAATGTTACACTTATTAATTCAAATGGCGAAACATTCCAAAGCTCTCTTATGTCGCGTTAGCAACCTTCGTCGTTGTACCGAAAGCCGCCTGAAGTACACATGAATATCGATATATTCAATAATAAAAAATACACTAGTTACTGTTTATTGATTAACACCCAACGAAAGGTAGGAATATATCACAAAAATTTGCATAATAAAACCATTATTCTGTGATAAAATGCTTTACATGTATCGTTAAGTCCACGTCAACCTATTTTATGTAGTAATGGTGCCAAGTCCTTCTTTAATAGGTACGGTGGTGAAATGGTGTCCTTTGTTTGTCAGATTTTATTGAGAAATTATGAAGCTATCTCTTAATATCATAAAAATAGTCCTTATTTCTTTCCGTTTGTTCCTGCGTTTAGTTTTATAACAAGAACCTAGTAGACCTTCACTTACATTTCACGTTAGAGATTGCCGCGCGAATACAACAAGTTTATTATCGTAGAGATACTTATAATAATACCAGACCAGCTCCGCCAATGAAAGTTTGTGTAATGTGTACCAGCTGATACGTATATAGATAGTTAGTTACGTGACGCGCACTACCATATTGTTTCCAAGAAGCGTGCCTATACAACTCAAACATTTATCAAAACAGTTTAAACTAGGGCCTTGCCCTCGGTTTTCGGGATAATAAGTCTATTTATCCTATTTCTAATCATGGTCTTCCTGTATGCAAATTTCATGAAAATCCGTTCAGTAGTTTTTGCGTGAAAGAGTAACAACTCACAAATTAATAATCCTCACAAAATTTCACATTTATAATATTATAGTCGGATTTAAATGTTTCTACTAACTCAATGTATTTTTGCCTTAGACTCTTCATGGATTTGCAATAAAAAAATGGACAGGCGTAGACAGGAATTACGCGTTGCTATCAATAAACCCGAAACACGCTTGTCTCATCTGTTGTGTCCTTAAGTTAAGGGCCTATTATTTAACGCTTTATTAAAGGAGAATATAAACGACTGCAGCTAATTAGACAATATTTAATTATTTGTTTACCTACATCTAGAATGCTTGTGTGTGTGGCCATGAATTAAATAAAGATAAAAGACATAAAATGAATCGTGTTCTCAGAATCATGACGTTCGAATTTTCATATCATTATATTCCCATTGTAAAATAACATTAATTTTATTTAACTTTAGGTGGCGAAGGCAAAATCAAATTAGTGGCTTAGACAGTTTCAATTATTCTTATAGTCAAGCTTCAGGCATCACTAGATTCGACGCTAGTAACGACGATCGTTCACCGTGTAACCTAATTACTTTGGCATTGATCAAAGCAAAATATTACCTACGTCACGAAATCAAGATCAGTAACATGGTCTTTGGCATTGAGACAGGTGGTTGTTTGGAACACAATTTGCTGCACATGGTGAATTGTCTTTCTATGTATGTACTTATGGTTTAAGAATTAATTTATAGGAAGATAGACGTTTCCCATACAATTTAAGAAAAACATGGGTAAAGTAAGTTGAAGATAATTATTATTGTAAAAGGTAAAGAAAGTCACAGAATAAAATAGTACTAGTCACAAACTGAGACGTTATGGATATAAATCCATTACTAGGCGCCTAATGTAATGCTTTCAGACTATAAATTGTATTGAAAGACGGCTGCGATCTGCGATGAATTGCAAATTAAGGTTAATCACAGGTTAAATATTGTTCGAGATTTTTAACAAGAATTTTAATCACTGAATAAAAGTTCGTTTGCAATAAAATTACTTATGTCTTAAGAGTTTTTTATGGCTGGAAAAAAACGACTGTATATTGCATTTGACTGTATTAATTTTAGTCACTGATATAGTCGTCACCGGATGAGAATAGAACATCGCAAACCATGGACATTGTATCCATCGAATCAAAGGCGTGATTTACGTGTTGTATTAGTTTTTAACCGACTTTAAAAAAGGAAGAGGTATTCAATTCGACTGTATTCTTTTATGTTTGTTACCTCAGAACTTTCGACTGGGTGAACCGATTTTGATGATTCTTTTTTTAACTGAAAGCTGGTGCTTGTCATGTGGTACCACTTAAATTTGAGCTAGATCTGACGAGTACTTTTTGAGTTATTTTGAGGTCGGTTATATTTTTCTTTATAAAATTCAGATTATACTCTTGTTTGTAACTCCGCTCCGCATTGATGTGGAATGTGAAATTTCCACCATGTTTTAATTTTTCTTTATTACCTATTTGCTCTGGTGAAATCATCTCACCTCATCTCACCATTCACCTAGCCTCAACAAATAACTTCCTGTTTCTCGTTGTTACTTTTAGTTCAGTTATAAATCTCTCAGTTATATTAGCTATACAATCAATTTCGGATGTCATCCGAGGACCCTCGTGCATGATGACTTCTTTATCTGCTACTTCCGCTAGACTCCTAACATCAACATTACTATACATAAATACCTATACTAGTATCTTAGCGATTATATTATTAACACGAAAATCAATATAACACCATCTACCGAAACAAGGATATTAACTAGTTTAGCGTTAATAATTACTTATGTTGGTAATATTCCTACATAAATCTCAAAGTTGTTATGTTTTACCTTCATATTTTGTTATACGACATAGGAAACATATAAGAACGTGTATGTTATGTTACAAATACAATATTCTCAATAGAGGCGGTCCTGAGGCAATGAAAATGACATAGAATAGACTGCTTAGAGACATACATTCGCACAAGGTGACCTACATATTAGATATGCTTTCAATTCCTTCCGTATATTATGCATTAATGACAACATTTTTTTGTAATTAATATTATATATATTATTAGCTAATCAGATCCCGTAATATTTTTTATTAATTACACTTTTTATATTATTTTATATAATAATGATAGTTAATTCTAAACAATAGGATCAATTATGACCTTGAGTACTATTATCTATTGCTTCTTCATGATATCGGAATCTAGGGCACACGACACCTAAACCAAACAAAGGATTTGGCTTTCCTTTTTCCGATTTCAAAATTTCATTGCTTCGAAAAATAAACTATTCAAATATAACCGTTTTCACTCGTTATACACCGTGTTTCAAAATACCCCATAAAAAATATAATTAATTATCAAAGCCAAAAATTGTGTCAACCCTAGTAAGCTGTCATGTCGGGGACCCAGATTATTTAACAGAAAGGTCTACGTACCTATTTTACCTAATAATTATCTACTTTAATAGTTTTTCTATTTTTAATTCATAAATGTTTGCTACCTCAATACAAGAATGTCATTATACTCAAGTACTGGCTTCAAAAAATGTCCTCCGATGGAGCTCCAGGACAGCACATTTTGCTCGCAAGTCGCAACGTACGAGAACATCTTAACGGTTGTTTTCCGTGAGGATGGATCGGCCGCGGGGGACCGGTGCTATGGCCTGCTCGTTCTCCAGATCTCACACCCTTGGACTTCTTTTTGTGGGGTTATGTGAAGGTATTTCTCCGATTGCCCAACGGTTGCCGAGATGGAACAGCGTGTTAGATCGGTTTTCGCATCAATAACATCGACGATGGTGCGAAATGCCACACAAGCCATATCACGACGAGCGAGTTTGTGTATTGAGCAAGGCGGAGCACACTTTGAGCCGTTTTTGTAAATTTAACGTTTATTATGAAAAATTAAGTGTTCATTTAGGTTGTATCGTTAGGTTAGGTCTTTTAAAATTTTTGTCGTTCCGCGAATTAGGTAGAAATGTAGGTACATTCTGCGTAGTTTACTCTTTGATTTTACTGAAATAGGGTTTGCACATCAGTGAAAATAATAATATTTTTTTATTTTTTTGGGTTATGTTATACAGCGTTACTACGGTTTTTAAATATTGTAAATGGACTCGTTATAAGGCGCCATTTAACCTCCTTTCGGCTTTACGGGTAGTTTTGAAACACCCTGTATATCTAAATTCATTACGATAAATAAAAAGTTAAACTTATTTACAAATCAAAAGTTAGTACGCGAACCGCACACGAGCCGCCTGTGGAGACGTGCGAAAATCATCAACTAGTCGATCGCTTCAAACCGCCAATTTAACCGAACTAGTGTTTATATTGTTGCCATGGCAACGCAATGTAAAACTCTATACACATTGCTCACAAATAAACATGACAATTGCTATAAATAGACTAAACTGTTAACGAATTGTAAGTGAACCTGTCGAAGCATAAGCTGGATAGGATTTCTAAGCCGAATTTTATTGGTGACTGAAAAATGTTTATTCACGTCTGAACTGGTTGTGATAACCTTATTATTATTACTCATTTATATTAAGCGTAGGAGGTAATCAATTATTACAGGTAGATCTTAACCCTTTAATTGAACAGTATCTTTTTTCTTTTTTATTTGTATACCTTTTTGTAATTTAAGTATTGTTTTTGTGTGTTAGGTACTTTGGTGTACAAATAAAGTGCATGTATGTATTGTATCTTTAATGAAATGACAAATATTTTAAGATTCAATAATGAGTCGAGTTCTGATTTTAATATAGATAAAGCCACGCTAGATAATTATAGAAAAGGCTTTTGAAAACGCGAACTTAGTTACAGCACAAGAAGTAATCTACCATCTAATCACTGGCCCAAACAAACATTTTTATTATTTATTTACATACACGACCAAAATCGGATCCATCGTGAAGATAACTTAATCACGACCTCATGTCGAAGAGTCGTGTATCGTAGTCGCATCAAATCTTCTCAGCAACAACGCAATTGAGTTAATTTGCCAATATGCAGTGTATAAGGTAAACTTAACCTCGTAATATAACCCACAACCATTTTGCCGAATGCCGACAATATTGGCACTCGAGACTTGCCGCCGGGATTAATCTCCGAGACGGTGGTATCACTCGATTACAGCGCGGTTTCGACACGGCGCTGTAATGGCACGCATGTATAAACCTTTTAGAAATTAATTATTTTCAACAACGTTGATAACAATTTAACATAACTTTGTTGATCAACATGGCTAAAACGGTCCTACTGCTGGGCTCGAGTTGACTCTACATTGAGGAAGCTTCACCGCTCTTATCTCATAGAAATTCTGTTATTTACGTTCCTTACATTTTTCTTTTAGGAAGTAAGTTATAATTTGTTATTTCTTATTCGCACGTAACATAAAAAATAAAGTCAATTCTAATTTTATTACTTTCCTCTGTGTTTGAAATTCAAACAATTACGTAGATACATTGGATTTACAATGATTTTGTAAATGAACCTTTTTATTTTTATGGGTACATACATATTCTGTTATATGTATGTACCCATATGTATGTACTATAAGTACTGTAATTTAAGACAGGTAGGTACAACATACCAAGATTCACCTTTCAAAGCGAAGTGAGAATATTTATTCTCTTGTGAATATTTTATTCCTTTGTTTTGTAAAACTACAGACAGAATTTTCAGAAATAGAATTGTTAATATTATTAAAAGCAAAACAAGAACCAAATGGATTAACTTATATTACACATTTAAAATTTTATACACAATACAATATTACGTATCTGAAAGCAAAAAAAAAAAATTCTCACCCTACATAATAACATATCGTTCATTACAGGTCCATGCTACTGCTAAAAACATTCTCAGCTGAACGTAGATCACCTTCAAGTCCTGACCATGATCGTGCATGATAGTAAATCAGTCCAATCAGTACCTGTACTCATACAGTTTAGATCTATCACTTATCGGCAATCGCCAGCGTAGAGTAATATAATGAGTAACAGCTGTTATGGACGCGAATCGCGATATCGGATATCGCGAGTAATAACAACCGCACGATAAAATATTTACCGCAATTTATGGTTACGTTAAGCAGTGTAATACTACTTACAAGCTTCATTGTTGAAAATAAAAATACAATCAGCTTACAATGACAATTTCATATAAATCTACACGAAAACAATGCAAGCGCGTTTAACATTTCATTTATAAGTCGGTAGGAATTTAGTGATAAGTTAGAACATAAAGTGGTAATGGAGATTTCCTTATAAATTATAAATTAAACGTTGGAAATACCATACGTATTGTGTATCATTTATACACTGAAAAGACTTTATTAAGAAATACCGGCACAGGAAAATATATTCTAGCATTTTTCTAGCACTGCATAGGTACATATTGTTATATGAAGTGCCAACCTATATACAATCAATAATCTTTACCATTTATCTACATGATTTTGTTTTCATTGTAAGATTTTATATTTACTGACTGACTTTATATTTACATACATTTATTGGTCAAATTTATTCAAACAAATTGTTATATTTCGCTGTTCTTGTACCTATTTATGTGTTGTATGATTGTCGCAATATTATACCAATGGTCCACAGTATGTTAGTGACCAAATAGTTTCTAAAAAAATTATGGAACAATTATCCCATACTAACTGCATAAACTATCCATGGTATTGTTGTATTCGTAGTATGTTGTATTTGTAACTGATGTCCGCTATGACGCCAATGCCTCAGTCAGCTGGGAATATCATACTCTGACGTTGACAGCTCTTTAAAAATAAGGATAAATAATATTATACCATACAACCGACAACGTTAAATTATGTCATTTTCTCAGCTCATATGGTAAAGGTACGTAATACAACTATACACTTAAATTATTTATAACATCTGTTAGTGACGTGGAGAACCAAGAACAAACTAAAATATCTACTCGTGGAATCGAACCCAAGACCTTTCGTTCGGCAGACAACGTCACTACTAAGTAATAAGCTATCGAGTCGTAAGCTATTAAATAAAGGTTTTTGATATAACATTATTATCAGCCATTACTTTGTTATGTCTAATAATTATAATATGACCGTGAAAACCTTATCCGGGTTTTGTTGTTGATGAGTTTTAGCGAGTTGTCAAAGCATGTTATTAATTAAAGAAACTGGGAACTTCCTACATATTTACGAACTTGTTTGTTCTATTCTAATGACAACTCTAAATCATTATGAAGAGTACTTCAGAGCTAAGTGTGTGTATGTCAATGGTACGTATTGATTTTATAATTAGATACGTGGACTAGGCAGCTAGTTATTTTACATTTTAAATACATTTATAACGAAACTATTAATTGTCCTATCTACAATTTATATGAGGAGGCATAAAATATGTAGTAGATATAAGTTTAGAATTATTTTATAGTCAAAATATTATACTAATAGAAAATACATGTAGGATATAACATGTAAATATTGTTATTCGAATAACATGTATCAAAATATTCATTTCAATTTTAGTTATACGTTAAGTATCATCCTTCATCAAGGACAAAGAACGCAATATTCATTTTTGGTATCGATCAGGTCTTTAGAATACAAGACAGAATTTGAAACGTGGCATTGTCTGGCCTGAAAATATTGTGCGAGTTATAACTTCTCGGAAGGGGGTTCTCCCTTTGCCCTTTGTTCCTGTTCAGAGTATGTAGCCTCCCTTTTCAGCACCCCAGCCCACACCAGACGCAATACACTTCCATGGAGATTCGTGAAAGGGTTCGTAAGAATACCCAGTTTATCGATTTAGCACCGCTAGTTGTTGTTACTCAGTTTTTAAGAAAAAATACTTCCGCGTCGTACCGTACGATTGAATGCATTGTTCTCGATAACTACCACTACCTACTAACTACTAACGGCTTAAGAAACTCGAAATAAAAAGACCGCATTTATAGATTTGTTTCTTAAAACCATAAAAAAGTAATCAGAAAGTAATTGTAATTTGTTGAGTAATACGTAAAATTCGTGTGAAAGGCGACAATCGCTTATCGTTGTTTACAAACAAGGCTACGCTTTAGGACGTCACACGCCAAAAACTGACCTCAACAAAAAAAGTTTGTTGACACCCGGTTCAAATTCCACGTAAACTTTGACACGTTGTTTAAAGTTTGTAAATTGTAATGTTTGTATCACAATTACTTAACTACATTACGGAAACGTCACTGCGCACTGAAAATACAGCCATAATTTAGGAACTACCCCGAGTGTATCCAGGTTATACGATTTGCGGCAATTGCGATCACTTCCGCTTGGCCAGTCGGACAACCATGACCTAACCGAATTACGTGCGGTCATCGATCTGTCTCAAACTCGGTCGTGCCACTAACCTTGTTGAGTCCGGGGTGTTTCAGCCGGTCGAGTCCCGAGAGGCGGCTGTTGGAGGTGCCGTCCCCGGAGCCCCACATTCCGATGCGATCGCGTTCCATGTCTAACGCACTCTTCCCTCCGCTAGCGGCGAGCGACTGTTTGGCGACGGCGTACGATGCGCTACTTATGTCACGCTGCGAGGGGGGCGCTGGGCTCATCGCGGTCTCGCTCCTGGGAAAACAGGAAAATTTTTCAGTGATAACATAGATACAAACCGCGCGGAAGTTGCGGCCGGCCGATAACAGATGGCGTTGACCTCCGTATGCGGAGACTATCGGAATTGTATAGAAAAATTGCTTGCGGTGAACTGATTTTATTTCTAATCAATTTTAAAATAAATATGTTGTACGGGTCATAAACCTTCCTGTTGATAATTTTATGTTAACCGCATTGCTTGTATGCAATTTTTTCTGTAAATAAATATTTTTGCAAAAGGTTAATGAACCAATAATTATTTGTTGATATTTATTTTAAAGCTTTCGAACAGGTATTTTAATTAAATCAACACTACTTATCTGCAAACAAATATCTAATTTAAGCATACCTTCTACAACTCTCACTTTACTCGTTGAATAATGTTTAAAATACATAAATTATACATTTTTATAAGAACCAAAAAAAACAAATTCTATTACCTATTTTCAGTAACAAGTATGGATTGCATCTATAGTCCACCTCTTGATTTTTTTTTACTTTTTGCTTCCAAATTGGTAAGTCTTAACACTAAACTCCGATTTTGATTTATAAAGATTAACAACATACAAATGATCTTTTTTATTTTCAGGATTAGGGTGTAGATGTACACATATACGTGGGATAGGTTCTACGGGCTACGGCTACGGGCTACGACGCTCTACGGCGTACCTACGCGAGAGCAGAGCCCGGACGGGACAGCCGCCCTTCGGAGCGCAGCTACAATCCATACTTATCTATCTGAAAATAAAGTTATTCAATATACTTCAGGACACTTAAATTGGAACTACTTCTTTTCTTAAATAAACTTAAATAAATTACTAAAAACAAAGGAACAACTTTCAAATAATAATTAAGCAAAGAATGAATTTGCATATTTTTTAAACTCTAAATCCATCCAAAAAAGAAAGCTGACTCGGTTTAGATGTCGGGTAATATAAACGCCTAGCACAAATAAATAGCTAGCGGGTACGAATAACTTGTCTCAGAAACTAAATGTCTAAACAGTACCAAAATAACTGTTATTACAGTTATCTAATGATCATTAACATGTTGTTAATCCTTCTATGGTGTAATTGTTCAGTATTACTTTTAACAACATTCTTAAATACTGGGCTTGTTTATTTCTTTTTCGTTTATTTTACGCAGTTGATTAACAAATTAATAAAAACGGAATTTACAAATACGAAAGATTAAGAAGGAACACAACTCAACATCTACCTTATTTAACATTTCGTTTCTAGCTCGATACATACACGACATACATTACATTTACGAATAAATAAAACAATACAGAAATAATTTTCCCAATGTTTTCTCTACATTTCTTTTCCATCAAACAAAATATTTACCACTTAATCTTCGCGTTAAATATAGCAGTAGCGACTGCTTCCAGTAAGCCTACAACATTAAAATTTAAGAACATTTTATATTGAGATGTCGCAAGCTCGCAAATTATTGCTTGTGAAAATAAATAAGAATATGATTGTATGAGATAAATTTTCCACACATTCAGCGCCCTCGCCTCGCTGTTTATCCTTATTCCCTATACACACATACAAGAATGTGAAACGTATCAATAGCCATGTGTTATTTTAGCTTTTATTTTATACTATTACGAAGAAGTTGCAATGCGCTATATAAAAATAGTCGGGATTAAAGATTTATTCTCGTAAAATTTTAAAGTCAATGTGCCTCGTAGGTATCATTTTTTGTAGTCAATTATAGGTCACTGCATACGTAACGTGGACGGAACGGGGACGGGACGGGAACAGGATGGGACGTGAAGTTTTGGAAACATCGTTTCATAGAAAATGTAAACGATAGCGCATATACCACTTTACAACTGCTTTTTTTTTAGTAACAGTTGAAAATATTTCTAAACTATTATGCAGAATCTCGCAAATTATTATGAATAAAAAATAAATTTCACCTGGATTTAATATCTTCATCTAATATTGCGCGATGATTACAATGGCAAACTAAATGCATCGAAAATTTCTAAAATTATAAAGAAGTCAATTTATAAACTTTAACACACGAAGAACACGGAAATAGTAAATCGAACTTGATTAATTTGGAATAATAATTAACTTACCGCTTACACCTGATATTGTGAACGTCACCCGCGCCATTCACTTGACGTGCGTCGATGTTACTGTTTGACTTTGCTTTACGAGAGATAAATTCCATTTTTGAATTTTATACAGAGATCACAATATCACAGACAAAAAATACAACTTTAAAAAAAGTACTGACGGCAATACGATATTTTTAAATTTAGTTCATTATATTTAAAAAAAGTTACAAGCACCAACTCTGATCAGAGCCGATTAAGCTTTACGAGCCATACAGCTCTTGCAAACTGTTAATGACGACTGAAGGTCGATGGATGCTGGCCAGTTTAAATAAGAATCACGCCACTTGCATTTACTTATCTCGGAATGAAACAAATTACAGATCAAACTAATTAATCGGGTTGCCGGAGGTAGGTATCATTCGCACTCTCTGACATCGTGTATGTAAATATTTAAATGGCGGGAGAATTCCTTTTTCTCAGACATTATATTGATATTAGATACAATAATAACAATTTTAGATGAATTAGTAATATATTTTTTTGTTCTGTTTATTAGTAATACATATTTAAAAGAAACATAAAAATGGAGGACGTGTCTAGTTTTGTTCTTCCCAAAGCTGTGGTGGATGACTTATATTGTATCTCTGTCTCGCTCTCTTTATCGATCCCGATTATTGGTAAAATGAATTGCATTATCTCATCCGAGTATAATACCCCCTCATCAGTTCAAATTTCTTCTACTCATTATCTCACATTGCAGCATTGTCATACACTACGCTAGTTCTTCGTAAATCGCGTAATGATATTTGACGACTCTATCGTTTAGGGTCTCCGCATTCTGGGGGTATACTGAATATTGACGACCAGTGTGGCGCAATGGTTACCATGCCGGATCGCCGCGCCTAAAGTCCTGGGTTCGATTCCCAGGGAGATGGAAATTTAAATGATGAGTTTGAATTTCTGTTCTTGGTCTGGGTGCGAAGTGTTCCGTCTATGTGTGTTGTCCATGGCACCCACGACACAGGGAATCCTAGTGTGGGGCTATGAGTGTGAAGCGTTATTTATTTATATTTATTGATTTATATTTATCATTGTAGAACACCACTACAACCTTACACCAAAGGCATTAAGCAAATCACAAAAGGCAATAAAGCTGATGGACAAAGACAAAAATAATTGCGGAAATAATGAACTTGTTACTAATGTAGTTTGTCTGTTGTATCTGTACACGCAACGCATTTAAAAAGTAATAGGCAATGCGTAAATACAGATACATAATAATGTAGCATGACGCCTTCACGCGGGTCGCACGACCAAGATCAGGCCAAGGGCGGCCGTGCACGTTGATCTGTGCAACCCGCCTGATCTTATCGACACAGATTAACCGACACAAACGAGACACATAGTACAAAGACACATAGACACACTTAATCATTTTTGCTTTTATGGCTTTTTGATTAGAACTTAGTAGAAATGAGTGCAGGTAAACAATGAGTGAGCAATGTGGTTTGATTCTCGGTCGGTCAGTTGCACACATTTATGGAATTGATGTTCTTTTCTATACATTTCCTTATTTGTGGTGTGATGTGTGGGTGTTCCTGCCACTTGTTGTAGGGCTTCGGGACGCCTAGTGCAGGAGTGTGAGTGTGTGGCCGTTTATTAATTAAGAAGCCTGATATTTAGTGACTCCTATTTATTTACTACACATAACTGTCAGTGTCTTACAATGCTCTCAGATATGCGGGCAGGATTCGAACCTGGCCCCGTGAGACTATGAGAGAGTACGACTTTCAAACTATGGGTTTTCAGCTGCTCATATTAGATAGGTAGGTATTTAAAATGTTTTTGTCACGTTCGCACAAAAACAAAACAGGAAAAGAATTGGGATGTATCATTTTCACTAGAATTCATTTCAAGAGATAGAGGATAATACAAAGACCGTAGTTTTGTTTGACAAAATGCTTTGTTTAAAGATGAATTTCTTCATGAAAACAGATCTGCCTAACTCACACTAAGTATTATCCCAAAATGGAATTCAACTGTTAATGGCATAATGAGAATGGCCATTGTCTATCCTCTATCTTTCGAAGTGAATTCTAGCGAAAATTATACATCCCAATTGTTTTCCTGTTTAGTTTTTGTATTGAAATGTATTGAATGAATACAATAAAATAGTATAATCATTTCAAAGATTAATGAAATTAAATTTATTAAAAAAAATTGTGTACTTATAATCTGATTGTACGGTTTAATTTATTATTCTAAAACTTCCCATATACCTGCTCAGTATTTTTAACCGACTTCCAAAAAGGAGGAGGTATTTAATTGGACTGTTTTTTTATGTTTGTTACCTCAGAGCTTTCGACTGGGTGAACCCATTTTGATGATTCTTTTTTTAATCGAAAACTGGTGGTTGTCATGTGGTCTCACTTAATTTGAGCTAGATCTGACGAGTAGTTTTTGAGTTATTTTGAAGTCGGTTATTTTTTTCTTGGTAAAATTCCGATTTTGTTGGGAGCAGGTAATTCATATTTTTGTTTCGTAATGAATTTAAGAAAGATATAATTAAAATATTGCAGAAGTCAGCCCTTATTGCGAGAATCTCGGCATTCTCGGAGCTTACGTAGTTAATTAATTTCATTACACTACAACTGTTTTGAAATGTTTAAAAATATGCAGGTACCTAGGTAGAATTTAAGTTTAATTATTTCATAATTTGGGGATTATGAGGTTTTATTTCTATTTTCTTTCGAATATTAAAATTGTAAAACAAAATTTTACTGGGTATTTAATTTTGTTCTTAAGTTATCTGCCCTAAAAACATTCCTGCATATATGTACTTACAATTAGGGTTATATTATATTATTTACGCTGCCACCACGTTGCCACCGTAAATCTAACATATAAAATTCTCGTGTCACGCTTTTTTGAAGTTGAACTCCTCCGAAACGGCTCGACCGATTTTCGTGAATCTTAGCGTGCATATCGGCTAGGGTGGAGAATCGGACAACATCTATTTTTCATCCCCTAAATGTTAAGAGTGGTCCACCCCTAATTTTTTTTTACTTTTGACAGAACGAAGTCTATCCGGGCAGCTAGTTAAGGTATGAAATTATAACAGAAGCAACTTTCAACATTCATTTGCACGTAGGTACATAATTATTACGCCCATGGGTAAACTTCTA
Source organism: Thymelicus sylvestris (assembly GCA_911387775.1). Taxonomy (NCBI): domain Eukaryota; kingdom Metazoa; phylum Arthropoda; class Insecta; order Lepidoptera; family Hesperiidae; genus Thymelicus; species Thymelicus sylvestris. The sequence continues at coordinate 13,046,877 of OU426896.1, read as the reverse complement.
TCACACATCCAACACTTGGACTATGCGTAGTCGTATCGCATGTATTCAATAAGCTGACACAATCATGTTACAATACATTATGTATTTAATCCAACCGGTAGGTACTGGTGGCTCAGTATAATTCATGTTTCGTAGCACCTAGTTATTATGGTTTATTACTTATCCAGTTTAATAGTTAGCTAACATCAAATACTTAGCTGTTGCTTGCCTATTGTAGTTCACTTCATTAAAAACGACTTTGATTACATAACCATAATCGCCTAATGTTAGCCATAATCGCTTGAAAATGTTTTATCCAAATATCCAAAAAACTAGCAGTATATTTTTACCTATTACTGGACAGTAAGCTTTCCAAAGGCAATGACACACATTGCCGCCAAGGAAGGAAGTGGGAGATCTGCTTATCTCTCTCTCTTTCCTATTTTTCTCTTCGAGATGCAGAGAAAACCTTTAATTCTCGGATGTATACAGTAATGCTGGTCAGGAAGGCAAAATATCTTATCTTTGTGGTCACACTTGATCTGTCAGGATACTCAGGATTATATGAGTGGCACCGAATCCACCGACTTTCAGGAGGTCCTTAGCGTAAGAGCCTCGCCATTTGGCAGCATGATTTAGCACTAGTTTGGGTAGTTTGAATCAAGGATGGACTCTAGACCCCTAAACATTATTTCTTAATGCAAATGTTGATCTGCATTATCATCATATTCGTATATTAGTATGTGATCAACATACGTTGACAGATTATAATGCCTGTGATACACATTGCTAGTTTAAGTATAGCACGAGCATGCGCAATGAAGTAATGAAGAATGGCTGGAGGTATAGGCACAGTACATAGATCTATATACTGTGGTATAGGTAACAAGCTTTGAGAGTGTACGTGTGTGTGCTAGTTTTTAGCATGTAAATCTAAGGCCTTAGGCCTTTGCAAGGAACGTCAAGCCATATAGTTATGTCAAGGGATAGGTACCGTACCTAGGGGTTAGAATGATAGACTAGAAAACAATACAAATACAATACATTTCTGTCGTAAACCTAAACATTGTCAATCGTGCGTTGTATTTATAAAATGGTCCAACATTATTATATTGCTATCGCTTGCACTGGTCGACAAAATATTATATTACGCATCATAACGTAAAATAAAGTTGTTTTTGCGATAAAAGAAAAACGAGTTTCCCTTCTACAATGTTACATTGCGCCTATCAAGATGTTAGGTACTTTCATTGACAACTGCACTTTCTATGTCAACTGGCCATAAATTTCGCATTATGCACTTTCTACGCATGAGTGCGATTAGGTTGAGGAAGGTTTGTCGCAATTCGTTACGGTAAGTACCGGCGCGGCGTACCGCGTGACACGCGGGGCTAGCGATGGTGAGGCACTCGAATTAGATTGCAAAATCCTTGTGAAGACGAGCAGTTTATTATTGTTGTAGAATGTAATGTAGACGCTTTACCAGTACTGAATCATTCCAGAACTTTTTTCCTTCAATCTTCAAAAAGAGAGTCTCTCTGATGTAGGTTCCTAGAAAAAAATCGTTCGTCCGTGCTTCATATACTTAAGGTGTTAAGCCATATTATGTCATCGAAGATACCTACGATACAATACAAAACTATACAATTTGTACATCACAAATTTTAATAAATAAACGGTCTTTACGATCAATTCTACCTTTAGCACTTGGACAAATCGCTACCTAACCGCACCAGCGATCAACTTTAAAGCAGTGTGGTGCTCCAGGCTCAACATACCACGAGGAGTACACTGGACGAAGCCTGAGAAACCGAGAGTTTTGCAGCCAAAAAGAGAATCGTACTCTACAGTCTACTATGACCAGTGCCAGCGTTAGGGTAGTGTTCGACTGTATTTTTTTCTTATGTTTGTTATTCAGAACTTTCGACTGGGTGAACCGATTTTAATGATTCTTTTTTTAATCGAAAGCTGCTGCTTGTCATATGGTCCCACTTTTTGAGCAAGATTTGACGAGTAGTTTTTGAGTTATCCCTAATTTTGTTTTTTTTTTGTCAAGAATTATTTATTTTCGTATGGGTTTCAATAGCAGATAGGCGGCGCCCGTAGAAATCTCGCCCAAGGCGCTGATAGTACTAAAACCGGCACGGACTATTGTTATTTTGAACGGATTCTTAAATTCAGAATTGTTAGTTTTGTATGGATGCGGATTTAAACAATGATTCAGACTTACAGTCTGACATTGATCGTTTTTATGTAGTTTTTCAATTGTGTCCATCAGTGTGCATGACTAACGGAACATAAAAACAGATGACTGTTACGAGATTATACTGATTGCACATAGTACGGGTGTACGCATAAATTATATTATTATTAGGTAAATATTAACATAAGTACCTAGTGTGTTTTGCCGAAATGTTGGGGTGCCACTCATCTCTCCATCAAGTGGCAGCTACCAGGGTCTACCAGTACATACATTCAGTTCACCGTAAAAAATGATATTTATGAAGTGAGTTCGTAAATACGTTGATGCCTGATGGTCTATCGCAGACAGAATTATCATATGATACTGCGACAGTACTGTCCCGAATAAATTTGATAGAGTTTGCCAAGCCCCCTGCCTGGTGACAAAAAAATCTGTCAAAAAAATTGTTTTGCTCCCCTCCCCCTGGGCCAGAATCTGGGTAGGTATGCCCATGATTCTGCTTGTCTTGCTTGTCGTACTAAAATGTGTTCCATGTCAGTATTTTCTGATACATATTTTAGCTTCTAGCAGATCTAATTTTAGGGTACTCACGATTTTTGTAAGATAGAAACCTATGTGTATGTGTTACCGGATATCTATATAATTCAGCACTCTATACAATACCTAGGCAATTTATAGAATATCTAAAACGTTCAGGTAACGTTTCGAATATTATTTATTTCATACTTCGCCCAGGCATTCTATACAATACTCCATGCGTAATTGGTAATGTGTGTACTCGTAAAAGACAACAAGTGGGAGAGAAGCGAGACGTGAGGGAGTTTACTTGACACTTGTTTTGGCTGCCAAACCCAAACTTTGGCATTCTTACATTTAAGCAAGCTTCCAGCTCCGACAGATCCTCTGTCCTTATCGGCTAGGTTTGGGATTTCTTCTTTGTACATAGTAATGACCCGCTCATGCCTATTGTCTATGGGTACGCAGATGATAGCAGAGTGGTGGTGATACGTATAAATCTCACAATTTGGGCTGTATCCGAGTGGGGCACGGCCAATCTTGTGGAATTCTAAGACTAAGATACGTGTAGGTATATTTACCGCACGTACCAGGAGCCCGCTCACACGAGCTCTACTTTTCATAACGTACATTAAGAATATACCGATCGCCTTCAGTTGTTACGAGTTAAGGTAAAAACCCCAACTTTTGGCGGTGCATTGAACCAAAGGCTAAAGCTGCTGCAACGATACATGGAATTCTTACAAAGTTGCGCAAACACTACGATTTGCGGAAAAATCATCGAAAACATTTCATCGGTCACATTTCATCGAATTACAAATAATCGAATCGACATTTCATCGAAATCACAATTAATCGAATGAACATTTCATCGAAAACACAATTAATCGAATTAACATTTCATCGAAAACAATTAATCAAATGACAGTTCATCGAATGACAATATATCGAATTACAAAATATCGAATCACAATTGGCCGAATCGAATGATATAATTTTCGATCATTAATAAATATTTTTTTATTATTTCAAATGTCACCCATCCTTGAAAGACAGCATTAAAACGTAAGCAGAATGCAACATGCAGCAAGCACAGTTTCTGTCACGGCTCCGGCGCTGCGGGGCTCCGGCGGTCCCACGCGAGCTTATCGTCGCAGATGCTTTTAATGCTCACCACCGCAGCTTCGGCTTGCTGGCCGGCTACGCCGGCCAGTCTCAGCTGCTGCGGCGAGCATTAAAACCACCTGCTCCTTAGCTCGCGGGCCGCCTCGTCCCTCCGCGCCTACGCGGGTTTACATTACACTCTAGGGGTAGGGCAAACAAGACTACGTGGAGTCGGTTTTGCAGCGATTCGTTTCTGTCACTAACGTAAACGTTTTGAGAAAAAAATGATTCAAGGAAGAAAGTAAACCTAAAATTTTTATGTACGGAAAAATGTTAAATTGTTATTGATCAAAAAATAAGAAATACAAAAAAGTTATAAAAAGCATTAAATTGTTTCTGTTTATAATAAAATCTTTAAGTCTTTTAAACAAGAAAAATTGCAATTCGAGGAATTGTCATTCGATGAATTGCCATTCGATGACAGTTCATCGAATACACATACCCAAATCTATTAATTTTATTCATTGCCGGTGGACCTGTAGGTATTCTGTATAGTAGTTCGGAAACGTATACATTACCTAGGTAAAGTATGTAATGGTGAATAATATTAATATCATTTAATACATTGCCAAAACGACCCAGGTATTATACACAGTGCCTAGGGATTGTGCTGAATACCCGCATTATACAGATATCCGGTAACATATGCAAATTTAATTTTCACGTGTGAACATTTTTTAGATTCATTAATCCGTGATTTAAAATACTTACTTATATGTATGGTATGAGTCATTTTATCAAAATATGTACCTACTAGAAATGCATTTTGTCTGGTTAGTGACTGTTTCAAACCACGCATGATGCACATTAATTATAATTAATTATGTTCAAAATGGACTATTCGTTTCCCAATTTTCGGAAGCTGGCAGAGATGGGCTACTGTACAACTTGCACGCTATAATGATAGATTTCTATAGGGCAACACGCAATGGATTGAAGCAACTTACTTCAGAAAAGATGAGGCAAGTTTGTTAATAGTCATTAACTCAAATACCTATTAGATACATAGGTATGTACATCTATAAAAAAAATTAACGACGAAAAGAAATAATCTACTTAATGCATTGAAGCATTATTACTAGCGTATAGAACAGACACCACGAACACATTGTTCAAACACACACATGTTCCAATAAATTGACGCCGAGCGGCTGCATTTCCAATGGATTTGTTCGATTTTGAAAGGAGAACGGGGGCTCAATTTTGAAAATAGAATTTCCTGGCGGGACCACACATTTTTTTCGAGATGTCTATTCTATGACTCTACTTCAATGACATAATGGCTAAGTTTGTTTGAAACTTGAATGACATCTCAATCTAGATTAATATTTTATATTATTAAACATTTTACATGCTTAAGATGACATACATAGATACGTAATTACCTACATACATTGCACATAATAATATGTACTAATAAAGTTAATTTTAATACAATGTTGAATTAATAACAGACTTCCATAGCAACAAAAATATTATTAATAATATTAGGTACAGACTTACTGCCATTTCCTTTTATCGTTTAACTTTATAGACGCGCTGTTTCCCATGTTTATCCAGTGATTATCTTCGGTTACTCACTTCCTAAGATTTGAGAACTAAGATAGATAAAGTTATAGATTAGTGGCAAGGAGCCGGTGCTCTGATGCGAGCTCGCACTTCGACTACCCGAGAGCTGCACTATCTGCAGCCACCAGCCCGCGATTCTCTGCCGTCTCTGGCCGTGACTTTCCCTCGCCACTGACTGATCTTTGCAACATTTCCACCAATTATTCGACGTTGCGAATTCGTTCTAACCGCATTTTCGTGACTTTTGGCTCACTTATTTGGAAGAGAATTTTAATTTCCCGCCGTATTATGCATCTATAACTTGGATTTAATCATTGTATCCGTCATATCAACGTCTCTTGTCTTAGGTTATGATAATGTGGGACTGGGATATGCAAATAAGATAGTGAGGAGTATCCAGGTAAACAGTTTAATGTCTAGTCGTATTCCAATATCATTAAGTAAATTTTAGCCTATTCACGAATATAAGAGAGTTAAAAGATAAAATCACAGGATAAAATGAATACAAAAAACCTATTCTGAAAATTTTATAATTATACACCTCACTTTTTGCGTTGGATAATTTAAAATATTTATTTAAACATATAAAATATAACACATTCCTATTAGTGCAACGGAAGAGTGAAGCGTAGACGAGGTATTTTATGTATCTAATATATAGAAACCATAGTATATAGGTCTACCTATGTATTTGAAGAGGATTTGGCTTCAACTTCTATCCATTGAAATGGCGCACTGATGAGCGTGGGTCTCTTCTTGAGGAGGCCTAGAGCATTAGTATATTCTACCACGCTGCTCTAGTGCGGATTGGTAGAGGGGTTTAGTGCCAATGCCAAGCCAAGTGGCGGAAGTTTTCATGCCGTCCAATGGCATCTGACAAGGCTTTAACGACTGTTGTCGTACGATAACAACCGGACCTGACGGCTCTCCGTGCCCTCCAAAGCGCGGAACGCTCAAAAATCTTTTGCCAACAGTTGTCACCCCTTCCAACTACCGATCACTTTGCCTTACTGATTACTCCATTAGCTTTAATACTAAAGCATAGAACACAAAGCAAAGTACTATAATAACATAGAGTTTTACTTGGGTGTATAATTAAATAAATATATCTGTAACAAATGAAATAGCCTGTGGTCAATTATGACGTAAGATGACACTGACAAACAGACAAGTGACATTATTGACATTAATATTTTAGGTTATTTTTACATATAAAAAAAAGTAAAACCTGTACGTAAACACTTTCAGTATGATGAAATAGTATTCAAGAGAAAACAAATTAAAATATTGCTTTAATTAGTACAACAACAACTTCACAATGAAAAAAGAAGGTACTTATTTTTAAGTACCTAAATCATTTCTAGTTGTTTGTAACACAAATACATTTATTTAATCTTGTTTTAGAAGTCCAAGAAATTTTTCTAAAAATCCTGCGAGAGGAGGAGGATGTATCGGCTGGAGTAGCTGCTATAAAGACTTTATTAACTGTAATAGAAAATTATAAAGGTATGTTAGGTTTATAGGTAAAGGCAACTAATAAGACGTATTCTGTGGTAAAGGTGTGTATAGTTATCCTGACATAATTATAAGTGCTTTTTAACAACTTATTATAGAAACATTTCTCCTCATCAGTTATTCCTTAACCTTAATCCAGGCTTCAACCCATTAATGGCCCACTACTGGGCACGAGTCTCTCCTCTTGAGGAGGCCTAGAGCATACTCCACCACGCTGCTCCAGTGCGGATTGGTGGACCTTAAGCCAGATCCTCCAATAACTCTTATTCAATGCCAATTAGTAAAGTTTTTTATATTGTATATACATTTCTTATACCGCTGGATTCCCCTAAATGATTGTACATATAAACAGTTCACATATTATTTACACGCAATAGTGGCCACAGTGCGGGAACTGGATCTGAACCTCCAACTAGCAGTGGACGCCATGCGGCACTGCGACCAGCCCGTCACTGCCATATCATCGGGATGTGAACTGTTCATGAGGTTCATTACCTTCGCTAGGATAGATATTAAGGTATGTTGTAAAATAAAAGCAATATTCTTACAAGGAAATTAGGTTTTTCCTATTCTGTATTTTTATATTATCAACCAAATTAAGGAAGAAAAAACTGATAATACCAGTAATAATATTAATGACTTAATTATAATATTGATAATATGATACCCATGTAAAGCTCTACTACCAAATGGGCCGGCTTCTGTTGCCTCTTACGACATCCTTCAAGAAGCGGGTCTATCGTCATCTTCTTGGCCGGCAACGCGTTGGTGACGCCCCCGGTGTTGCTAATGTCCATGGGCGGCGGTGATCACTTACCATCAGGTGACCCGTCTGCTCGTTTGCCTGCTAAAGGCATAAAAATAAAAAAATAATAAAAAATAAACCTAGTATGCTGGCAAAGGCTGGGAGTCAGTGTTCTTGATTTGTTTCGGTGAGTAATGTAGGTTTAAAAGATTTATACTTGACTATATTAATCCATCAAATAACACCCAATTATAGTTTTACTGTTTTTCTGTTGCTGTTTTTTTGTTTTTCTTTCAATTTAAACTAATCAGGGATAGATTCGAAATGTTTTAAAAAATTTAATATATTATTCCCAGTCATTTGAAGAATGTGAACAAATTATGCTGCAGCGAGGTAGAATTTTCTTAGACACACTATTAGAAGCACGAGGAAAAGTTGCCAAACAAGCTCTACCCTTTATTACGGATGGTTGTGTAAGTATTAAATTGTTAAATGTAAATTAAATTAAAAATATTAAAAATATGATTATTGATGTTATATTACTACCAGCATTGAAAATGTAAAGTTCATTAGAGAACAGAGAGAGTAAACAGCACTGATTAAGCCTTTTAAAAGTTACACAATAACAAATGTACCAACTGTATAAAATTGATATATTTACAACGAAATAAAAATTATTTGCTGTGGTTTATTATTATAAGGTATGTGGCTGAGATCCGTATCCACAGATATCCGCAAGAAAATAAAGATCCATATCTGTATCCCTGTTTTCTGGCATCTTGAAGGTTTAGGATTATGATTTATGTCCAAACGCAGAGTCACTAACGGTTACTTAAATCGCTCCTTAGTAAAGAATCACCATACCAATTCTGTGCTAAGTAGTGATGTAAGTAACCGTTAGTGACTCTGAGTTGGGGCATTAATGTTATTATTTTTAATATCAATCTAAAAAACATGGTTGGAACTGCAACAATCTAATTAAATGTTGGTTGTTTTATCTGCAGAAAATCCTAACACACTCAAGATCTAGAGCGGTACTGCAAGCAATGTTAGAAGCTGCTAAGAGCAACATACGTTTTCAAGTTTATGTCACAATATCATGTCCAGACAACTCAGGGTAAGTTCACGTCATGTTCATAATTCATACATTATTCCCTAGCAAATTTAATGTTACTCCAAGCTTACCACTACCTACCCAGCGTAGAACAGATTCGAACCCACATTTAGAATTTATATTGAAGTCAGATTGGAATATCGAATATATTTATTATGTCCCTGCCATACCTTACGTAGAAGCATTATTTTTACACGTTTTAATGATTTATTCGATACTTCAAAGGATTATAATTCTGTTCGCCGCATCTTCCTCTTACCGAGCTAAGTAAAGCCCAATGCATACGTAACGGGCTTTTTCTCCGTAACGGACGGGGAAGGGGCATAAATATACGTGCGTGCCCCGTTCCCGTCCCGCACGGGATTCCACTGCGTATGCACTATCGTATACATTTTCTATGAAACGATGTTTCCAAAACTTCACGTCCCGTACGGGATAGGAAAAAACCCCGATACGTATGTATTGGCCTTAAGGTGCATTCCGCCGCAAATGTTAACGTTAACGTAACGACCTCTTTCACATCGGTAATGTTGTCCCCAGCGAGCGGATGCTCAAAGAACTAGAAGCGGCAGGTGTGGACGCGACGCTGGTGCTGGACTCGGCCGTGGGCTACATGCTGGAGCACGTGGACATCGTCATGGTTGGCGCGGAGGGCGTTACTGAATGCGGCGGGATTATTAACAAGGTGTGTAATGTTACTGCGCCCCCGTGTGCAGGGACCCCGTTTAACAAGGTGGATGGTGTTGGGTTAATGTTGCCGGGCCCTCGTGTGCACGGGTCCCGGTGACGGACCCCAGTGTAGTGGGTAGTGAGAGGAGCGGTTGCTCTAGAGGAAGATGTGGCAAGGTTCATGTCTTACGAATGCCTATAGCCTATCTTTTAAGTTTTGGTTATCGTCGTGTTTTTTTTTCTTAACTTAATGTTTTAATTTAAAAGAAAATCTCCCTCGTCATAGGCGCTAACGCTGAGCCGAGGCAGGCAAGCTATTAAACGTCAAATCAAATCATTTATTCATGTAGGTATCCCTGAAATACTTATGCTCGTCAATTTTTTATAAACAACTGTTTCGGAAATATGTTTGGTGAAGGAAAAGGTATGGTGAAAAAAACTCCACACTAAATCTTTTAAATTAATGAACAGTTACAGAATATTATATTCTAACCTATGCGAAACTAGCAAGGTATCTTTGAATTTCAGTGTTAACTTTGAATCCCATTGTACAGGGCTTCTATTTCTATTTTACTTTGAATCCCATTATATGGGGCTGCTCTTTATGTTTTAACGAGTAACCACCCTCACTTTGCTTCGGTTTTCTTATTTTTTTACACCTTGGGTTACATTATTGGAGTTTTATTAAGGATCCCTAATTTTTTTGAAAATATAATATCCTATGTCACCCGGGGATAGTGTAGCCTGTGTAGCTTCCCAACAATAAAATAATTTTTCAAATCGGTTCAGTAGTTCCGGAGCCTACTCAATGCAAACCTCAAATCTTTCCTCTTGATAACATTAATATAGATTTATTTATCGGTATAATTACTCATTCTCAACAGATTGGCACATACAGCCTCGCGATGTCAGCGCTCCAACTCAAGAAGCCAGTTTACGTACTGGCGGAGAGCTTCAAGTTCTCCAGGGTGTATCCTCTCAATCAACAGGACCTTCCCAACGAGTTCAAGTACTTGTCCAGTGTCCTTAAGTCTGGGGACTTGTCCAAGCAACACCCGTTAGTGGACTACACCCCTCCCGCGTATATCACATTGTTGTTCACCGATCTAGGCACGTTAACACCGTCGGCCGTGAGCGACGAACTGATAAAGTTGTACTTGTGATTGTTGCTTTGTAATATATTTTTATTTATACAGAACTGCTTTTTATTCCTGATTCATCTGTAATACCTACGTATTTGTAGGTAGGTTGTATGTACAGTCCCCTGCAGAGAAAAGTAACCCATCTGTTTATAAATCTACGAACAGCAACATTTCCAATGCCTGTTGAATTTTAAAAAGACGGGTTACTTTTCTCTGCAGGTGACTGTACAGTGTACATGCTGTCATGATAATATATGTCTATGTCTATTGTTATTTTTTGAGTCGGTTCTGATTTGTCGTTAATAAATTTTGTATTGTATATGCAAACACATAATATGCTGTAGTTTTTAATTATGATTTTTTTCTACTCTCCACCAATACTTAACTATACTTAAAACTATGTACTACTTTTCTACAATGCGATACAGATAATAACCAAAGGGTTTCCTGGTGATAATACATATATTACTATATTACATCACACACCTTGACATTGCCTTGACAGTTGACACCCTTAAGTAATTAAGGGGAAGAGGGAATATTAAAACGATAAAAAATTTAAAATCCATTATAGTCTGGCACTTTTATTAATATAATATCATAAAATATTTACAGTAATTTCGTATTAACATCAATAAACACTAGACGGTCGATCATCTCACTTGAGTTACATAATTAAATGAAATACCTACATATTCAAAACTATACTAGGCAAGAGGGAAATATAAAAGTTTTATTTTTGACCAACTTTTGATACAAGTAATGGAAGCACAAAGTTATCACATAGGTACCTCTATATCTAATCTATGAACAGTTAATTTCATCATCAAAAATGTCATTGCTAACCATAAGAAACACTTACTAACTAGTTTAAAATGATAACTGCTTAAACTATTTAGACCACTACTTAAAGGTCACGCAAACAATTTCACATCAACAATACAACATTTGGTCAAAGTTAATGTGGAAGTTGGATGTCAGTACACAACTTTACGTACTAAGACATATTCCTAAAACAACAGTATCTAAATAAGTATGGTATGATTTGTTGTAACCAACATTCACACAACACAATTTTGCAATACAACATAACATATTATATAACCTACAGATTCAATGAACTCGCCATTCTAATGATTTGTAGTCTAAAGTAATCATTGAAAGGAGATCAACAATATATCAAAACAAATATCAACAGGCATCAATAACAGTCAGTTAAAATAAAATTGCACAGCTCGGTCAGTAGCGTTTCTAAAAATATGATGACTTCAAATTAAATTGCAGTTTCAGTGCATAAACCCATAATAATATAATTGCTGACGTAGATCGTTTGCTGCTATGCCTTCTGATTTCAACCTTCTACTAATATTGTTGACTGCTAATAATAAGAATACCTAATTCAGTTAATTTATTGCACGGAAAATTCATTTATCGACTTTTATATAAAAGCTCAAATTTGCAATTACGATATTAGTAACCTTAAACCATATTGCAACATACATTCTCAGCAAAGCATATTCCGAGCGTTACAGTCACTGTTTATGGGTAAGCATGTTATTAAAATTTTGTATATAATGAACAGTTATTCAGTATGAGGTGAAACGTTGACATCCATTTGTTTTGCTCAAGTTCAACTATATTCACAAAAAAGACCTTCGTTAAAGCGAGCTAATAACATTTTATTTGTTGCTAGTAATATCAGCGTTTTACCTTACCAATAAAACGCTTATTAAGCGATAACCTTATTTGAAGCCTAATAAAATATTATTCAATAACATACGAATGTAGACACAATATAAGATTAGGTTTTCCTGTAGTGAGAATTATAACGATTGGTCATGATTTTAATAGTTACTTCACATTAACATAAACATAACATAAACAATTATTGCAAAAATAAAATGACCACTTCGCTATCCGACAGTATAATAATATGTGGATTACATATTTTTTAATTTTCATATTTAACAACATCATATATTGATAATATTAACATTATGATATGAGTTAAACCGCAGAAGACATAATAGTAGGTACTTAATTTATGTTAAACAACATTTTATTGTACTTTTGTTTATATTTCATTGTATTTTATATTTTGTAACCCGTGCTTACCTGTATCTATAGTGTATACCTATATCCGGTTTCACAAGATCCTCTCGAAAGTCTGTTACACACATTTTTTGTATGGAAAAAATATTAACTGACCAATCCTAGATCCCTCATGGGTTCATGGCAGACCTCATCCAAGAGTCGAGGCTCAAGAGTCTACTTACTCCTCCACCAGGCCCGCTTGGCTAGTGGCTATCTGTTGTAGATGTTGTCGATGATGGTGTAGATCTGGTGGAAGTGCGGCCGCTTCTCCGGCTCGTACTCCCAGCAGCGCAGCATCAGCGCGTACACGTCTTCTGGACAACCTTCGGGCGCGGGCATGCGGTAGCCTGGTACAATGTTGGAAGGTTCAGGTAAGTTTTTATACATAGAGGGTAGGGTTTATGAAAGCAATCACAATATGCTATAGGTTTGATAGCATCTTGCATCTTTATCTACTGATATGGATGAAACAAATAACGATGTAATTAAATAGACAGTCACAAATTGATTTACGAAGAAATTAGCAGTGATGAATAAGATTTTAGAATCACGTTATCATTGATAACATAACATAATATAGAAGTTTTTTTCGAATCCTCAGCCGAGATGGCCACTTTGCGAAGAGGAAGGACAAACTCATTCCCTTTGAGTCTTCTATCTAGATAAAGGTGCGTACTGACCGGTATCGATTTTCTCCCGCGCGCGCGAGTTGCTCATGCCGGCGTAGGGCGTGTCGCCCTTCGAGAAGATCTCCCACGTCAGCACGCCGTAGCTCCACACGTCGCACAGGGACGTGTACTTGCCTGCAACATAGCACAAACATACATATCGACGCTTGAAAGGCAAAAATTACCAAGTGACATGTTGGCAACTTTACACTAGAGCATTTTGAAGTGTTTTATTTTAGAAAAAAAATCGTAAAAAATCGATGAAATTGTTTTTAAATTACCAAGCGACAACAAAACTCTTCCTAGCATCAGTCGATCATATGACCAATCGATGCAGAATGTTTTGCTGATTTTATTGATGCATAGGTATAGGTACCTCAATATCGCCCAACATGTCGCTTGGTAATTCTTGCTTTTCAAGCGTCGATATGTTATTATGTACGTAGGTATCACTGTTAACTTATCAACATCATTTTTTATTCTACCACTATTTCGGAAAGTTTCTATCAATGTCAAGTTATCATGGAGAAGAAGCAACGGCGAAAGAAAGAAAGGGTAAAAAAACTAACCAAAGTTAAGCGCTTCAGGCGCAGTCCACTTGATCGGTATCTGCTTCATGCCGCCCGACACGATATACTCCTCCTCTTCCCTGGACATGCCGAAGTCAGATATCTTGACGATGTTGTCGTCCCCGACCAGGCAGTTCCTGGCGGCCAGGTCGCGGTGGATGCAGTTCTTGGACTCCAGGTAGCGCATGCCGGCGGCTGCGTCGCGGCACATGGCCAGGAGTGACCGGGAGTTGAGAGTTGAGGAGCGCGTGCGCAGGAAGGTTAGGAGAGAGCCGCCTGGAAGAGAGTTTGAGGTTATTTGTGGTTAGTGAGGAGATGAAAGTACATAATATGCAAGTATCTTGCAGTTACGCATCCGGGAAAAATTAGGTAGAATTGCTAATATTTAATCGTCGTAGATGCAATGATAGATCTTAAAATCTAATTTTTGTCCAATTCTACAGCCGTATGTCATCTGTATGCCTCGAAAACTTCCACACTCTTTACATTATAAGATGCCAGTCCTGATGTGGCTGTCGTTAAGTCATGTCAGCGCCTTCAGGCAGCATAAGATCTTCCGACGTTTGGATTGACCACTAACGTTTCCACCAATCCTCACTATGTAGCATGTAGGTATACTGTAGGTCTCTTCAATTACGAGGAGAAGATCTATAACGTAACTCGTAACGTAAGAGGAGTCCTTATAGTAATTTTAATATCTTTTTGCTCTTTACATGCTTTATATGTTTGAAAGTTTTGCTCACCCGACACAAGCTCCATGACGATCATGATCGGCTGTTTCTGCACGGCGATACCGATAAGTCGCACGATGTTGGGGTGCTGGTATTGCTTCAGGATGCGGCCCTCCTGCAGGAACGTGCGCTTCTGCTCGTCGGGAAGCGCTACGCGACATGTCTTCACCGCCACCTCCTGGCCTGTTGTTTTGAGACGCGCCTTGTACACGTCGCCGAAGTTACCCTGGAGACACGAATGTTACGGGTAAGGATTGTTTGGTGCGACGTTGTGCAAGGGAAATTCGTGTTATCCCCTCATTATTATCTAATGAAACAAAGCATACTGTTAATGTTATGGGATTTGAACAGAAATTCTTCGTAACCTTAAAGTCATAGTGAAAGAACAAAAATGTTCCTTCTAAGTATTTTCTTCTGCGAGGTGTAGTGATATGAAAAAAAAAAATATCAAGGAATTGTTCTCTGGCGGTATTATCTGACGTCGTTGTTGATCTTTATGTATTAGATTACTCAATAATGATCTAAACTCTCTTTTCCAATCTTTTCCAAGAACTACACATAAGTAATGAGCTTCCAGATCACTCAGTAATTTATCGATCATACCGATCGCCTACACTACAACTACTCGTGGTCATTTTTAGTTTAACGCTAGATGGCATTTTTAATTTGACGACCCGTGTGGCGCAATGGTTACCATGCCGAATCGCCGCACCGAGGGTCCTGGGTTCGATTACCAGCGAGGCGAAAATTTGAATGATGAGTTTGAATTTCTGTTCTCGGTCTGGGTGGGAATATCCTTGTCTAGTGTGTTGTCCATGGCACCCACGACACAGGGAATCCTAGTGTGGGGCTATGAGTGTGTAGCATTATTTATTTATTTATTATTGTCCAGTTCGCACAACACTCACCCTGCCAATCTTATCGAGCAGCTGCACATGATCGTTGTTCAGCTCCCACGTCTCTCTCGGCACGGCGCGGCGCAGCAACGCGCCCGAGCGAGCGGTCACTGGCACTCCACTAGCTCGCTGCCACGCGATCAGCTCGGCTACTGAAGGGAACGCTGCGCCTTCGAACCTGTAGTGGCCCTGTGGATAGACGCTTGTTAGACGACATAGCATCTTTGGTTTTTAACCTCCCTTTAAGCTGCTTTTTAGAGGAAAACCGAGATTCTCTTAGGATTTTGGTGTTTGTTCTTTCTATGATACCTAATGGTGGTAAGAACAGTCGTTACTAGATAAGTTTAAGTGAATAGCAGGAAGTTTTTCTTCTTCATTTTGGTGTTTTTGTCCAAACGGCAAAACCTCATTATGTAAATAAAGTAAGCAAGGTCTTAAATATTATTGTCGTCTCTAAATTAATATACAAGAATCCATTTCGTCTTCAAACTTTCCTACAATAATACCAAGAAAACCGAATGAGAATTGTAAAACAGATCTGGTCATTATTTTAAAACATATTTAATTGAAATGTTGTAGACTGTAGTTGTACATAATATAAAAATGTAGGAACCTCAGGCGTGGTCTGAACAATGAAATGCTTGTGTTGTCCCCAGCACACAGACAGCACCAGCTGCCGGGCGTGGTTCCTCGTCGTCTCCCGCACGAGGTAGTCGCCGTCGTTGCGCAACAGTCGCACCACTTCCTCGCGCGGCAGCACCCCGTGGAACCACTCCTGCTCCACCAGCGAACGCTCCGTCTCGCTCACACTCACCTGAGAATGTTATGCGTGAGTGAGATGGATATATGTATACTCGTACATTCAAAAGTTGTTGTGATTGATTGCGGTCAAGCATTAACTTATTTTAAAGTAAAAAAGAACAAAAATTAAGTCGTAGCTTGGCTACAAAGATAGTATAAAAATTAATTAAATCGTAGCTTGGCTACAAAGATAGTATAAAAATTTATTAAGTCGTAGCTTGGCTACAAAGATAGTATAAAAATTAATTAAATCGTAGCTTGGCTACAAAGATAGTATAAAAATTTATTAAGTCGTAGCTTGGCTACAAAGATAGTATAAAAATTAATTAAATCGTAGCTTGGCTACAAAGATAGTATAAAAATTTATTAAGTCGTAGCTTGGCTACAAAGATAGTATAAAAATTTAAATTTGAACGAAATTAATTTGAGTTTTAAATAACTGGTGGCTAATAAATAATGGCTGCACCTAAACAGTTATCAAATCCCTGATAATATCTAATGATAATTCCATTACCTACCTAAACTATGGGCAAGGTCTAGAAAAAATTGCATACCTACTCATAATAGTGGAACATAGCTACTCGTATAATAAAATTATGGGTATACTTATATCTATTTTAAAAATTTAGGCCATTTTTTTTTTAAATGCTTTGATTAAAAAAAACAATAACAGTTCTAGGTGAAAATTTTGCAGTGAAATGAATGTAGTGGTGCAATCTTTAACAAGCAATTGAAAGTGATTTTGGTAAGAGAAAATAAATAAAAATGATTTGCATGTTGATTTTATCAACCAATATTATTAGCTACCTGGTGCGAGAAGTTACATGCGTAGGTAAAATAAAATTTTATTGATGTTGCATAATTAAAAGAAACGATGACGACATTATTTCCAACGTCCATTTTGTAACTTTGTTGATATACAAATTAATAGGTAATGGGTAGACCGTGGGTAGACTTAACCTACCATTCTGTAACATCCACTGCAAAGTATTCCCAATATGTTTAATGCTATTGTTAACTACCATATATTGTAATTTATGAATGTTATAATCAATATTCATAAATTACTTTTGATCTTGAATGGTTGACCTCGGGAGTACACAAATCCTTTTTATGATATTTAAAGTATACCTACGCACCCGTCGCTTATGTACCTACCAAAAATCCGGTTTTACTAACATATAAGTGCAAATTGACTCCGTCAACCAAAATGTTGATTAAAGACACGGTATTTTATTAACACTCGATTTCCTATTTTTTCAGTTCAAACAAGATGTGTATAATAGAATAGACAAAACAAGTACCTATTTTAGAACGGCTCATTATTTAGCACGTCATATTTTTTATTAGGGCAAAATAAAAGAACAGTCTATAATTTTACCAAATCGTATTTCATCAACAACTGAATGAATAATTTATTATAGTTACTTTGAGATCTCTACAAGAACGCATTAATAGACAAATTTAGTAATTACTGGCCATTGTTGGCTACAATTTATTCCGTTTTATGATGTAAAGATTCTTTGGCCTGATAGCATCTTTAATAACACCTCAGATATAATTAACACCTAATAAGACATTCAAACGAGTTAGTATCTGCAGAACACAAAACACGCTAATTGACGTCTAATTCGATTAATAAACAGTACATGCGGAAACTCATTCATGTAAAATTATACTAGCTATTTCACCACACGACATACAAGTAAGTACACTCGGACACACAAAAAGCAGTAGGTAACGTACGTTTTCGAGTTCTAGTTGCAGTTGCTTCAATCGCTTCTTCCTGCGGGGGAACGCCACTGGCGGTAACAAATCTGCGTTCGTAATGTACATCGCAAACGGATCCATATCACGGTCGCGCACTGATCGAAACTCCATAAAACATGGACATTAAATTACAAACTTGTCGTAAACGGACCAAAAGAAACAAAACGAAAACAGGATGAATTTGACGTTAAACTGTAACCGAAGCGTGCACAGACTTCGCATAAACAGCGAAGCATGTCTGGAACGTCTCAAGCGGCGTCACCTTGATTTTGAATTTGAGTTTTAGAGCGAACCGGTGCTATTTTAATTTTATTTGTAAGCGTATTCCGGTGCGAAGTTCGCGCGGTGATCGTAGGATGCACGGTGGCTATAATTAGAAACTGAATATTCCGTCGATAGAGGGCGGATGAGTCGCGATCTCGTCGTGCCACTTACTTCTCCAGTGCTAATTTTGTAAAAAAGCTTCATGCCTGCTACATTCATGCCATGCACGTGTCTATCACGTGGTTAGTGGCACTCACCACACGGTTAGGACATTTAGCAACATTCTTTTTCCTTCTTCTCTTCGATACGTTACTCTCAAGTCGACATTGCACATAGACATCACGCTTACACAAACGTCTCTTCAAGACCATCCGCTGTTTGCGGAGAGTCCGGATGAGCTTTACCGAGTCCGCGGGACCTTCGCTGCTGCTCCGATAGGTTTTTGGAGGCAAGGCGGGGCTGGAGGGAACCGATTTGCGTCTGAAGGGACGCGTGAATAGTTTGAAGAATGGCCTCGGAGGTATTATCGAGTGGAGATGCAACCGCAACGCGTCCACTGATGCCTTTGAAGCTAGCGATGATTGATCCTGACAATTCAACGTTGCATTGATTCACGAAACTATCGTGTTATGTTTAAATACTTGTACATAAAACGTTCAAGGGCCGATAAAGTGTCGTTTAGATACAATGGTATACGTGGCTTTCCAATATTGCTAGAACTACGTCAATATGAAGTATCTGAGCTACCTACACATTAATGTATCGAAACACTGACAAACTTACATCATCGAAGATAAAATGGATAACTATAACTCACAATCAGATGAATTCACTTAATTTCTGCTGTAAATGTAAATGTAAATTCTGTTTTTTTTTTTAAAAAGACTATACGCATTACAAAGTTTATGAACTCTCATCATGCAGTCTACTCAATCGTGTGTGTGCCTTTCCAGATTCCTTACAGGATATCTGGAATAGTCTTGATGGTAATCATCCTAAAATTATCCCCAAAGCTCGCACTATGACTATTTATTTTATTACAGATAATAAGTAAGATGTCTTATCATTTAATAAGTTTACCGAAATCAAAATGTCTTGTCACGTTCAGCTTTTACTCCGTAATGATAATCGAGGGACTATTGGTACTTGTTAGCATTTTATCCATCAACATTTACGAGTCCACTGCTGGATATAGGCCTCTCCTAATTTGCGTCACTCTGAGCGGTTGCGAGCCTTCTGAATCAGGAGCTCAGTCCACCTGGTCGGGGGGCGTCTTAAGATTCTTTTCCGAGACGTGGTCCTCATTTTAGGACCTTTCTTCCCCAAGACTTAGCTAGCTCTAACGGAGAAGAAATATGGAAATAACCATATCTAATTGGGTGTTTAGCTTTGGTAAAAACCATCTCTTACACTACAAAATAAAGAAAGTATACTCAGATACACACAATAACTACCTGGTGGTCCGGCGAGCTGCCGTCCAGACTGTCGACCCCAACGGTCTCGGCGGAGAGGTCGGGGCAGCCACTGGGCGCCTCCTCGCAGCCGAGCTCTGCCAGCGCCGAGCGGATCATCTCCGCCTGCTTGGCGCACTTCCTCTCCGCCACACGCAGCTCCATCAACTTCACTGGCTCCGACGTTGTCACGGGGATCGGAGGGGGGGAATGCCTGTTGAGATCGATGGTTTTTGAATGGGAAATCGTACAACCGACCTTGGTAATCGGTTGCAGAAAAAAGTAGTTGGTCAAACTTGTAGTTTACTACTACCTACTAATTTGTCCACCAACACTATTTTTTTCAATGTGGTTTATTTTGTTCTAGGATTCTTGATTCTCGCACAAGGGTTTTTAAGGTGCTATTTGAGTGTATAATTTACTTCAAAAAAATCAGCGACGTATTTCTTTAAAACTACTAAAGAACATGTAATTTTTCGCAAAGACCTCACCAAGGCCTGGCATTCTGAAAGCTGTATCAAATGTGTAATCAATGCCAAACAAAAGCAGTTTATTTTAATGGCGCACCAGACATAACTAGTATAACCAGAACAAATTAACGAGCAGGACGGTATCAATTGGCCGTGCAGTAACCATAATACCTACTGGTCGACTCTAAGTACTGTAACCCGAGTGTGGACAGCCATGCGAGACAGACATTAATTACTAGGAATTTGGTTAGATACGCACTTGGCTGTAATTAATAATATCGTACCAGATATACACATTTATTAGAGGATTTGTGTGGGTCAAATCTTGGAAGCTTAATTAGACCTATTTCCTCTTATCTTTAGGAGTTAAAATTTTACATATTGCGAGCATAATATTGCGCTTAAGTTCTGATGGCACTGCATTGTCTGCATTTTTGTGATAAGCACTAGGCACTAGTAGATACCATCTAGCTATTTTTGTCCAAACAAACATTTAAAAACGTAAACAAAAGCTAAACGAACTAACCTGTCAATACCATTGACTCCATTCGTCATCCCGGTATTATTATTCTTGCAGACGCCATTGCCGATGATCTCCGGCCCCTGAAGTGCCGTCTGTTTCTCCCGGTTATCCTGCAGCGTGCTCTCCAGCTCCGTCAACTTCTCCTTCAGCCACTCCACCGTCAGGTTGTCCACTGTCAGCTGGTTCGGCTGCAGCTTGCCACTCGTGTCTTCCACTAGACTCTCGTCGAAGGTGAACGAGATTGGCGTGGAAGGGGGCGATCTAGGACAATGATTTCGTGTTCGTATGTAATTCTATGTTAAGTGTTAACAATTAATAGGTTAACAAGTATTTTTTGTTTTTTATTATGAATGTGAATGGAATGTGGAATGTATATTTCCTGGTATTATTCTCTTAAATTACCATTTAGTTAAAAATTATTGCAAGAAATCTAAACGGTATTGCCAATTAGTCAAATAAGGTTTTAGATTTTATCTAGAAAATAGTGGTGTAGGTTTAGAATAGGTTTACATTTTCCACGTAGTACCTACTATATTTATTACAAATCCACGATGTGAGAACAAAATATCTTTCTGTCTTCTTTCTTGATTGGTGACACATTTGTGATGCCTCCGATGTTATTGATGTCATGGGCGACGGTGGTTACTTACGTAGCATAATTGGGCTACAATGGCTGGGCTTCAAACCTTCAATGGCCCACTACAGAGGACCGATCTCTCCCCTTGAGAACTAGAGCATAGCGATGCTTGAAAGGCAAAAATTATCAAGCGACATGTTGCCAACTTTACACTAGAGAAATTTAAAGTTTTTAATTTTAGAAAAAAAAATCGTAAAAAATTGCTGAAATTGTTTTTAAGTTACCAAGCGATAACAAAACTCTTCCTATCGGTACGAAAGTATGCATCAATCGACGGAGAATTATTTGCTAATTTCAGTGATAACTCAATATCGCCCAACATGTCGCTTGGTAATTTTTGCTTTTCAAGCGTTGATAC
Source organism: Thymelicus sylvestris (assembly GCA_911387775.1). Lineage (NCBI taxonomy): Eukaryota > Metazoa > Arthropoda > Insecta > Lepidoptera > Hesperiidae > Thymelicus > Thymelicus sylvestris. The sequence continues at coordinate 13,025,029 of OU426896.1, read as the reverse complement.
TCCACCATGCTGCTCCAGTGCGAATTGCTGGAGTAGCAGGCTACAGTATTATTAGGATATTAGTCATTCTAATAAACAAAACTCACTTGTACTTGTCTATGAACTCCTTGTACTCCTCATGCGGCCTGAGGCCCTGCACCGTGGACTCCACCTTCGACTGGATCTCCCTGAACTTGTCCGTGCTGAAGTCTGACCGCTGCACCACCTCCAATAGGATGCCTTTCCTGTCAACAATGTTACACTATTCAGAAAATATTAATGGTTGTCTAGATAATTATCTCCCCACTTTTCTCTTAGGAGTATCTATATTCGATTAGTCTTAGTATCTTGCCTTTTTTGAGCCTTTTTTAATAACTCGATATCATGCCACGATACGACATGCACATCGGCAATTCCGTATTTGTACCTGCGATGAGCATCATTGACATTTCAACCTAATTTTACTCATATCTACTATTAAGATATACATATTATTATTTATTTCTATTCGTCCAAAAAAATCCCTTGCATGCCGTGCTCATGGGCGCAGGCCCTTACAGTGTAGTTTAGAAAACGTGTTACCATTCTAATTACAAGTGATATAAGTATTGGTAATCTTATGATAGTACTTTACACCTACGTTAATTTCCTTAGGTTCCGCTCTACTAACTTTTGCTTAAGATCTAGTTCAAAGGCAGGCACAAGGTTACTGTCACGGATCATAAAGCAATGCGAAACGTGGCATGTTCCAAGGATAATTGTGCATTTTCACTCTTTTGAATCTGTACTAGAGCATATTGGATACCTCCGTATCTGTTAGCAGAGAGTAGACCCTTCAGTAGGGTGTCTCAGCGGGGTATCCGTCAACTTTTCCTACGTATTGGTAAGCATTATGCAATATGTTGCAATTGGCTATTAGACAATTTTTGGAAAAATATTTTAAAATTTTCGTAGTTTTATTTTATACCTCTTACAATATTTATTTTTCTCATAAAAGTGTTATTTAGTAGGAAAAAATAACTTTTAATCCATTAATTTTAAATTCGCGCGAAAATAGTCCGCCATCTGTCACTTGCTGGCTGTGACGTCATATTTCAATTAACAAAAGTTTACGCTCTAACTCTGAAGATATTTTAAACTTACACCTTTTTTCACTGGAATTGTGAAAATGACAAGCTACAAGACGTGTGCAGTGCCTATGTGTAGAAGTACTACAATTAAACCTGACAAATTGTTTATACCTACACGTTCCTAAATGCCCTCAACGTCGAAAGCAGTGGTTACAATTAGCACGTCGAGACCCAGAGTTAACATCTGTTATAATTATCAGCAATATTCTTTTGTGAGGACCACTTTCATGTAAGTATTTCTGATTTACTAAAAAAACAAATTAAACCTAACCTAATATTGTTCATAAACATAACCTATAAGTAATTTAAAATCATTAGTCAGTGTCGTTAGGGGGACGTTGAGGAAAAACTTAGAAAAAATCCCCCTGTGACCACTTAGCAAGACTGACCAATTTTACTTTATTAATTTCAGTACTTACAAGGAGGTCTTTGCATTCCGAAACTCGGTAGAGCAAAAGTCAGGGTTACACGCAAAGAAATTTGCGACCATAAATGAATCAACTTGAGGCAAATTCGCACTGTCAGCTTTTGTATAGCCTGACTTCATTTTACAAAACCTCTCAAAAGCAGAAATCAAAATATATCTTATTAATTTTCTCAGTAAATTGCACAGTGCACACGATATAGTTATTAGTACACGACGCTTTATTTTTTGAATTGTGACGTCATAACATGCTCAATCATGGCCGCCCGCGTTTCGGTTCTCGTATTCACAGGTAAAAAAACTCAAATCTATTTTTCAAAAGTAAAAATATTTACAATTTATTTTCATGCAAGAAACGTATTGTATAATTATTGTTAACCATTATTCAACCATATTTAACATATTTCATATTTTACCGTGACAACTGTCAAATAGCCAATTATGTTACATCATTACGTTAAGTATTAAGACTATTTGTAGTGGACAATAATATTTTACAATTTGTTAATTGTACAACAAAGTCTTAGAAGACTTTGTTGAATACACAATAAGTTGTGTCATTAAGGCGACTCACGAGTCACGCTTACCAGGTTATGAACCGTATAAAAATTGTCGAAAAAGTGTGATTGGTACCTTCTTTGCTAAGTAATTTAAGCTTTATTAATTACGTAAGGGCCTCAAAGGAGAGGGGGGGGGGGTCATCAAAATCTCTACATGCCCTTAACTTGGAGGGGGCAGGAGTAAAGCCATTCATAAGAATACGTAGGTAAGAATTTTACAAGTCGAAATACTAATAATAAAGACTAAATATCGTTGATTTACGACAAATTATAATTTTAGTGCAATTGATCCTTTTCTAAAATCAGATAAAATCTTACGTAAGAAGGGGGAGGGGGAGTCCGAGAAATCTTATGTGCTCTGGTCAAAAATGGCAAAAATTGTCCTTACTTAATTAATGAATGGCCTCTAAAAATTTCTTTGCTAGATGTAGAAAAACTTTATACAATTTGCCTTCGATTTCAGAAGACCATGGCTAGTGGCTACTTAAATCTTAAACAACAACTTTCCGTTGCAATCTCAGGGAGGATAAACTAGTATAAAGCTGAAGGTTGAAGCAAGAAAATAAAAAGTAAACTATCCATGTATAAGCGAAATCAACTACTTGTAAACATTATAAAAAAAAATATAAAAAAAAATATGTGAATGTACTGATATTATAGGAACTAGTAACAACTGCCATACAGAAACAAGTCAAACTGGATAATAAGAGAAAATCTCTCCTCGTGAACAATTGGACATTGTAAGACAAGCGGAATGTAAGTATGCAGTAACATTGCATAAAATCTGTTTAAAATACACATGTAGCTGATTGGTATCTTAGTAGGACAGCTGAAATGCTGTCACTGATAACGTAACTGATTGTGTAAAAATGCTTACATAATTTACATATTTTGTTGATTATGATTTTTATTGATATTTTGTCATTGGATATCGGCTAGTGACGTCACGTGAAGTTTTTGGTGGGAAATTTGAAAATGATTTTTATTTATCAATTTTTGTCTTTAAATTGACGATTATTATTTTTATAATATTTTTTTCATGAATTAAGGTTATATCTAAAAAATCTAATTGAATCCTAAAATTAGTCAACATCCCTATTCAGCTTATACTTTTAACTGCAAAGTTGCTAACCATTGGTAGCGTGACTCAGTGATGCCAGATCTACAGATTTATCCGAAGATCTACGGATTTTAGGTTTTATCTACGGATCTACGTATTATTTCGCTATATTTAGAAGTGGTGCTCTCTAAAAGAAAGCTCGCCTACTGCCCTAAGGCCACTGGCACTGGCACTTCAATAGTGGCGCGAGTTTGTAGATCTCCTTTTGTAGAGTCTACGCATTTTTGAGTGACGTTCTATCGAGTGACAATCTGACTAGCAGACGTCACTTACCACGAGCTAGCGGCTGCCTCCCCCTGTCTCCGCTGCTGGTCGAGCAGCGCCGGCAGCGCAGCAGTGCGAAGCGCGCGCTCGCACTCCGTAGCTTCAGCCAGCAGTAGCACATACTCGTTGTGAGCCCGGTGCAGCCGCCGACACGCCTTGCCGTACTTATCCCGCGTCTCATCCAGCTTGCGGCCGCCGCGACCCGTCGGGCCTGGAAGGGAAATGGCACGTGACGGGTACTAGAATACTAGATCCACTTTACATAGGCTGATGTTGCTGTCAAAGTATACATAGAGCTGAGGGAGTTCAGCTTATTAACTCAAAAAAAATTGTAGCTCAGAAAGACCATCATAATCCTAAGTATTTGTGAGAATGTTAACTGTATCTTCCACAGTCAATATTAAAATCAAATCAGTATATAAAACAGGTCGCGCCCGCCCAAGAAGGTATGCCATTTTGGACATAGATTAGATACTTACTCCAAACATTTTTACATTATTAGCTACTGTATGTATTGCTACCAATAATGGTAAATACTGCAACCAAAATGTGACCTTATATAGCACTGGATCATTTAGAATTTTATGCCTTCAGCATCATCGCTGCCTGTTCCCACCACGGCCATATTTCTCACTCTAAATTCAATCGATCACGACGTAGCCTTCTTTGGTACATAACAGTACCTAATTACAAAATAACCTGCTATAATTGCTGCTAGACCTTTGAAATTATTCAAAAATAGTTAAAATATACTGCTGGGTGCACATGCAATTTATAACAGTACTATATAAGTGTAATTTTAGGTAAATATAAGTCATTAAAGCACTCCAGCTAGCCTGGCTCTCCGCATCCTATGTTTACACATGCAAATATCTTTCTACCCGACAATCATAAAGAAATTAGAGAAGAAGCACTCATTATGAGGTACCACAGCGTCTGTTAATTTTCCTCTCCATAAGACCTCAATGCACGCAATTTTAACGGCTCACTTCAAGAATATAATTGCGGATATAAATAAAACATCGTCATTTAAAAGTAAATGAGAATAGAACTGTAAGTGTGCGATTTAATGTGCGTGTTGATGGTTTAAATAGACCTGCTTAGCTTCGCGAAATTATCTGGCGCCAGCAATGTTGCGAAATGCATAAAATAGGTGAATCAGTGGAAATTATAAACACTACGCTACGTAGTTATAACTACTGTTGTATGCAAGGCAAGCAGCTATATTTACTGTTAGCTTCGGTTTCGAGTTCAATTCCCGGCGCAACATATAGTTTTTAATATTAATATTATTACGCAGTAATCATAGCTTTTGTATTATTATTATTATCGTTATTTAAACATTTCGTCCTTCCTTTTACTTGTGTGGCGAGTACAAACTTTTGATAATAATTCGATAGTATTATGTTATGCTTATGACCTACAATAGGGTGCGTTAGTAGAGGTAACCTCAGACTATGAACCACAGTTTCGCAATAGCGGCGTGGGTGGGCGCAATTACATAGTATATTTTTAGCCACGTATTGTTTGTTTACATTGAAGCTATTGAGCTAACTAGAACATTCATGATTGAAACTACTAATCCATGTTCAATTGTTCTATTTTCTCCATGAGTAATTGTTTAAATATTTATACGTAATGAGAACTTCTAATCATAAATGACGTTCTTTTAATGATATTACTTACAAAAGTGAAGATAGATTTAAAAACAACATCATTTAAAAATTTACTTCAAATTCACCTTAGGTAATACTCCTTCACCTTAATGTTACTCTGTTCTGTAAACAACTATGTTTACAAGCTTTCAAGCTCTACGATACTCTACAATAGTCTACAATATTATTATCACTATAATTCATGCACAAAACAAATACTCTGCTGAACAGCCTTATACTTATATAATATTTTTAATAATAACACCAAAGCTAAATAAAATAAGCATTTGTAATAATAAAAACCAATTTACTCTTAATCCTACAAAGCTTAAGCTGCATTTTGCTTTATTTTTTGCATTTTATTGTATTTGCATTCCTAGAAAAAGGATCCAAAACTTACACTTACATTTAAGGTAGTTTTCCTCGAACTTGGCCCTCATCTGCTTGTAGGACTCCAGGCACTTCTGGTACTCGCTTTGCTTCCTCTGCACCTCCTCGGACAGCTGGGGACAATTAAATCCACATTTAAAATTCAAAATTCTTTATTTATGTAGGTAGGTATCAGATACACATAAGCACGTCATTTTTTAATCTACCGGCTTTTCCGAAAGGAAATTTGTTATGGAGTAGAAAAAATGCCACGAAGAAACTCCTCAGCACTTTTTTTTCACCATTATACATATACATTGACACTCCATGCGTCCTTGTCATTGAAATATTAGTCTACGGCTACGCTATAGTAACGCTTGCCATTTATTACATAAACTTGCTTTTTATTAACCCCCGATGCGAAGAGGGGCGTTGTAAAGACGTGTCTGTGTATTTCGTGGCACCACAGCTCCTAAATGAATGGACCGATTACTATGCGGTTTTTTATTTGAAAGCTGACGAGATTGAGACGATTCTTTACATTTTATACGTTGGATTTTTTACATTTTTAATATTTACAGTTTTCACTACAGCTTCGCGAAATGCGTTGCTTTCTTTTATTTTAACACTCACAGCCCCACTAGGAATGTACATTGGGATTGTTACATAACCATTAACTATGTATTAATTTTATTACTATACTAGTACTCTCAGTGGCGTAACAATAGGGTGGCAGGGCTGGCAAAATGCCACGGGCCCCCGACCCAAGAGGGCCCCAGCCCAAGAGGCCGCGAGCTCAAAAATATTTTTTTACATTGTACCTGAGTACTTATTATATTTTATTTTATTTGAAAAGTATATTTTTATAAGTTCTGCTTAAAATCCAAAGTGAGACAACTAAAGACCATAATACAATTTCAAGTTACCTAATCGTTAAGCATTTCAAACCTAAACAAAAACATATTTTATCGAGTATTGGACATTACTATACACCAACTGAAATCGCGTTTCCTTTCAATGAATGAAATTGTTTCAAATATCAGTGTTTTGCAGCCTTTCACTTTAAAAGTTTTAAATGCCACTGATCTATTAAAAAAAGCTCTAGAAATTGTTGAGATATATAAAAAAGACTGAATTATCTGAATCATTTGCCAAGGAAATTCTCAGTTTTCGATCCACTTTCAGAGACGAAATAGAAAAATCTTCGTGTATTAGAGACCTAACTGATTTATTAATAATAAATTAAAAGGTGTGCAATTCACGCCTAGTAGAAGTAAAACCTTAAAAATTTTTGTTTTCAAGATAATGAGACGAATGTAAAATTTTGGGAACATAATAATTGTAGGTTTTAGTAATGAACATAGTGATGCAAAGTTAGAAAATTTATTTTACTTTTTATTGGTATACTATATCACATATATTTATTCAAACTCAGAGCTTACATTTTCGATAAATGATACAAGAGGCTTACGGTAACTAAAGTAGGAAATGCTCCCCCTCGACTCCCCCCCTCCCCCTTACCTCCCCCCTCCCCCTGTTCAATGCTTCCTCCCCTCCCCTCCCCCTTCCCCTCCTCCACTCCCCTCCGCCACCCATCCCCTTCCCTTCCCCCTCCTCCCCCTCCCCTTCCCCACTCCTACCCCTGTACAATGCTTCCTATCTCACTTTAGAATTGATGTGTCTGTCTCTTTTTACTGGACAGTTTCGTTTCATCGAATTTCAAATCACCCCCGTACTAAAGAAGTTTTCACTTCAAAAATCATTTTATGTCCTGCAGCTTTCCTGAAGTATGCACTGCATTAATGTTATTTCGTACAATTCCTGTGACTACAGCTGCTAGTGCTGAACGATCATTTTCAAAACTAAAATTGATAAAAACCTATTTAAGAAACTCTATGAGACAAGACAGGTTATGTAACTTGGCTATTCTGTCTATTGAAAATTCTATGGCCCGTCCTTTAAACTTTGATGATGTTATAGACACTTTTGCGGAACAGAAAGCTCAAAAAAAAAAGATTTTTCTAAATAAATATCTTACTGAAATTAAATTATTATTTTTATTTCATTGTAAATGTATGCAGGTTTCCTCACGATGTTGTTCCTTTACCGAAAAGCTAGCGAATAGATGATAAATGCATTGAGGTATTATGTTCTATGGATGAATGTGAAGTCTCCAATACGCACTGGGCTAGCGTGGGGACTACAGACCATTCCCTCTCGCCTAAGAGAGGAGGCCTATGGCCTATGAGTACGCTGAAAATCTCGAAGTTTATTCAAATTAAACTGAGTACAGCGTGACGATTTTTGCTGATAGGGCCCCATCAAAAGAATTTGCCACGGGCCCCAGATGGTATAGTTACGCCACTGAGTACTCTATCTATCAATAATTGAACTTTATGTAGAGCATTCGAGACAACGCCACCATGCGGTATTCTGAGGAACTAGAGTTTAGTTTTATTTTGATTTGATTTGTCTCAGTGCCAACTCCAATGTTAGTTCTTTGAACATATCAATGCGGTCAGAGCCAAAATGGCTTGAATGAAAAGACAGAAGTTATATACTCGTAATAGTTTATTCCGGGAAACCACTTTATTAATTTGCTTAATAGAGTAGATACTAACTAGAATAATAGAACATCAATGCAAAAGCAGCATCGTGATTTCGTGAATATCCATGCCCCAATTATGCTTTTAATAGGCATACACTACAATAAGTTTATACGCGTATAGATAGGCCCTACTACGCCATGCCTTCTTTCCTGAAAGAAAAGAAGGAAAATGAAAATTTGCAGTTATTACTTTTATTTACAAAACGCACAATATCCTTTCCATCGTATCGATCCTCCCTATACATACAACATCATTGGTATCGATCGATAACGGCGACCGTTAATAAAACAATGTTCGCAGATCGATAATACCTATACAAATAACAGATAATTTACACCCGACTTATTTAAGAAATAGACATAGACTATAGAGCATCTCTGAAACGTCTAAAATAGTGTCCTTCCGCAACCTCCTTTCACATTCCCAATACAACCAAACTATATTAAACATGAACATTAAACCGTTATTTAATCATAATATAATCTACAACTGGCTGTCTTGTCTACCCAACATGCTGTAAACTCAATCGTTTGAGCGCAATGATTTATAGTCAGTGGACAATCTAACATAAAGGTTTTATATAATAGCTGCATCGATGAAGAATTAAGTTGAAAATTACTGTCTATGGTGTGAAAATCTCGATAGCCTTTACTAACAAAATATTTCATACTATAAGAACCTTACATTTGTGACATAAAATAAATGAAATAAAAATAAATTAAGTCTATTACACCATCCTTTTAAAAGTCCACTGCCTGTTCACTAGCTTAAGCAAATTGCCATTCATTCTGAATTCCATGACTTCCCGGTGTTTTCTTTAGATCATTGTTGAGATTTTTCTTGGATCTTGGTTGGGTTTTTTGAGAACACTTCTTTCCTATCATCATCTTAAGTCATCGATTTCAGCAGCAGTAACTCAGACTCGTCTACATTTTACTTCTTGTAGCGAAACACCTAACTTAGCTTTCTCTATAATGAGCGAACTGGCTTTAACTTTCCGCATGACTCTCCAATTTCATCTTGAATATAATTATTGTTATTAAAAATCATTCATACTTATGAAACGAAAGCGTTAAGCAAATTCATAACACAGATATACTCAAACTTAAAGACAAAATAATAGACCTTATAAACCGTTATTAAATCATGTAGATAAAAAATATAATAATATATTATATTAAAGCATTATGCAATAACGACTCCAAGATCAAAAGAATAATAATGAGAACCGAGAACGGAGAATATAAAAATCATTCTTTAATTACGCAACGTATCGGCCGATTCAAGACTTAAGTGGCCACCGGAAATGATCGGCATTGCATTCCCAGCACTTCCCAGAGACCGTGACGTGACTCAATGACAGCCGATGACATGAAGCCACCCAGTACCACCCACTTAACTTAACTATTTTAATAAGCAAGAGTTTACTCGTGCTACATTACCATTACTTATAGAAGTAGGGTTGCCAATTAAGTAAACAATGGTTTTCATGAGATTAGAAGGATTGTAAATAAGTAACGTTCAATGTAATTTTCAATGTATGAAAATTAAGTTTTGTTTTTGCTGCTATACCTATAACATTATACTTGTTGCTATAACCTACAACATTATTTAACATAACAAAGGTATTTAAAACAATCCATGCCAATGAATATAAAGTTTAGTTAATAAAATGCTGTAATTTCGAGAAAATATACACGTACCTACATGTAATCATACTGCAATGATACAAAAATTATGTTATAATTTTTTCCAACCCACATAATTGCAAAAGGTGGGACAATCCAACAATTGCCATTCTATACCCTAGTGATAATTACGGCAACGCCAGCTTGGTTTTATGTCTCCATTGCCTTTTTTTAAAACAATAAAAAAACCACTAAACGTATGGGATAATCAATTAACTCCATCATCGACCATAATAGCAGTTAACGACTGAATACCACTTACCCGACACCTATGATTCAAGAGGTAAATTAAAAATACATTATAAATCTTTATATACCAAATACCTAAAACATTTAGCAATTATCCATATGAGTCATTAACGCAGAGCTTATATATAGCCTATGCAGGACGGAATTATTAAATAAAAATAAACAGCGATAGTAAGAGTTGGATAAGGCGGTTTGAACTATTTAAGCCTGAGGAATATGTTCAAATCTAGACGCATATTCAATGAACTAATATACTAACGTACATGGAAGCATCTTTGATGCCTCAAAATAGCGCAACGAAAACTCAACCGCAGTGGGCCGGGCTTATATACTCAACCAAAACGCGAATCAGTCAGTTCGGTGTCACTCGTTCGGACGGTCATTGGATTTAAGTGTCATAAACAAGATTTAAATAACAAAAATAGTATCAAAATGCCTTCATGTGTTGTGAAATGGTGCAAAAATCATACAGATCATCGTTCCAAGGGTTCCGAGAATCGTGGAATCACATTTCACGTGTAAGTATAACGAAATATAAAACTACAAAAATCTATTTAACTTTCATATGGATGTTTTTATGCAAAATGTAGTAAGTATATTTTTACTAACAATTTATTAAAGGAATAAAATTTGTTTTATTTTTAATTTAGATTCCCACAAGACCCGAGACGTAAAGATCTGTGGATAAAAGCTGTTCAATTAGAGAGACAGAGTGGCAAGTAATGTAGAAAATGTTGCAGGAACTTTAAGTCCTCAGAAACGTCGATTGGTAAGTAAATCTTAATTTCTAATACGCTTCGCCTTTACTTTGGTCTTCGTGCTAATTATTATGTAATGGGTTTTATACAAATTAAGAAAGCTACCCGTGCAACCATCCCAGTAAAAATGCTGTACATTTGTAATTGGGTTTTAAGTGTTTAACTTTTTTTATTTTTCAGGTCTCCTATCCAAGCTGTGGGCACGACTTCAGTAGGTATAGCAGCTCATTTGAATGTAGGAGATTCAAATCAGATACACGACAATGGACAACTCCCATCACCAATGACATTAGCTGACCGCAATACACCATTGAATATATTATCTTCTGATATTGAATCAGCTTTCAATACACCAAAAACCCACAAACTGAAACAGGAAGTAAGAAAAAAGACAATACTCTCACAAAAGCGGTTATCGAAGATAAAGAGCTTAAGACGGAGAAATGACAGGCTTTTTACTACTGTAAAACAAATAACGTGTACAAATAATTATTTTTGTAATAAGAGAAAAAATTGGTATTATTAATATTTTATATTATATAAAACCATTTTTATTATTGTTTTATTATGATTGGTTCCCTCATACATAATAACATCCACGGAACTGACGACCTGACTGACAATGCGACAACGCATTAGACAGTACATTGAGGCGCGAACCAATTGCCGTGATCGGGTCAAGCCGAGAACCAATCCCGTTTGGCGATTTCGCATGGTTCGACAACTACTTGACAATAGACCAATTGATGAGTTTGTATACCGTAGTGAGTGGTTTGTGCATGTATACTTCGTATTTGTGTGAGTTTTGGTGCTGATATTTAACGTTAGAATGTATTGAGAGGCTTATTCCATAGTATATTCGTTCACTGCGCATATTCAACACATAGGTAATTAATGTTTTCATTTCAGTAAGTTATATTCTTTCGTCATTTTCATCATTTCGTTTCGTCATTTCGTTTTATTTTAATTATAATAATAAAAAACTTTTCCCTTATTTGCTATATTTTATTTCAATAACCAAATGAATGTCGTCGAGTGAAAACTTGCAAGTTCGAGCTTTAAATACTTACTTATTTTTTCGAAAAATAAAATAGAGGAATGAACTATTTATCACTGGTCTCAACAGAGTTTTTAAATCGTAACTCACTCTGCTTCACTGGAGTTTAGAGATGAAAGAACATGGTAAAAAGATTGCGTACTTCATCATCTATATACTATAACTAGCTGTTGCCCGCAGCTTCGCACGCGGAAATTATGCTTATCATATTATTTAGTATCCCTTACAAAAGAAAATTTAAAAACAGGTTCATTTATATTGAAGTACTTATATTTAGGAATTTACATACTGAAACTTACGATACAATCACAGATCATTCCTCCGGGAGCGGGTTTGGAATAGTAAACAACATTAACTTTTTTTTCTTTTCCCTCTCCCTCTCCATCTCCCTCTCTCCCCTTGCCCTCTTCCTCTCCCGCTCCCTGTCCCTTTTTCTCTCCCACTACCTGTCTCACTTCCCCTCGCTCTCCCTCTTCCTGTCCCACTCCCTCTCCCTTTACCGCTCGAGGTCCTTCTCCCACCACATATCCCTCTCCCTCTCCCTTTCCCGCTCGAGGTCCTTCTCCCACTTCATATCCCTCTCCCTCTTCCTCTATCGCTCCCAGTCCCTCTCCCGCCCACACCCGCACCCTCTCCCGATTTCTGTCCCGCTCCCACTCCCTCTCCCGCTCCCTGTCCCTCTCTATCTCCCTGTCCCTCTCTATTTCCCTCTTCCGCTCCTTCTCCCTCTCCTGCTCCTTCTCCCTCTCCTGCTCCTTCTCCCTCTCCTGCTCCATGTCCATTTTTAACTTAAAAAATGACGAAGTTGCTTACTAAGTTCATTCCCCTAAATTAACTTTTTAAGGGATGATTTTCCGAAAAAAAATATTCTTAGTTAACTTTTGTTTATTACTATAAACTTACATAAAAAATCATATATTTTATAACTCTAAAACTGGCGAAGTTGATTTGTATGTAGTTGACTACCAACCCCTATTTTTAGGGGATTGATTTCGAGAAAACAGTGGTACAGTTATTTTTTGTGTCTAACTATAAGCTTATATATATACAAAATTTCACCCTTCTTACTTTAAAAATGATGAAGTTGCATACTAAATTAAATCCACTAAATTAACTCTTTAAGGGATGATTTTCCGAAAAAAATAAAATCTAAGTTAACTTTTGTTTATTACTATAAACTTACATAAAAAAATTAATATATTTTATAACTCTAAAACTGGCGAAGTTGATTTGTATGTAGTTGACTACCAACCCCTATTTTTAGGGGATGAATTTCGAGAAATCAGTGATACAGTAATTTTTTGTGTCTAACTATAAGCTTATATACAAATTTTCGCCCTTCGCACTTCAAAACTGACGAAGTGTCCATACTAACTTTCGCACTCTTATTTAACCCTTTAGGGGATGACTTTCCAAAAAAAACGTAATATGTACTTCTAAATTTTGTTTCTAATCTGGAGCTAATATATAAATTTTCATGTTTTTAACTTTAAAAATGACGAAGTTGCGTACTAAATGAAATCCTCTAAATTAACCCTTTAAGGGATGATTTTCCAAAAAACTTTTGTTGTTGTGTTTTTAACTTTTGTTCACAACTATAAACTTACATAAACATTTTCATATTTATAAGTCTAAAACTGACGATGTTGATTTATACGTAAATGGCTTCTTACCTCTATTTTTAGGGGATGAATTTCGAGAAAACAGTGATACAGTTATTTTTTGTGTCTAACTATAAGCTTATATACAAAATTTCACCCTTCTTACTTTAAAAATGACGAAGTTGCATACTAAATTAAATTCACTAAATTAACCCTTTAAGGGATGATTTTCCGAAAAAAATTGTTAATGTTAACTTTTGTTTATTACTATAAACTTACTTAAAAAATTTCATATTTATAACTCTAAAATTGGCGAAGTTGATTTGTATGTAGTTGACTACCAACCCCTATTTTTAGGGGATGAATTTCGAGAAAACAATGATACAGTTATTTTTTGTGTCTAACTATAAGCTTATATACAAATTTTCGCCCTTCGCACTTCAAAACTGACGAAGTGTCCATACTAACTTTCGCACTCTTATTTAACCCTTTAGGGGATGATTTTCCAAAAAAACATAATACTTACAAATTTTGTTTCTAGTCTGGAGCTAATATGTAAATTTTCATGTTTTTAACTTCAAAAATGACGAAGTTGCCTACTAAGTTCAATTCAGTAAATTAACCCTTTAAGGGATGATTTTCCAAAAAAATATATTAAAGTTAACTTTTGTTTATTACTATAAACCTACATAAAAATTTTCAAATTTATAAATCTAAAACTAAGAAAGTTGGTTTGTATGAAAGTGTCTTCTAACCCTTATTTGTACCCCTTAGGGGATGAATTTCCAAAAATCCGTTCTTAGTGGACGTCTCCTTAGCATAAACTATCTCCCTGCCAAATTTCATCTTAATCGGTTCGGCAGTTTCTGAGATTTTTTGTTTAATCAGCGGTGTGTCGCTTTTCAATTTTATATATATAGATAAAACTCAAAGGGCAAATTTACTGTACATTGAATGTTTTTTAAAAATTTTGATTAGGGGGCACTTCGATAACGTGTTAGAGCACAAAAATATTAGATTAGAATTATTGTCTGTCTGTATGTCTGTTTGTCTGTCCGGGCATCACATGAAAACCCTTGAACGTATTTCGATGAAAATTGGTAAAGTTGTTACTAATACTCCTCGTCATATTTTAGGATACTTTTTATCCCGGAAAATTAAAAGGTTTTCCCGGGAAACGGGATGAAAGTTTGTATGGAATATTTTTAAAACATCAACCGATTTGCTTCAAATTTGCAACAAATGTTCCTTGCTCAAATTAATGGAACCCATATTTTTCAGTTTTTCAAAATTTTGCAAAAAAAAAAGAAAAAAATACAAATTAATGTGAATATTGCTTATTTTTCAAAACCCGCTCCTGGAGGAATCCTTTGTGATTTTATCGTGGGTTTCAGTATATAAATTACTAAATATAAGTACTTCAATATAAATTCACCGTTTTTTAAATTTCCTTCTACAAGAGATACAAATAAGGTAAAACATAATTTCCGTATGCGAAGCTGCGGGCAACAGCTAGTTCATAATATAATGTAAATTAATGGAATTCAATTCACGCTTCCGTGTTTCGAAACAGGTCGCGAGCGATTAGTATCTTGTAACAGTTTTTGAATCAGTTGGAACTTAGAGCAGTTCAATAAACAATATGAAATCGCCTTAATTTCAGTGTAAGGAAATACAGAGTAATTCCCTTCTTGATTTCCTTCTCTGATTTTAACAAATTCGATCAGTATTTCTCATCATCACAGCAGATATGACATCAAATTTATTATCCATCTAAACTTCCATAGTAATCATTAATATGTTCTTAATTGATATTTTTAACACTTATCGATTAAAGACAATATAACAAATATCCACATTTGATAACATAAGTCATAACCGCCAAGGTTGCTTGCAAAATAATGACACATATCACCAACTCGAAGCATTCCTGCTAAAAGTTTTGTAGGTTGCCGCGGGCGAGATACGATCGCTGTAATAGCAGCGTGCGTGGCCGATCGTTTGGGAAATGTCAGCCGAGCCGCTGCAGGTGGTAATAAAACATTATCACTAGCTATTATTGTAGAAACGTTTACTGGAAAAATAGTAAAGTTGTACATTAAGATTTAACGATAGTACACGCGTAGAGAGTGTTAAAGCGCGCACGAATTAGACTAATGAAGTAATGAGACAAAAACATTTGTTAAATGCAATTACTTCAATTCAAAGGTTCTCAGCGATTTTCTATTCTTGTAAATTCTTCCTATAGGTATGTTTGTTTATTCATCTTCAAGTTACGCCTACTTATTAAATCTGAAATGACGCTGTAGAGCCAATGCCCAATTCATTTCTGTTAGAGATTGCAGCGCCTTGTACCTTCTACCCAGAATCCCAACTGAAATTATTCACGGCAATAAAGTACCTACCTATCAATCTATTCAACTTCCTTTTCTTAATCTTCACAATTTTCCAAGAAGTAATACAATAAAAAGCGCACTCTCGTCAAACCGTCAAAACGTCGGTAATTTTGTTGGTGTTGAGAAGGTCAATGGCAACGTTGACCACTCATATCAGGTGGCCCGTAAGATACAACCGGTAAGATACCCCGTAACTGTTAAAATATTGTACATTGCCCATATATAATTCAGCGTTTATTTACCGTGAAAACTACAACAGTATCAGTAATTGGTAAGGTATACGTCAGTTCGGTAAAAATAAGTAAGCCGTCGCAGATCCCATGGCGAATCTTCAGCCCGCACGTGACTCGCACGACCAACAATGATCGTCGGTCGTCGACGAACGGTACTCCGAACATGATTGTCATGTAAATGTACATAGCACTAACGATTACAATGACACCGTTTAAACTGTGGAAAGTGATGTCGATTTCTATACGCTCTCAAAATCTACAATTTAAGTGCAATCCATCGTGAGTGAATATCACCGACGAATCAAACTTTCTGATTTATTAATACGTACGATAATGTTACCGACATCTTTAAAAGGTATTTTTATATGTTAATGAGCAAAATTCAATATTGTTTATTCATGTTTGTATTAGGTACTGATGCAATACACGTATTTGTTATTAGTGAGCCCTTCAATACCCGGTCGCGGTAGAGCGTCGGCCTCAGCCCTTACCGCCTGAAAATGACGCGTTCAAGTCATTTTGTATGCATTTAAAGTTAAACGAATGAAATGGGCTGACTGATTGTAAATGATCAACCTTCCTCATTAACATCTGTCTGCTACATGACCAATGCGTTGCCGACCGAAAATAATTTAGTAAATACGACATAAGCAACACCAAAGGCATCACCGATGCGTTGCCGGCCAAGAAAGAGAGAAAAAAAGAAAGAAAGCTATATCTGTATAGTCTTTTTACATACATTTACGTCGCGGTATCTTTACTACTTCGGAGTAAATTGAACATGACGATGGCGCTTAATAAACTTTGAATTATGAGATGTTACAGAGTCTTGGGTTCCCAGAATTTAATTTAATAACCGCGGGTGAAGGTAATAAAATTTTATAGTGATGTAAAAAGCACAGGGAATAAACAAGAGCTAAGAGGCGCAAGCAAGAGTTCCATTTCGAGAGGGCAAGCGGTTGTGGTAAACCACTAACGACATGGAGAGTGATTGTATGGACAAGTCTCGCTTTTAAATGCACAATGCCCATAATTCATCACACTACATAAATGGTGGAGTAAACCGTGTCAGTTTTAAGAATAATAAAAAATGGTATTGAAAAATTTATTTAGGAAGAATAAGCTTGGTAAACACCTCAAAAGTATTTGAATTTGAGTAACAGTTTACTATGGAACACATGTAATGAAGTTATAGTCAAAGGTCATGTCACCGCGCAAAATACCTACAGCAGACGGAAGCCCTTGCCTTAAGCGTTCGGTACTCATGGAATCCTAGTAACAGATCTATAAAACATACTTGGTTCTTCTCAGACTTTGATTACTCTGATATGATCGTAAACGGTTTTTTTGTTTATATATTTTATGTACACTTTCGTACTTTTAACACACTAGTCTTAATCGGTTGGACATGGTTAGTCATATTATGGTTATATACATAGAGCCTTATACATGTACGGACTCTATTGTCAACAACGTGATTGTGACCTACAATGATTATCAAGTCGGCATTCAAGAATATCTTGATTTTGCGCCATCGATGAGTAGCTTGTTGTATTATGATTATTATTAAATATTAATGTATCTATCTCACTCTAAAGAAAAATTCTGTACTAAGGAGCGAATTAAGTAACCGTTAGTGACTCTAAGTTGGGGCGCAAATATTAATGGCTCTTTATTCAACTTGCAGAGTCGTCTCTGGTTTGCTTATTCATTCAACATTTGATTTTCTAACATGACTGTTAAAAGTACTATCTTAGTTTCAGAAAGCTCTAACTGAGCATTTCACTTAAATTATTTCGCACTGATAATTAAATTCTGATTAACACACTTTCAGAAACAGAACAATTGATTAATCAAACATGTATGTATTTGTACGGTATTTCAGTTCGCTTGCTCTGCCAATAATTGTCGTCACACTTCAATGAGTAAACCAGTGATGCCAGTGATCTTCAGCAAGAGGATCTGTCACATTAGCATCGGAAGTCGTTCACCAGGGTGCACCGGTGCACAATAACCAGGCAAGATTGGTGTAGGCTTAGATGGATGGGACTTCTGATTCTGACGTTTGGGTATGCAGTATGTAGATAATTTTTCAATTTAGGAAATAATAGTTAGAGCTTTTAGCTAGAGGATAGGACAAGAGTGTCCCGCTTACACAAGCTCTAACTCTCATCTTATCTGATCTCTATCTCATTTTTATATCTTCTTCTCACTTTTATATCAGGGAGTTGAACCGCTACAATCAGCTCGCTCTTGGCAGACTATCACGCGTCACCGACGAATTTGCATGTGACATCACGCGTAACGCAACGTAATATAAATTGAATGATATTTAACATTGGCATTTAGATGTTGCGATTATATAAACGCTGTCTACTTCAAAGTTCAGCGTTGCTATTTTTTGTTTATTGGCGTAGAAATAACCAACAGACATCTATTTTTTTAGGGAATCTTTATCTCAGTGCGTCTCTTCATGTATTTTTCATTAACACAATCCGTTTTGCAATAAGCACTTATTAATTACACCGATGTAAAAACGGATAAGAGATCTAATCACTGATTTTAAAGATCAATAATATTGGTACACATACCCTGACGATGACGTCAGGTCGTAACAACAAACACACTCCAACCTTAATGTGTGTCAAGTGTAACAAAAGTTGTAATCAGCGAGTAATTTAATACGATTTAAAAAGAAAATTTTTAACGTGTTCCTTATTTTCAAGAAATTTAGTTAGGTTTAAAAAGTATAATGTAAGATATAATTTTTTCACGACTATTTTTGTTTTTATCATCTTAATAAATAATTGTAAGCTTTTCCTTTAAAAGCCCACAACTATCGCCAAGTTCACCAGTAAGGTGATTGAACTAGATTTTGAGAGAAAGCAGCTTCTGTAGTCACTAGCATTTGATACGGTTACTCATATTTTTACGTTTCACTACTATTCATGAAATGTGTTTGTCTATTTGTTTTTATGACAATAAGGATAAGAAACGGCACCCACTGCTTAGTAGGTAATATAATACCTACTTACACTTGTCTTTAAATACCTCTTTGAAAAAAGAAAACGCTTTTTATGCTTAATTATTTATTCTTATTGTATTATTGGGGATTTGGATGCGACTGGTGAGATGACACCATGTGTAGGTCCAAAAGAGCGATTCAATAGCTCCATCCACTCTAAGGTTTATGTTGGTATTGTAGAGATTGCATTGGTCACTTTGCTACTTGAAATCATTGAAATAAACCTCGAAACAACGCTCGAATCAAATATTTTTAACGAGTTGTAGACACGTCCGGACATTGAGGAAGATTAAATAGCTTTACGACGCATACCAGAGCGTTGTGTTAACATTCTTCAGAGTGACATATTAATTCAAAGGTCAAAGATCAAGACCGATTATCGCTTCCGCACATCAATCTATTACGCAAGCACGTGTAACATTTTATTTATAACGCGCTGCTATGAGCTTTACCTATATTTAGCGAACAATATAGGTACTCGTAGTTTAGATTTTGTCAAGAAATTTATTGAGACCACCCTCTACCCCAACGATACAAAACCTCTGAGGGTCGACTCAATGAATATGACTTAAGTTAGTGTACGTGAGGTAGCTAAAGTATATACATTGTACATCGATTAGGGCTTTGATCAGGTTCCTCTTATTGTCAATCATAGTTTGCAATGTATGTATGAAATCGCAGTGCCTATAAAATTTTTCAAGTTAATATAATAGCGTATAGAGATAACAGTGCAATTCTCGTAAGATGATATTTTGACGACGAGAAACCAGGGGCTGATCTTTCAATTTGTAATAAATATGTGATGTATAAATTACAGTAGTGATAGCCCAAGTAGCACGCGGGGATGAATAAGAGTTCACATTTAGCGTACAAGTGAACTTAAAGCATTAATTCACTTTTATATGAGTTCACCTGTGATGTATTAGCTGTATAAAGGCGAAAAATACGCTTAAAGCTGTTTAAGGTCTGTATAAGAGTGTAATGTTAACCTAATTTACAGCTAAGGTCTGTATAAGAGTGTAATGTTAACCTACTACTATTTAAATGCTGTTATACTGCTACTATGCAGCTATGTGAACTTAAGGCTGTATAACTTGTGCCCAAATCAGTCGTATAAGGGCTGTAAAGCGTGCTCTACAGCTCATATACAGCTGACTTACCGCTTATAGTTCACATGTGAACCCTTAGACAGCCCTTATACAGCCCCGCGTGCTACTTGGGAGCCTAGCGGTTAGAACGTTGGTCTCCCGGACGCGGGGGCCTGAGTTCAAATCCTGGCACGCATCTCTAATTTTCAAATAATTATTATTGTGCGTATTACAAGTTAATTATTACTTGCTTCGATGAAGGAAAACATCGTGAGGAAACCTGCACACCGGAGAGTTCTCAAAGGTGTGTGAAGTCTACCGATTCGCACTTGGCCAGCGTGGTAAACTATGGCCTGTACCCCTCACATTGTGAGAGGAGACCCCGAGCCCAGCGGGAAAATTATGGGTAGTTACTTTGCTTTTTGCTTTTGTGTAAATTACACACAGTTAAGAAGCTGTCTATAGCCTGTCATGCATTTAAAATGTCCATTCATTGATTGATGTAAGTAGCATCATTTTATTTGATAGCTGAGCATGTTTCACAAACGAGTTTGTCCACATGACGTCAGTAAGCTAAGCGTCTGTTTGTTATACAGCGCACAACAGCAACTACAAGACTATTAAAACTCGGTAGGTACTGTGGAGTGTGGATAGCCGCTACCTGTAGAGAAAGCTTATTCTCAGAATTGCCGTTCAAACATGGCCGAAGTACCGACCCTCGGTAGGCTGTAGTAATTCTCGTTTCCTCAAAAAGCAGAATTTATTTTAGGCATTTACTAATTTAAAGAATAATTGTATTCGCAAAATATTTTTTTACACACTAAGAATTTATTTTATTAAAGGTTTAATAAAACTGTTATGCGGTTTTTAATGTATGTAGGTTTGTAATGTAATTAATAAGACTTGAGTCACATCACAAGTGTCACAACTCACAATGTTTTTTCCGATTGCTATGTTGGAGGACAATTGACAAAGGGGCTCCTTCTTATCGCTGTGATTCCCTTGGTGAGGAAGGCTGTGGGCAGGAAACATCTCTAACATCAACTTCTCTTATTCAGTAAGTACCTAGTTATCGGATATAATCCGGCCATACTGTTACTGACACGTCACACATGTAATTAGGGTTCCGGAGTAAAATCGGAATCCTTATAGTTTCGTCATGTCCGTTTGTCCATGCGTCCGTCTGTCCGTCCGTCCGACTTTCCATCCGTCCGTCTGTCCGTCCGTCCGTCCGTCCGTCGGTACGAAGCAAAGCGCCGAGATCCGGCATGGATATGACCATGGATGACATGAATATGATACTGACATTACTGACATGCACTTGCCCGGTTTTTTTAATGTGCAATCGTCTCTGACATGAGTCACACATAGCTTTCTGCGTTCAATAATATGCGACAAGATATCATACAACAGACGTCACGTCATAGCTAAAGGAAAATAGGCTTACTTGGACGGCATGATTCATATTAACGACTTCGACTTATTGTAACATACAGTGCATTTTTTAAATTCTAATTACTAATGTATGGGAAGCAAATCTATATTCAGCGGGATGAGCTAAAGTCCGGTTTAGACGTATTATGCAGTTAAGTAGATAACTAAATTTTTAGTGAATAACTTTTAGTGGTGTCCAAACGTAATAATTAATAAAGCTCTTTAGTTCATACAATTCTTCACGACCTACTTAATTAAGCATTTTACTAAATTTTAGCTAAAAAGTGCCTGTTCAAAAGTGTTAAGTGATAACCACGTACTTAACAGAAAAATAGAAAAATTTCTGAATTACTTGCGTACTAATTTTCACTAATAAATTGTCCGTTTACTCGTATTAATTTAGTTCTACTTAACTACTTAATACGTGTAAACCAAACATTAGAATAGGAAATTTAGCACAAACGTAGACCATGATCTCGAAATTCTGGAATAAGGTATTGGGTACTTATTACTCCCGGAAAATACAGGCGAAACCGCGGGTAGAACGCTCGTGTTCTGATATAAAATTCCACACATGGGAGTTTTTTTATAATGAACGATCTCGAGAGCTTCGCCAAATGCAGGTTTACTTGATTGATTACATCCACGCGTTTTTATTCTTACTCATGTGTTGCCAAAGATGCCGGTGGAATGTAAATTGCATGTGAGTTTGTCTGAAAAAAAACTCAAAACTTTATCCTCGACAGCCAAAATCATAATGATATTAGAATAATGTTACAGAGACATATTGCAATACCAAAGAAAAGTATTTAAAACTTATTATTAGTGCCTCTTTGAGGGTAAATTAAAAGAACTAAATGCTTAAGCAGGCAATTAAAATAATATCATTGATTAAAAGTAACTTAATACGTTTTGCCTGACGCTACACAATACACCCTGTAGAGTTGAAAATCATAGGTATAACTTTACCTCTTAAAGAAGTAGGACCACCAGTCAATATACACCAGTGTAATAGTTTATTTATTCTAACAGTGTTATAATGGAAGCAATCAGTATGTAAATTACTCATAATATAATCGTGTAAACTTCATATTAAGGAAGAAGATTGCACAAAGGATTTCTAGCTTCGGCTTCAGTCTCGGACAAAGACTGACATGCATTAGAACGCCGCCGGCGTCTTCCCACGATCCCACAGGAGAGCCAGGGCTGTGGCTGTCTGATGTTACTGGACAGTATTTTTTTACTATTTTATTCCTTTAATGGGCTACAATTTTATAACCAGAATCAGGTCAAAAAAGTCAGGAAACTGAGGGTCGATTGTCGTTTTAATATACAGCCAGAGAAATACTACAAGGTGCAAGTCAATAAAAACAACGACAATATTATTAACAGACTAAAGTCAAAAACAAGTGATTCCTGTTTTGCGGTTTGACTATAATTCACATTGCCAAGGGGTAACTAACAAATTGCATATATATTATTAATAAAGATTTTAATGTTTTATTTTTAACCGACTTCAAAAAAAGGAGGAAGTTCTCAATTCGACTGTATTTTTTTTTTTTTTTTTTTTTTTTATGTTTGTTACCTCAGAACTTTGGACTGGGCGAACCGATTTTGATGATTCTTTTTTTAATCGAAAGCTGGTGGCTGTCATGTGGTCCCATATAAATTTTATTGAGATCTGACAATGGCATCCATGATAAAACCACATAAGTCGTACATTTGTGTTAAGATGTGCGCGACAAATTGACGAATTACTCAATATCACGCCAACCGATTTCGATGATTCTTTTTTTAATCGAAAGCAGGTGCTTGTCATGTGGTCCCACATAAATTTGAACGAGATCTGACTGACAAGTCGTTTTTGAGACTTTGAAGTCGGTTATTTTTTGTTAGTAAAATTTAGATTATATTTTATAAAGATATCTATTTGTATACAGATATTTCCAATTTAGCTTTCTGCACTTTTTTACGTACCTGAATGCGTACATTATTTTTGAAAAGATACAAAGATTTTATTTTCACGTAGGTATCTATTAATTTTATAGATTTAATTACAATTATATAAACTAACTTTCCTAGTCATATTGAACCTAAACATGCATCTTCATAAACATTGCAGGAATAAAGTGCGTCAAAGCAATATTCTGTTCCCAGAATTACGGAAATGATTCATATTCATAATATAAAACAAATAACAAATCGTACCTACTCAAAGAGTGACCAGTTCAGTATAAAAAAATATTATTATACCTATGTAATTAAAAAATAACCTAAATGCATTGATAGTGGATTTTTGCACCTTATCTATCTAATAATTTAATTATCTTTTTCACAAATTTGAATTACATTCCTATCACTTTATCGACAGATTTCCAACATTCTATATTACGTATAAGACATATTATTATTACATACAAGAAAAAGCTTAACATGAAAAAGGACAATGTCAAATTGTCAACATGAAATTAACGCAAGTACAAATGTTATTGTTATCATATCATAACAGGTGGCTCTGGAGGTCTGCTGTAGGCCTGTGTAGTAGGTTGGATGTAAACATTTATGTGGAGGTAAGGGCGTTGACACAGCGTGCCGGCACGTCCATAGTAAACAACGCTCATGGATAAAGCGGCCTACGCACTATCAGGCGACTTATGTGATTTATGTGTTAGTCAAAACACAAACACATAGACTTACTTACAAATGAACTTATGGTCTGTCTCGTATCTTGTGAGAATAAAAATATCTATTTTAATTTTGTGCACTTTATCTGTAAGTCCTGCTTCCAAGAAATTGTGTCCGTAAAGGTTTAAAACAAGAAAAAAATGATTCGCAACATGGGAACACATTGTCATGTTATGTTTCTTTTCTAGGGCAAATTTTTATTGAGTATTTTTGACGATGCAATATTATCACGACCTGTACCAATTATACGATAGACTACAGAATTAGAATATACGTATATGTAGTTATATCGCCAGGGGTAATCCCTGGTAAGCAAACCATGGTACATGAATGTGGGGAATTGTCTTGAGGACATCGCTATGAAGATTGAAAAAACTAAGAATAATTTTTAATGTAGAATTAATAAAATAAGAGGTAAATACCATCGTAAGATTCACGAGTAATCCGAGTAAATGTACAGATTTTCCGCAAAGTTAACGACGAAAAGTAACTTAAGGGATTCTACGGATAATGTGTAGACCACTCAAAGCCCTGAGTAATAGCAGTCCGACAGACGACATCACGGCAATTCTAATAAACCAAACTGTCATCTTTATGTACAATTCGAGGTTGTTCGCCGATTTCTAAATCCCGCTATTTAGAAATCGTTGTTTTGTTTGTGTCTAAGAGAAATGTTTAAGTTTTCCAAAACAGATAGGTATTCCTTGTAAACAAAGGCATGTTTATGTGCAAAGTTTTGCAGGAGCTACACTACGTGGTTTGCGTGTGATCCACATTGTCTCCCTAAATACACGTTTGTTATCTCAGTAATATGAAAGATTGTACGTGTATTTGTGAGGATATATGGATTTTTGTACTCTTTCGTATGAAAACTACTGAACGGATTTTCATGAAATTTACCACACAGGTAGACCATGATGTGGAATAATCTAAATTTTACTAACAAAAAATAACCGACTTCAAAGTCTCAAAAACTACATAGTTGTCAGATCTCGTTCAAATTTATGTGAGACCACATGACAAGCGCCTGCTTTCGATTAAAAAAAGAATCATCGAAATCGGTTGGCGTGATATTGAGTAATTCGTCAATTTGTCGCGCACATCTTAACACAAATTTACGACTTATGTAGTTTTCTCATGGATGCCATTGTCAGATCTCAATAAAATTTATGTGGGACCACATGACAGCCACTAGCTTTCGATAAAAAAAAGAATCATCAAAATCGGTTCGCCCAGTCCAAAGTTCTGAGGTAACAAACATAAAAAAATAAAATAAAAAAAATACAGTCGAATTGAGAACCTCCTCCTTTTTTGAAGTCGGTTAATAAGATATAGATGGTGTACTTATAATAAAATTCTTGACAAAAAATAACCGACTTCAAAATTGGGGATAACTCAAAAACTACTAGTCAGATCTAAGACAAAATTAAGGGGGACCACATGACAAGCACCAGCTTTCGAATAAAAAAAATCATTGAAATCGGTTCACCCAGTCGAAAGTTCTGAGGTAACATACATAAAAAAATATGAAGATGTCGGTTAATTATTCCTGAAAACGCGGGCAAAGCCGAGGGCAAAACGTTAGTAACAAATATTACACGAATCAAGACATAACAATCCACACACAGATGCTTGTTAAATTTTTTTTTACTTCCCCTAAATTTAAAAGTATTTATTTATTAAACTACTCAACTGCAGTGTTATGTTCACTTATGAATGACCTATTTTCAGTCAAATAGGTCTTTCCTAGAAATACCGTTATCAAGTTAATAGGAATAACAAACACATATGTATTTAAGTGGCGGTAAGTAAATGAAAATTTCTTGGTAGAGCGTGATGCTACCAAACCGCCTGTATTTGCGCAGCTAAACAAACGATGTTATCTAAAGCCAGAAAGCCTAGACCCCCATGCATTGTATTTATACTTCAAAATAATAAAAATTTAAAATAAATTCGATTATATGACAATGGAAATATTTTTTAATATGGTTAGGTTTCTTTCTACAACTTGGATAATCTCCGTTGTTCCATTTGCAAATTGTTTATTAATATTATTTATTTTATAGTAACTGCTGTTACCATTTATTTTATACTAAAAGCAGGGTGCATCAGATTAACCCAAAAAAGACATCTACTAAAGGTGATCATAGAAATGTACCACAGATAATCTGAATTTTACCAAGAAAAAAATAACCGACTTCAAAATAACTTAAAAACTACTCGTTAGATCAAATTTAAATGTGGGACCACATGAAAAGCACCAGCTTTCGATTAAAAAAAGAATCATCAAAGTCGGTTCATCCAGTGGAACGTTCTAAGGTAACAAACATAAAAAAATACAGTCAAATTGAATACCTCCTCCTTTTTTTTAAGTCGGTTAAAAATAATATCACATCTCAACCTAAAGAAGTTTAATCATATAGGATTGAGTATTGTAACAAATGCGAAGTAACAATCTATTAAATAGGAAACGTTCTGAAAAGACAATTCTGGAAAATTACAGTATTTGTAAAAATAACGACGAACTGAGTGTATTGCAGGGTTCTAAATAAACTGGTCGATTTATGACGAAGTTCCGCCAACGGCAAAGCAAGGAAAACTGAAATATGTAGGTAATAACACTATTCTCTTCTTCGTCCCCTGATATCTGTTCAAGTTATGTAGTCTTTTAAATTTTCCTTAGCTCTACATTCACATTACTATATTACAATAATAATAAAATAACTCTTCCCTCTCATAGCCCCAAACTAAGATTCCCTGTGTCGTGGGCGGACACACACAGAGACAAGAACTATCACACCCAGACCCCACAGAACCCAGGACCTTCGGCGCGGCGATCCGGCATGGTAACCATTACGCCACACGGGCAATATTATTATTGATCTCATTTGTTTCTGCAATCTACTCATGATGCCTGTGTGGGTTTTTTGATATAAAAACAATTAGGACCCAGAGCGCCTTGTGAAACTCCCTGTGCGGCGTGCCAAATGAAATATCAATGTCGACGCTCTATTTGAACAACTAATTACACTTTTCAATATTTGTTCTAACTCGATGACGTCTGTTTATTTTATAACTTGTAAATTCGTTATCTTTAGTGTGGTAACGTAATATGGCGTCATAGTCTGTGCTCTGTGCTCTGTTGATATTCCCAGATTGTCGTCCGTACTCATTCGTCGTTTGTTCTTTATTTACGTAACTTGTGTAGTTAAAATTCGACACGCAAAGTACACGACTACACGAGGAACGTTTCGAACCATCAATCTACGCAATTTACGCAAATTAAGTAAACATTTCTTAAACACGCAACATAGATTACTTTTACTTTCCGGCGATCAATATTCAGAAAGCTCATACTTTCCCTCGCTTGACGTAAGATAACTGTAAAAATAAAATTAGACGTAGTACACCAGCACCTGCAAAACCAATGACAAATACAGCTGTAATCACAATTCATAAGCATGAGGTGCTAAAAGTCTGAGTAACAAAAATGAATAACAACAATACCCATATCTACAATAACAAGTAGGTACCTAACAACTGTAAAGCTAATGAAACACGTTGGAGACCGGGCGCCATCGTGCCATGGCGAGGTTCTAAACTTACGAGAGTTACAACTAACAAATGATTACACACAGACGCACACAGGCACAGGTCGTGGTCGCCCGCGGTGGTACGCTCGCAGACACAGGTTTTCTCAATGAACCGACTAGCAGGGCCGATCTGCCCTTATTTCTCGACTTATCGACAATAAACACCATTCATATTTTAATCGTATAAGAAAATTTGAATTGTTATTTTTACTGTTTATACTTAGGTGAGTTTATTATATTTGCATCTACCTATTACATTTAAATTAACAGTTTTTTTAATTCCAATTTAACTTTTGAACAATTCATAAAAGCGGAGGTACCTAAAACATTTGAATCATTACACTTTTACATAACAGACTAATTAGCAGCAATATTGAAGCGTCAATTTTAGAATACCCATGAAGAATATTTAAAAACATAATTATATTTTCCTAACATAACAATTATTAATTCATCAACAGAATTAAATATTTTATTTCTGTGCATTATTACGAGTATAAGTACGCAGCATTCACATCTGTGTGAGATATTCGCTGGCTAATAAATGAATATTTCGGTAGATGCGTCATCTTGGTTAAATGTGGCTACGACAGGGTGATTTCAATAAACTAGTTCGTGGCTATCAGTTAGAATCACGCACATTTGGATTTATGACTATCATACAGTGCGTCATTGATTTTAAACAAAGAAGGTTATAAATCATCTCGACTTCAATATCACGACTAATTCTCGAGACGAAATTTATTATTATAACTGTATAATTTTTTATGATGTGAAAAAATCATTCCACAGTTTTACGTTATCGATTTTATGGTATATTATCGATTGCCACAACACTAAACCATAGGGCAGAGCGTTGTGTAGGCGGGATCGTTGTACCGGCTAGCGGTGCAATCTTCTTTCCCGCTCACACTTACTTTTAAGCTGTGGCTGCCCTAACATCCTGTAAATTTGCCACGAATAAGTACTAAAATATAAACTATATTTAATATCTTTCTACAAAGAAGAGGTACCTATAGAGACTGCATAATTTATTCGGTCGACATCACCTACAAGACTACAAGGTGGTCTCACTGGTCTCGCATTGCGATTCCCTCGCCCGAGGAAGGTATCGGTAATGGCGTTTCTAGTCATAAATACAGGCGTGATAAGTATCGGGCGGATCGGTGCCGTCGGTGGCGTGCATTGGGTGGTCGGACGGTGGACGGTGGACGGTCGACGCGAATTTCGGCGGAGCTCGCGACCGGTTCTCAGAAGGCTCGACGGCTCGGCGCGGCAGCTATTGTGTCTGCCCGGTCTGCCGCCTACTAGGGATGCTGTGATACGTAACCGTAACCGAGGAGGCGAGGATCCGAAAAAATCGGAACAATATCGTATATCTTTTACTAAAGTTAAGAACTATTCACTATACTCCTATAATTCATACTTAATAGGGTATCTAAAATTTTATATTTATCCAAAACAGATTCTCTAGGGGTACTTACTTAACTACTTTCCTTTTACAATTCTTTACAATATAAATAATTGTAGAAAGAAAATTTTAATATACACCTCTCCTAAACCGTGACCCGTAAACCGACTTTTCAGATAACGATATACAGAACCAAATTGTACTGTCTACAAACATCCCTGTCTCTACACACGCGCCATGCCATGCCGTTATAGGTAGTGTGCGTATTGCCTTATGGCGTCCACTCCTGTCTCCTAGCGCACTATGTACCTATCAACACTCAAATTAAGTAGTTACATTAGACGAGCGAAGTAAATGAAGTAATTGTTAAATTATATTATTAAGCTCATGATTAATCGGTTAATGTTAATAAATTACTTACCTACTGCAATATTTCTTAATAACACTAGTTTTAGGTTGGATTTATGTAGGTATAACCGACTGCAAAAACAATGAGATTCTCTAAATGCAGACGCAGACGAAAAATATAAACAATGTGGGTAATTAACTAATTATTTAGTCGATGATAAAAAGGCGTCGTTTTAAAAAGTTTTTATATAAACAATATCAATTGCGTTCATTTAAAAATATTATAGACACAATAAAGAGTCCAGATGGATCTACCCACCTAAATGAATAACAAACAAATATATTCATTGCTTTCTTTACTTATTGGGCTGCGAGATATCCTAAGAAAACATAGATCCTCCGTCATGGTATAGCGTGGTGATTTAAAAACACGTGAGCCGTTTTGATCGGTAAACAGTACCGCCTCGGAGATGGCCAACAATAGATGAGGAATAATATCGTACACCTAATCTCTTTTTCGTTAGCGGCACACCATATTTCATTCTGGCAGCCATTGTCAATAAGAACCGAGGTCAGAGGCAAATAGGAGAAAAGAACCACGTCACTTTTGTTTTCTTTTCGAACACTCAAACAAAATAAACTCCGGCACGGTTGCTTGAACGCGCCGCCTTTTAAAATTCGAATTCTCATATCTTTTTTCATCCCATCTTTTCATTAATATATTACGCTGGAGCCGAGCTGTCAATTTTACTTTTTTTAATAGCAAGTTTGCTAGAGTGTGGCTGTGGTACCTGAGTGATGTTTACGATTTAAACCATTTTACGGTCGGAGATTATAGTGCCGAGTTCGTCGTGTGAAATATTATAAACATTTTCATTTTCATCGTTGTTACGCATATTATCAAGTTGCTAACAGGATATTTTAAAACCTATAAGTGCTTGCCGATCCACAGTCATGACTTACTTTAACTTTTTACTTACTGGTTGAATTATGTCTTTACAATCTTAAACATCTAATACTTAGCTATTAAAACGTGGAGTCGAATATTACTTTCCTGTTTAGGACTAAAATATACTTAGTAACTACTTCAGACAGGAAAATTTAAAAAAAAACAACTAACACATAAATTAAATCATAATAGGTACATAAAAGTCGAATATAATCAATACCATCATAAGAATTTACCTTTAAGGAACATTTAAAGATCTATTTTCTTTAACTTTGAAAGAATAGAATACTTGACAATTTATCTTCCCACTTACTTTTTTACAGTAGGAATAGGAAAAACTCAACTCAATACTGCAGCCACTATGTGATTAAAATTAAGTGAAATTAAAAAGTGTTAGTTAAGTTGTTTTAGTAAGTTACAAGAAAGTGGAGAAATTGGTTGTATTTAAGACTTTTCTTCCAGCCTGTAGCTAGGATCCAAAAATTTTATTGAGCAGGAGCCTGAACCGATTTTCTTTTTTTTATTATGGATATGGATGGACTGAATCCATCCCAGACAGAAGATTCGAATCAACTGGAAGTCGACATTTAAATCGAAAACAACGTCTAACATAAGTGAGCAATTAGCCAACGCCAATCTCATAGGAAATTGTCAATTGACCCCTACCAGTTGACATTTCAATTGAAGTCAGCCAGTGTTGCCGTGTTAAATAAATTGTACCATTATTTAGACACCGTCCTATATAAATCTTTATGAATTCTAAACGGGTTAACAAAGCGCAGTTATACTGCATGAATAACGTCTAGATTCAGTCTCACAACAACAAATCATTGTAATTTATATTATGACATTAATTTTATTCACAAATTTCATATTATGATCATTAAGAACAAACTTAATTCAATCAAAATCACACAGGTCTACTGTTCGTGGAAGACATTTTAATGGTAGAGTCCAACCTCTGTCAGCTCTGTGTAAGTTACTCTAATTTGCAAATCTAAAGAGCATTGTTTTCAGTTATGTTCGAATATTGGCTACATCTCCTAGGTCCTAGTCTTGGATCAAAGATGGCTATGACGAAGTTGTCAACAAGCCCATCGTCTTGTCTGCTGACAACGAATACTAGCAAAATTAGTTGCATATGGCTGAGATAATATACGAATAAAGTGGTATGTTACTTATATTATTCTACATTAGTAGATAGGTACTTATATTAATAAATACGATATCAAGTTTCATAAAATTCCTTAAATAGCCACTGAGATTTTAAATATTTATGTACCTACCTTTATTGTGGAATAAAAAAAACTTACACTTAATAAAATCAAAGTAATTCCAATCATGTATTTGTTCGAAAGACCGATGTTTCGGTGTAATTTTAAGAAATATGCGCTTTCTTTTTTATCACACCGTCAGAGTAATTAAATTCTTCGTGGGTTGTAAGAAGTTGTGAACGAGATGTGATGTTTCGGTCAGCTTCAGATGATATAATAAAATTGTTTAATTGCGTACAGTACGGCCGTGAGAACTAAAACTTGCTTAAAAGTAGGCAACACTAAACTTTTATTGCTTCCATACTCAAACATCTTTGTTAACATGAGCTTTGAATAGTTTAACGCAGTCGGACATTAAATAACTAAAGATGCTTTTACATGATGGATAGACAGATGAACATGCGTATCTTTGTTATCGTCAATGTATTGACATCTATTCTGTCCTCCTAATGCTAAACAACGTATCAACGTGTCCGATACGTTTTTTATCATTAGGAGGGCAGTATTGCTGATTTTGTAATGTATTTTTATGTGAATATCCAAGCAGACACATCTCATGTCAAGTGGACACCCTTGCCCATCATGACAGTAACACCAAAGCCGTCACCGATTCGTAACAGCCAAGATAGAATAGAGAAAAGAAAGACTGGGTCTTAAATCTTAATGTCTTGAAAGATTAAGTTTGTTTAATGTGCTTATTTCGTCTTGTTCTACAGTATATTTAATTCGTCAGTGTACGAAAGTAAATTATTACAAAAATTGTCAATTTCTTAGAATTATCCAGTTACATCGTGTTCGATAGGATATAAGGAGAACATTAACGAGGTTTACATAAGTAAATGCAGAATAACGGTGAAACTGTTATGATTATTTATTTGTTATTACAGCCTATATGATCCAAGAAATTAAAGCATCATTATTATTACTCCCATTCATTAGAAAGTTGGCAAATCCTACAAGAGGTGACAGCGACAAGGTAATTTATCATTTTGCACCTCACAGCTGCTCAGAACATATAGTTTATACATATAGGTCTATATTCAGAACATAATAATTCTGCACTACAATCGCAATACAAGTACTTAATGAATTAAATGTATGGATAAATGACTGCATTGAATGTCACGAATTATTTGAATCAAAATGGCATTCGCAAAAACAATAATACAAATTCACATCTATAAGGATTTTGAATTAAAGGCAAAATTAATAACATTATCTAATATATAAAATTCTCGTGTCACGGTTTTTTGAAGTTGAATTCCTCCGAAACGGCTCGACCGATTTTCATGAATCTTTGCGTGCATATCGGCTAGGGTGGAGAATCGGACAACGTCTATTTTTCATCCCCTATCCAAAATTTCTTTTGAAGTGAAAACTTCTTTAGTACGGGGGTGACTTGAAATTTTATGAAACGAAACTGTCCAGTGGAGACTAGAAATGAGTGGAGACTGACTTGAGTTGAGTTGAGCTGAGTGGAGTGGAGTGGAGTGGAGTAGTAAAACCTACAATTATCATCTTCCCGAAATTTTACATTCGTCTCATTATCTTGAAAACGAAATTTTTGAAGGTTTCACTTCTAACACGTGTGAATTGCACACATTTTATTTTTGGCAGAACAACGTTTGTCCGGTCAGCTAGTTCACATCTAAAAAACTGTCTCAAGATGGACATGAAGACGGCATCCTCAAACTAACCATTATAACGGACGACCATAAAGTGTCGCACGTTCCAAGAAATAGTCGTTAAATGTGAAAGCATTACATTCTGGAGCGACGCGACGTCGACACGCAGTCGGAAACGTCGGTATTATCTAAGCATTCTAAGTCAAATATTTAATAACCACTACGGCTCATAGGTGGACAAACTACATACAGTACGGCCGACGCCGCGACGTATCAGTCACACCGCACACGTTAGCACTTAGCATGTTCTTAATTGTCTCTATCTCTATCTTACATGCGCTAAAGTTCGCACAGCCCATGTTCAGACTTCAGACGCGCCAAGATAGGTCGGTCGTACTGTACCTACTTATCACGCGTGTTAAGCAATTTTATATTATTTAGCTAATATTATAATATAATGTTCTAATTTTTTGGATGTAAGGGCTCCTCCCATCTTTGTGTTAAAGCTAACCTCAATTTTATTATAAGTTCGCAATTTATCCTTTGTCATGCCAGGTATTTTTTACCCTACCAATTAATTATTCATTCATAATATAATATTTTACCATACAATATACCAACAAAATATAGCATCAATCAGGATGTAATGTAAGAAAATATTAAAATATTTAAAAAAAGTTGTGCATTTTTTACCACTTTTACCAGTTTTAGTAGTTTACTAGTACATAATGAAACTGGGCAGAATCTATACAATAAGTAGGGTAATATTTTTTAGTTTGTGCTGGATTCGGACATATGCGCGCGTACGCGAGATCAATATTCAAATTATGATAGGCAACGCAATTATAATAGCAGAATAGCACGGCTTCAATAAAGGATTTCAATAAAATCTCCTTTATGACATGCAGCGCCGACAATGTAATGGACTATGTATTTGAGGCGTGACATTTTGGTTCCGCGAACCGCTTGGCGGGCTGGGCAGATACAGTTTTATAATAGTTTAGTTACTTCACTGAGCTTTATATTGAAGAAAATTTATCCATAAAACATTGAAGCCGAGATAAAATGAGGCGGAAATGCGATAAGTCAAATAAAATATAAATAAATAAATAACGCCTCACACTCATAGCCCCACACTAGGATTCCCTGAGTCGTGGGTGCCATGGACAACAAACAAGACAAGGATATTCACACCCACACCGAGAACAGAAATTCAAACTCATCATTCCAATTTCCGCCTCGCTGGGAATCGAACCCAGGACCCTTGGTAGGGCGCGGCGGCGATCCGGCATGGTAACCATTGCGCCACACTGGTCGTAAAATATGGGCTCACAACAAATAAATGCAATTGAATAGTCCATTGCATTCACAAAATTAATCCCATTACTACGTCATAATTATGTATCTATTTTGTGTATCAGTGATACCTATATGAATAAAAGATTTTGATTTGATTTGATTTGATTTTGATTTGTGGAGTAAGTGTCCCAACCCAATATGTAGTCCCAATGTAGGGCTCGGGGTGAGTGGGTACATGGTATAGGAAGTGTAACAAAGTGCGAAATATGTAGTGTGTTTATCATTGCTGGCTTGTATGAGCCTAAAGAGATAGCCGATGCGTTTCAAAAACATTTTAGGGTTGACTCGCCACTTGGGTCGACGGGCATTATACTGGAAGACGAGCAGTATACAGGGAAACCTGTACAGCTCACCACAAGGTTTTCGACCCACTCAGTGGCCCATGTAATTAAGAGAATGGTTCGAGGTAAATCCCCAGGGCACGATAGTCTCAGTATTGAGCATTTACAGCACGCAGGCGTACACCTGCCTAGGGTCTTGACACTGCTGTTCAACCTCTGCATGAGTCACTCACATCTACCAGATGAACTTTTGCGTACTATTGTTGTGCCAGTTATCAAAAATAAAACTGGGGATGCCTCAGACATGTCTAATTATAGACCAATATCATTGGCCACTGTAATCGCCAAGGTACTGGACAGTTTGCTTGTTGGATACTTAGGAAAATGTCTTAAACTAAACGATGCACAGTTTGGTTTTCGGCCAAACCTATCCACTGAAAGTGCTATATTTTCTCTCAAGCAAACTGTTCGGTACTACACTGATAGAAGTACACCGGTCTATGCCTGCTATCTAGACTTGTCTAAGGCATTTGATCTGGTGTCTTATAAGCTGTTGTGGGAAAAGCTGGAGAAGGAGACCGCCCTACCACACGATGTGACGACCATTCTTCGTACATGGTACAAACATCAAACCAACACAGTGAGGTGGGCGGGCTCTTACTCAGGCGAGTATGGGTTGGAGTGCGGAGTGAGACAAGGGGGGATCACCTCTCCGAAGCTCTTCAACCTATATGTAAACCTGATCGACGGGCTTAGTAGCACTGGTATAGGGTGTCATATTGACGGTGTTTGCATAAATAACATAAGTTATGCGGACGACATGGTGCTGCTGAGCCCGTCGATTGGAGCTTTGCGCAAATTATTGCGCATCTGTGAATCGTATGCGGAGTCCCATGGGCTCAGATACAATGAAAGCAAGAGTGAGTTCATGGTCTTCAGAGCGGGTAGTAAGCGAGGTTTAAATGCACCTTCCGTCTCAATTAACGGTACTCCTCTTAAGCGCGTTTCGCATTTTAAGTATCTGGGCCACTGGGTTT
Organism: Thymelicus sylvestris; assembly: GCA_911387775.1. Taxonomy (NCBI): domain Eukaryota; kingdom Metazoa; phylum Arthropoda; class Insecta; order Lepidoptera; family Hesperiidae; genus Thymelicus; species Thymelicus sylvestris. The sequence continues at coordinate 12,988,828 of OU426896.1, read as the reverse complement.
CCGAGGACATGAAGGATGTCGATGATATTGAACGGGAGCGCAGGGCGTTGGCCGTCCGATGTAATATGCTGGCTCGTAGGTTTGCTCGTTGCACCGCTGATGTAAAGGCGACGCTTTTTAAAGCGTACTGCCAGTCATTTTACACGAGCAGCCTGTGGGTCAGCTATACGCAGAGGGCGTACAACGCTCTGCGTGTACAATATAATAATGGGTTCAGAGTGCTGATGGGGTTGCCGCGCTTCTGTAGCGCCTCCGGGATGTTCGCAGAGGCTCGCACTGACGGCTTCCATGCCATCATCCGGAAGCGATGTGCCTCCCTCCTCAACCGCCTGCGCGACAGCACCAACAGCATTCTAGGCACACTAGTGGACAGGTGGGACTCTCCATTTCTCAAGCACTGGGTAAGTCTGCACGCAAGTGGTGTAATACAGACCGTGCTTGGGCGTGGAAAGCCCCATTTCCTGTCCCTAGTTTAGGTAAGTCTATAGTAAGTAATAGATAATTAATTTGTATTTGTATTTGTATTTACTAACCCTTCGTTTTTTTTTAAGAATAAAATGTTTTTACTAACAAATATTGGCATATGAGCCTGAAATAAAGATATTATTATTATTATTATCATACCTTTATTAAATAAAAGAACTTTCACAAAACAAATGTTCCCTCACGATTGATTTTCTTCAGCGAAACCAACGAATCAGTTCTAGAAAACACCTTTAAAAGAAAATATGGTACATGCTGGATTTGAAACCGGATTCCAATAAAATTATAAAGGCGATGACCATTCAATCCAGCAATCCTATCCTATAATAATTAAGTAGTTATTTAAGTTTATTTACGTTATACTTATGTCGATATTTTAATCTAAATAACATCTATCTTATCTTATCTTCAAAAGTAGTTGACAAATTACATACAGCTTCGGTTGAGTGGTTAACCGTTAAGATAAATATTATATTGATAAATAATAATTTTAGGTCCAATTAACTTTTATCTAATATCATATCATATTTCATTATTACATATATCATTAATTTCTAGATGATCCTGAGCCAGCCTTTCGGCTTCGGTTCCCGGCCGGTGCAGACATTTAAGTAACAGATATTGTTTACTTATTATTAGGGAAACAGGGCTTGGTCGTTGGAGGGGTAATTGCTACCTGTCTGTAACGGAATCCTCGTGCAGACTAGTCTGTAACCTAATAAAATCTAGATTTTATTAGTTTCATTTAATAGATGCAAAAAGATAAGCACATTGTTTTACTTAAGCTATGAATATTTCTAAAAAGATAAAAGACATCAAATGTTTCACAGCTAGGAACATTTTGTACCTATTGTAAAATTAAATTGTAGTTTTTAATATTACTTACTATTTACGTTTCTCACCGTTTAAACCTTCCCTGAAGTTCCACAAATAGGTATTTCAAGATCAAAATTAGCCAAATCGGTCCAGCCATTCTCGAGTTTTAGCGAGACAAACGAACAGCAATTGATTTTTATAAAATAGATAGATTCATAAATAGATGCAAAAAGATAAACACGCCGTTTTTCTTAAACTATGCACATATGCGTGTGTAATATGTATAAAATATTGTTATCGTTAATATTCTGTCAGTATTACATCATCTCTTCCTACGTTCCTCATCTTGATTGTGCGTAACTAAACTGAATGGTGAACAAAATTCGATATCGCTTTGAATAACATAACACGTTCAACTTATACGGCGCGTTATTCATATTGATAATAATGTGTAATATATTTAATTATGTTATGGGAAAAGCGATTCATAAGGGATTATTCATAAAGCCCTGACATTGTAATAAATGTCCAATACTACAGGATAATATGATAATAAGGAACGAAATAATGAAATTCATCAGACATTATGAATAATGCCTTAAGTAATTAATCATATTATATCTTTCTTCAAAACATAATATTACTGTTTGTGTCAGTGGGCTCTTAGTTTCCAAAGGAGGATACTATCTTTTATAATATTCTATTATAAAAGATATAATAATATTCTATTAAATAATTATAAAATAAGTGCAAACAATGTGTGAATTGTGACAAACAATGAAAAGTTAGTTGGCTATTTGGAGATTTACAGTTTCAGTTTCTTTTTTAAGCATAAAATCGTATTAAGTTTAAGTAGGTAACTATATTAAGTTTAAATACGATGGTGGGTAGCAGTATTCTGTCTGGGCTGCTTGTTGAATTTTGTTACATTTCTTTTAAAATAACCTCAAAGAAACCTCAAAGAAATTCTGTGTTTCATGTGTGACCACGCCTTGTCTGAATCTATAGGTACTACATCTATGCCTCCATCAAAGTCTTAACATAAAATTACGGAATCGGTTAACAGCATAGTAAGACGAGGGGGTGTTACGTCAATCATTTCATTATTTGGTTATTTTCTTGATGAATGGTAAATTTAATGAACATTGTTGTGCGTTAGACTAATGAGGTGTGTGATGATTAACACGACGCGGCGTCACGCTAGCGGTCGATTTAAATGACGTGATTTACGTACCTATAGGTACTCTTTGATCGAGGTGATCAAGACCATTTTAAAAGGATTTCCTTATAATTAATTGCTTATAGGTATTATAGTAAACATTCAACTTTCTGATTCATTATGTATCGCTAAGTTACGCACTTTCCTAAATTTGATATTCATTGCTAAAAGGAAACCACAGAATAGAAAGTACGCAGGAATGTGACATTTAAATTGTAAGAATAATCCATGTTCTGTCTTTATAATTTTAATTAGTTTATATTATAATCTTAATATAAATGCTACCAGACAGCAGTTATTATTTAAAACCAAATATACATAAGTATCTATTATGTAGAAAACAATGTATAAAAATAATAATTAAGTACTCGTATATGTAACTCACTTTTATGACGACACAACACAAAAATACAACGATCTAATAAATATTAACTAAGTATGTAGTATAAATTTTAAGCCCGCTTTTAAAAAAAACTATCATGACACACTTTTTTGAAAACCTTATGATAAGCTCTTTAATTTGATACCCATGTTGCAATATTCGATTTATTTTTATTTTTTGATAGGTACTTCAAACAATGGGATCTCACAGCCACCATATTTGTTTTTTTTAACGTCACCCTTCATCACCTATCTAAGAACACTTGGGTTATCAGGACGAGTCTAACGATATCTTAATAATTATAGTATAAATTGGTTCATCGGTTTAGACGTTAAGAGGTAATAAAGAACATTACATGCATACATACAAACATACGTACATACAAGATACGCGCGAAAACATAACCCTTCCTTGGCAGTCGGACAAAAATCAAGACGAAAAATCGATGAATCATTAAAGATTACATAAACAAAGAAGACTGAACAACGCGGGAACCTGTAGTCCATTTTTATCCAGACAGGAACCAGTTATAACCGGCGTGGAGGGTAATTTCACACGAGATGAAAGAGGCGTCTTAAGTTACCAATAGTCGTCGGATGGCGGTTCAATGCAAATAACAAGTCCGAAAGATCCTCTAACGAGCTTCCCGCGATCCAAACTGCAAGGCTATTCTGTTTTGTAACTCGACAGCGGAATCCGCGATGAGTGTCAAAATTCCTATCTTTCGTCGTTTGAAGTTTGAAGTTCGAGTCAAGTGCGTACTAGATGATTAGAGAATAACATATCAAGATGATGCAAGTTCGCTTCCGAGTCTCACTTGAGTGAGCTTCGATTTCGAGTTTGTATTTTAGAGTTGAGTGAGCTTCGATTTAGAGTTTGTATTTTAGAGTTGAGTGAGCTTCGATTTCGAGTTCGTATTTTAGAGAATAACCCTCCTGAGCTGCAGGCTCAACACGGTTACTCTCGATCAAATTAAATGGCGGCATCATCAATAAAGGTGAGATAATTTTCAAGTTACGAGCATCCATCCCACCTTTGTGCAAAGCTATTATTTTTAAGAAACCATCTTTGTGTTACCTTTAAAAAACTATATTCTAAAGTCTTATTTACTGCTTTGTCTGGACACTTGTCTGGACTATTACAATGCTATGTAAACAGAAAACGATCTGCAATGCGGCATGCACTTTAAGGCTCCAATAAAGAAACCCAGCAGTAAATCCCTGATAGGTTGTGGCCAACAGGCTTAACAATAAAACATGAATAATTCTAGAACAAACACTATCTATTGTTCATCCAAATCCAACAAAGTAACAGTAATTAGTAATCACAGTGCTAATTTCTTTCATAGCCATGTGACCATCCTTTTCAAAAGAACAACAAGTGCATCACTAGACAAAGCTTACCGCAGTTACCGCTCGTCTCAATGCTATAAATAACGAGTGCAGGTAAATGGCGCATTGTGAAACGTGAACTATAGGGAGCGAGGGACAATGCGCGGCGACCGTGGGAACTACGCTGCAATTGGTAAGGGTCAAGTGGCTGATGTGGTTCACTTGAGTTCATTTTTAATAGGCTACAAGCGCAAACCAAACATTCGCATTAATGAGAATTCAGTGACCACTAATCTTAAATGGTGCGAAAGAGGTGAGGTTGAAGCGCTTAGGTTGTCTTTTGTTTTTGTCTACAGAAGAGGCTGTAAAAATACCCAATATCGCATTTATATAGTTTTTTTGGAATATGGTAATTCTTTATTTCTAAGACATCTGTGTACATGTGTGATCATATGTGTGTATGCGTATTAAATAAATAAATTCAACAATAAAAGAATACATAAGTTGTATTTAAACCAATCTCTCCACCCTTACAGCCCTGGAACCCTCAACGAATATACAAGGCTTGCATAGGACAAGCTACGCTACTGGCCCTAAGCATAGCATAATCTGCAAAAAAGATGAAAATCCACATACGTAACTACAACTTATAACAGAGACGTCTAGACAAGATAATAGATAGGGGCGGGGTACCGCGTTCCCGGAACTCTAACAGCATTCTGGGAAGGGCGCTGAGGGTTAGCAGTTAGCACATTATAGAATTACACAAATCACCCGTATACCTAATTTGTTTTGTTAAAATACACAATTTGGCAACGTGTGATAACCCTGGCCAAAATTACGGAATAGATAGGCGGTTTTGGCGTTACTGTGAATTAAAGTATCTTTATAGGTAGACAAAATATAGGCCACTTTTTGCACTGCGCTTGTATCATTACAGGCCATCTATTAAGAAATAAAATGATACAATATAAAAAGTGAATGATTGCAGGTCAGATATTAAATAATGTAGATGATAACTTGATAGTTATATAATCTGTGGCATCCGGGCATTGTTTAACGTGTGAATGTAGGTGAGTAACTAATGTAATTAGTTTCATTCTTGTGTATATTAGGTGTACGTTATTAGTATCACGGGAAATACTGGTAACGTTTGTGGCGATCGCCGATCTGTTTCAGGAAACAATAATTTTATTTTGCCGATAAACTAATCAATAACAGCACACAGGACATGCAGCTCAATAGTTTTTCCCGAATAACGAATATCTTTATGCATTCTATTTCTTTACATATTTGGATGATTGAGAGGAACTTGGAAATAGACAGGTATCTACTTATTGCAAATTGCAAAACCATTCCGTCCTAAACTGCCAGTCATCAAAAAGATCTGGCCATTGTCAAGCAAGTTCGAGTAGTCTTTAATTACTAATTGAATAATAATTTAGTGCCATTTTAAGCGCACCAGTTCTGCATTTACTCCGCCGTTTCATTGACCTTGCATCCGCTCCCGCTGATAGGTTATTGAGGGTGAAATATTTTTAAACCATCCAACGTCATTCCTTTGAGCGTCATTTCATATCGGAAATCAATGATGTTTTAATTATTCCTCTATTTTTATAATATCATTGTCAGCAATCTTCATGTTAGGTTAAACGGACTGTAGGTAGGCACTCGTCATTTGACCTTGTTATTTGCACAGATAATAGCGAACAACAGATAATAATATTATCGATGCCGGTATGTAAAAGGAAATTCCTTTGATAAAAGCAAGCTTTGAGTCCGCTACGAAAACAAACTTTGGCACCCACGAATAGAATTGACTTTTGATCAAATTGTTTGGCGGTCATAAGCCATTGTTTTATTCCAATAATACGACCAGGAGGCAGTGACTGTTAAGAATTCCGAATCTTGTAATGCAAATACATATTTAAACAGAAATGATTGTGATAATGTGCTAATATATCTACAGCCCCTACAGGATGTCATCGTTAAGTGTTACCAGGTAGTAAGTAACCTGCAGTAGTTTTGCAAAAATAAAAGGAAAAAAATTATAAGACGGTGAACTTATTGTAGGGATGTTTTATTAAACAACCGGGCTAGTGCGTGTCAGGCCAAACACAATGTAGGATTCCGAAGTAGTAAATTTAGCGACCATTACTCATTAACTACTTATGCTAACTTAAAGCCGTGATAGTTTTACACGATAGTTAAAACGAACGAATAGGTACCTACATTCATATTTACGGAAAAACCATCTTGCAACACTCAATGACTGCATCCCGTATACAGAAGCGAACATATTATCAAAATTAGATAACTGTCATGGAACGACTTTCACTGATCGTCAGTTCACTTTCCCTCGTAATGAAACAACTCGATAGTCGTGCTGTGAAACTACAAAGCTATGGTATGGTGTCTTGCAGCTCATGTTTATTTAGTAAACATGAATAAACCACTGCGAACGTCCATTGAAACATCAAACTTTTAGGAGCTGCAAGGCTATTCTGTTTTGTAACTCGACAGCGGAATCCGCGATGAGTGTCAATTTTGGCAAGGAATTTTGACACTCATCTCGGATTCCGCTGTCGAGTTACAAAAGAAAATAGCCTTCCTGCTCTTCAGATACGAACAAACAATCAAACAAACAAAATGGTGAATAACCAATCCTTTCAACGAACTCTTCCTAGATAAACTATTACTCTTTACTTCAGTCTATCCAAATGAAACAGAATAAACACAAATAATTAAAGATTATATTCTATTCCTTCATATTTAATTTTTACAGCCAACAATGAACTTGAATTCTTCGTAAAGTAATAGAAAACATTTCTAATTCTAACAACTTCGCTAACGAATCTCCACTTCCCACAGAACAATCCAACAGCGATAACATTCATACCATAAAACATTACAATAGTTTACATCACCGCATTAAAACTATTCCAACTTTTGTGCTGGTTTTGAACAAACTGACCCAAATATAACCATTAGCCAATAGACAAGAAATCGTCGTCTATACCATTTTGTTGGCACTTATTCAAATATTTACGATGAAACCGTTCTTATCTAAAAACGACAGTGACAAAACGTTCCGTGTTACAGGAATTAATTTATACGAGGAAACACAATCCGGCATTATAAATGTAGACGACGCGGACGTATTAAATTGTAAATATGGACGCAACAGTTTTAATAACCTAATATCTTACATTATGGTGATTGGCCACACGTTTCTATCGTTTAGGTTCGTGAACAGGGGAGCTGTACTGTTTTGTAAACAATGATCTTACAATACAAATACAAAAATGGAGATTTAATTTTCTGAAAGAAACAACTTGGAGTTGAAAGGGGAATTTTGTTTTTAAGTAGTCAAAACAAAAATATGCATGAGTAATCTAAGATAACCTACCGTTGTTTTGAAGGATTACGTCTAAAAAGATAAATAAAAGTCGACACAAATAAAAAGCATGGCAAGAAAATCATTTAACTACTACTGTATAAAAATCAAGTGTAGTAAAATCCAAAGAAAAATTCAAAGAAAACCGTTTCACCACGTACTCGCCAAACTAGGTCGGCGCTATTAACAGCTGTTCAAGATGCGAGGAGTCGGTGTAGCTCGCGATTCTTTTGGCCTAGTTCCTGCATTTCGCTTAGTAACAGCAAACGGGATTCTGTTTCAATCCGCGAGTTCCGCGACAAGTAGAGGTGCGGCAACTGTGTCAGATCCGGCCCGAACGACCGATCCACCGATCAGACTCCATTTGGTCGTCATTGACACATCGTTCATTCGTTCACTCTTACCGGATCTATAATGCATCAGTTCATCGGCATCATGTTCATTAGTGACGTAGACGTTCCAGTGCAGATCTTGAAACTTAAGAAGCGTAATGAGCATGATGCGTGTTAACATCAAATGACGCGTTTTTAATTAGCGCGCTCATTATTGTGAAATATGCTGTCTCCTGTGCAGTCGTACCGTTCGATCAATTTAGTGGTTTTTATTATTTACAAATGTACTTACTGAGGAATATAGAAGTAAATATATTTAAGTTTAGTGTTCTTTGTAAATATACAGATGCAGAAAACTATTTTGGAAAATCCTTTCATCTCATTACTTTGACTGTTTTGTTATACGCAGAAATTATGATGATTCAATGATGTTCTATTACATTATTTAATATTTTGCAAAATCAAAGTGTTTTAATGCTTGTTATGTAATACAAAACATTCATTAAATTAAATAATTTTATGCATGATTTACAAAATCTGAGTGAATCACGAAGGCATAATACAAACTAAAAGGTATACAATGTACGAGATATAAATAAATAAAGGCAGAATGACGTCGATTGTAATAATAATATTAATAATTCCATTAGCGAGTCCAGTGGAAATAATGGCAATAAAACAAATGTTTTTTAAACGAAAAAATGAACGTTGCACGCGCCGGCTACAGTCGGCGACACGGACTCAGGGCCAATGAACGGTGACATGGTCCGTGACAGGTGTCGCGACTCGCGCGGCCAATGTGTACCCGACTGTACCAGACTGTACCCGACTCTACTTAGGAATCCCTTTGCGAAATAAATAAGTGCTAATTTTGGTTACAAGTTGGTGTTGGATATGTGAAAACATTCATGACTGTCGTTTAAGATGAATATAAAATGAAAACTGTCAGCGTATGTTAACTTTTAAGACTATGTACCCGACTCAGTTATGCTGCGGCTACATTAGCGGACAAATATTCGCATTCGGCTATTCGTATCGATTTTGGCCACACTTGTCGCTATAACGCGAATCTTCGCAGAGTCCCGCTAATGTAGCTACTGCATTTTAAATCAGATCACGAAATCGAGCTTTTTATTGAAACAGACAAAACAGTTTCAAGATAAGAAGCAAGACTGTCATGTCGTCATCGAAAAATTTTACCAACCAGATTTTTTAAAGATTTTTTTAATGTGACCAATTTCGTTAAATTATTATCATTTCCTACCACAATTATTTTATGAAATATTTTCTCATAGACTTGTAAAAGTTTGTAGAGCAGTTATAGTAAGAGGACTTCTTTCTACTTCTTTGTAAGAAATATACCAATGTATTTTATTTTTAAAAGATGTGCTGAGGAGTTTCTTTCGGCTTTTCTTCTCCTCCATGACAAAGCACCTTTCCGAAAAGCTGGTAAATTAAAAAATGACGTGCATAAGTGTATCAATGATACCTACATGAATAAATGATTTTGAATTTTGAATTTTGAATTTTGAATTTTGAGGTCTCCGAAGCCCTAATATCAAAAGCATAAAATTATTTGATCATGAATTTATCCGACTTTATGTATGTATTAGGATATACTTCAATGATTAGGATGCCGATTCTACTTGCAAAGATTATGTTCCCCGAAGCAAAGCGAGAGCGGGTTCCATTATAATTCTATTGCAGTTCTATTGTCGATGATTCTTCACAAGGAGGAAGTAACCTATAAAACATTTTATCACGTACATCATTAAGATTCCTGGAGGATACGGCTACACATTCCAGGAGTTCGTTGTTGTTGGAGTAATGTCAGTAATTCATTAAGCGCAGTGCATTTCCTCGCATACAAATGTCCTTCCTACCGCATACAAGTTCAGCCGATGTCGCTACAGAGTACGAAACTTTCTAAACCGTTTGAAATCAGTTTCTGTGCCAGCTCTGACAAAAACTAGCCTAACTCACTTTTACATTTTTCATAAGTCATTCGAGCAGAAAAGTAGCTTTCGAATGGAAATTGAATGTCTATAGTTATTTAGTTAAACTTTTCCAGCATATAACGAATACATATTGCAAATAATAACGGATCTTAAAATACCCTCAATTTAGATTCGCAATAGTGCATAGTTCACAAAATGTCAAGGTTTAATTAAGAAGGTCCTCTTAAAAGTATTATTACATTGTAAGGTTGTAACATAAATGACTAACATTTGTGATATCCTATTGAAATCACAATACAACTAACCAGCGTGCCTGTAATAATTCACACATTTGCTAGACAGCCGGCTGGTTGAATGGCGCCAGAATCGCTCATTTTATTTATATGTCGACGAAAAAATTGGCACACGGTTCGGATCAAGCAGGTACCTATTCTGTACGCCTAGTCTATTTTGAAATATTAGCCGTTATAACTCTAGTTCAAATCGATAAAAAGCAGATTAATCTATTAAGCTAGCACATTTATTAAACACTATCAACGTGCCCTAGTTTCGCTTCCAGAAACATAATCCTCGTTTATATATAGAAAATTCTGGCGTTTCATCAGACATTTTCTCTGTTGTGGTCTCCATTTCATCTTTTTACTAGTAGGTTTTTTATTTATTCCCATAAGCAACATAAATTTTTCCAATAGCCTAAAAAATATTTGGGAGTCTGGACCGTGATAAAAAATATTTAACTAGCGTGCTAGTTTCTAGCATGTGTATCTGAGACCTGACCCCGATATTATTAGTGTAAAGTATGTGAAACTGTATCATAATTGATGGACTACCGTCGATCAAATAGCGCTCTCAGTCAACTGTCAGCCTACTGACCCACATTAACAGAGCAACGACATAGCTGATATTGGAAAATCAACCGGAGGAAAACCGGCACTGACATCGTTCTTCATTCACACGATTCTCTAGACCTAATTATCTACGGGAAGCAGATCGTTATTAGGAAATGAGTGAGGAAGCTAGCAACTAACCTAACCGGTCCCGTACCGAAATGGAATTCTTACTGGGATTTTAGTACCACTAGAGTTTACTAGACCATAGTACGCAGATAATACCACGCAGACGTAGAAGGCACACTTCACTAAGAGGGTACTATGTACGTATGTAAAAATCTCATACTGTGCCGAGAATTTTGGGCCTGCAATTTCAGTATTAATGTCACACGTGTAGGTGCAGCTATTAGAAACGCGTGCGACTTATTCTGTGGACTATTAAGAACGAAATTACTCTTAAAACGGTTGCGAAAGCCAAGAAGTTTTACCGTACTCCCTCTTGTGTCGTGTTAATTTTTCAATGCCAGTGTTAATTACTGTTTATCATAAACCAATTATCATGAAAGAGGATGCTGAACATGTAGTTCGACTAAAAGCTTTTGTAATCATTCATACCAATAATTTTATTAGTATCCATAATAATTATTCCTCACGCCTTTTCAACATAAACTTTTCCAGTGTACGGGCTTTTTAAAAATTGCGTTAGCGTGGGTTTCTTTGTCACGAGTCGCATATTTTCATCAAGAAAAACTTAGACCTAGGCACATGTCTTGTTAGGACCAGATGATGCCCGCGACTTTGTTGTCGGAAATATTATCTTACCTTTTACCCTTACCCCTTTTTAGGGTTCCGTAGCCAAATGGCAAAAAACGGAACCCTTATAGATTCGTCATGTCTGTCTGTCTGTCTGTCTGTCCGTCCGTATGTCACAGCCACTTTTTTCCGAAACTATAGGGACTATACTGTTGAAACTTGGTAAGTAGATGTATTCTGTGAACCGCATTAAGATTTTCATACAAAAATAGAAAAAAAGCAATACCTAAATTTTGGGGGTTCCCCATACTTAGAACTGAAACTCAAAAATTTTTTTTTCATCAAACCCATGCGTGTGGGGTATGTATGAATAGGTCTTCAAAAATAATATTGAGGTTTCTAATATCATTTTTTTCTAAACTGAATATTTTGCGCGAGAGACACTTCCAAAGTGGTAAAAAGTGTGTCCCCCCCCCCCCCTGTAACTTCTAAAATAAGAGAATGATAAATTTAAAAAATATATATGATGTACATTACCATGCAAACTTCCAACGAAAATTGGTTTGAACGAGATCTAGTAAGTAGTTTTTTTTTAATACGTCATAAATCGTAAACCACAATTTACCTCGATCAAAGTTACAACGAACTTCAAGAACTTTTATATTATGTTATTTGCTACTACGGAACCCTTCATGGGGTAGTCCGACTCGCACTTGGCCGCTTTTTATTCTTACCTTTACCCCTTTAGAAAATTAATGTGAATAATTTTTAAACATAATAAACGTCCCAATCATCCCAGGGGAAAATACAACCGGGATAAATTGTACCCATTTTTTTTATTGACTATCTGTGCCAAGTTTCATCTCAATCACAAACGGTTAGCGCATAATGAAAGACAAACATTCAAACATCCTTCACAAACTTTCACCAGTATTAGTAGGAAAATGATTTAAATTCTAATAGGACTGATATAATAATTCATTACGACTGAACAATCAAAATACATGAAAACATTTTAACCGAATAAATGAAGTTAGATTTCATTAAAACAGATCGCGAAAATGCAGAAACATATGTTAATGAGTCAGTAAGTACTCGTAAGGCTATCGATAATATCGACTAGTACGTGATTGGATACGGTGATATCCAAGTCGATAAAATGGTTTACGTATACAAAGTAAAGGAGTTGTCTGACGTTCGAGTGCCATGCCATTTAAATGCCTCATAAGTGCTTCTTAGGGAATTAAACGAAAACAAGCATGGGCACAGTGCAGTGCAATAATATAGAGGTAACATAATAGGTTGTTGTAAATTGATAATGTTGCTAAAACATTTAACGAAGATGAAAACAAAAATAATGAACATTATTTTATTTTATGAAAAAAAATTTAAGCATTCAGTAGACCTGGGCATACTGAATTTCATGAAAATCGTAGGCGTCGTTTCCAAGATTCAGAAAATATAATTATGTACATATAAACAAGAATTGCTTGTTTAAAGATATTAGATGTTACTACGGAGTACTACGAGTATTCTCGATTTTACATAACATAGTAGTAACATAAAATCCTCAACTTTTTTTTCATTTAAAATAGCAGGTAAATAGCATCCTATTCAACGTTAAAATCTATGTACTGACCTGTGCAAATTGTGAAGATATCTTGGAGTGGTCCTCCTGGTAGACCTTGCGGGCCTTCCGCCGCTCGGTCATGAGCGTGATGAGCCGGTCCAGGGCCCGCGACTCCAGCGCCTCCGCGTTGGCCTTGATCAGCCGGCTGGTGCTCTCCCACTCCTCGGTCATGGTGCGCCAGGCTGATGCGATCATTGACCCTGGGGGGAAATGTGTTGTCATTACATGGTTGATAGAAGCTATAGTCGCTTCTGTAGAACCTTGGTCGATTTGAGTAAGCCATTCCTATTCACGGCTTAGGTTGTGAACAAGTACATATTACAGGTAATGTTGTGATTCATTAATAACCAAGCTCAATTTTTTTTCATATTTTTTGAATCAGAGTTGATCAGGAGACTTGAAAGGACTTGACATTGAGAGGAGGTTGATCACCTGAGTCTCCCTCATTTATTGTTCTAAATTGACTGTTTTACTTTTTTATTACACCATTTTACTACACCTTATTAACATATCCACTACAATACAACACTAAAATTATCTCTGCCAAATTTAGCATTTGTTCTCCTGTAAAACGAGTTCAAACAAATACAAACATCTGAAATACAAACAATCGCCAATTCGATTTGGTACAATTGCTATCGGAAATCGACTCTACATTAGGGTCTTATCAAAGCAACTCGTGCCAATATCAAATGGATTCAAAACAATATCAAAATGATTTTAATGAAAATTATGATGGCATAATGTCGGTGAATAATTAGTAAAATAAAACAGTCATAAAAAAAATATAAAGTTGCACGGCTACATGGATTCTCATTTTTTATCCAAAATTCTAAGGAAGGAAAAGCCAAAATAACCAACATGTACTGTAAGAAAACCCAAGAGGCAAAGGAAATAGGTAGAAATATCTTTTGTAAAATTTTCAACTTTAAATAGGTACACCTACCTAACAAAATCAAAGAAACAACGTCGCTGCCAATAACAGGAAACGACAGATACAGGTAAACCCGTATTTAAAATTAAAACATTATTTGAATAATCCACACCTACATCGAATTGGAGAATTATAATGACCTAGAAAAAAAATGCAAAATCTGCCAAAGCAAACTCAACAAAACTCGATTGATGAAAACTTGTAGGAACGATTTAGGAACTATCTATCTATTTCTTCCTCTTTAAGTAATTTTTCTCTAACAATGCGGTAGGTTTACAAGAACCGATAATATTTCAAATTCCGAGTGAACTGTTTTCCGTTAAGTGTATTGTGAGTCGTAACGTTTGATTGTATTGGTCGCTCTGTCAATTCCAATAATACGTGAGTCACACAGGTCTCGCAAGGTGGCAAAGCCGTTTCTTTTGATGAGCTACAAGTAACAAAGGAGAAATAACTACGAAAGTCAAGAAATAAATATTATTAAAATGTTTTTTATGAGGAAAAAATAACAGATTTTTTTTCTTTCAAAAGATGCAAGACAAATAGTATATTTTTAATATTAAGTAACTAAACATCTTCATTATACATTACCAAGAAATTCTGTCAATTCTTAGCAACAGCAGCTTTTACATCCACCGACGATAATACATTGCAAAATAAGCAAACAAAAATGTAAATTGCATTTTGGATGTAACACGTTTTGTAATTCGTTTCATCTGCAGTGTCATTATCCTTCTTTGAACAGCTTGTTTTTCACTTTTCTGAGCTAGTGGCTTATACAATTATTATACTTACTATACACTATTACCAGGCTCCAGTTTTTTGTAACATTGTTTTTGTTAAATTATCATTTTAAAAATAGCCTAGGTTATAGCGTAATAGGTAGATTTGTCTCATCATATTGTATCTAATGTTTTCTAGTATACTTTTAAAGTGTTTAACATTAATTTTGATAGGTATTTGCTGATATGATAATGTCAATTGTTTGTACAATATTGCATAATGTACATTAGTAAGCTCGACATTTCCTTTGTTTACAATCAGCGCTTCAGCCTGCGATGAACTCAAATAAACCGTTAGGTTGTGTTGTGAGGGTAGACAACAGCTGTAAACGGCGCGGTGACCAATGTTCTCGCAAATACACTACAAGGAAGCATTTGATACAAATAGTTGAAAGCGAAGCAATTAATAATTTACCTATGTAATAATACAATCAAACAATATATTTTTTTATAATTTTGTGTCATAAAACTTACGTGTTGTTTTTATATTCTATCAACAGATTCAACAGCCAAAAAATGAACCGACAGCCGACAGACTATCTACGATCGCAGAAAACAACTGATTTTATTTAGCAACTACGGCAGGTAATCCTACCACCAACACCATACATGATTCGGGATCAAACTGGTCTTACCATTGAGCTCCTCGCACTTGTCCATTTTCTGTCCTTGCGCGGCGGCCGCGGACAGAGCCAGCGCGTACTCCCTGTCGCTCTTCATCTTGGCCTGGAGACTCCTCTTCATGGTCTCCATGAGCCGCAGCTCAGCATCTTGCCGCGCCAGCAACGCCTCGTGCGCCGCGCGCCCCGCTCCACTCGACGTATACCCCATTACGAACTATTCACTCTAAATCCGCGCACATCGCAACGTAAACACAACACAATTCACATCACTGTTAATATCACTGCACAGTGTACGTCACTATTCGACTGAGAGAAGACTCGTTTGAAGATTGATTTTAGTGTTAGGCGGTTGGGTAGCTAAATAAAAACACTAAACAAAAAACAGCCGATAGTAGCGAGCGGAGCGCTGACGAACGTCCGTCTGGTAGCGGTGCGCGACGTGAATGCCATCTACCGCGCTCCGCGGGCGCGAGGTCCGTGAGATTGGAGATAGTCCGCGCTGGCCCACTCACCCGCCACAAAGGATTCGGAAAGGAAACTCCAGAACACGAAACGAGTTTTTTACCACATGTCTACCTCACACAGGTTCTTACGTGAACGAGATCGGGTCGGCTTGTATTTTTGCTCGAGCGAACGTCAATTTAGTGGATTTGTTATTTATCATTAAAATAAACACGAAGGATATTGTAGCTTAGCTTAACTTACCTATTAGGTACAAGTTTAGTGACGTTTACTATTCTAAAGTTTGTTATTAGGATAGAGTAACACATACTTAAAAGTTAAACAATTCAATAGAATATCGTATAATATATAGATTGCGACACATTGGGCAATGATTTTTTGCTGGATACAAATTACAACTTTACATTTTAAATAAGATTAAAATCATAAATGAATTTTATTCAACTCGGAATCGTTTAGATTTCACAATTTATTTTGTCATTTTCTATAATATTAAAGACTCATAAGTCTAGACTCTACATTATACTCGTACATTGACTCTACCGACCCGTAGGAACTTCCGCGTTGAAGTCTTTACTTAGATAACAACATAAATCCTAGTCAAGATCACAAACAAAATAACAGGATAACTATAAAATTTCCTTCATAAAAACAATGTTTGTATTGTTTTAACACATAACATTTTGTGTGATCATGAAACTATAGATACAGTGAACTTACAAATAAAATCATTTTTCCCAAAATTTTGGTAAATGGTAACAAAGTCTCTCAATCATCAGCAGCTTTGCCCGCGTTTTCCGGGATATTGAGGTAGTTAAGTAGATAACAAAATTTTAAATAAATTAAACAAGTAAACAGAAAATTTTGTAACTTTTTAGTTAAAATTTAAGTATCTACCTAATTACTTAATACATGTAAACCAAACATTATTCCAGGGGGGCAAGTCTGCTATTTCAATAGTGTCAGAATAGTCTATCATTGATTTCATAATTGATGATTTTGACAAGTTTGGTAATCTACTAATTTAATGGCGTCATTATGACTTTCCAATGGTCAGCCACTGACACTCCATTGAAAGAAATGGCGTCTAGTGGGTAATCTCGTAGATAATGGCAAATGAATGACGGACCTATGCAGTAATCTGCTAAAATTTTGACAGTTCCTTTGATCAGTGACATACCATTAGACCGTCATTGTGCAAACATTGCTTTCAATTCGTTACGAGTGTAAAGTTGTTAACAATAGTTGTGGAAATTGAAGATATATTCACTACGAGCAAATATTCTCGAGCTAGCCAACGCAGTGGATGCTAGAGAAAGAAGGGTGGAATGCATAAAACGTCGCCGAACCCGTCGCTTGACAAGAATTACTACGAACCCCTTTATTGATATTCCCGATGCGGAATTATTTGTAAAAACGTTTCGCCTTGGAAAGGACTCAGTAAGGGGGTTAATTGAAGAACTCATTCCCCTTATGGCCAGACCGCGTCGAAACGATAGCATATCGGCAGAAATGAAGGTAAGAAAACTGAATTTTACTAAGACGACCCACCAACCCATTGATCTATTACTTATTCTTTATCTATAAACATTTCTGGGCAATTGTTTTACATACTCAATAACAGTGTCTATTTTTATATTCAATGAATTTCTTAATTTAGAAAAATAGATGCATTAGTTCTTGTATATGACAAGAAAAGTAAGTATAAACAATTTAATCTATTAAGACGTTTAGTTAAATGGGGTTGTATTAAAGTAAATTGATTTTTTTGCAGGTGTTTGCTTGTAGCACGTGCTTTACATTATAGTCCCACAACTGCGGAAAGATTGTGAATGCATGTTGAATACTGCACAATATTGCAAACATGGCAAGAGCACCGTTGCCACCTGATGAAGTTTATGCAGAAGCACTTGGCTTGCAACAGGTATTTAATTTCTATTCCACTAAACTATTATGGAATATAATAAATCTTTATTTCTGCATATAATGCATACATGTACATTCATGTACATGTTTAAAAAGACATCTAAGTTACAATATCTAATGTAATAATAGACACTAGGTATACTAGGTATCTAATCAGAATCAATACTAGGTATCTAATCAGAATCAGTCTTCATATAAAATAAAAAGATCTTCAATATTTTAATCATCATTTAATTTTGAATAACAAATCACAAATTTTACCTTATATAATCAAAATAACAACAGTTGTGTTTTATTTACTAATCAGTCTTGTTAATTTAGGAGAAAAATAATAGTGCAGCACCTAATCAAGAACATCGAAGGGTGAATCGAGATCTTCTTGAAGGTTGGGCACTGCAGCAGACTCTTGTTGACAGACTGTGGACAAATGCATAAATTAAATTAGCAGGTATGTAATGTAAACCCATGTCATTATTCTAGTGAACGAAAATGCTCTAATTATTATTTAAATGATTAACTCTTTGTTTCAGATCCACAGTGCACTACTGTACAAAATATGATTTAAACTGAGGATTTAAAATAAATGAATTCTCTTTTTAAGAACGCTGTTTCATTTAATCACCTAACATTACAGCCATTTGTAATCCACTGCTGTATTCGTTGTAGAACTAAAAAAAATGCAAAAATAACAACAAAGATACATTTTATTTTTTTACCTTTTATTCCATCTGAGTGCATACCTAATTATACTGTATTTAGATACTTACTGTGCGCCACTCTGCCGGCATTTATTTGGGCAATCCGCTGATATAGAATTTAAAATTTGGGCGCACCGCACTCCAACCAATACCGTTTAGTTATACTGCGCCCTTCATTGGTGCGGCTGCAGTGGCCAAGAGCCAGCCAGGTCTTTGAGGTTTTCTAAGAAATCCATAAGAACAGAAATTTGCTCAATAAGCACCAATTTAGACTTTATATAGAATTTTTTTTTTTTTTTTTTTTTTCTGTTTATGGCATTGGCGTAAATACGCTCAGCCAAAGACAAGTAAAACACGGGAAACAGAATTAGGAAATAAAAAACATTTTCGATTGTAATTTGGAAAAGGAAAGATCAGGGAAGTAGGGAAATAGGTAAAGATAGAATATTTACATTAAATTATTAAAAATACAAAAGTTATAAACAAAGTAGGTAATTCAAAGTAAAACATTAAAATAATAATAATAAACAAATAAAAATTATTTATATGAAATATATACAATATACACACACTTTTACTCAAATACAATTAAATCAAATTTTAATATCATTTTTACTAATAAATAATTCTAAAATCTTATATAAATTAGGATCGAGGGAGGAGAGTAGGCAGGTTAAAGAAGTTGGCAAAGGAACTTGCAGTTTAATTAAATTATTAAAAAATGAGAAGTTATCGCGTAAAGGACAAACAAAAAAAATATGGTTCAAATCTTGAATGCCGTTCTTACAATCACATTCGGAACTACCGACAATGCCCAATCTAGCTAGGTGTTCTTTCGTACACGTATGCCCCAAGCGCATACGTATAAGAATTGAAGTAATTTTTTTATTAAATTTAAGTTTATAAAACCACGATTTGCATGGAATGATCGGTTGGATTTGATGATAATATTTTCCTTTCAATTTAGAGCTTAATTCCCACAGGTCATTCCATGAATCGCTTAAATAAACTTTTGGAAGGGAAGCTAAGTCTTGCGGGTAATTTTTATATGGAAAGATGTCACCACTCTCCACCGCATCGTTAGCCAATCTATCCGCGGTTACATTACCTGGAATTCCAGAATGGCTTGGAACCCATACAAATATTATTTCATATCCGTTTAAAAAACATTCGTGTAACTTATTCTTAATTTCAAAGATAATTGCAAGCTGTGATTTAATTTTAAAAGGAAATTTTGATATGGTTTGCAAGGAACTTTTGGAATCTGTAAATATTAAAGTTTTTTTAAGATTCATTAATAGCACATATTCTATTGCTTTATAAATACCGTAGCATTCTCCAGTGTACACAGATGTCTCAGGAGGAAATTTAATTTTTTGTGAAATATTGAACTGAGAATGATATACACCTACACCAACGCAACCATTCGCAGAATGCTTTGATGCGTCACAATAAAGATGATGCCAATTTTGCCAATGCTCCTTTATAATGGAATTGAATTTGTGGTTATTATTTGTATCATGTTTTGTTAAACTGAAATCACATACTTTAGGATATGTATTTAAGGATTCATAAGAATTACTATACAAAGGTAAAGTTGGGTTTTTAAAAGTAGGTGTTTTAATAGAAGCAAATTTTTCAAAACTTGTAACAAGACGGGGTAAGGATTTATGCAACCAATACGAAGAATTTTTAAATTCACTGAGTTGTACGATTTTCAATAAAATTGGATGATTAGAAAATTGTAAGCACCGAGCATAAAATCTGTCAGATAAATATTGACGTCTTAAAGGTAAGGGAGGATCACCACACTCTACTTGGAGAGCATTAATTGGGCTTGATTTCATTGCTCCTGATAAGATCCTAAGTGCTTTGGATTGAATACGATCTAACTTCTGTAAAGCAGTCAGGCTGCATGGTTCCAAAAGAAAAGAACCATAATCAATAACGCTTCTTATTATAGCATTATACACAAGTTTCATGGTTAAAGGGTGAGCCCCCCACCATACACCTGACAAACACTTTAAAATATTAAGATTTTTTTCGCATTTACTTATTATATAATTACAATGTGGCACTCCAGAAAGTTTTGAGTCCAATATCAAGCCCAAAAACCTTATTTCACATTTACTAGGAATATGTTCATTGTTATAAAGAATATTTACAGGCGGAGGATTTCGCATCCTTGAAAATAAAACAACAGTACTTTTGGGTACTGATAATTCAAAACCGTTTGTATTTAACCACCCTTTAAGACGATCAAGAGTAGAAGTTAAAAGTTTGCCAGCTTCAGTAACTACAGGGTGAGTAACGTACAGTAACAAATCGTCAGCATATTGGAGAACTGTCGTTGCCGAATCTAGCGAGTGAACTAAGTCATAGGTGTAAATATTAAATAAAATAGGACTAAGCACCGATCCCTGTGGTAGTCCTTTCCATAAAATCCGGCTTATAACCTTATCTTCCACTTCCAGATGAATAGTTCTTTCAGATAGCATGTTTATAATGAAGTTAATAAGAAAAGAAGGAACCTTCAGTGAAATGAGCTTTAGTCTCAAAACTGAGATCAGTACATTATCATACGCCGAATGTATATCTAAGAATGCCGCCAATACATTTTCATTTTTGGAAAAGGCTAATCGAATATCAGTTATTAATATACTTAAATTATCCATAGTACCTCTACATCTCCTAAAACCATACTGACTGTCAGATATAAGTTTATTACTTTCAATAAACCATTCTAGTCTATTTTTAACTAAGTGTTCAGCAACCTTAGCTGCAGTAGTTGAAAGTGCAATAGGACGATATGAAGATGCATCCGACGGTGGTTTATGAGGTTTTAAAATGGGAATAATAATTTGCGATTTCCACGAAGATGGAATACGTCCGCTAACCATCACTGAATTAATAAGGTTTAAATAATAACGTAAAAGATCTTGGCTGTTATTAGTCAAGAAGGAATATGGTATTCCATCAATTCCTGGTGTTGTATCTTTTAAATGAGAGAGTACATTTGTTAACTCTGTAAAAGTAAAGGGTGAGTTTATTAATTCTTCATTTATGACATTGGGTGTTTGATGGTTATGTAGGTTAATAATATCTTCGGGTACTGAAGGTGGCGCTAACTTATCAATAAATTCAATTGCTACAGAAGGAGGAATATTTCTTTTTTGAGAGGAATTGAAAGCAGATCTAAATCGTTTAATATTTTGCCATACTACAGACGAACTTACATTGGGACATAGAGAAGCACAGAATTTTTGCCATCCTTCCAATTTTTTTTGTTTTAATATTTGTTTTGAGTCTAGCAATACCTGACAATAAGTGTCAAAGTTTGTAGGTGTCATTGTACTGCAATATTCCTTTTCAGCCTCTTTTCTTTTTTTAACAATCCTAGAACACTCTTCATCCCACCAGGGTGGTGAAGGAATATTATCTGAACTGGGTTTTTTAATAGGAAAAGTTTCATCAGCTGCATCTATAATGATTTTTGCTAAGGCCTCTGCACAAGCCGGTTCCTGACCTGAGCAAATATTGGGCAAACTGAGCATCCTCTTGTCAATATTAGATTTGAACAGGTTCCAGTCCGGGCCAGGGTGATATCGGTTAGAACAAATAGGCCGTTTCTACATGTACAAAGGTTAGGGAACACATCGAGAGATGGCGTTGTTTACAATAAATTGTAATGTAGATCCATTTAATTTTCTCGATGGTTTTAATATTTTAGTCTGGTAACATCGTAATAAAATTATAATTTTTCTAATCAAAATTATCTATAATATAATAAATGTGTAAGTAATAATTAAGTATAATGATCTAAAGCAATAAAAACTATATTTTATTTTATGTTTTCTTTACACTGCAAGTGTGCACATCTAAAATTAACGTAAACTGGAACGTATGACCGCCATTTTGTTCAATGTGAAACGTCAAAGTCAAACGTCACAAAACCAAATTATGTCACATTTGTCACGGCATTTGTACTGAATGGTTGCGATTTTTCTGTTTTCTACGATTTTTCACACCCACGACTTGGCGAGAATTAGGATTCCGATACCTTGCTTACCTGTTGACCCGCGCTTGTTTATTTGGACTGTTCTGATTTGCCTTGTGATCAGGATATTGACGAAAATGTCTATAAAGAAGTGTTGCGTTCCAAACTGCAATTCCACTCGTAAGTATAACTTCAATAGTTTTTTCGTATATAACCCGCATTGTAATCACTTTATTTTGGCGATAATGTTTGCATTGCATTAATCCCAATCCAGGTCAAAATAATTGTGAAATACAAGTACATATTCATGCTATATAGTTTGTGTCTGACTGGAGCTTCTGAGGCAATTCTAAGTTGTTGTTATTAATAAATCAATTCTATGTTAATAATTAAAATGTATGCAATAATAATATGGCACTTGCTAATCGTCCGCTAAGCGGACGAATAAAATAACTATAGTCGTCCGTAAATTACTATCGTTACGTGATTTTTGCAGGGCGAGGGGCTTCACCCATACAATTAACCCTTTTTTCCCGTAAATAAAAACAGGAACCTAACTAACCTAACCTAACTATTTATTGATATCGGTCACGTTACTTTTTCAAGGAGACTAAAAAAAGCTAATCATCCGAGTCATTCTTAATTTTAAAAAATTGAATACATGTACGAATAAATATAATTTATTTGTCCAGTACCCAACTAGTACCATTATAACTATACATGTACCATTATAATAATCTCATGCAAACTAGATGCATCAAGTCCGCAGTAAACTTGACCATGCATGGCGAGTTTAAACTAACCTAGCCATGATAGTTTTCCTTTTCAATTCATCATTATAATTATCGGACGACTAATTTATGTTAATCATCCGTTTAGCGGACGAATAGACTCTTCCTAATAATATAAGCATAATCTGTTTTTGTTAAAGGTGCAGAAAATACCATTCTGCATTTGTTTCCAAACCCAGACAAGGACTCTACAAGATTTTTGACGTGGATAAATGCTATTGGGGGAGAAATTGTTTTAATGGAACCTGAGAGGGTATTCAAGACACGCAGAGTTTGCCATTCTCATTTTGAGATACGTTATAAAACTAGAAGTAGAAGACTTAGTGCTAATGCAGTTCCTACACTGGGTTTATCTGGTAAGAACCATATTTTTTTTGTTTACCTGGCAATATTTTCAAAAAGTTTTTTATACTTCCATTAAATGAATGTATATTGGACTAAAATTAATTTTGACCTGAGTAAGGGTGACTGAGCTCTGCTCTGGTGAATATAGAGAAATCGACCCTAATAATTATGTAGTAATATAAAAAAGCAAAGCAATAACCCATAATTGTCCCACTGCTGGGCTCGGGGTCTCCTCTCACAATGTGAGGGGTATTAGGCCATAGTCTACCACGCTGGCTAAGTGCGGATTGGTAGACTTCACATACCTTCGAGAACTTTATGGAGAACTCTCCGGTGTGCAGGTTTCCTCAAGATGTTTTCCTTCACCGAAGCAAGTGATAATTACCTTGTAATAACGCACATAATATTTGAAAATTAGAGGTGCGTGCCAGGGTTTGAACTCGGGCACCTTCGTTCGGGAGACCAACGTTCTACCGCTAGGCTATCACTGCTTGTTGTGATATAAAAAAGTTGTATTTCAGTACCAATACAGTAGCTGTTATACAAGGGGCCATGATTCAGTTCTCAAAAATTGCAATTTATTTGTGGATAACTTTTATTCTTATAATACCTACAACTACATTGTTATATATGTTTTTCCATACATGTTTGATAACAAAGGTCACTTATCTTTACCTAATGCTATATTAGAACATTATACATACAAGATTATAAACTAAATAAAAGATCTTGTTTTTGATATGAAATTAAAATCTGAGATTGCTGGAGGGGTTAATGGCCAACTCAAGTGTCGGTATCTAGTGATAACAATTGGAACCAACAGCTTAATATGCCCTCTGAAGCATGGAACACTCAGAAATATCTTGCCACTAGCAGTCACCCATCCACTTACCGACCGGCGTCAGCTCGTCTTAACTCGTTGAGCGGTTACGTGATAAATGACTAATACCAAGTTTTTCTTTTAGGATTCTCTGTTCTTCCAAACCGGCAACCTATGCAGGATATAACAAACCATCCACCTGCTTATGTTCCACAAGATTATGCAACAACTTCTTCATTGGCCTTTGAACAGCCTTCAACAACAACAACTATACAGCCTACATTGTTAACTGTGAGAGGTAAGTCATGTTTGGAAAGAAATGTTTTTGTTGAAATATTCACTCCTTATTGGTTAAAACGGGACACAGTGAAAGGTGAATTTAAAACTAAAACATGTGGACGAAGTTGTGGGTAATAGCTACTAAATAAACTATATACAAATCTTAAAAGGTTGAGGAACTTAAGAGTAGTAAGCAGCAAAAAGGATAGCGCCTCAAGTTTTAAAATTTGTATATTGTGTTTCTTATTTCAGGTTTTTTGTAATGAAAGTTGTCTTTATAACACTCTTTACTTTTAATTTATTTTTCTGCTTCAACCAACTCTTCACTGATTTCTTAACATAAATATAATCATTAACTGTACATGAACGTTGGATGTTTATATGTTGTTACTATATCACACAAAGATAACTGAATGTGAAGTTTGATGTAGAGATATCCAGGATTGACCTGGAGTGGGATATAGGCTGCTTTTTAGGGTTCCGTAGCTAAATGGCAAAAAAAGGAACCCTTATAAATTCGTCATGTCTCTCTGTCTGTCTGTCCGTCCGTCCGTATGTCACAGCCACTTTTCTCCGAAACTATAAGAACTATACTGTTGAAACTTGGTCAGTAGATGTATACCGTAAACCGCGTTAAGATTTTCACACAAAAATTGAAAAAAAAACCAATAAATTTTGGGGGTTCCCCATACTTAGAACTGAAACTCAAAAATTTTTTTTTCATCAAACCCATACATCTATGGATAGGTGTTCAAAAATGATGTTGAGGTTTCTCATATAATTTTTTTCTAAATTGAATAGTTTGCGCGAGAGACACTTCCAAAGTGGTAAAATGTGTGTGTCCCTGTAACGTCTAAAATAAGAGAATGATAAAACTAAAAAAAATATATGATGCACATTACCGTACAAACTTCCAACGAAAATTGATTTGAACGAGATCTAGTAAGTAGATTTTTTTAACACGTCATAAATCCTAAACCGCAAAAAACATCCATCAAAGTTACAATGAAGTACAAGAACTTTTATATTATGTTACTTGCTGCTACGGAACCCGTCATGGGCGAGTCCGACTCGCACTTGGCCGCTTTTTAGTTCTAAATTAATCCTATAGGCACTCAAATAGCACAATATAGTCTGTATGTAAAACCTTAATTCTTTATTTTTTTATGGAAATAGCCGGCAAACGAGCAAACAATCCACCTAATGTTAAGTTACTATAGTCACCCATGGACATGAACAACATCAAAGGCATCACTGATGCATTGCCAGCCAAGTAAGAGATAAGAAAAAAAAAAAAAAGCAAGTTTTAACAGGCAATATCTAGCACTTCACATAATTAAGTCTCTCTATACCTAATTAAGTTCTGACAGGTGTTAGAAGCTATGTGGGAGGTCCCAATATTGGCGGTATTTGCCAATCTCTCATTATTGACAAAAGCCACAGAGGAAAGACTTGAGCTTGATTTCTTAGAAGGTTTTGAAGGGATCGCTAATTATTATTTTGTTTCTCTTTCAGGAAAATCCAAGATCCATAGCAGTAGCACTAATCACTCACATGAGCTTATTACATTGAGGCAAAAAGTTAAGAAGTTGCAGAATGCAAAAGATTCTGTCTTTCAAAGGTTAAAAAAGGCCCTCAAACTCTCTGAAAATGACACATATCAAAAGGCAATCAAGAAATTTACTGCAGCAGCTGTGATTTTCACAATGCTCCAATTCCGGGAAACTGGAAAGAAGAAAATGGGGAGGCGTTTCACAAAAGAAGAGAAAGTGATGGCTTTGGCACTATATAAACAGGGACCAAGAG
Source organism: Thymelicus sylvestris (assembly GCA_911387775.1). Taxonomy (NCBI): domain Eukaryota; kingdom Metazoa; phylum Arthropoda; class Insecta; order Lepidoptera; family Hesperiidae; genus Thymelicus; species Thymelicus sylvestris. The sequence goes on along the minus strand of OU426896.1, from coordinate 12,962,234 downwards.
CATACCGCTGGATGAATAAGTTTTTTGTGTTGCCTTCGCCTTTGACGCTAAGCAGAATGATTTCGCGTGCGTCTATAAGGCCTGGCATTAATAATCATTTATTTAATATACTAGAAAGAAAAGCAAAGAAAATGAATCCAGTGGATAAATTATGTATTTTAATATTTGATGAGATTGCACTGAAACCCCAGTTTCACTACAACCATCGATGTGATGCAATTAGTGGGTTTGCAAATGACGGCATGATTAAATCAAATAAAATAGCCGATCATGCTTTAGTTTTCATGTTGAGAGGGATACATCGAAATTATAAACAACCATTAGGGTTTTCATTTTGTGCAAGCACTACACCAAAGGAAGTTTTAGCAGTACAAATAAAACAGTACATTAGAAAGTTACATTCTGTTGGATTTACTGTCATAGCAACTGTGTGCGATCAGGGTGCGACAAATGTCAGTGCCATAAACCTATTATTGCAAGAGACACGCACAAATTATATAAGAAAAAATAAGGAATATAAAAGAAGTGTGTTTGAAGTCGATGACAATGAAATAATTCCACTGTATGACCCCCCACATTTGATCAAGGGCATTAGGAATAATCTATTGCAAAAAAATTTGAAATTTAATATTAATGGGGAACAAAAAGTAGCGAAGTGGGATCACATCATTCAATTATATAATGAAAATCCCTCTTATAAGGGTATAAGGCTACTGCCCAACCTTACAGACAACCATGTGATCCCGGAGAAAATATCAAAAATGAAGGTTAAATGTGCAACGCAAGTTTTTAGTAAGACTGTTGGGTTAAATATGGGGCATCTGGCCAGCAAAGGCATATTACCAACAGAATGTGAGGATACAGCAACAATTTTGATTTTCTTTGACGATCTGTTTGATTCTCTGAATGGAAGTTATCAAAATTTAAAAAAAAGAAGTGGTAAACCTCTCCTTGGTCCAGTTACCCCAAGCTCAGCCCATAAAAAGGTATGGACAGAGGCCCAAAGAATTTTAAAAACCATGAAGTTTATAAGAAATAACTCCGAAACATGCGTGCCGTCAATAAAAAATTGGATTGTTACTCTTGATAACATGGATTACTTAATGAAAAAATTGTTCAAGAAGCATAACTTGACTTCTGTATGGGTGAGACATTTTAACCAGGATACTCTTGAAAACTTTTTTGGTAGTATTCGAAGCCATGGCTACAGAAATAATTCTCCTTCTTGCGCTCAATTTGAAGTTGCTTTTGCAGCACTTCTAATCAATAATATGAGCAGCCTACATTCACCAGGGGCAAATTGCGAAGCAGATTCCTGCAAAGGCTTTAAATCTTTAAATCAATTATTTTTTAATAACACAGTAGAGCAGAAGCCAAGTTATGCCTCACAAGTTGATTTTGATGATTTAAATACCGAAATTTTAATTGACTATGAAGTAAAGCTAAATAATGTTAAAAGTAGAGCTCAAATAGAGTATGTGACGGGGTATGTCCTAAGAAAATTAAAAATCAAGATTTTTAAAGATTGTCAAATTTGTTTAGGTAACTTTTATTCTAAATGCGATCAACTAAGTTCAATTACCATAAGGGAATATAATAAAACAAGAAGATGCCTGACATACCCCTCGCAAAATGTTTTTCCAACATTCAAGATGTAATAATTAATATAATAAGAAAAGACGCAAAAAAAGATAACATAAGATGTTATATTCAGACAGTTTTACAAATTATGATTGACTATAGTTTCATAAACTGTGCATTGCATAAGCAAGAGATTATTAATATGATTGAAAATTTATGTATAGTTTTCTTTTTATGCAACTGGTGTAAAGATACAAACAAATTGTTAAATGGATCTAGGTCTGATTATGATATATATGATGAAAACCAAAAGCATGCTACAGAATATTTTAAGAAAAGGAAAAGATAAACTTTTGTTTCTTTTTTCCATGTTGCCATGTACTCTAGTTTTTAAAGACCTAAGTGGTTTACTTAGCATTATTGCATTCAATTTATATTCCAATTTAAGTACCTGTTTTTGTTATTACATTTATTATGTAAAATAGGTAGCTGGATTCTTTTTGGCATGGTGTGTAATAAATTAATATTATATTATAATTCTATTATAATATAATATAAGTATATTATAATATTACATTATAAGTCTGGTTTATTAATTATGTATTAACTTAAGTCACGCATGCATAACCATGTAATAAAGACGGGTTTATTTGAGTTTTAATATGTAGTTAATTTTTTTTTGTATGTCAGCCAGTAGGATTGGGTGGAACTAAGAAAGAAGAAAGTGTCTTTTTACATTAAAACACCACCGAAGCTAAGTTTTTGGCATATTGTTATAGCAAAATCTATCTTACCTTATTTTTAATATTTAAATCTTTCATAAAGCAGTAACATTTTAAGTGCAACACAGTAGTCTTTCCTTGTAGGAGATTCAATGTTTCTAAATGCAACTTTGCATCATAAAAAATATTAATGAATGTTGTAAACTTGTAATATTGTTAAAGTGGCATAATTATATGCCAAAAAAAAACTTATTTTTAACTGCTGCTGCTTTTCATTATACAACTGCTGCGATGGACGGCCTGTTTCTTCTCATAGTATAATGATAATGCAACGAAAAACAATTGGTCGCACAAGTTGTACAAAGCAAAAGTAAGTTATTTCGAATTTACCTAGTTAAATTTTAGTATTGCTACGCAGGTTGTAAATGATAATGTACTAAAAAGACCAGCTGGCAATTCTAGGCAATGGATCTGGATCCTTATACTATTGTTTATTATAGCATTTCAGTTGCATAAAAAGAAAACTATAGGTATATAAGAATCTGATGGCAAAAAGGGGTAATTAAAATTGGAGACGCAACTTGTTGATCATTGATATTTTTATCATAGTGTTAGTTTCTTAATAGGTTACATTTTAAGTCTGGTTTATTACCTTCATATAAAAATATATAAAAGACAATGTTACATTAAGCACATTTTTAATATTATAATTGATTATAAGAGTGACTAAATAATTTATGCAACTACAATTTAAATTGAAGAGAATAAATAGATAATAATAATGAATTGCTCCTCCAACATTTCAGTGAACTTGCATGATGTATATTTTCATGTCATATACACAACATTTTTGCAATCTTTAATTTGTAACAATGTTTGTATTCTTCATTTCATTTATTTTATCTTTGTATCATTATCGTATCATTTGCAATTCTATTTACATATAAAGAAATCATAATTAGATTAATTACTAAGAAAATCAAGAAAACTATATAAGTATCAAAATAAGTCAATCCCTACGAGATGGATAATATTAATATTGTAGATTGTCGTTTAAGTACACCTTTTTTCTCTCATGTTTTTCGATAAAAATTGAAAATAATATTTATGGTTTGTGGTTGTAAAGGTTTGTTCGGTATTAAATAGAAAATAATCATCATTTTAGAAAAAGAAAAAAATTCCATACAACTCTTTGTTTTAACTTGACAATTGATATAGTTTTAAAAATTTACATTGCCATAATAAAAACCCTTTTTTCTACTTGTCAAAAATTCCATGAGATTCTGATACACCTATATAGATTGTCGGACTAGTGAGAATATTTTTTCTCATTAGTTCAACTGTCAAAGTAAATAATATTTTTAAAAATAAATTACTCAAAAGTCATTAATTCATTCAGTCATTACATTAAAACTATAACCACGCTTTTTCGTTAAGACACCGTTGTAAGGAAGAAAGAAAATGGCCCAGTATGAAAATGAGATGATGATCCATTTGCCCCACACTTTTGAGTAGATTTATTTTGACAGTTAAAATTAATGACAAAAAAATTCCCACTAGTCCTACGATCAGACTAACGAGTAGAGCTAGTGGGAACAAAACAAAATTTTACCCAAGGATGTTTTATGAAATAAATTATAGTTAACGTTTCCCAGTGTTTTATTTCCATAGAATAGGATTAGTTATTCAAGCTCAATTACACAGAATAATAAATTAATTTCAATAAGAGCTTAGTAACTAATTCTATTCTACTACACCAATAAAAGTAGAAAATAAAATTTTAAATTAGTACCCCTACAGCGCTGAACCTTTGAAGAAGTTTATGGAACAGATCAACAGATGTCGCTGGTACGCACAAAGCTTGAGTGACGTCTCTATTTCAGTTATACAAAATGTACTCTTTGGTCCGGGCTACTTAATTTATATTTTAATCGTGCGGGACGCTTATATGGTCCTAGTTTTGGGTTAGGAAATGTAATTAGCAATGGAATATGATCACTACCAAATGAAGAAGATAAAGGCTCCCATGAAAGAATGGATGCAAGATTAGGAGAACAAATGGAAATGTCCGGTGCACTGTTCCCTTCTTCAGGTTTAGTGCGTCGAGTAGGTATTCCGGTATTAAGTATACACAAATTATGAGAATCTATTATGTCCAGTAAAGTCTCTCCATAACACGTAGATTTAGAACTTCCCCATGACACATGCTGACAATTTAAGTCACCTAATAATAAAAAAGGTGCTGGAAGGTTACTAACTAACATATTTAATTCTGATAAAATTAAATTATTAGGGTTGGGAATATATACAGAAATTATATTTACATTATTTACACATGCACCAATGGCACACAAATTATCGCTAAGTGAAGGTAATGTTAATGGTACAAAAGAATAAGAATTTTGAATGAGTATGGCTACACCACCATAACCATCAGATCTGTCTTTTCTGAGACATGAATATCCTGGTATTCTGAAAGAATATCCAGGTTTCAACCATGTCTCTGAAAGTGTTACAACAAAAGGTTTGTATTTGTTAATTATATATATTAAATCGCTTTTATTGCTAACGATACTGCGGCAATTCCATTGAACTATCTTTGCCGACTTGTCCATCTTGGGGTTTTATATTATTAAATTCATTTAGTAGAGAGGCAGCGTTGTCCGGTTTTATTATGTTTAACTTTATTAAAGTAAAAATCAATTGATTTATAATATCTGTAACTGTAATATTACATTCAGAAGGTTCTACAAGAGCAGAACCGTTAGAAGCAGAGAGAGTAGGGTTATAATCTTTAATAAGTGAGTTGTGAGCTTTTTTGTCATATCCTTTAATTTGTTTTGGAGGGGTACTGGGTTTTAAAAATACCGTCTTTCTGTATGACCTATTGGTAGTGTTAGCATGCTGAGATGATAACACTGATGGCTCTGAATTAAGTACCTCGGCATATGATTTTTGGACTGGTGGATGTAGGCGGGAGGCTTCCATGTATGAAATGCAACTTTGTGCCATATTTAGTTTAATTCTTTTCTGTCTTTCGTATTCCGGACAGAACCGACTTATGGCAAAGTGGTTGCCAGAGCACGAACAACAGAAAGAATTTAATTCAACAACATTGCAGGTTTCCCCACTATGTTCTTCCCCACATTTGTAACATTTAGGCTTTGATCTACAGTGAAGTTTGGTATGGCCAAATCTGCAACAGTTATAACATTGGATAGTTGGATAAATGTATAGTTCAACAGCTAGGGCATTATAACACACATATACTCTTTTAGGAAGAACTTGACCATCAAATGTTAACACAACTGTGTGGGAAGGTTTCCATGTGACAGATCCATCTGTTATGACTTTAAAGTTGAGCCTACGGATTTTAATAATTTGACCACAACCAATGGGAACAGATATATTTTCTTTAATTTCATCTAATGACCATTCCGAAGGAATGCCTTTAACCAACCCAACACGTGTAACGTTAAAAGTTGGTATGAAGGCTTTAAAGTTGTTTTTTTGTAGTAGAGGGCTTATAATAAAATTGTTGGCATCCTCGTAATTAGCAAAAGCCATACTAATTTTATTTCGACCAATTCTTTTAATTGAGCCATTAATAATATTTTTAATAATTCCATCATTTTTTTTTAGGAAATTTCCAAATACAATAGGATGGAGAGTGGTGCCTTCCGAAGTACCAAGTTGAATTTTTTGTACATGAACCAGATATGGAGCACTATCGGTTTTGACATAGTTCCGAATGTGATTAAACGATTCTGATACTTGAGTTTGTGGTGCGGGTGTTGTATCATTGCTATGATTAATAATTTTGGAATTATGAGTTGAGACTTTTTTTAACTTTTTATTATCATTTTCGCTGGAATCACCTTCCGACAAACACAGACATCTTTCAGTACCAGTGGCGCCTTTGGATTTCCCGGTTTTTTTCTTTTTATTGCAGGTTTTGCATAACCTACGACATGCCTTTGTACGTTTTCTTTCTGATCGTACAGAAGAATCTGTGTCCATGCCCGATTCTACCGTTATATTTGCTCCGACCTGAGGGACTTCAAGACCCCCAGGATCGAAGGGATCCCCCTCATCCTTCATAATAAAATAAAAGTAACTTACCACTAGTTATTTGTATATATACAAACTACGCTAAACTACTCTAATAATAAATAAAATATTTAAACTAATATACTACACTGATCTTTTAATTATAATTTTAAAATTTTAAACTGAAAAAACACGCCCGCCAAGTTCGAAGTTTCCCGCGCTTTTTCTTATATAGAATTGTTAACTATAAAAATTCGTGAATCAATATACCCTACGTTCCACTAGACGATCACAACGATCACGCTCACGACCGCGGTTTTTCCTGTTCCACTAGCTTGTGAGCGTTACAATCATACACCCAAGTGGAACGGGTACTTCGACCCACCCCGTGAGGTGGGTTGTTTTGAGCGTGCCGTGAACTGCCGTGAGCGAAATTAATGACGTCATCAATGACGTTTTCACCGCGACCATGACGACCGTGGTCGCCATGTGGAACGCGTTTTGATCGTTGTGAGCGATGTGAGCGTCTACTGGAACGCAGCCATAGTCTCTCTCAAACGTCTGTAAGCAGTAATGTCACATTTGACTTTTGACAGCTGAACAGATAAAATATTATTGCATTGCTCAGTTGCGTTGTGAGTTTTTTGCTATTTACGAACTTCCTACTCCTTCAGATTGCTTTTAATACTAATAAATAATATATTAAAATATATATAAATGTAATCTGGCATGAATTAATGTTAAAATTTTGTAGTAGTTTTTTGAAAATCATTTCTACCAACGGGTTTTATAATAATGGCAATACTACAATGCCATTCTAACACAATTCTATTACGACACCATTGTCCGGCCAATGATCGACCATTAAGAATTAACAGATTACGAACTTTTAGCAAAATGACAATAGGGTCGTGTTGGAATGACGAACATTGTAAAAATAGCAGACTTGGGACCCTGATCGTGGTCTACCTGTGTGATAAATGTCATGAAAATCCATTCAGTAGTTTTTGCGTGAAATAGTAACAAACACTTTTTTTTATAAAAAGTTACTTAATTTTATGTTATACATACAGCACTGCAACGTGACTGCAACAGTTAGAATTCTCAATAACCAAAGAATATCTTGGCTTCAGCCTTCAACCCAGTGATGGCCCACTACTAATCACGGGTTTTGGTTTGAGGAGGACTCGTATGTACGAGTCCACCACGCTACTCCAGACTCCAGTGCGGATTGATGGAGGACAACCAAAAAAAATCTTCTTCGATTCTTCCTGTTATTTTGAAGTAGGTACATTAAGTAGTATCGTGGATTAAAAAAATGATGTATAAACTTATAATTCCTGACAAAAAATAATCGACTTCAAAATAACTCAAAAACTACTTGTCAGATTTCGCTCAACTTTAAATGGGACCACATGACAAGCACCAGCATTTAATTAATAAAATAATCATCAAAATCGGTTCACCCGGTCGAAAGTTCTGAGGTAACAAACATAAAAAATGCAGTCGAATTGTACTAAGAATTCCTCCTTTTCTAAAATCGGTTAAAAAATTACGATTTTTGCATAGAATTACTATTACTAGCGTATAGAAGGGACACCGCGAGCATCGGGTTCGGGGGTGTGCATTGCAGCCGGCCGGCTGCATTTCATTCTGTCACTCAGCTGTCACTCGGCTGCGCTCATTGCAGCTGCATGTCAAAATTGTTTACGAAAAAACTGAAAAAATGCCGTCGTGCGTAATAAGAATGTGTCACAATTGCAAGACAAAAAACAAAAAAGATAATGTTATCACTTTATCATCAGTAAGAAAACAAAATCTTAACTTAAATCAACTAAAACGAATTTAATTTAATTATTGAGCAATGTTCCCGCCATTTTGAATGAAAAAATCATATGGAGCGTTTGAACTTGGCAAGCCACTAGCGTGTTAATGGACTAAATAAGCTTGCCGACGCGACGCTTGTGACCAATTTAAAGTGTTGGATTTTTTGACACAAATCAATGGTAATTACGTTTGAAATCGTTTAAACGCTTTTGCACGTTAAATAAAGTTGGAGTAAGAGCTTGTAAAGATTTGGAGTCGGTGACTGCTTGTCTTGGTTCTTCAAGTGTCATATACAAAGTTACTCTATGGCAAGTGTGCAAACGAGGCTCCTAGTTTGAAAAGAGAACGGAGGGCAAGCCGGCGGTGGAACACACATTTTGTTTGAGATAGCTTCTCTATGTATTATCTCAATGACCTAATTACACCTATGAATTACACGCTTTATATTAGCTTTAAACGGTCAGATTTCTTTAAAACTTCGTAGACTTATCGAGGATCGATGACAATTCAATATTTAAAGAAAAAAGAAAGAAAGAAAGAAAAAACCTAAATTTCATTAAAAAAAAACTAAAAATGAAAAAATAAATAATAGTTAAAAAAAACTAAAAAACACGCTTTTATAGAAAATCCAACTAGAAGAAATAGAAAATAAATTTGAATTGTAAACAATTTTGTAAACAATTTTGACATGCGGCCGCAATGAGCGCAGCCGAGTGACAGAATGAAATGCAGCCGGCCGGCTGCAATGCACACCCCCGAACCTGATGTTCGCGGTGTCCCTTCTATACGCTAGTAATATTAATTCTATGAATTAGGTTTCTTTCTTTCTTTTTTTTCTATAAATATTGAATTGTCATCGGTCCTGAATAAGTACACGAAGTTTGAAAGAAATCTGACCGTTTGAAGTGGGTCAAAATCAAGTCCAAAGAGAAGTTACAAACAAACAAACAGGTGAAGCTAATATAAAGCGTGTAAAAAGAGGGAACTGGCGTCATAGTGCTATCCGCTGTTCAGCAGACTGCGCAACAAACAGAATCTTAGAATGAAAGATGGATAGTGAGAGCTCTGTTGATTTGATTCCTTCCACTTAATCTCAAACCCATAAACTAGATAACTATTAATATAATAAACATAATAATCGCTACACACTAGCCCCACACTAGGATTCCCTGTGTCGTGGGTACCATGGAAAACACAAAGACATCACTAATGATCACTATAACACCCATGACCCGAGTACAAATATTCATCTGTCACATAAATATCTGCCCCGGCCGGGAATCGAACCCGAGACTCCTTACTTCGCAGGCAGAGTCGCTACCAACTAGGCTACAGGCCCTACAGGGTGATGTGTATTAGGTAAGATACTTACTACGTAAGTAAGTATTTTTAATAAAAGCGTAGTAAAAACCCTAATAAAATTATAATTTGGATTTTATTTACCCATACCTATCTAGGTAATACCTACAGACAAATTATTAGCAATTGGTCACCACAGCATTTTGCATTACTGAGCGCAAAAGGCAATCAGTTAGTTAATCAACCCTATTTTTTGGTATCATATTCCTAGCTATAGTTGTAAAAAAACCAGTTTAAAACGTTTAAAACTGAAACGCACCGTTTAAAACCCGAAAGCCACCGTTTTAAACGGTGTAATACCCGACTGCGGAGACAAAAGAGAGTATGTATTTAGAATAGTAAAGGCATAAAATAACGTGCAATATTTTACAAGCTAGTTACTTTAATGGTTTTATTTGTTGAAATAAAATATTTACAAGTAAAAAAGAATATTACTACTTTTTAGGTTTCCGTAGCCAAATGGCAAAAAATGGAACCCTTATAAATTCGTCATGTCTGTCTGTCTGTCTGTCCGTCCGTATGTCACAGCCACTCTTCTTCGAAACTATAAGAATTATACTGTTGAAACTTGTTAAGTAGATGTATTCTGTAAACCGCGTTAAGATTTTTACACAAAAATAGAAAAAAAACTAACTTTTGGGGTTCCCCATACATAGAACTGAAACACAACAATTTTTTTTTCATCAAACCCACACGTGCGTGGTATCTATGGATATGTCTTCAAAAATGATACATATTGAGGTTTCTAATATCATTTTTTTCTAAACTGAATAGTTTGCTCGAGAGACAGTTTCGAAGTGGTAAAATGTGTGTCCCCCCCCCTGTAACTTCTAAAATAAGAGAATGATGAAACTAAAAAAAAATATATGATGTACATTACTATGCAAACTTCCAATGGATTTCCGCAAAGTAACGCCTGATACTATTAACTATATCTAGCAAGTAGTTTTTTTTTAATACGTCATAAATCGTAAACCGCAAAAAACATCGATCAAAGTTACAACTAACTACAAGAACTTTTATATTATGTTACTTGCTTCTACGGAACCCTTCATGGGCGAGTCCGACTCGCACTTGGCCGCTTTTTTATATTATTGGTTACTTTAAATAATTGTTCTCTTAACACTTCATACGAAAAAACATTTAACTTCCTACCTATGTATTGCACGCTTGCACGCACAGGCAGACCATAGATAGACCATAGGCATAGATGAACTCAAATCGGTAATGAAATATGTAATATGTTTTTTTTATTAAGAAGTTATTAAATTAGAGTTAATATGTATAATAATTATTATTTTTTGAAGTTTTTTAAAAGTGAAAAAGGCATTTTTTCATTGCTTTTCACTAATATTAATTATTAGAAAAAAATCTTTTGAATTGTAAAGGCATAAAATAACGTACAATATTTTACAAGCTAGTTACCTACTTTAATGGTTTTATTTGTTGAAATAAAATATTTACAAGTAAAAAATAATATTACTACTTTTTATATATCGTCCGACTCAGCGACATGACAACTATGCGACGTTGCCAGCTTGCACGCACAGGCAGACCGGTCGGTTTGTGCATGCAAGCTGGCAACGTTACATAGATGAACTCGAATCGGTAATGAATTAATGTTTTTTATTAAGAAGTTATTAAATTAGAGTTAATATGTATAATCATTATTATTTTTTGAAGTTTTTTAACTTTTTGAGCACTAATTCTTAAGTAAAAAGTGAAAAAGGCATTTTTAGGGTTCCGTAGCCAAATGGCAAAAAACGGAACCCTTATAAATTCGTCATGTCTGTCTGTCCGTCTGTATGTCACAGCCACTTTTCTCCGAAACTATAAGAACTATACTGTTGAAACTTGCTAAGTAGATGTATTCTGTAAACCGCGTTAAGATTTTTACACAAAAATAGAAAAAAAACAATAACTTTTGGGGTTCCCCATACATAGAACTGAAACTCAAAAATTTTTTTTTCATCAAACCCACACGTGTGTGTTATCTATTGATAGGTCTTCAAAAATGATATTGAGGTTTCTAATATCATTTTTTTCTAAACTGAAAAGTTTGCTCGAGAGACACTTTCGAAGTGGTAAAATGTGTATCCCCCCCCTGTAACTTCTAAAATAAGAGAATGATAAAACTAAAAAAAATATATGATGTACATTACCATGCAAACTTCCAACGAAAATTAATTTGAACGAGATCTAGTAAGTAGTTTTTTTTAATACGTCATAAATCGTAAACCGCAAAAAACATCGATCAAAGTTACAACTAACTACAAGAACTTTTATATTATGTTACTTGCTGCTACGGAACCCTTCATGGGCGAGTCCGACTCGCACTTGGCCGCTTTTTTCATTGCTTTTCACTAATATTAATTATTAGTAAAAAATCTAACAAACATGAAAATACACAGTTTGGTACTAAGTTGCATGGCGAATTCGATAATCTAATGCATTCTGAGTTCATATTAAAAAAACACTGTTTCTAACCATAAAAACCGTAAAACACCGTTTTAAACGGTTTTAAACCAAAATTTTGGTTTTAAACGGAATGGTTTGATTCGTTTTAAACCGACCTTACAACTATATTCCTAGCCATATAAAAGTGGGTTACTCTTGTTCCTACCCGCTTATTAATGGATTTAAGACATTATAACCGAATATATAAACCAAAAATAGGTACATATGTACTTATCTAAAATATTTCATGGCCATACCGTGGCCTTCTTCCTTGTCTATCAGAGTGCACCATTAGCAGGAAATGTTTGCTTGGGATCAGAAGCCAGAGCCAGAAGCTACCATGGATATATTACTCTGACTGGATATATGACTTCGTAGAGGTACCTGAGGACGGAATTAATTGAAACCATATCAAAATAAGACGTAATTTTTCTAATATGTGTTGATAATGACACCCTACAGTTATGAAAAACAACCTCAATCCAGTCTATGATTGATCGAATAGTCATTCCGTCCATCCGTCCTCAAGTACCTGTACGAAGTTGGATACTTAACTTCGATACATAAAGTAATATTAATATATCCATGGAAGCTACCTACTAAAAATAACGACGCACTAGGTACCGATACTTGTGTGAATACCGGTATCGTTCAACCAGAACTTTCTTCAAATATCGCTGCTTTGATCGGATAATAATGACACATTAACAGATGTGTCAAAATTAAGTTAAGGATACAGTTGAACGTAAAATGACCTTTATTATATTGCAGCAAAAGATCATATTTCTATACGCAAAACTGGTGACGTGGCGCAGTCAGTGGTCAGTGTGTGAGATGATGATGAGATGAAGCTATGAGTCTTTAAACTTTTTTGGTTTTTTAAACGGCTCTCCTGAAAAATCAAACTTTTTCTGTTGTGTCATTGTCCGATCAAAGCAGCGATATGTATAAAAGATCTACTTGACTCGACCATATTTTAAATATTGTTACTTATTTTATATATTTAACTAATCAAAATAGCAAAAATAAATCCTAACACGTGATCCACGCCACGTCTTTAATGTAATACCTACAAGAACTTTATATATAGAACTGGACTCCAAGCTTTGAAGAGGTACCTGAAGATATATCACGTGACATTAGTCAAACAATTTCGACCAATCATAAGCCTGATTAATGTTGACCTTAAGACGTGTCTAGCCACTCGTAGGGTGTCGGTGTGTAACTTCAACCAATGACAGGGCGCAGATATTCCCTCACATGTTTTATGATAAACATTGAAAATATTATTTTTGGAAAATTGTAAACAAATAAAACTTCATATAACTCATTGACTTGAAAATTGTAAGATTAACATTGCTAATTATGAAAATAAGCCTCCTGCTTGTCATTTATGTCATGAGATTCTGGTATACCATCAGGCCTGCATTCTCTGGAGTAGATTCATAAGCTTATTCATTGATTATTATTACAATATGTGCAGATGGAATATTAAAAAAATGCTAGTTGAACTACTTCCTTTAAACTACTTGTATTATATTTTTGTCTGAAACTAATATGCCACGCAATCATAATAATTATTAAGTATCATGTTTATGAAATTTATATTAAAATATCAATGATCAAGACGTTTTTATTCCGAGTGAAGCTGGCTTCAATTTTAACTTCTCAATTTTGCCATTAGATTTAGGTAAACCTAATGCACCACAACGATTTTTAAGTGTTGTGTTTTATTAAATTATGTCTGGCAAATGTATTCCTAAACCTAAAAACTAATTATGTAACTAACTAATCTTTAGTACTAATGGTGATTTTACGTTGTAGTTTAGTACATTCATATTTTTATCAACTGACTATTCTTATCTTAGTAAACTCCATTACCTAATATTTCCACCATGGTTAACCTACAAAATATATAAATACATATTATTGAATTCTGGTATCCCTGTTAAGAAAATTCAGTGAAGTGAAATAAATTACAACAGTGGCAACATTGGCCCCAGCCTTGTAATATGGCCGCTACAGGTTAGTTCTATTAATTTTGTCACAAGAAAAACTGCCCATATTTTTTAGTATTAACCGTTCATTTTCACTTTTTTAGATAATAATATATTTGCTTTTATCACAACTATCATATGAAATAATATTGGTACCTATATCTTTACTTTTTTAGTGCTAACGTGTCATCATTTCACCATTGCAGACGTTAGGATTTACCGCGTGGCCACATTTCTTAACTTTAGAACGATCAACTTTTCATTTTTCTTAGCCCCTTTATATGGCATAACGTAGATATTGAGATATGTAGAATATCAGCTGACCATGTTTCCCCAAATCAAATTAACTTGTGTTCACATATAACCGCTTTCCAATATTGGAGTAGGTCGTTCACTCACTATGCGTCATCATTACATGCCCTCTACCCGTATTTAATAGTTCTATTTGCCCTTCGTTGTCGTCGTAATCTGATTTATGTTCACGTAACCCTTACAGGCAAGAAATCAAAGAAGGCAAAATGGATTCCAGCCAGCATCACAGACATTATTGCAGAACCGACCACAATACCTACAATAAACAATTGGGCGGACTCCGTAGATGAGGAACGTAAGTAAAATAGTTAATTTTCACCGTTATGACCATTACATTGTATTACTACAACCCTATGATGATGTGAAGGGTAATGGCATGCCAATGTTAATCTCGTACATGGGGCGCACACACGAGCGCTCGTCGCTCTCTCCGCCCCGGGAAGGTCTGAGTAAAGGTCGTATGTGTCCTGATAGACATTCTAGCCGGATGCTTCCCTAACAGGGAAGGTGGGGGAACCAGAAATTACGGAGCAGCATACAGTCTAGGATACCTAACAGTGGAGACGTATGTGCTGCTTCCGTTGGAAGCTCCCGTGACCAGCACTTTTAGCACAATCTACGAGATGACTTTGGTCACAACTCAATTCAGACTAATCTTTCATTGGCTAGCTCCCTATAATTCTGAGGGTGTACAATGTGAATGTAATTCTACCATAGGTTTTGTAGCATATATTGCATAATGTTTGATGGAATTTTAACATGGTACTGTTGGCAGCTACGGAAAGCTTCTCGTATGGATCCCGTCCGCGACCCCCGGTGGTGCTGCCATCGGCGTCGCGGGCTGCGCGCGGCGGGCTGGCCGTTGATGATGAGTCCATCCCCCGGCGGCCGCCCTTCATTGCACACATCTCCAACTTGCCCTACGATGTTGATGAGAGTGCCATCACGGAACTCTTCACTGGACTTAAGGTTTGATGTTTAATGTGATATTCAACTTGGTTTTCTTTTTCTTTCTTAAATATTTCTGTAGATTTGGAGTATGGTTGTGGGCATGAATTTCCTTTTAAAGTACAAATTTTTTTAATAACTAAATTTTATTTAAAACTATTTATGACTAAACTTTAGGAGTACAAGTTTGTTATCATTTGTTATGTACTTGTGTGCGCTAGAAATTATTTAGGTACACAGGTATTTAGAGTACCTGAAACTGTTTGGCAACACTGAATAGAGGAGGTCAAAGATGAGGAGTTATATGTA
This sequence comes from Thymelicus sylvestris, assembly GCA_911387775.1. NCBI lineage: Eukaryota > Metazoa > Arthropoda > Insecta > Lepidoptera > Hesperiidae > Thymelicus > Thymelicus sylvestris. The sequence continues at coordinate 12,946,672 of OU426896.1, read as the reverse complement.
AGATGTCAACAATTTCAATTTATTATTTGTTTCAACAGATTACTAACTTGAGGTTGCCCAGAGAAGGTGATCGCCTCAAAGGTTATGGATATGTAGACTTTGAAGACAGGGACAGTCTTATCAATGCCATGAACATGCTTGATTTGGTAAGTAACTAAATTAATCAATCAATATGATTAAAATGAAATATTTTTTCTCTTTTTCCTGCATTTCAAGACCTCTAGATTATTATATTATACAAAAACTGACAACTCAAGATCATACATCTGTCACAATATTGCTTGTGTTACAAAAGGTTACCAAATATTTCATTATTCGAGTTTTACTTATTTTAACTTGATATACCACACAAAATGTTGCAGAAAGATTAGTTGATAGTAATGACATTATTGAAAACCATCTTCTAAGTGGTCCTTTATTAACAATTACTTACTGTAAGCATAATTATTAAAATATAAACAACAATTTTATTATTCAATAAAATGAAGCAACTTTGTGCTCTGGGATTAGTTAGGTATCTTTTGTGTGCATTCAAAAATAAGTTTCTTTGTTTATAGACAATAGGTGGAAGAAGGATAAGAATAGATGTCGCCACGCAAGACACAGACCGACGCATGGGGCGCGGCGGCCGATCTGATCGGGATATGAGGTAAATATTATTATGTATAAGATGTTATTGTTTCACCCACACCTGCTTCTATATTTGAATAATGACCTGAAGAGCGTTTGTCTGATATAAAAGTTTAAAGATGAAAGAGATGCTTTCGTGTATGTTTTAAAATATAATTTTTTTGAATTTTTATAGCATATAAAAATTTTATAGTTGCAATTTCCTTTCTGGTTATCTATAACATTGGCATGTGAAACTATTGAAAACATATTGGCCTAGATTTACAAGAGCTACTAAACCTGTTTTGAATGCCACATTTGGAATGTGTTAAATGCCAATATAATTAAATTAATTATTATGAATATGACTAGCTCTTTTTGTCGTGTGTTGTTTGTAGAGATTAACACAAAAACTAGTAGACCAATTTCAAAAATTCTTTCACCTATAGAATGCTCTTAACATGGGCTATATTGAAACTAGTATAAATTAAAAAAAAACGCCTGCTATCAAAAAAGCTTTTTGAAATCCTTATGGTGAGCTCTTTCATTTGATATCCATAATGCATTATTCTATTTATTTGTATTTTTTGAAACTTCAAACATCTCACAGCCACCATACATGTTTTTTTTATTGAAATTATACTTCTTTAAGCGCGTTATGAAATAAATGGAAAAAATGATTAGAGTGAAATTTTAAGATTTGTAACACGGATGGTGACACAAAAACGACGGTCACGAGAAACGTCAAGCGCGTTTTTAAAAATGCTCGTTTTGAAAAAAAATATTATTAATAAAGTAATGTTACGTCAGGGAATACGACCCGGAGCGCACGATGGGCGACTGGCGCTCGGGCCCGCGCGCAGTGCCGGAACCGCAGGCGCGCGCGCGCAACATGGACCGCGAGCCCCGAGACCGCGAGCCGCGGGAGAGGGACAGAGACTGTATGTACCCTTCACACTACACAGGCCATCCCTGTCAACTTGCACACTTGTACCTAGCTGTTGGAAAGGGATAAAAACTGTATTTACCCTACACATTGACCAGTGGCGTAGCTAGCCCTAACGAGGCCCCATATCAAAATTTGTTGTAGTTGTGGGCTCCCTCAATGTCAGCTGTCAAATAAAATAAAAGGAGTGCCAATTAGCGGTTGTAGGCCGCTGGCGAGTTTTTTTTTTTGGGAGTGTTAGTGGGAGCCCCTATACGCTGGGGGCCCCGTATATTGATACGGCGGTAACTACGCCCCTGACATTGACAGGGATGGCTTACATACTTGCAAAACTCTGTCGGACGATAGGAATTGCTTTCACTCATGAGCGCCGGCAGAGAGCAAGGCACTTGCACCCTTCAGCTGGAAGAAATACAAAGTTTTTTTATTAAGTTACTGTTTGAATGATGTTTAGGTATGGACTGCCATTTTTGCAATACTTATATATTATAGTTGTGGTGTAATGATTGTTGTAACTTTATACAATTTGCGTAATGAGTACAGATAGAAAAGAAATTTCAAAGTTATTACAGTTAGAAATGTTACGATGATGACATTGAGTATTTTCTGTCATGGAGTGAGCTATAATGTTACATTTGGGATGTACATGCAGAGTAACCATCAATATTGTATTTTTTATTGTAAAAATGTCTAAGAAATTACTTTTACACAGCAAATCACCTTTTTTATACCAGATTTCACCTCAAGGTTAAACCAGGGATAAGAAATGGATGTTGCTTATTAGACGATGACATTCAAGCAATTTGACTCTATGGATGTCATGGAGTATGACATTCACATCAGTTCTATTACTTCTCTATCTTTATCTTTTATAATCACATATTGATGGTATTACTCCATTCATCTCGGGAAGGTCTGAGTAAAGGCCAGCAGTTGCTATAACTGTAATCCTCCTAGCCGGAGGACGTTGCTAACAGCGACGGAGTGGGTACCAGAAATTCTGGTTAGAGGGCTCCGTCGAGGACTCTTCGGACGAGACTTTGCCCTCGACGCCATTGAGAGTCCCCTTGGCCGGCGGTTTTAGTACAATCTGTGACGCGGCGTTGCCGTAACTCAATTCAGACTAGTCTTTAGCTCGCTCCCATCACGCTCAATACTGAGTAACTTTAACTGTATTGAATGCAAAGTTTTAAGTTCGTTAATGTTGCCAATGTTGATTACATATCAAAGGTTAAGTAGTAGTAGAAAACTTACTAACACTAAAAATCTAATCTCACGCAACATGATGGTGTCAAATGTCAATGAGGTCAATATGTCAATAATTAAACACACGACCATTGACTGCTGGTGATTATATCACTAAGTTAATATAATAACTAGGATTACATATTTTAATAAACATTTTATATGAGAACTTCATTTGTCATGAGAATGTCACGTGTGTAATTTCAATATGCAATCAGTCTAACCATGTGTGACATTGAATGAGTGGTGCTAAGCTACGTGTGACACTGTGTGACAGCGAGCGCGGACAACAAGCCGGGCGCATGGCGCGACGGCGAGCGCGCGGCGCCCGAGCCCGCGCGGACGCCCTACGGCGGCCGGGACTCCTTCGGCAGGGACCGCTATGGAGAGGACCGGTGAGTGGAATCAATGTCTTGTCAGAGTTGTCTGATCTTGTTGAGGTGTGTTTGTTTTATGACTCACTACAACCAGTATACAATTTGGACTTCTATGTGCCAAGTTTCATTCTAATCCGTGCAATGGGTAGCGTAAATGAAAATACAAACTTCAAATTATTTCATAAACCTTCACATTAGAAAGAAAGAAAATATGTTTATTCCGCTGAAAGAAATTAGGTTCCTTCACCATGATGTCACATAAATTTGTTAGAGTTCTGTTTGAGAGTACTCTGTAGTATTAACTCTAGAAGTTGCCTAGTGGTGTTGTCATCTTGAATATGTTATTTATGGTTAGGGCTTTTATGTCAGAATAATCTATGAGCTTTTTTGTTTCTAAGATTATAATAAAAATCCATCATAACATTTAAGTTGTTTTGTTATGATACACGAAAAGCACAAAGACAAATGAATATTAACCAAGAGCCGATAGCAAAGAAACTAGTGTAGAATAGGTTACTTGTACACTATATAGTTGTGAAATATGTTTAATTAATGTTTTATGTTTAGTGCGAGACCTGAGCGCAGTGGATACGGTGGTCGTGACGGCTTCCGCACCGCCGAAAGAGATGGCTACGGGTAAGAGATTACTGTTATAAAAAAGTTCTCAAATCTGGGACGATTCACTCAGCACATAGTGACTGCCTAACTGAAATAGACAATTTCATGTGATTTTGCAATTGTTTTCATTAATACCTGACAATTTAATTCAAACATGTCACAATGTCAATACACAATAGTTCAAAATGCTTGGATAAATATGGATCACTTATTTGCAGACATAGTCCTCCTTTACACTTGAATGTTTCTAGTCTAGTCTAAATAAAAGTGATTAAAATCCCTTCTTTACTCAAACCATTTATTTAAATTCGTCATAATAGTTTTACATTAAAAATACAACACATTGTATACTTAACAGGTTAGAAAATTAGTATTAAATATTTCTGATGTCTTTTTATACAGTTTTATTTAGCTTGCCCCGTTTGGGTCAAATCTTGCAAGCCTAATAATAATTAAACCTACTTCCACATAGTGCTTGTTCACACTGAACTCGCGGGCGCGGTCGCGAAATATCAAACATATGAGCTACTATGAAAGTGTTCACACCAAAACGCACGCGCGGTGTATGTAGCGTTTACCGCGACCGCGACCGCGACCGCGACCGCGCCCGCGAGTTCAGGGTGAACAAGCACTTATCCTGAGTTGAAATTTTACACATTGCTTAATTTCTGATGACAATTCATTTTTGTAACAAGGACCAATTTTTTTCTTCAGTATCGACATTGACAATATAAAACCGTGTACATATTTAGTTTTTAAACTATTACTTTTTTATACAGGAGTCGTGAAGGCAGAGGGTTCGCGTCTCGGGGCTTCGGCGACCGCGATCGCGACCGGGACCGTGATCCTCCTCCGAGGGAAGGTATTTATCGTTTATATAATTATTAAACTAGCTGCCCGGACAGACTTCGTTCTGTCAAACTTTTTTTTTATTAAAAGTTATCCGTGTGCCTTAAGGAACATTGTAATCTATCCTATCTTTCAAGTTGGATCAAACTCCACACGGTGTGCATAGATTAAAATCGGTTAAGTAGTTTAAAGAGTCCATCGCGGACAAACAACGTGACACGTAATTTATATGTATTAAGATTATATAATGAAATACATACATGTATTTATCAGACAACAATATCACACATAGGGCTTGTTTCACAATCTTCAAGTAGAGTCCTGAATAAGCTATTCGCCGGTTAAAGTGACATTTTACATACACGAAATGTCAACTTAACCAACAAATAGCTTACTTACTTGAAGATTGTGAAACAAGCCCATAATGTCAAACTAATTAGTAATTTTTTTCATCCATCACCATTGACACATTTTTAACACACTTTGCTATTTGCTAACTTATACTGGCCACTCTTTCACACATTTCTTTAAATCACATCCAAAGTAGAGGTTGGATATTGAATTAGGATTACATTGGATTACTATTGGACAAAATCTACCAAAACAAAATTAGTTATTCCTAAACCAGTTAACTGGTAGCAAATTATTTAGATTTTTGTGTTGTGTGGGAGCAGTGTGTAGTGATTTTATTTTTAGTGGTTTACATGGATATTATGCGACGTAGGAACTAATTAAAATGAACATCACAATATTCCCAGTCAATGTCACAAACTTTATCATACCTTTTGGACTATATGTTTTACTGTACTTTTAATAATATCAAAATTTGTCTCAATATAGATATGAAGCCTCGGGAACGACCCAAGCTAAACCTTTTACCCCGTACTGTGCCCCGGGAGACAGAGGTCCCCACAAAGCCAGCTGATGGAGCACCCCTGGATGAGAAACAAGACAAAAGTGCACCCAAGCCGGTATCCGCTGAGAAGGTGTTCGGAGCTGCTAAGCCAGTCGACACTGCTTCCAAGTGAGATTCTTCTATTTATCTTCTTTCTTTTTAAAGACTTCAAAATAGGAGGAGGTGTTTAATTTGACAGTATTTTTTTGTATTTGTTACCTCAGAACTTTCGACTGGGTGAACCGATTTTGATGATTCTTTTTTCATTGAAAGCTGGTGCTTGTCATGTTGTCCCACATAAAGAGCGAAATCTGACAAGTAGTTTTTGAGTTATTTTGAAGTCGGTTATTTTTTGTTAGTAAAATTTAGATTATTATTATAGTCATTTGTCCATCTTTATATGAAATGTTTTTATTCATTTAGTAATGCAATCAAAAGTTACAGTAGTGTTTTGGCATCTAAAAGTTGCTGTATACGTAACGTGGTCGGGGCATAAATACGTGCGTGCCCCGTTCCCGTCCCTTCCGTGCCTCCGTGGCGTTACGTATGTATCGACCTTTAGACAAAGTAAATATCACACAAGCAAACAAAGACAGCAAAACCTTCGCTTTTGTTAGGCAGAAATTATTAGCAACTGATCACAGTTTTACTCTTGATAACCACCAGTATCACGCATGAAAGAAAACAAATGCACAGAAATGCCACAGCTGTAGTAACGCTATTACAATTGTTGCAAGTATTTTTATACTAGTGTGCTATAGCATAACAGGGTTAACTAGACACCAGATTGCATTGTACATGTGTGATTCGGTCGCTCTATACCCACATCTTTTGTACGATTTTGAAGGTGAGGGATTGAAATTTGCATAGAGAATAACTTAAGTAATTTGCAGGGAGCGAGAGATAGAGGAACGTTTACGGAAACAAGAGGAGGAGGCTCGTCGTGGGACTGAAGAGAAGGAACGTTGGGGACGTAGGGTGAGTGTCTTGCATCGTCTTGAAAATGAAGCTCTTTGATAACCAGACAGGTAGTTTACTTCAATCACACCCTGTATTTTGTTACAGAACGATAATTCTGGTGAACGCCGTGCAGCACCTAGACGCGGTAAATATTTATTGTATTGAGTAATTAATTCATCTGTACAAAGATGATTAATGTGTATAAAATTATCAACATTCAACATACTTTTCAGACGACCGCGACCGCGGGCGAGATTCGCGCAGTTACAATAGGGATAAGGATCGGCGAGACTATTCCAAGGACGACAAGTCACGGGACGATAGAGAGAGACGCGACTACTCACGGGACGACAGGGACAGACGCGACTACAACAGGGACGACCGGGACCGCCGCGACAGGGACGACAGGGAGCGCCGCGACTACAGAGACGACGACAGACGCGAGCCGAGAGACGATCGTGACAGGCGCGAGAGGGATAGACGCGACAATTCCGGGGAGAGACGCGACTCGCGCGAGAGACGTGATTCTCGCGAGAGACGTGATTCTCGCGAAAGACGTGATTCTCGCGAGAGACGTGATTCGCGTGAGAGGCGCGACTTGCGAGAAAGGCGTGACTCGCGTGAGAGACGCGACTCACGTGAAAGGCGTGATTCGCGCGACGGTCGTGAAAGAGAGCCCTCCGTTGAGAGGAAGCGAGAGGAGGCGCCACGCGACGAACGTAACGGTAGCGCGCGTCCCAGCCGCTCCCGTGACCGCCGCGAGGATCCTGAAGAGAAGCCACTGCCCAAGTTGAAAGAGCAAGAGAAACCGGTAAGATACCTTGTCTTTTCTCTTATGATATAAGCAACGTGGCTAGTTGATTTGGTGTTAACTGAACAGTAATCCATGGTTGTGAAGGTAGTGGTAACCCGAATGTCGGAAGTTCTGCTGATGCCACCGGAAGGCAGGAATTGATTGACACTTGATAAATTGATATGATAAAACTTTGAGATGTTTTCTCTCATAATTAAGCAAGCCTAGAGCATTCTCCACCGCACTGCTGATATTTGTTTTATTTGTTTCAGAACTTCGTAGCATCGAATAAATTTAGCTTCTTGGAAGCCGCCGACGACGACGGCGGCTCCGACTAACACCCGCGTGCTCCGTAGTACAGTGTCCGCGCTGTCCGTTCAGCTGACTGAGTGTAAAGTGTAAATTTACCGGTATCAAGTGTCTACAGTGTAGCGTGACTCGCTAAAGCACTGACGATCTTAAATTGTGCTATGTAATAGGACTGTTATTCATTAGTGCGGTGTGGTATACGTGTATATTAGGGTCGCCGCATGCTCGCGCCGCGTCGAGCCGGCCCCAGCCTTCGACGCGACATCCGACGGGACAAGCTCTACTGAGACTGCTTTGCTATCTACAATAAGAATCATCTGCGCGCATTCCTGTTCCTATACTTCATTTTCCTATTATTCCACGTTCTTGTAGTTTGCCAGGACATTGCGGCGAAGGCTGGGGCTCATTATATGTGACCATGAACTGATTGGTGTAAATTTTTCTATAAGTTTGTTACATAAATGTTATTTGAGCGGTTACGAGGCGAACAGAGCCGAGATGTGTGGAATTTATCCGATTATTCCATGAACAGGTATTTAGTACAGGTGCTGCTCACCAACATACTTTATTTGTGAATATTGTATTACTATTGAACATTGTTGAAGTGTTGTCTCTTTTTAGAGAATATCACAGCAAAATATTGCAATGCCACCATAGGGAATCTTATTTCTTTATTTTAGAATATGTCTATATTAAATATTTAGTCGATTTAGATTATTGTTAGAATGTTAATTGTATTATTTATCTTTACACTCACACTTTCTTAAATAATCATTTGCTATTAAGATTTCAACATACCGAGCAAGTATGTTTACTGCTATTGTGCCTGCCTGCCTTACGCGCAAGTAAATCCTAATAGATATTGAAATTAAAAGTACCTTAATTGTAACAGGTTAGGGCCTGGTCACAAGGATGTTCTTATTGGTCTTAATATGGTCGATATGGCGTGAAATATTTTATTTGTAATTTCATCTGATTTTTGTTTGGTACATTTTGTCTTATTTGTGAAATATAAATAAATTACTCTTTTTACAGCCTATATGATTATTATTTAACCTGCTCCAGTTTTAACACAGTGTTAAAAATTGTTCTGTCCGAGATTATGTTATCATTGTTACCTGTGCTGAAAATCATACAACATGAGATGGGCATCATTGTACCCCAAAGTAAGATGGGGACTTGGAACAAAAATTAACGAGTAACTACCTTATTTATTGATCTGAGGTAACTGCTAAACTAATAAAATAACGGGACTTTTAATAGTACAAAATTATGGGGTCCGATTTTTTATCTTTAAATTATACGTAAGGACAAAAACAAGTATATAGATTTTTAGTGCGTCGCCTGCTTAGAAAAAGGAACTATAGTAGAACGGCCATACCTACGAGAAGAAACATGGCGGTTTAGTTCCTGATAATATCCACTTTGACATTACCTTAGTCACTTGTGACAAACAAACGGTGACGGGGACAAAAAATTATATTTTTGTCTCTGTCTTTAACGTAGATTTTGTATTACTTGTCTTGTTCTTTTATAAATGATCGAAGGCTATGTTAGTGCAGTTGGATCGGTTACAAAAAAAAAACATGGCATACATGGCGCTATACTGTTTTAGTTTTCACAGGTTTCATTCAACCAGGCGTATATCAGTCTGTGGTATATTCTGCTAAATAACGGACGCTCGGTAAGGGAGATAACCCCATTGGCGCTAAATAGCCCCATCTTCAACATTGGCAATGGCACCCGTTTCTTCCTATAAATGTTGTTGGGCTCCGTAAACCATACGTCCCATTTTAATGCCGATGGTACTCTTGCATGGTCCAACCATTTATGAAAATGATATTTGCATATTCGGTGGAATGGTGAAAGACCATCTGCAGATAGCACTCGCATGCGGTTTAAAAGAATGAATAAGGTTTTTAACCAAGTTAGGTCGCTCGACCATCCAAGACTTCATTCCCGCATCCCGCTTAACATCAGGTGGTTTTTGTGGTGACGCATTAGCTTATTATGTTTATAAAAATAGAGTATTAGGCATGCGGGCGCGTACTCGTATACAATACGGATTCATCGACTAATGAGAACAGTTACTCGCAAGCGGACCATGAAGCCATCAGGCTTTGGAACTAGGAAATCTTTATGATCGCGCAACCTTACACCCTGTTTTTGTTTCAAGCAAGCAGTTTTGAAGGTGGGATCATTTTTAAATTTTGGCCTGGACGGGACGCAATGCGCGCATGACGTCACATTGCCACTCGAGGTAACATAAAAAAACTTAACGATTTTATTCTACCACTGTCTAAAACGTAGTGATTAAGTACTCTGTGGCTTTGTCTGTATGATGAATATGCATACCCTTGCTAAATTACAGCTTTCTAGTAGTACTACGGGTCTCTCAGCTATATAGGGCCATGATGACCACCGAGAAACGCCCATGGCACTGAGCAACTGTTCCAAAGTACCTACGGCCTACCTAAATAACGTCATCGTACACGAGACACTTACATCATACCATCCATTTTGATATGGCGACAAATCAAAATGGCGTCCACACCCTTTGGTCTCCCTTGTTTACATACTAAATTTTCCTTTTCATCCGTGCACCCACCGTGCACGGGTACGGCCCTACTGTACAACAGCAGGTAGGTAAGTTCTCGTGAGCACACATGGTGGGGGGGCAGCTTAGATTTAGATCATACTTACAATTTTAGATCCAGAAAAAAACAACAATATAGATCAAATAAATTTATTTGAAATTAACATTAGAGCGGACTCTACCATAATATATATTATACCATGCAATATTGGCAAAAACGAACCAATGATAGTAAGAATAGATCTTTAAGTCTTAACATTTTATGAAATAAATTTATCCAATAGCTTTGAAGGTCTACATTACTAAAATTAACTCAATTTCAAACACTCTCAAGGTAAAATATATAATCGAGGTGTTGATATTTTTATACTAATATAACAGAGACAAATCTTATTTCTAAAAGTATTCGTCACATCCAGAATACAAAAAATTGTCAGGTCCGGGTAATTAACAACAAAGCAAAAACAAAGTCATGGTTTCCGTGAACAAAATGACCGTACTCATAGGGATAGCAACCCAACAATTTCCATGAATACAGATCATAGTTAAAGAGGAACTAAAACAGAACACTCAAGGCATTGCAGAGCTTACACTTTTTTCTGCGACACTGCTGCCATAAAGGCTTCGCGTAACCTCTTGGTCATTTCTTCCAACATATCGGCTCGTATCCTTAATTTTTTATTACGTTCCTCTAATTCAACAGCTAATTGTTCCATCTGCAATTCCTTGAGCTTCCTGTTCATTCTAGACTTCTTTGATGCTTCATTGTTTTTGTCTCTTAATTCTCTATATTTCATCTCGTGTGTAGATACGTTAGACGAGTTGTCGTCGACACTACACACGGAAGAGACCGTGCTCTCCCTACGCTTGGGAGGACGGCCTCGGCGCGCCTTCGTCAGCTGCTGTGACTCTTCCAGCGCGCGAATCATATCCTTGATTGGTATATTGGGCTTTCTTCTCTTGTACTTGCGAGGTGTATGCTCACTGGAAGGTGTATACGTCTCATCGGAATCCTCACTATTATGTCGCCTCCTCTTGGTTGCTGGGGATTTGACATCGTCGTTGTCGGATTCACCTTGAGATTCACTCTTCGGAGTTATGGGTTCGTAATCGGCGGGTGGAGAATTTTCTATCTTCGAACACGATTTCACCAATCTGACTGGGGAGGGCTGCCTGGGCGAATTCTGGAAAAAAATAAAATTAAAATTAATTAGTTTTTTGCACAACGTTGATGCGTAATCGATTTAAAAATTTCGCGTCCAAAATTCTATGTGTTATCCTAACAAAATTTACTTACCGAACTTGGCGGAGTAATACATTTTTCTTTTTCCAACTGCTCCACGAAGCTAAGAACCTCAGGCGTACTGATGATATCAGGTGTCCAGCCTGGATCGCGCGGTGCTAAGTTAACTGATAATCTTCCACCACGTCGTTCCATTCTGGACTCCACTTGAGTCGTCTCTGGTGGTTTATCGTCGTTGATTATATATTCCGATACCACAACATCATTTCTTTCTACCTCTCGTGGTATGACCGATACGAATTTCATGTCTAGTGAGTCATCTTGATAAATGAAGGGCATTGTGTTGTGTGTATTAGTATTTGTTTTTGTATAGTCTGTGTCATGTAGTTGCCAGCCGACTGAATCTGGCGGCTGCCAAGGATTCGAATCGACGGCTTCCTCTGACGCTAATTCTCCGATAACCACAGGTAAGTTACTTATATCTAAAAATTGTTCCTGGAACGGTACTTTATTTTCATTGATTAAATCTATCGGATCAAATATGTCCGTATTAAATTTAGCTAAGCCGTCCGCACTCGGCGACACGGGATAACTCGAAGTAGGATTATACATTCCTGCTGCCAAAGTTGGAGGAGAGTTAGCGTCTAGTACATCCCAACTTTGAGGTGAGATGGGTGTGTGCAGTGTATTCGTGTTTAGTGTCCTTGTCTCAGTGTCTTTCTGCGAATCTGGAATAGAAATTATTTCCTCATTACTAACATTTACTTTTATCCACAACCTGTTTATTGTAATTTGCCATAATGTCAATTGCTTACCAATGGACTGTACTACTTCCTCCTCTGCGGGCGCGGCGCACCATTGAACCAGATCTTGGAAGAACTCGCAATCCGAATCGTGAAACATTTCGGGGCTCTGGGCTACTGGCTCCAATTTCAAATATTCCTGAAAATAGCAAGGAATCATGTGAACATTTAGCAAGTATTTGGAGGCCAAAATCAAAGAATACCTTATACAAGACATAAAAATAGAAGAAAAAAATAGTGTTTCTACTCACAGTTCTGCAGACTGCCCCTTACCTCTGAAAAGCTGGTTGTGGCGACTGGCGATGGCGATCTCGCGAGATTTGGATGTGATTCTACAAACACTCCAGTAGAACCGTTCACCTGTTGACTCTTTCCGTGCTTTAAACGATCTATTTCTACCACTTTCAAAATACTGTGAGTCTTGTGACTCGTTTGCGAAAAAACCATATCTTTTGGTGTTTGAGTTGAACTGAGTTCCGATATCGTCGCTCCGACTCGGACAGGTGATCTTTTGAGCAACCATTTTGAATAGAACTACAAACAAAAATGATACGACGTAACATAATGTGCATATTCATATGAAGCGGAGTGAAAGATCGTTGATGAGATCGATAAGATTTGGAGTGTAGTGATGAACGATGTGGATTAATGTGAGTGAATGTAATGACTAATGCTGATGTCTGATTGTCTTGTTTTAATTCTACTGAAACTAAAATTTGTTGTTAAAATCTTTTTCAGCTGCCTTATGTTTGCACGAGTTAGTAAGGACTGTTTTACGTTAAATTGCACAAAACCGAAAAGTCCGAAAACTATAACATTTTGTTGTCATGAAAACTATTTTCTGTGATAAGTTTTATCCTCGTTATACCCTATAGCGTTTAAAATGTACTTGCAGTACATGGTTACAAGTGAGTCTTGGGTTATTGGACTTTCAAGACGTATCACCTGCCCTGCTATTGCGGACGCGAAATAACTTAATGGGATGTAATTGTGTGAGACGTGGGTGCGATATATTTGAAATAAACGACAATGAATGGTTGCTTGTAAACGTATGGTATTCACAATATATTTCATTTTCTGCTTCTTTGCGTTTTTAACAATCATTGTCATTAAATATATCTTCATACGTTAATCTGCAGGACAATTTATGAAAAATGAAAGTATGCGTTAATGAGTTTGAATGGATACCAAATGAATGAACGAATGATGTTCAACGTAAGAATATTATGTGAATATGAAATGCCAATTATAAATAAATGAGAGATGTTTTTTGATCACACATCACATTCGTAACATGTTCAGATACTATTTACGAATCGTTAAAAAATCGTACTTAATTGGATTCTAATTTTTTTTTTTCGAAATTACTAAAATATTTTATCCGTTGTTTAATTACTTCGAAATTTTCTGAATATTATTTGCAAGAACTTTTAAATCTAAATGGGATTTAAAATGAATTCTATCAGACCCGAGAAAGCTATCTGATGGAGGAATTATGTTGCGACGCAGTTCTTGATCCGGTCGTAACTCAGCGTTCTTCGCGTTCTGTAACAGAAAGGCGTTAGGGTGGAACAAACCGCCGAAGCGGTGATACTCACTTGTTTGAACTCGTCCTGAGTCCCTAAAGAAATCTTAACCCTTTAGGCTCCCAACCAAGAAACGGTCACAACAGTATGCCTGAAACAAAGAAAAAATAACATAAGCGACTGAATGAAACAACAATGTGTTTTTAATAAAGGATCAGTAATTATCAATGTAAAGTTCAAACAACTGAATCGAAGTCGCAGTCAGTACAAATCATAATATTTGTTTCATTCGAGGTTCTATAGGTATGATGTTGTATATGATGTGAATGTATTCTAATTTCTAAGATAACAAAACATTTCAATAGAATTTCATTTTGTTAATTGATTGAATTATCTAGTGTTCTCAATATATATTTTTTTGTTTGGTGTGTTTGGTGTTGTAATTATCTAACACACTAAGACAGAAAATTTTGCTTTGCATACGTACAGCAAAAAGTTTACATTCAATATATTTCTATTGACGTCATACCACTTCGCCGTAAACACGTTTGCCTGCTATGTAATTTTAAATTATGCCCGCGCTCATAAATTATACAGTCGACCAAGGATGTTAGGTATTTCCTAGTAACAATAACCTGTACTTAAAACTTGTAATAATATTAAGTAAAAAACATTGATCAATAAAATTTTATCTATGATATGTGACATGTCCTGTCGTAATGGTATTTCTTATTTGGTCTTAGTCTCCTTATTTGAGAACAGTTTTAATAAATTGATTGTATTTTTTATTCTCGATCCATTTGTAAATTTTATTGGCATAGGCATCCTTAGTAACAATCAATTTATAGTAGTTAGTATTTTTCCCACTGTTATCATTATTCATTACGTAATAGACTATCGTAACAACAAATTGCTCTATCTCATATATATTTGTTATTACTTCACAAAAAAACATTAATCGTTTAACTAAATTGGGATTTCGAAACACTTAAGAAAAAGCGACCTTATTTCTTGCGGGCTAAGCACTACACGCTGAGCAAATGCCGGCCGGACATAAGACCAATCTAATCATATTAGTGCGGCTATGCCTTTATCAGCTTATTGTAGGCGACTTGATAGCCAGCTTCGAGGCCATCCCACGACCACCTACGCTGTTATCGATTCACTGTAACCATTTCTACAATATTACTTTAACAACGAACTATCTGAATAAATGTATGAAGATGTAAAGCGACACGTATCAAAGAGTTGGAACGATGCCTAAAACCGCGAGATTTTTTAGTATTCTAGCAAAAATGACAGGCTTTATCGGAACTGGTTCGTGAAAAATACATATTTTGCGAGTTATTTTGCGTGTTAATTGCAACACCATACGTATACGTAATGATTGAATAACTATGTATCTATAATAACGCTTTTACCAACGCGAAGGTCGACTGCATCTACGAAGTTACCAAATCAACTTTTACATTGAAATTTTATCGCCTTCAAACATATTTCACAATAACACGTAGCTACGTATGTAGCAAACAGCACTAGCATAATAAAATTTTAATGACCCCTCTCAAAGGCCTTGTAAGTTTCCAGTCTATTAAATATCATTTAAGTGTTCTGTTTTTTAACATAAATACCGATGAGCATAATTTATTATAATCTTAATGGTACCGGTATGTAAAGTAAAAACAATAAAAAACATAAAATTAAGGTCAGCGAGAAATGTTGCTACACAGTAGACACACATTCACACGAAGCGACGTGACATCACGTGACTAGACAGGTTGAATCCTGTTACTGCGACGACGATGTTCGTAGAAGTAATTATCTTTATAATAAAGGAAACCAAACTCATTAACGACACAAAAATGTAAGACTTGGTCTACTGCAAAGCAGATATCTAGGAAAATTTTACGAGATTATAAAGTCCTTATTATCTTAGACTTACCCTATGAAAGAAACTGATGTGCGGGCACTTGTAAAAGTTATTAGAAGTCACTCTTTAAAATAAATGAAAAAGATTGACTTTCCAACGCCTAAGATTTAACGCCTTTAGAACATATAAAATTGCAAGTTAAAAACTTTCGAGACGTTTCAAGCACTTTCAAAGTTACGGCAAGCGTGCGCTCAGTGCGAGCCAAAAAAATATTGTGCAACATTGAACATTCGCGGCGAAGCGCCTCGTAGGTTCAGTTTTCCTCCTTCCCCACCACTCAACATTTCTGTTCTATAAATAACTCCGCTGGCTCACGGTTGGTCCGTTTCATATGACGTCAAATCAGACAGCCAATAGCGTGGCCCCGTTATAGAGAGTCACGAGACCGCAGCATTTTCATATTGCTATACTATTATACATTGCATATATTGATGGAGCAGTCTCTCGCAACATTAAAATATACTATGTGTACAGAGGGGATTTCACTGGGGGTTTCACGTGAATGTAAACTCGAGTAACCTAATGTTTTTCTTGATGTGACTCACTATGCTGAATTGTATTGATTTAGTTGTATGAACATCGTTGTGGCTACATGGGCACATGAGCAGGAAAATATCAATACAAACAGGTTTATGGTGTGTAACCAACTTGCCCTAAACATTTAACTATCGTATAACAGTATATAACTTACAAATGGTGAATTTAATGCTAGGTCTAAAGTAAGAGATGATAACGTTTATTCTTTATTCCAAGATGATAACAAAGTGAATTCAGAAAAATCTGTACTGTCCTGGTCATATCTCCTTCATATTAATTTTATAATCTCATCGTTATTCAAGCAGAATAAAAATTAATTGCATGCAGCGGAGATACAGTGTGATTTTGATATTGAATAAAGATTAATAAACGTAAAGGTCAATTTATTAATAAAATTAAAACAGACAAAACAAGCGGACGGTAGTTCAATTACTAACTGGTTCGGCTCCGAAGTCCGAAGCCACTTTAACACTACAAGTAATTCATGGAAAATTACTATGATAACAACTTTTACAGTCCATTAATGTCCTTCAGTGGGTATTCGAAAGTAGAGCTGAGCTGAGCTACAGGCCTTATGAAACCGATCACCTTAAATATGTCCCAAAATGTGTATATGCACAAAATAATAAATTGTACTGCTAGCAGGTATTATACATCTAGTAACTAAAATATATGCAGAAAATAAAATCATAATAAATTGTAAGTACTGCTAGCAGGTATAGATACGTCATTTACTAACGCTCTAGTCTCTACCCGTGTTTTCCGGATAAAGTACCCTATATCTTAATCCTATTAATCCTAAATCCGTTTAGTAGTTTTTGTATGAAAGAGTAAAACATCCATAAAATCTTTACAAATTTAATATATTAATTAAAATGAAGGATAGTAGGAAGTAGGTTAGGTACAAGTCAATGTTATGAGAATCTATACTATTGAATCTTTCTGGGTTGAAATAGATTCTATAGAATCATCATTTGAAATATCTAAAATCTGTTAATTCATTGAACAAATATAAAGGTGCGTTTTAAATAGTACACTGAGACTGGAAAAAATTGTTGAGTTGAATATAGCAGCAGATATTTTTCTAAGTTGTAACAATGGAACAAAAAATTACACAAACAGTGACAAAGTAATAAATATAATTAGCGAATCGTAATAATGTATATGCCGGAACAAATCACACTAAATTTATACCTACAATCAAACGCAATTTTCCTAAATAGGTAGACCTGACTCATGGCCTTGCATCATTCATCATTGAGTTTATTGATCTTTTCTTCTTTCCTCTTTCGGCATTCAAGTGACTAAGGACATCAATGTCAATGAAAAAACTATATTCCAATGTTTAGTTCATGAATGTAATCCCTTATCACATTTTATAATAACCTATCATTATCACAGTAGGTAGCACATATATGTATAATTGAGTTATAAATCGCAAGTGATTCTTGGAATTGTAATCTTTTAACAAGCTTATCGTTAACGTAATCACGTTGCCGTGGTAAATTGCAGAGGCGAGAATTAATTTTTGTAGAAACATTATTATTTATATTTTTAACAGAAGTAGAAAACCGAAACAGATATAATATACTACATCTGTAGCCAAAAAACTACAGAATAAAAATAAGAGAAATCAAAACTTTAGTCAATAAAACTAAATAAACAAAAGTGACAAAACCACTATAAAGTCTGAACAAACACATATACAATTACGTTAACTAAACAGCAAACATTGGACGTCATGAAGATGACCTTAGGCGGAACAAGGAGACACATAGAAGAATTTTATTATCGACCTGTGAATGGGGTACGCCGTACGACGAGTACAGACGGCATTCACCCAACCGGAGCCTCAAACGACTCGTTGGCGAGCAGATCAGCTGAATCATCGTGATAACGATTATGATAAAATTGCAGAGCGTACAAACAAGTCCTTTGCTATCTGTTCAGCAAAATTATATTTTTCAATAAGATTGTAAGACTTCGTTTCATACATTTCAAAAGTAATACGTTGTATTCCAATATTCTGAGAAGAATTTCAATCAATGGACCCATTTCTTAACGGTGAAACACACAACACCTCGTGGTTGCAGAAAACCACATAAAACTACTCATATAATAATAATTATACTGAGTACTATATCCGTTCCTTTCTCTTTAACGAGGTCAAGTCTACCCAAACGACAGAGAAAGACACAATATGTAGGTAATACTTCCTTGGGAAAATCAGGGAAATGTTTTAATTTGTTAATGGAGTACCAATAACGATCACAAAACCACTTTTACAAATTATGGAAAAATAAGGATCACGAAAGTCATTAATGTTTTCATTGCAAGTTAAATAAAAGCTTGTAAAAAGTATGTTACGGCAATGACTCTGTTTGGATTTTAAGAGATTATGAGATTAATAACATGAGATTCATTAGCTTATGGACAAAAGAGCTTCAGAACTCAAATGACATCTTTGATCTTTCATTATTTTCATTACCATGGCCATAGTACCTACAACAAAAATATATTTGCGACAAAACTATGTTGGCATCTCAATATAGAATTATAGACAGACGTAAACGTGGGAAGGCAATAAAATTATAGAGAACAACATTTAGAAGAAGGTTAACAGACAGCCCGCACGTTTCTGTATTTTTCCGTTTTCAATTTAACCTTTGATCAGTATGTAAACAACTTCGCGTGCCTTGAGGCTAACTGAATCTAAATGAATAAATGAAATTTTATTTCAAGCCATTTTTTCAGATCTAGATTTCCTGTGATATTTTGGTTTACATTCCGATTTTTTGGGTTCTGTAGGGAAAAAAGTCTAATGGATCTAAAACTGGGAAAAATATAAAAAGAAATATATATAAGTTTATCATCAAATATCGTATCCATTTTTATTTGATTAAAACCTCTCCAACAAACGGATATACGTAGAATTTAGATACGTAATTTCGAACGGCAGAAAACGAGTTTGGATTTGGCATCGGTTCCAAGAATTCTAGAACGAGTCGGAAGGTGAAAGCGCTAAGTGCTGGGAATTTCCATGCATAAGAAAAATATTTAAATTCAAAGCCATTTGGGAGTGCTTAGGATTACGTTATTGCTTTCAAATCTAGAATTACTTTTGTTAGAACTCGCTTACAAATTCCCTATATGGAGTGATGTTGATAATAATCTAAATTTTACTAACAAAAAATAACCGACTTCAAAGTTACTCAAATACTACTTGTCAGATATCATTCAAATTTATATGGGACCACATGACAGGCACCAGCTTTCGATTAAAAAAAGAATCATCTAAATCGGTTCGCCCAGTCCAAAGTTCTGAGGTTTCAGAAAATGCAATGAAAAAACTACTATTTTTGCATGTTTTTTGCAATCTCATATGCAATCAATGGAATCCGAATTTTTTTTGCGAATATCTCTACTTTCTAATGGTATATAAAAACCTATACACTACTATGGTAAATGTTCTCAGAAAATGCAATGAAACGACTACTATTTTCGCATGTTTTTTGCAATCTCATATGCAATCAATTGAATCCGAAATTTTTTTGCGAAAATAGTTGTCGTTTCATTGCATTTTCTGAGAACATTTACCATAGTAGTGTATAGGTTTTTATATACCATTAGAAAGTAGAGATTCCAACGAACAAAAGGAATACCGACTTTTTAAAAAAATCAAATATTTTCACGTGAGATTTTTCGACTGAAAATAAGGGTGTTTTTTTGATTTAAGGTCAAAATAAGGTGAAAAAAAATATTTTTTTTGATTCAAAAAAATTACAGTATGTTAAGGACATACAAAGGTAAGTTTTCACCAAATTTCGTGAAAAACAAATATTTTTTGTAAAAGATAAAAATAAAAAACCAAAAACGTGGTTTTTTGAATTTTTCACAGAAATTGTGAGGTTATGTACGAAAGTGTAAATACAAAAGTTCTAGATCTTTTTATTACCTACAACTTTGCCATTCAACTTTTTTCAATAGGACTTGTAGTTTTTCCGGAAATCGAGATAGACCATTTTTTTCCATTAAACCCCCCCTCCCCCTCTTTTCCCGACCTCAGATCGCCCGTAATTTATTTTTCCTATAATCTTCGTTATCTAGACACGCGGAGCGTGTCAAGTCAATTTCTTAGCTAACAGAATTGACGAGCAGCACCGTGTGTAATATTACACGAACCATTTGGAGCCACTTTTGACCACCTCATAACTCAAAAACTATTCAATATAAACCTGTCAAATTTAGCTCATTTATTAAGACTTGCGAAATACATACGTCTTTCAAATTTCATAAACACATCTCAAACGGTTATTTAGATATTAACGTCCAAAAATCGAGAAATTTAACACTGACTGACCTATAGATCAAAACTATATCCAACTTCCAGGTGACCTAGAAAGTTAAAATTTGGCATGCAGATAGGTAGTCGGGTGAATACAAAGGAATAAATCTGAAAGTAGTAAATTTTTATCAATTTATGATAATTTTTCAAAAAATTGATTCTATTAGGAACACTTACTTAAAATGCCTGAAATTTAAGAGTAGCGATCAAAATTGATGACATCTGGTCATTATGTGGATTCCAAGGTGAATATATAACGAAACATATCAGTTTTAGTACTTTCTGAAGCTTTCAACGGGAGGAAGATGTTCAGTGTCCCAAGTGCCTGTGAGAAGTGCACAGCACATATACATTTACGTGAAGATTTGTGGTTCGTCAGGAGACGTTATTTCCAGTGTATTACGTCGTTTTATTTTTAATGTGTGGAAAATTATTTTTCTCTAATCTACAAGATTACACCACAAAATTTTGTATTATTTCCGTAATTATACCAGTTTAAAGTAATTCGAAGTATTGTTTCAAAATTTATTGTTGCACGATGTCATCGAACATAAACAACTTATCGGTACTAATAGTATAAAGAGGAAAGATTGTTTGTTTGCATTGAATAGGCTCCGAAACTACTAAACCGATTTGAAAAATTCCTTCACTGTTGGAAAGCTACACTATCCCCGGGTGACATAGGCTATATTATATTTTCAATAAATTAGGGATCCTTAATAAAACTCCAATAACGTAACCCAAGGTGTAAAAAAATAAGAAAACCAAAGCAAAGCGAGGGCGGTCACTCGTATCTAATAAGAGTATAGTCGACTTTCGTATTCATTACGATAGTATAATTGGGATTTAGTATTAATTATTATTTCAATATTTAGCGGACATCAATAGTGGAAGATCATTACTTATAAATAATGAAATAATAGGTACCGTATTTTGGACCACGGCGCACTAACTACAGATTTAGTTGAAGAGCACTATAACAGTTCATGTATTAAAATTAATCAGTAACGTTATGAATAAGTGCTTACTAATAATTTCTATACAAAAAGTAATGATATCCCATCAAAAACATAAATGTAAAGTGAGAGTCAATTTCAAAAAAAAAAAAGAATTGAGATCTAAATGGGTGCCAATTTCTGTGTAGAAAAGCCTAAAATTTTAGTCACAAGAACGTGTAATTCAAGCTTTACATTTGACTTGGCTAGTTTTCTTTAGTTGGCAACCAACAAACCAAATTAGAGAAGAGTGTCATAAGCCATCAACCTAACAGATTTGACGAAGCTAATTACATAGATATAATATAGCCTAGGTAGGTACGTGAAAACTAACCAAGTCAAATGTGGAGCTTGAAATACATGTTCTTGTGACTAAAATTTTAGGCTTTTCTACACAGAAATTGGCACCCATTTAGATCTCAATTCTTTTTTTTTTTGAAATTGACTCTCACTTTACATTTATGTTTTTGATGGGATATTCTCTTCCTTTTGCTATAGGTTTCATTCTACTATATTTTTTTTTTCGTTTCAAAAATTATCGGCACTGGACTACTACGTTTGTCATATTTTACAGAAACAAATTTCAAAATTTTTATAAAAATGTTTAAAATTAATTTATGAGTTCTTTTTAAGTTTTTTACAAATTGTATGGGTTTGGTTACTAGTATACACTAGTGTATACATATTTACCACTATGTAGATTATGCACTTTTATATACGTATACCATATTTATAAACTCAATTTCGCATTTTTTGCAGTGCCATTATATTACTAGGTGAGTGATATACACCGCGCATACGAGATAAAATGGAACAGAAGTTGGTTTTGATATGAAAGAAGACCTTAGGTTGGTTGGAAATTAAATCACGATATTTACATATACATAATATGTCGTGTTTAGTTTTAAAAGACGACCATTATGAGTATTCTCATAACCATAATTTGAATACTCGTTTCCGATGATTTTAAAAGAATACATGATGAAGAGATAATGTGTTTTATGTATCATAAATTTGTCTTATCATTAACTTAATCGAGAATATATTACTCAGCATTCCATAAATTATAATTTATAAGATCTGAATTTATTTTGATAAATACAATCTATGACTCAACTCAACGAAATGATGTCATGTAAACACATAACAAGAGTATAATTATTGTAAGTTTGTTCTATATAGTTTATTCCATCAGGCTATTAATTTGATGCAGTAAACCAACCGGAGGCTAGGCCACTTTGCTTGCTACATTATTGTGGGAAAATACGTAGGTATATTATTACATATTATTTAAAATGTAACGAAAGTTTTTTAATTAGGCAAGTTTACTGAATTAATCAACTTCCGTTTCTTCTTAATTTATGCTTATCACAATACATTCACTTGGCCGCACAGGCGTAAGTGGGGGTGAATAAATCTTTTTTTTGTGCATAGTAATAATTAAAAAGTTGCCAAGTGTGTTTTAATCTATAAGATTCATTATCTTCCAGTGTTGCCAACTTAATGGATTTCCCGTCAGATGTAACAGATTAGTGTTTTGTCGTGTGATTTTTACAAAATATCACTGACCATACATGGAAGTTAAATCAAAAGGTCTCTTAGACTCACCAACTTACACTGTACTATTGTCGTGGGACAATTTGTATAAAACAGTAATCCTGAGTTATCAGTCTCGAACTGACAGGTTTTTAATGTGTTTTTGTATTACATACAGGCCATTTATTATGAAGGATTATTATGAAGATTTTTTGAGTGCCCTGTGATAGGCAACAAACAGGATTCTATTTTTTAACAGACTTCAAAAATGTAGGGAATTTCTCAAATTGGGTATATTTTTTTTTGGAAATAGCTGGCAAACGAGCTGACGATCCACCTGATGTAAGTAAGTGGCAATTGTCGCCCATGAACATCAACAAGACCAAAGGCTTCACTAATGAGTTGCCGGCCAAGAAAGAAATAAGAAAAAGAAAGAAAGTAAAAACTTTGCTCTCAAGCCCAAAGCCGGAATACGACTAGTTGTTAAAGAGTCGAGAAATAATAATAGTAATAATGGTATTAATTAACAAATGAAATCAATATTACCAATAAAATCCCTCCGAGGGGCCCTACCACCAGCGAGCCATATTTAGTCGCATCTTATGACGAGGGTTAGTATTCTAAGCCACCCCAATACAGCTTTTTATGTTTGTTACTTCAGAACCCTGTTATTTACCAACCATTTGCAAAATGCTTTTTTATTTGAAAGGATATAATATCAAAAGGATATAATATCTCTAAATTTGTTTTACTTTAAAGTAGCCTTATTTCTATATCTATAATTTATAAGATATTTCGATATAGAGTCAATTTCTGTCTTCTTATCTAGATCTTTTTATTCACTGTTGGTCTGTTCAGTACTGTCTCAGTCTCCAGGATAGGGCATAAAATGTTTTTTTTTTCACATTTTTTTGTGTTCATAATTTTATTTCTGCCAGACTTTGAATTTTGGCATGTCTGTAGGTACAACAATACTACAATTATATAAAAAAACCTTTTACGATTATTGGCAACACTTATCTTCCTAACAACTGGCTCAAATGAACTGGAATGAGATTTGTAATAACAATGAATGAAGAGTTACCATATTTTGCAGTTGATGCAGTAAGTCAGTACCCTATTGACATCCAGAGATATTGTTTATTTACATAAATACCATCAGAAAGCATTACCAAAACTTTAACTCTTAATTTTGTAGTCTTTATATCTATGAATATGCAAGACAACTGTTTTCAATGTTAAGTTTTTTTTTTAAATTAGTATCCTTTGCTTTGCTAACTGACTCGGCAAACATTGTTCTGGCAGAAATGTATGGTATGAAATATACTTTACAATCTATTCTCATATCCACCAAATATACACAAAAAAATATATAAAAATTGGTCGAGCCGTTCGGGAAGTATCCAACCACAAGAAGTCTTGCCTGCTAAAAGAATTAAATTAAATAAAATATACTTAAAATACTCACATTCTGACAGGTCTTCTATTAATTGTGCCCTTAAACTTCTTTATCTTGTCCTTTCGCATACAACCGTAATACTTGGAGCACAATATCTCCTGGTTATGTGTCAATAGCTTATGTATTGTACTGTGGTGAAGAAATATTTTGTTTTGATGCAGGTACGCGTAGCTCATGTTAATCTGTCGTTACCGACTTTCTCTCTTACTGCTTTTTATCTTTCTTTTTATAATTTTTAAATATCACTGTCGGCGGTCTTCTTAACGTCCGTTAAAAAGACCAATAGAAGGAAATAAACAATTTATACCCGCCAAATTTTGAAGCTTCACATAAACTTGTAAGGAACTAATTAATAATTCCAATTTCTTAAAGTCAGGATATTTAATATGATGATATACAATAAGTTCTACGTATCGTTTCAAACTATTTGCTCTATTGTAGGGCATACACTCGTTGCCTGTTATTAAATTATTAGTCGCACGATACACTGATTCAATGTTCAGAAATTATTGGTTTATTCAAACCGACATTAATGCATTTTTGCTCAAACTGACTCATAAAAATTTGAACAGGTTCTGCTTGCAGGACAGCCGTACAAAAATTTGCGAACGCGAAATGCGAATATTCCTTTTAAATACTTGTAAGTTCGTAACTGAATGACTGCATGACAATGAAACTATTAATGGAAATGGAAACAGGAAAATGGAAATGATGAAATGAAATCAGAAATGTCAAACTCGACGACGTTCAGGCTGATGACGTCTCACGTTTCGTTGTTTCCGTTTTACTTGTGGGAATTTCTGTTTTTTATAAATCAATTAATCTTGCTACATCCATTATTAATAAATTTATTTGACTTATCTAGTAAATAATATATTTGCTTAATAAATGTGCACATTTAATTTTAAACTTGAGATATTACGGTACCATAGACCATCTATAAACTGTTTTGACAGTTTTAATGCCCGAAATACGTAAAACGGAGTCTAGTATTAGATGAATGTTGACGGTCTACACTTTTATACCTATTCAGTAAAGGTAGGTATAATTTCTCTCCCTCTCTGTCTTCCATCCGTTAGCAGAGGATGACGCAATTTTAAAGATTATGAAGCGAGAAATGTATAGAGGCCGCTAAGATAATATCATTCCCAAGCTGAATGGGTGTCATAAGAGGCGACTAAATACGGCCCGCTGGTGGTAAGGTCCCGCAAAACCCTGTAGAGGGATTGTATTGATATTTGTTACAATAGTTCATTATTGCTACTATTATTTCTCCGTGGGGTTCACCTGGATAGCTATCAACCTCCCAGCTCAGCCAAACGAATCATCGTGTTCCGGCTGGGGGCGGCAGTGGGGGCTCAAGAGCAAGTTATTTCCTACTTTTTCTTTTATCTTTCTTGACTGGCATCGCATGCCTTTGGGAGTTTGGAGTCACTTATGTCCATAGGCGACGATAGCCACTTACCATCAAGTGGATCGTCATTTCATCGGCTCATCGGCTCTTTCCATAAATAAAAAGCGGCCAAGTGCGAGTCAGACTCGCCCATGAAGGGTTCCGTAGCAGCAAGTAACATAATATAAAAGTTCTTGAAGTTCGTTGTAACTTTGATCGAGGTAAAATGCGGTTTACAATTTATGACGTATTAAAAAAAAACTACTTACTAGATCTCGTTCAAACCAATTTTCGTTGGAAGTTTTCATGGTAATGTACATCATATATTTTTTTAGTTTTATCATTCTCTTATTTTAGAAGTTACGGGGGGGGTGGGGGACACACATTTTACCACTTTGGAAGTGTCTCTCGCGCAAACTATTCAGCTTAGAAAAAAATGATATTAGAAACCTCAATATCATTTTTGAAGACCTATTCATAGATACCCCACACGTATGGGTTTGATGAAAAAAAAATTTTTGAGTTTCAGTTCTAAGTATGGGGAACCCCCAAAACTTATTGTTTTTTTTTATATTTGTGTGTGAAAATCTTAATGCGGTTCACAGAATACATCGACTTACCAAGTTTCAACAGTATAGTTCCTATAGTTTCGGAAAAAAGTGGCTGTGACATACGGACGGACGGACAGACAGACAGACAGACATGACGAATCTATAAGGGTTCCGTTTTTTGCCATTTGGCTACGGAACCCTAAAAAAACATGGCTTGTGTTATATTTTGAGCATAATATGGCAATGCATCTATGGGCAATGCATACGGCATTGGGCTTAAATAATACACTTTCCCAGGTATAATTTCCCAGGTAAAAATCTAATTTTAAACGCAAGAATAACAAAATTCAGATTACCACTTATTTATAGCAGGTTTCTCAGAATTTAAATCTATTGTATCTATCTAGGTAAAACCACAGAAGAAAATATAAGGATGTCTTATGCTTCGATGTTATGTAATTTTTATATTTTATATTCTGTTATATTTACTTCTTTGTACTATATTAACGAAGTTACACCTCGTTTACATTCAGCTCATTTGAGCAGGAAATTAAGTAGGGAAGTGGGCAGGACGAGTATGTAAACACTGGGATAGAAAGACAACCGTGACTGACTCTTAATAATGATACTGAGGTGCCTAAAGGCAAGCAAGACTGAGATACGTATTAAAGGTATTCTATAACCCGAAGTTTTTAGCGACCGGTGATGAAAATGTTAGAGGTTTCTTCTCCACATTCTACAACAGCTAAGTTCATATCCTAGTCATTAATTTAAATATTTCAGTATTTTGGTTATAATATTTAATAAAACATTGCCTAATATCACATTTGACTACCTATGTAAATAGTTGAGGTTTTGTATACTGGCATTATTGAGGGTACCTTGAAAATTTTTAAATATTCGAACTCGGCAAACTTCACTCCGTCTACAATACCTATGTTCATGGTTCATATCACTATTTTTCTGACACTAGCGCCATTCAGAAATGGCCATTATTGGAACCTCTATTTTCTGTAAACAGCTAGACACTTTTTTTTATCTTTCGCTTCAGGCTGCAAATAACCTCCTTCCACAGAGTACTTAATCACTACGTTTTACCTCCTTCTATAATACTCCATGCATAGAGTTTAACTAGTTTATGTACTCTGTGATCTCTACTTAATCTGATAATCTGTGATGGCCCGTTTAGACGCGCGCGCGAGCCACGAGACGCGCTGCGAGACGCGCTCGTACGCGCGCGTGTGAACAGCGAGCTCGCGGACCAGACCGCGGCGCGTCTCGTGGCTCGCAGGGCTCGCGTCGGGAGCGGTTTTTTGGGCGCGCGCCAAAGGGGCTCGCGCGAGAGCTCGCGCGGTGTTCACACGCGCGCGGCGCGCGCTTCATTCGACAACGTCTACTAGCGCCATACGTACGTGTTCTATTGGATTCGTATTTTTCAAAATAAAAATATGATACTGAACGTTAATACTGAATGATAATAATAATAATAACCTGAAACTACTAGTAACAAAACCTCGTATATTCAAAGCAATACTTTAACTTTAACAAAGTATACTTTTGATAAATTTGAAAATGTTGATGTTTTGTTTGTAATGAATACCAATAGCTTTTTTATTTTAAAAAGCCTAATTGTACAGAAATCTACCCATAGTACAATCTACATTGAGTATTTTGCCTATAAATCATGGTAGAAAGGTTTCACTGACTGGATGCCGATGTATTACGTCAACGTGCTCCATCCTTGAACGTTCGAACGCATCTGAACGCAGCGAGCGTGTAAACACTAGATAGCGCTCGCGCGCATAGGGGGCGTGGCTTACGGACGCGCTGCGAGACGATCCGCGAGCCGCGCGTCTAAATGAGCGGTGAGACTATGTCAAGTGATTAAGGGCGCGTTCCACTCGACGCTCATAACGCTCACAACGATCAAAATCTCATACTAATTTGATCGTTGTGAGCGTTTTGAGCGTCTAGTGGAACGCGGCCTAAGTACTCTGTGCACTATGTTTTTTAATTTATTCTGTGGGTATTTCCTTCTTGTTAAAAACATTTTAATTTTACTAATATTTTTATTCATTCATCCACCGTATGTACTGTATACCGTAAAACGGGGTGAATAGACACAACTTTGAACTTTGACTTCATTTTTATATTGTTTTTAATAGTCGAGAAGACATTTTATTGTGCTTATATTATATCTCTTAGCTGTTTTAATAGCTTTCAGTCATCTAAATTGGCATTTATTCCTCAATTACAGCACAAAATGCAAAAATATGTGTCGTTTCTATTAACCCGCACATGGGTTCAATGGACACGACGTATGGGGTGAATAGAAAAAAATGCTAGGGTTGGCAATTTCCAAAGCTTAGGTAGATACCAACCTAAATAGGTAGGTAAAATAAAAGTGTAAAGTACCTACTTTAACTACCTAATTAAGTAGTAAATGTTACATAATGGTAGAAATAAAACATAAAGTAAAAATTAAGGTTTATTTTAATCATTTACTCTTATCTACGAGATGAATTTATTATTTTGTAACAAAAAATATATATTTCAATAGGTAGCAGCCC
This sequence comes from Thymelicus sylvestris, assembly GCA_911387775.1. Classification (NCBI taxonomy): domain Eukaryota; kingdom Metazoa; phylum Arthropoda; class Insecta; order Lepidoptera; family Hesperiidae; genus Thymelicus; species Thymelicus sylvestris. The sequence continues at coordinate 12,917,587 of OU426896.1, read as the reverse complement.
TAACACATATCTTTCTAATCACCCCTTACTCGTTTCTATTGAACCCTTTCACGTGTCTATTGAACCCATACTACGTATCTATTCACCCCATACTACGTATCTATTCGCCCCTTCCCCGTGTCTATTAACCTCAATCAAAAATAACAAATGACTTGGTTTACAATTTTACAAATATTTCGAAATTTACATCACAAATGCACTTAACTTTTTATTTATCTGGGTCACAAGTAACCAACGAATGTATTAGCAAGTTGTGATGGCAAAAAACACTTCCTTTCACAATGAAAATAGTAAAGTTTTCAGGACCTCGTTTAACCTGCATTCAAAGGGCTCACTTCAAGACCTTTTTTTATTATGTTGGCCAAACCTCACGTCAATCCAGTGTTGCTATTTCAACAAAAAAAATAATGCAGATTTCAAATATCACAAATATCGGAACTTTTTTCTTTCAAAATGTTTGGCTATAGTCTGTAGATAAACTTTTTTGGTTTTGTATCTATTCACCCCTGCGATTCTATTCACCCCGTTTTACGGTACGCAATTTTCAATGTTATTATTGCAGTGACTGATTGGTTCAATTGTGTATTTCAACGTGGAACTCTGGTACATAGTCGTTTTATCAGCTGTTATTCTAGTGTAATTTATGTCGTGACATTAGTTGGTAAGGCAAGGAAGAGAAGATTTTGTAGATTCAAAGTAGATTTCAGCTGTAACGAAATGTATTTTCGTTGTATTGTGTTCTAAACAGTGGGTTTGTCACATCACCAGATTCACTAGTGTTATTAATTCGGTTGTGTGCGAGAGGTTGCGGAGGGAACTAACAGGTTTGTAGTTTGTTTTTTGCCAATCTTACTTGCTTTACGTGACCTTGTGCTTGGAATGTATAGATATATGCAGAAATTATACATTTATATCTTTTGTTAATTTACATATAATATTTTTCATTCGTTAAGGTTTTTTTCGTGTATCTTCATTTTAGCCTTCCATCCAGACCATATGAGGTACTGGCTTTGATCCATATTTATTATGATAATTGCTAGTTTGATGCATAAGCCAGTATCTTAGGTTCCCTTTTATTAAGCTGAATTTGCTTATATATTTTTTGCCAACATGTTATAAAAGTGCTTGATCAGATATATCTTACAATTCCAGCTAATAAACAATTCTATCGAAGTAGTAATAAGCAATATTTTTTTGTTGAATTATTAGTATGTTAGGTACTTAATTAAAGTTATACTTGTGTTGTAAGGTATTTGGACTGTTACTCAACATTTTGTACCTTTGCATCATAATTCATAGTAAGTGTAAATCACCTGTAGTAGACACATTCATTAAGGTAAATCAAACAATTGAAAGTATATGGTAAAGTAACATTATAGGTATTTATCATTACCAATAACTTCTTTTATATATCAGTTGTTTTTATAAATCATAGCAGGGATTTATTTTGTTTGTTTACATTACATTCAGAAAATACACATACCCTATGCCACACTACTATTGGCCATTTTGTATAAGGCATAGGGGTTAATAATATGTTTAAACAAATAAACCCTGAGAAAAAACATTTATCTGTCAGCAAAGAATAGAAGTTTTAGGGTGTAAGGAGAGCCTCATGGTGCACCCAGTTGCAGAAAAGACTTGGCTACAGCGACCACTTTAGCTGGAGGTTTTATAAATACTAACATCTCTCTAAAACCAACTGTGAAATTATTTACATGTTTCAGTCTCTATTTATTAAAGCATGTACTCTTCATTCTTTTTATTTAATTTTTTTTCTCAAAAAAAAAAATATGTTGATTATTTATTTATTTATTTATTTAAACTTTATTGAATTCATACATTGAATTACAATGGGCGGACTTAATGCCTAGTGGCATTTTCTACCAGTCAACCCTGGTGATGATGAAAAATTGTGGTAGGTGCAACAAACAAAAATTTAATCACGATGCTTTTATTTCATTACAGTATAAATAATATATATTTATACATACATACAAACATACATACATATATCCATACATACATATATACATACATACATATATACATACATACAAATATATATACATACATATACATAACATATATACAAATACATACATATCGCCGTTTATGCAGAAAGAAGACACTGCGTTCTGTTAAGGGTACGTTGCCTTGAGGAAATGCTCACGGACTCGTAATTTAAATGATTGCAAACTGGGAGCTTTTCTGATGTCCTTGGGTAGGTTGTTCCAGAGCAGTATAGCCTGAATAGCGAATGAGTAATGATAAAAACCAGTCCTGTGTGGTGGAATGTGGACCTTAAGATTAGACGAGGAGCTGAGCAATTTGTCATGCGTATCACAGACGTACTGAAAGAACTTCTTAAGATATGTAGGTGAGACTTTACTGTTCAGAACAGAAAATAGGACGTTGAGAATTCTGGAGCTACGCCTTTGTGAGTGTTCATACTGAACTCGCGGGCGCGGGCGCGGGCGCGGTCGCGGGCGCGGTGGCGGATTCGTGTTCACACTGGCCGCCAGGCGTTTGCGCGATTGTGACATGTTGTCAGAGGTTGAAAACATGGACGACGATTTTTTATTTTTAATGGAAAATTCATACCTAAAGTGGGACATGTTAAAAATGAGAATTGGTGTGCACGAAATCAATAAAAAAAGGAAACGGTATGGTGAATTCCATATTTTATATAGTGATTTGAGAGAATATCCTTCTAGATTTTATGGATATACCAGGATGACTGTCAACTGTTTTGATTACGTACTAGATTCTATAAGGAGTGAGATATCAAAAGAAGACACAAATTTTCGTAAAAGTATAAAACCCGAAGAAAGACTATTTTTAACTATAAGGTGAGTTTTAAAAACAGATTTTTCGTAGTTATTTATCATTTTTATCAGGATACATAATTACAGTAGGTAATTCGAATTCAAACAAGGTTCCTCATAATTATTTTAATTAATTAATATTATCGCAATCTTTTCTACAAAGTTAAATTTCCATAATTTGATGTGTTACATTCGTTAGTATTGTAACCATGGTAACACTGAGTCGTCGTGACACTATTCATTTCATCCATAATAATTTGTGTAATTTTATTTCTAGTACGTAATTTTTGCATAGGAGATAATTCTTTCATGTACGGTATCAAGCTTTTAAAAAATAACAGATCTTCGCAATCTTGTTCATGCCTTTCGCTACTTTGCGACAGTTTAATTTGTAATAAGTCCAACTTTTTCTTCTCCAATTCTATAAATTCCTGTCTTATATCTTGTGCACATTTACGTTTAGTGCTCGTATATTGTGTACTTGTAGATGAACCAGCTATTGACTGGGGAGTTGGAGACTGCTCATTATCATTATCATTATCATTAGAGTTTGCATCAGTAGTTTCATCTAAATTGCCTTCATTTAACTCTGGGGTAACGTCATCTTTTATAAACAGCATCATTTCAAAATATGGCCACATTGAAGTGTTTTGATCAGTTCCAGCATCACCAGAACGAGAAACCGGATTTTTTTTTAACTCTTTAAGAAATTGGTCCCGAATATTCTTCCATTTTTTTCTTAAAGCCTTTTCTGTAAAAATGAAATAATATTTAGTGTTGATGCTCTACCTAATTTTTAACCGACTTCAAAAAAAGGAGGAGGTTCTCAATTCGACTGTATTTTTTATGTTTGTTACCTCAGAACTTTCGACTGGGTGAACCGATTTTGATGATTCTTTTTTTAATCGAAAGCAGGTGCTTGTGGTCCCACATAAATTTGAACGAAATCTGACGAGTAGTTTTGGAGTAATTATGAAGTCGGTTATTTTTTGTTAGTAAAATTTGAATTATAGTATAAGTAATGAGTATAAATATATTTAAGTTTCACATTATAACTGTATTTTTTTAAATATGTTTCAGATATCTCTCCACTGGAATGGCATTTCGATCTTTAGCTTATAGCTTTCGTTTGGGTGTTAGTACAGTGTCTGAGATTGTTTATAGTACCTGTGAAGCTATTTGGAAAAAAAACTTGAATGTCCACATGCCACAGCCAACTGAAGACCAGCTTAAGATTATTTCTTCAGATTTTGAGAAAATTTGGAACTTTCCTAACTGCATTGGCAGTTTGGACGGTAAACATTGTAGAATTAAACGACCTAAAAGATCAGGATCGGCATTTTTTAACTACAAGCATTATTTCTCTATTGTTTTGCAAGCTGTGGCTGATGCGAAGAAAAGATTTTTAACTATTGAAGTGGGAGGTAGAGGAAAGCAAAGCGACGGCGGTACATTCAACGCCTCGTCCCTGAACCGGTTACTTGAAAGAGGTGCATTCAATATTCCAGAACCAAGAATATTACCCAATTCTAACATTACAGCTCCATATGTTATAGTAGCCGATGAAGCTTATCCTCTTAAAGAGTATCTAATGCGTCCATATCCTCAAAGGATACTGAATCAAGAGAGAGAAAATTTTAATAATAGATTGTCAAGAGCGAGAAAAACCGTGGAGTGTGCATTTGTAATTTTATTCAATAAATGGCGAGTTTTGTTAAAACCTATTGAAACTGATGTTAAACATGCACGCCTGATCATAAAAACCGCTTGCTTATTCCATAATATTGTAATTGATATAGATGGTCACGATTGCGATAATGAGTTAACAACTCAAACTCGGCACCAAAGGCCGGAAACTGGAAGAAACAACAATACATCAAATCGAGGTAAACAAATTCGGAATCTATTCACGAAATATTTTTGGGAGAACAATCGTTTAATATATACGTAACCGCCTTTGTAGTATCTTTTATCTGTATATTTTGTAGCCTGTCATAATATTCCTATATAAAAATGAAAAGTTTAAAATACCTATAAGAGATAAGCAGAACCTTTGTACATTATTTCTGTAATTGTTTTCCTGTAATTTTTTATGACATAAACAATAAAATAAATAAATAAATATAAATATGACAATATTTCATTTAGGTGCTCACCGTCCATATAACCAAACAATTCAGCAATTTCCTTCCATAATTTATTGAGTATGTTTTTGTTCATGTGATGCCTATGTTTACTTTGCCAAATCGGAGCCCTAGCCTGAACAGCGCTAATAAGCTCTTCTGTATTGAACGACATGATTTCACCACCGTAGAGCGAAAACTCACAAAGTCGAAAAATGCCCAGAATGAGTTATCAATGTCACTAAAACCACATTTTTTTCTCTAAATATCTGTTTAACCAGCATTTTTGTAGGTGCGTTCGTTTCCGATTTATGAAATGTGAAAAGTTGTTATCCTTTAGATCCCACAGCGAAATGAGAGTAATAACTAATTTTCTTAATTATTTTATTTTTATCGAAACTTTACGTAGCTCGGAACTAAAACTATTTATTTACACTTACTTTTTCTATTAAATTTTCAATTTCAAAATTTTTGATCTGAGCACATGATGAATTAATGAATTCATATTGTGCTATCGTTTCTAGCGACAAGTTCAAAATGGTTGAACTTACCTGACATAATCGCGCGTTCCGCCGCTAGTTCAGTGTGAACACACTCATACATTCTCATACGTTTGATATTGCCTCTAGCGGGCCGCGCGCGGTTGTCGCTAGTTTGCCCGCTACTTACACCGCACGTGCGTTTTGTATATGAACACTTTCATAGTAGTTCATATGTTTGAAATTTCGCGACCGCGCCCGCGACCGCGCCCGCGAGTCAGTATGAACAAGCACTTTGACGAATGGGTAGCCACTTTAATTGGCGACGAAATTGGGAAATGTGATCGTATTTACGCAGACCAAAAATATACCGTATGCAGTTATTAAGAAGGCGCTCCAACTTATTGAGAAGCTCTTCAGAAAGATCAGGATAACACACGTCACCATAGTCAATAATGGGGATTACGAGGGAGTGAATTAGCATGAGTTTGGTCTTCATGGGTAAGAAGTTTTTAAACCTGTATAGAGACTGCAAAGCTCCAGTAACTTTCTTACTCACCTCGCTGACTTGTACTCTCCAATTCAGTGTGCTGTCTATGTGGAGACCTAGGTTCTTGACGTTCTCGCTCAGTGGGATCCGGGTACCATTGTAAAAAATGGACGGCAATGATCCATGGTCTATCCTGCTCAACATCTGAGAGCTGCCAACGAGAATAGCTGGGCATTTTGAGGGATTAACAGCAACTCCGTAGCGATAAGACCAATCACGTAGCTTTTCCAGGTTATGATTAATTTTACAAAAGGCCTGAAGTAGTTCGCTAACGTCGGATTCCGCGTACAACTGCAAGTCGTCTGCATACATATGGTACGAACAATCAAAGGAGGAGGAGATGGAATTGATAAACAGTGAGAACAAAATAGGAGAAAGTATACCGCCTTGCGGGACGCCAGTTTCAAGGTCAGCCCATTCCGAACATACTTTCCCGTCACTAACTGCTTGCTGACGTCCGCGAATATAATTTGAGAACCACGTTAGGACCGGGGAAGAGAGGTTTAGATGTGCCAAAATGGAAATAAGGATATTATGGTCGACTGTGTTGAAAGCATTGGAAAAGTCAACCAGCACCAAAACTGTCAGTTTCTTACTGTCCAATCCTCGTCGGATGTCATCTGTGACTTTTATCAGAGCAGTAGTGGTGCTGTGACCGGAGCGAAAACCAGACTGATATTTACACAGTAGGTTATTGTCAGAGAGAAATAAGGAAAATTGCTTATGCACACAGGCTTCCAGAACTTTAGAGAGGAATGGGAGAATAGAAATCGGACGAAAGTGACTAGGATGCGTTGGGTTAGGTATTTTGGGAAGGGGGCGTACTAAAGCTTTTTTCCACAAGTTGGGATACTGTCCTGATTGAAGGGAAAAATTTATGATATGAGTTATAGCTGGGAGGAGAGAGTCAATAATGGAGACCAACATGATTCTGCTGACTTCATCAAAACCTACGGCTTTTGAGCGGATAGAGAGAATAACTTTTTTAACCTCGGCTTGACTAACCAGCGAGAATTTAAATTCTGGAATACATGGGGAATGCATGGCAGAAATTGTTGAAATCGTATTGGTACGTATCGTTGGGTTCAATGGAGAGGTAGATACAAAATGGGAATTGATAACATCTAAGGATAGCGTGGGGTTAAGGACAGGAGATCGTGGCTTACAAATACCTAGAGACTTTAGGAACTTCCAAATATTTGCTGGAGAAGTGTTAATAAGATTCTCTTGGATATATCGGCGTTTGGCGTTTCGTACCATTTGATTGCATCTGTTCCGGGCTTTTTTGAATAGTTGCCATTGCTCATCGGTGCGAAGTCTTTTGAATTTCCTAAACTCCCGATTCCTCCTAGCCATAGCCATTTTTACCCCCCTCGTTAACCAAGGCGCAGGAGGACGCTTCAATCTTACATTGTGTATTGGTGCATGAGAGTCATACAGAGTAAATACTGTGTGATTTAATGAGCCAAGTTTGTCGTCGATAGTAGACCCCTCAAAGACCGGAGACATATCTGAGTTTTTAGCATCTTCCAATAACTTCCTTACATCCATTTTTGCGTAGTTACGAACCGAGAGAATGACAGGACTACATTTTGGGGGTTTGACTCTATAAGTGGCGTATAGGAGGTCATGGCGAGAAAAGCCCGGTGCTGAGATTTGGCCGTGTCTTACAATATAGTCGGGGGAACCTGTGATAATGTGGTCAATCCAGGTATCTTCAGTATCTATGTTATGATGGGTTGCTGTTAAAGGAAGTATACAAAGATTGACTGACTCAACGATGAAGCGAAATCTTTGAGAGCGAGGTGAACCATGTAGCAAGTCAGTGTTAAAATCTCCCATTATTAAATAATGCGTGTATTGCGTTCCAATATTATCCAGAGCTGTTTCTAAGGCGGCAAAGTAGTCGATTGAAGGAGGACAATATACTACACCGAGAACAACCTTAACCCCGGAGACAGTTATTTCTAAGAAAAGGTACTCAGCAGAGGCAGTATATGTCGATGGTGACGCTATTAAAATGTAGTATTTAATCGATGAGCGTAAATAAATAGCTATCCCTCCTCCCCTTCTCCCAGTACGATCATTTCGTATTAGAGTGAAGTCTTTTATGGGATATGTTGACGAATGTAAAGATGGCTTAAGCCAGGACTCAGAAATCAGGATTGCATCTATATTATTATTTGTCGAGAATACTGTCTCTAACTCTGCGAAATGGCTAGGGATGCTTTGAGCGTTTATGTGGATGGCATTTAGATATCTGTCTTTAGAGTCACAAAATATACCAGCGAGCTGTTTTCCAAGTAAATTTAGGTTATCACCTTCATCACAGGAGGCAAAAGACGAGTCAGTGTCTGAAAAGGAGTAAAAAGATTGATCCGACATCAAAAATTAATTATTTATAATATTAAGGACAAATATATACTTGTAATAGGGTTAATTACCCAATATTAATATAATAACAATAAATTAAAGTAAGACCTAAACTATATAAAATTATATGTAATATGTAAAATATAAAAGTTACAAAATTAATTTAGTACATAAGCGTACCTGCGCCCCAGAACTTTTCACCACTCCAACCGTTGACTAAAACAAACTTAAGTTTAATTTATTAAACACTTATGATAATCGTTACATGGTATAAATGTGTAACATTTGTAGTAAAAATGTATGTTTAAATAAAAAATAAAAAGAGACTATAAATAAAAGGAATAAACAGACCTATTAAATTCAACTTCTACTCCTATTGTCCTACTTACTCCGATAAAATATTATATTACAATAAAATATTATATTACATCTGTATTACTCCATGCATTTTTTACTCTGCATACCATAAACAATAATCTTTGACCGGACTAATTGTCTAATGTCAAGTTATCAGATGCACTGTCAGTGTCACAATTTGACTATCAAAACAAAGTAAACATTTCTAAACGAAGTATCACTCCGTGTAAATAAATACGATTAGAGTTCAAAATTGTGAAAAACTTATTTCAAAAGTGAGAATGATAAAAACATGTTCAAATTATACCCACTAAACGTTGATATTATAGGTAGCAATATATAACCAAGGCGCCAAGCAAACAATGAGACACAAGTAAACAAATATAATACAATCTGCCTGAGCTATTTTTTGGAAATTGGACGTCTCGTTCTCTTGGAGTCATCAACTGGCTTCACTGCAGTTTGCTGCTTCTGTCCACTGTCAATTCTTGAAGTTGTAGTCTGGTTTTGCTGCGAAGTTTTTATCTGGCCGACCCCGACGGTGCCTGAAGTTGATTGGGGAGTTGATTCTTGTGGGAACTTAGCAATTATGGCATCCAATTCTTCGACAGCAACTACCTTCTCACGCCCCCCACCGGGGATTCTGATGTTAATAGTGCCATCCATGGTCCAAACATTCCTTAATCCGAAGTGGGTCCTGGCTCTTTTGTATACTAGTAGTCTCTCTCTTGTAAGGAACTCGGCAACTGAGATTGAAGACCCCTTTAGCTTTGTTTTGGAGTTCCATACTTCAGACTTGAGATGATGACTTTGAAAGTGGACAAGTATAAATCTGGCTCCTTGTCCAGAAGCACCGAACCTATGGCAGCGCTTTATTGCTGAGCTGGTGACATGGGGGAGACCCATTTAATTTATGATTAATTTATGCTCCTCTTACAAAAAAACCATGCTCTTACGGTCAATGTTGAGAATGTGCTGAGAACTAAGAAGGGAAGAAAGAAGTACAACAAAGAAAGAAATTCCAAGATATTAAAATGTTAAAATGTCAATGCAAGACATATACATGTCGGGAATAAGTGGTCCAGAAAAAAATAGACTCGGCGTTTATATCATTTATTTATTTATTTATTTTAGTTAGAAACTCATTGAAACGCAGGTTTTTTACTATAGTCAAAATTATCTAAGATGCCCATAATGATAGCTGCCACTTATTAATAAGAACTAACATTGTATGGGCGTCTTTGAGCGAAATAGAATATTAATTTACTTGACATGAATAGTTGAACACTTACGGACAAAGGATTTTTCCAAAATTTGTTAAAAATACTTACTCATTTGCATTGGCGTTGATTATAAATCATAGTAAACGTTATAATCTAGTAAAAATCCCATCACATCATAATTTATGCAAAATTTATTAAAAATATTTGACGTCGAAACAATGATAGATGAAGAGGCTTAAAACAAAACTGACGCAAAGTGATGTGACGGCCTGAAACCGTCTCTAAAACCAATCATAATCGATGCATTACTATAATCGGAATTTAAAAATGAAAATTGATTAATTTAATTACTTTGTTAAAAATGATTTACTTGCATTTGAATTTAAAATTAGGTACCTAAGAATACCACGACGAATAGGATGCTAACAAAGGACATTTTCCATTATGTATGGGCACTTCGCCATCCATGGACAGTGAATTGCAGATAATATATTATATGTAATTATGTAGCTAAGCTTTTTGTGTATTCAAAATATTATTATGAAACTGAGCGGATGAGTTCTTTCTATCACGATCAATCTTTCTTTCTTTTTCTATTCTTTCTTAGCCGGCAACGCATCAGTGATGCTTTTGGTTTTGCTGATGTTCACGGGCGATGACAGCAATTTACCATCAGGTGGATCGTCAGGTTGTTTACCGGCTCGGCTATTTCCATGCATATCTAGCAGCATGAGTTGTTAGGAAGAAACAAAATAATATTTTATTGGAGTCGTAAATACATAATATTGAGAATACGTGGTACGAGATATGTAGCTCAGTCGAGGTAGTTGGGAGGTACCTAAATGTTACGGTTTTTAGTTTACAATTTAATTATTGAATCGATTAGAAGGTCTTACAATTTTGAATCGATTTGTTGCAAAAATTGGTTTCTTTCGTGAACCGATTTTTTTGTACATCTCTAGTGTCACTGTGATTGCAAATGACAAATTGGGCATCTTAGTTCGCGGGGACTATACCTACTAATTTAATGCATGATTACTACCGACACGTGGCTTTGAACAAATTATTATATCACTCGAATGACTGAATCTGTATACTATATTTAGTAGTAGACAATTTGCACGGTGCTGCCATCTTCAAGTTCAGAATACACCCAAGCTAGTTCTGGCTTGACATTCCATTTTATGATTTGAAATCATTAATTTCCGACATACATAAGTAAGTCTTAATGATGCCTTTTGGAGTCACTAAATATGTGATTAGATTTGTAACTATACTGTAATATGTTTCAGCACAATGCCGCTCGTCGATGGCATAGGGGACGAAGTGGTCCAATTTTTTATTGCTGTGATTGTAGTGATTGTGGCAGTGTTGGCTTGGTTGTCTACCAATGCTCGTCCCGACAGATACCGTGCGGTGATCCAGATGCATGCTCGAGGACACCACGCTGTCACAGTTAGCATACGCACCAGTAAGTTAATAGTACTGTATTAATTATATAATTTGTGTTTACTTCACAATGCACCAATTTAAGCTTCATTGATTAATTGATTAATCCATCTTTATTATTTTATTGCCTTGATTAATTTGGAAGACGGTTGTTTGTTGTCAAAAGTGAGTTGATTTGGACTTATTTTAGAATCTATTGGTCTCCTGATGCTAGTAATTATGTGACGATGTTAATAAAAATTATAGCATAATTTCAATGCTTTCTCGTTCTTATAATGTATTAAAAGAAAATTCTTGACTTACTAATGTATCAACACAAATTCTAAATCCTTTTGCGATACGAAGATAAAATTTTGCGTACAGATTTATTTTAGGAGAGGAAACAAATTGTGATGAAATTTTCAGAATTCCAACAGGATAGGAAATAAAGAAGAAAAATTTTTTTGTATTTATGTTGACATAATTTCCGTAATGTTAATAAGTTTCTTATCACAATCTTTTAAAATCATTTATTTCCCTCAGAATAGCAAAGGGTATTTTAAATATTTTTGTTTCATAAAATTTTTAGTTTAATAGAATACTCAAACATATTTTTCTGCATTCCAGGACAGAATGCAAGTAATATTCGCACTCAAAATTCTGATGCACAGACTGCTGCAATTGAAAATGCAGGTGTGTAATGTATCCTTATTTGGAATGATGATCTGAATTGTGAGTTCTGAAAAGAAACCTAACATTCCAAAGTTCAAAACTGTCACATTTTGTTACCCAACTTTTTGAAGTGCAAATTAATTTGATAATTTGCAAAATACTTTACTGCCAAGTCTGTAGGAGTACACCACATCAACAACAAAAACAATTAGATGAAGTAAAAAGAAAGTACCTGAGTTATGCGGAAAACTTAAAAAAATACCTTTTATTTAAGTGTTTATAAAATAATATGTCGCTCATATGTACATAAAATTTCAATTGAAAATTGTTTGTTATTTATCAGATACTAGAACGGTGACTAGCACCGCTGCGAGCCAGACAGAGAACAGTGTAATACCCCTTCAAGAGATGGACAGCATCGTGGACGCCGATATGGCTATGATCAACAACAATAGGTTGCATTTCTATAGAAGGATCGAAGGTTGGATTCTAATAAATTTACTTCACACTTACTCAATAGGTAGAGATTGTGCAGTGGACATGTAATGTTTTTTGACGTGATAACGTCTATTAAAACGATGAGCGCCGGGCGCATCTATGAAAAAATGTAGCGTTCCGCGAGCGAGAGAGCCGCAAAAGCGAGAGAGAGGCACTTTGTATGTAGTTGAGTGGAGCGGGGCGGGGTGGGGCGGAGCGGAGCTTTGTCATGACGTTGTCACGTTAACGACTTTACAGACAACATTTTTTTTTAATGATACCCACTTTATAGCCCCACACTAGGATTGCCTTTGTCGCGGATGACATGGTCAACTCACATGTCCATTAGTGGCACTGTAGTATAAGTATCAGCACGTGGGGAACTCTTCCGTGAAACTACTATGCAAAGTGTTGCTAATGTCTATGAGCGGCGGTGATCACTTACTATCAGGTGACCCATCTTCTTGTTTGCCTGCTCAAAACATAAAAAAAATAGATCCAAAAGTATTTCATCACAAATTAACGCGAGTGAAACCGCAGAGCGTACAGCTAGTAGTAGTATAAAAATAATAGAGAATAACGTTATCATTAGAACATTAAAGATATTTGTTTTTTGTTCATCTCCTGTGAAGTTTACTTTTTAGGGTTCCGTAGCCAAATGGCAAAAAACGGAACCCTTATAGATTCGTCATGTCTGTCTGTCTGTCTGTCTGTCTGTCCGTCCGTATGTCACAGCCACTTTCCTCCGAAACTATAAGAACTACACTGTTAAAACTTGGTAAGTAGATGTATTCTGTGAACCGCATTAAGATTTTCACACAAAAATAGAAAAAAAAACAATAAATTTTGGGGGTTCCCCATACTTAGAACTGAAACTCAAAAAATTTTTTTTCATCAAACCCATACGTGTGGGGGTATCTATGAATAGGTCTTCAAAAATGATATTGAGGTTTGTAATATAATTTTTTTCTAAACTGAATAGTTTGCGCGAGAGACACTTCCAAAGTGGAAAAATGTGTGTCCCCCCCCCCCCCCCCCCGTAACTTCTAAAATAAGAGAATGATAAAACTAAAAAAAATATATGATGTATATTACCATGCAAACTTCCAACGAAAATTGGTTTGAACGAGATCTAGTTAGTAGTTTTTTTTTAATACGTCATAAATCGTAAACCGCAATTTACCTCGATCAAAGTTACAACGAACTTCAAGAACTTTTATATTATGTTACTTGTTGCTACGGAACTTTACCCGTCTTTAACTTTACTTTAACCGTCGAACCCTTGTGTTGTCTCCTCCAGGTCCGGCGGCTACACCAGGCACGGAGGAGACGGAGACGACGAGTGAAGCGTCGGAGTCGGTGGAGCAGGAGTCGGAGCCGGCCAGCCACGCGCAGATCCGGGAGATGGACAGCATCGTCAGCGCGATGGAGGCTGACCTCGTTGATGCTAACGGCACGGGAGATGGCGCTGATACTAATGGTAAATAATACATATAAGATGTAGTTGTGTTAACCAATGAAGTAGTCGCCAATGACATAGAATGGTTTGCTTGCAGTGTTAATAAGCCTGTTTTCGTCTTAAATGATGCATAGTGTCTCATGTGTAATGATAACTTCCCTTGATGGGCCTTTCTTACCCTAGTTCGAGTTTACATATAATGTGCACGCACCTTTGCGAAAAGCTGGTTCATTAAAAAAATGACGTGCATAAGTGTATCAATCATACCTACATTAATAAATGATTCTGAATTTGAATGTTAATTTGTAACAGTACGTATGTCATTAATTTGTGATCCATGATTTAATTTTAGGTGCCAGTTCAACAGAAAGCAATGACAGTGCAACTGATGTTAAAAAGGAGGATAAAATAGACAGCATTGTTTCCAACGAGGTACAGTCGGAACCAGCTCCGAGCACCACCAACACAGTGCCAGAAGTTAATGACCAGAGGAAAATTCTCATAAAGCTGAAGTACATCAATGACACGCTCAAAGAAGTCGAGGGCAGCCTTGATGAACCACTGAAGGACTTCAAATGGTAATTATTCATTTTGGAAGTTACATAAAATTCTGTGTTGTCTTTGAAAAGGTTAGGAAATCGCTAAATGTGAGTAGGACTTGCACACAAACATTTCCATATCACTGTGCAGTATTTAACACGTTATACTTTTTACGGTTCTTCAGGTTTTACTTTTTAACCGACTTCAAAACAAGGAGGAGGTTCTCAATTCGACTGTTTTTTTTTCTTGTTTGTTACCTCCGAACTTTCGACTGGGTGAACCGATTTTAATGATTCTTTTTTTAATCGAAGTCTGGTGGTTGTCATGTGGTCCCACTTAAATTTGAGGTAGATCTAACGAGTAGTTTTTGAGTTATTTTGAAACCAGTTTTTTTTCTTGGTAAAATTCAGATTATTAAACTATTAACTTGTGTACAAATATTATAAAGAGGAAAGATTTGATTGTTTGCATAGAATAGGATCCGAAACTAGTGAACCGATTTGAAAAATTCTTTTACTGTTGGGAAGATACACTATCCCCGGGTGACAGGCTATATTATATTTTCGAAAAAAATAGGGATCCTTAATAAAACTCCAATAATTTAATCCAAGGTGTAAAAAAATAAGAAAACCGAAGCAAAGCGAGGGCGGTTACTCGTTTTTCATATCTTGAGTACGCTATCCGACTGTCCGCAGCCGTCATTTCTCCGCGGAGCTGAGCTCGTCGCGGCGCGTGCGGCTGATCTTCAACGGGCGCGTGCTGGGCGACGAGGCCGCCACACTGCGCGCGTGCGGGCTGCACCACCGCGCCGTCGTGCACTGCCTCGTGCAGCCCACGCGGCAGCCGCACGCGCAGGTATTACATTATACATATACAGGATGATTTTTTCAAGTGATGATATATAGGATGAAAAATTCATTCTGTAAATCATGCCCTTACTATAGTGCGTCGGATAATGGCTGGCTGGCTTCAACCCATTAATGGCCCACTACTGGGCACGGGTCTCTCCTCTTGAGGAGGCCTAGAGCATACTCCACCACGCTGCTCCAGTGCGGATTGGTGGAGGGGTTAGTGGCCAACCCAAGTGTCGGAAGTTTTCAAACCGCCCGAGGGCCTCCGACATGGCTTAACGACTGTTATCTTATGATAACAACCGGGACCGACGGCTTTACGTGCCCTCCGAAGCACGGAAACGCTCAAGAAATTTTTGCCACTAGCGGTCACCCATCCAACTACCGACCGCGCCCGCTGTTGCTTAACTTTGTCGATCACATAGGATCGACGCAAGCCGCCGGGCTATGAGCGCGTCGGATAATACATGTCTTTTAAACACTTATCTGAAATAGGGTAAGTCGGGGTAAGATATGACAAGTAAGACAAATACTACTGGAAATTATATGTATGTCATTTTGTATCCTAACTTACTCTATTACAGATAATAAGTATATTTAAAATACAAAAAATGTTTGTATGGATGTCCTTTATAGACTCTAAAACCATCCAACTGATATGCCTCAAAATGGTTTAATTTTGTACGGATGTCCTTCATAGACTCTGAAACCATTGAACCAATATGCCTCAAAATGGTTTTATTTGAAAGGAAATAATCCGAAGATGATATGAGACCACTTAAACAATTCATTAGGCACATTCGGTCCATCGATAGTCGATTTTCC
Source organism: Thymelicus sylvestris (assembly GCA_911387775.1). Taxonomy (NCBI): domain Eukaryota; kingdom Metazoa; phylum Arthropoda; class Insecta; order Lepidoptera; family Hesperiidae; genus Thymelicus; species Thymelicus sylvestris. The sequence continues at coordinate 12,901,402 of OU426896.1, read as the reverse complement.
ACTTTTCCCGTACAACAATTTGAAGATAATAAAGTAAAGATGGCGCATCAACGTCAACGTCAATACAAAAGCTGATCTGTCATTGTCATCAGATTTTTTTAAGCGTAGTGTAACACGCCGGGTATCCACTAGCAGATAAAAGTGTTACAGTTGACACTATCTGATTTTTGAAAATTTATTATGATTTGACATGTCTGCACGTTTATTCAACAAACTATATAATTAGTTGATTTTGATTAATTATAGACATCACCATGTATCACCATCATCAATATTTGTATTCACCAGCCGCAAGCAACAGTGGAGCACACGGGCGTGATGCACGAGCTGGTGACGGAGATGGTGAACCCCGAGCGCTACTGGGACCTCGAGAACATCCTCATGACGCTCGTCTCGCTCGCACTCACCATCGTCTGGTTCTTCAGGTATGTGTGTCTCGCTCGCACTCACTGTCGTCTGGTTCTTCAGGTATGTGTTGCTAGCAGAGTATAAACCGACACCGCTAACACGATTGATGTCCCAATGAATTGGCGCCAATGGACTTCAATTTTCAATGGATTCGTTCGATTTTGAAAGGAGAACGGGGCTCAATTTTGAAAATAGAACCACCCGGCGGGACACACACCCTACGTTCCACTAGACGATCACAACGATCACGCTCACGACCGCGGTTTTTCCTGTTCCACTAGCTTGTGAGCGTTACAATCATACACCCAAGTGGAACGGGCACTTCGACCCACCCCGTGAGGTGGGTTGTTTTGAGCGTGCCGTGAACTGCCGTGAGCGAAATTAATGACGTCATCAATGACGTTTTCACCGCGACCATGACGACCGTGGTCGCCATCTGGAACGCGTTTTGATCGTTGTGAGCGTCTACTGGAACGCAGCCACATTTTGTTCGAGATGTCAGCTGTACTATGGCCGCGTTCCACTAAACGCTCAAAACGCTCACAACGATCAAATTATTATGATATTTTGATCATTGTGAGCGTTGTGAGCGTCTAGTGGAACGCGCCCTATGACATTATACGTCAATGGTTGCTAGCAGATATAATTATGATTTGAGTCTGTGGTATTTTAGCTTCTAAACGAATGACTGATTCTGATGCGGTTTTGTTGGAAAATTGACGTCATTGAGATGGTTCTTGGCCACAATTTATGAAGATATGTTCAGGCGTTTCAACGTCATCAGCTCTGACTGCCAGGTTATTTTTAATGGACAAACTTTTTAAAACTTGACAAATAATATTATCTTTTTCAGGTGCGAGTACTCGAACATGTTCACGGCGAGCGCCAGTGTGGCGTTGTTCGGGCTCACGGTGTTCTACAGCGTGGCGATATTCGGCCTCTACCTCTCCGATGCATTCCACTTTGATCGCCGGCCGACGCCCGCGCCCGCGCCAGCGCCCCCTGCCGACCCCGCGCAGACCAACTAGCGTGACGTCAGCTCTGGACAGTAATGGAACGGGTATGGGCGGTATCTTATTCGGTAGGAGTGTGTCTAATCGGGTTTGAGCGTGTTAGCTTATAGCCCATTTTCTTAAACGAGTTGTAAAACTTTTGGTTTATGGAGGTGAATGATGTCATAACTATGGTTCAGCTTTCATCGACGTAGCAAGTTGGTTTTGAGTGGGCTTATGAGCGCTGTGATATTTTCCTTCGGTGACTGTTTTATTTTGAATTAGTTACAAAAAATCCTAACTCTTCTTACTCATAAGGAATTGCAATAATAATAAAAAATTGCAATAATAGTAAAATTATGTGGATCACGTTGAGGCGTTCCTCCACTGTTCGGTTCTCGCGTAGTTTTCTACCGCGCACGTGTAAACTGTGGAACGAACTTCCTGCATCAGTGTTCCCTGCAAGCTATGACACGGGGTCTTTCAAGAAGCGGGTCTATTGTTTACTTCGAGGCCGGCAACGCATTGGTGACGGTGATCACTTACCATCAGGTGACCCGTCGGCTCATTGGCTTGCTAAAGGCATAGAAAAAAATTGTATGGACTATTTTAAGTACGTAAAAATATTGAATTCTTACATTTTAATAGTTTGGTGCTGTTGTAGTGCTTACGTTTTATTATTCATTTGTATTAATTTAAAGAAATGTGACGATGCCAACATCGCCGAAATTAAATATCACTGCACAATACCGTAAATGGTAAATTTAATAAAACAAATATTCTAAAAACAGTCTGTATTTACCGCTTAATTTATTTTTAAGGTATCAGATAAATGGGTAATCTAAGTAACAAATAAATAAAATTAATGTGTCTGTCTTAATATTAATACAAATATCTAGAGTGCAATAATATACTATTAAGTCTAGGTAATTGTATTGAAAATTCTTGTCTGCCTTTTTTTAGAATACCTTTAGATGGCTGGTTTGTTCTTGAAACTATCAAGCCGTTGTAGGGAGTAATTTCATGTTTGTGGTATTATGGCTATAGGGTATTTCATCATTATGTAAATTGCTACCCATACCGGGCTAAAATTAGAGGCGTTCGGTTGTGGCCTAAATAATGAGACACAGTAATGGGATTTGTTATTACATTTATCTTACATTGCGTTAAAAACGGAAATCAATTAGATACGGAGTCATGATGATTTACATCTGTAGATTATTAAAGAAATGAATAATTCAGATTGTATTAGTGGTGATGTACATGCAGCTTCTAAAAGAATGTAAGTTATGTGAAAGATTACTTTTGTTAGTGAAATTTAGGAGCGATTAGGTCGGGTTCAGTAGATTTAATATTTTTGTTCTGACCATCTCAAATAAAGTACTTAAGTAAATGCAGAAAACATTCAATGCCAAATTTGTTGGACCATTACTATTGATAGTGCAGTCTTCAAGCTATATTGTAGTTTTTCTGTAATAGGTGAGCTAAGCGTTTTTTCTGTACCGTAAAATGGGGTGAATGGAGTTGAGACACAACTTTCAAATTCTTCACATGATTTAATTGTATATTTTGTATGCAAGCTGTATTTAAGTCATTGTGGAAATGTGAGTCGCCTTGGTAATTTGCCAAATAGAATACAAATAGGAAAAAGTAGCCGTTTTCTATTTACCTGGAAGCTGGAGTCAAAAGACACGACCGAGGGGTGAATAGAGAAAAAACGCTAGGGATGTCACAATTTTATGTTTGTTTTTCAATAAAAACTATTTTTTTAAATAGAATATTAATTTGTAATTGTTAACCTATATCGCACATTAAATCAGTTATTCTATTATAACATTTTGTTTTAACATATCGTTAGGATTTTTATAATCAAGCCATTTAATAATTCTAGGAAGCTAGACAAGACGTGTAATAATAATAAAAAAAATAAGCTCTAAATTCTAACATAAACTATAAAATTCTATATAATAAAAACAACCTATCCTTTTTTTGGTAAACAATGTTAGGTTTAATGTAATTGGTAACGTATATTATAGATAGTCATACATAAGCAGACCATAGACCAACTACAGAGAACTTTAACAAATTCCCAGATCGGTTTCTTTCACCCCATTTTACGGTAATATTAAGTCATCTTCTGCTTACAGTAATAGGTACTTATAAACCAGTTTCTGTACTCTTAATTCAATATAAGATCTAAGTCTTCTATCTATTCGGAATCTTATAAATAATATATAATACTTTTATAAAATCTCAAGTACCTACGTCACTTTTGTATCAGTTGTTTAAAGAGATTGTCATAGGCTCAGATTAAAGAAAGGGTCATAGGATTTCTCGACGAAAAGTATGTAAATAATGATAGTGATGTAACCATTTTATATTTATTTAGGATTAAGATAATTATAAATTTTTCATAAGATTATCGTCTTCTACTTTTGAAATTTACGCAAACACAGCTTGAGGATTGTGTAGTCATTGTTTTTGTGAAATATTTTTTATGCTTCTGTCATATTGTTATTTATTTTTAAGGATATAAAATATTACATTTATTACGATTATCATTTTTTTTCTCCTCTCCAACAGTAATCATTAACTTTTTTATATGACCCCTTTAACCGCCTAGGTTGGATTAATTCGAAAAACAACTGACAACTTCAAAAAAACTGACGATAATTTGTTTGTTGTAGCGCCTGAGTAAGCGCCTAAAGGCGATCACTTGGTTTACGCGTAAATACTTAAATAATGCACAATGTCTACTATTCACTTTCTACAGGCGCTAAACAAATTTGTCAGTTTTTTGCGTTTAAGGTAAGATTTTTTTTTTCGAAAAAGTTTGCGATGTTAACTCAAAATCGCCAAAAAGTGAGTTACTAGATTGCATTGATTGAGAGTAGTTTATTAACTACTCTAATTGCATTGTGTAGCTCATGCTTGTGTGCTCAGATGGAATAAAAGGCAGATAACGTCGTTCGAATATGACGTAAGCCTACCACGAATAATACAAAATAAAAAACTAATACAATCTCGTGTCACTACTAAAGAAAGCATCAAATTGCATGAACGTCGCAATTGTCAAAATTTATTAAATAATTTTATCAGTTAAAATGCCGTCTTGCATTTTTAAACTATGTAAAAGTAGTTCGCAAAATCAAAGAAAAGAAGATGGAATGTCTTTTCAGAGGTGTCTGTTCATTATTTTATTATTTATTTATAATAATATTTTTGCGGTTTACTCGGAACACAAAACCTCGACAATTATTCATTTCTATACCAGCTTTATGTGAAAATCGGTTACCCTAAATTTGGGGAAATATGCATGAGCTATTTGAACAGTGGTCGATTTATAAATTTACATAGAAAATTTTTTATTAAAAAAGTAAATATTTGTATTTATTTAAACCTAAAAATCAGGAAATACAGCCAATACATAAACACCTAACGCTGGGATATTATAAACACAAGATAGATAGTACAAAGGCTTAGAGGGATAAAATTAGCATTTTAAAACATTTTACTATGCAAACCGGGTTAATTGAAAATGTCACGTTTGCCCACGATAATATGCATGATTGAAAGAAAATATTATGTTATATTTTAGTTTCTGTTTTTAGTTTAGCCTACTCACTAAAATGATTTCAATTATAATTTTGCAGATTGCCGACAGATGCTATTACAAGAGAAAAAAAATGCACTTTGCTTCGTCTTTTATTATGCGTACCACAAAGGACTGAAATTAATTGTCCGCGTGGATGTTCCCGTCAGATTATAATGTGGGTGTCTTCAAGTCAAGAGTGAATAGGCTTCTACTAAGTTAGTGTGCTTTACCATCCACGATTTCATTACCGCTTACCATCCCAGGTGGTTTTGTGATCAAACACTAACTTATTCTGCATAAAAAAAGTCCATAGGTTAATTAAAACAATTAAATATATTGAAGTATTATTTTATATTAAAAGAACATTTACATATATTTTGATAAGTGTACTTTTTGATAACTAGTGATGAAATTAAAATCAATTATGATTATCACATATAATACAACTTAAATTTTTGACTGTTTTTCTATGCATTTGTTCCACCTTATCTCAGGAACGGCTTAATAAAAGATTCGGTTTTCACTGACGTATTCTAATGAGCTTGTGTAACATTAATTAAATTTTAATGTTTGTTTTATTTGAATCGGTTCACAAATAAAAAAATCACGACAATTTAAAGAATACCATCCCTACATTTATCGACTGTGGGCTTACCGAAGCGAAGCAAGGGCGTTCACTAGTAATAAATAATTTGCCAAAATTTAATTGTGCATAATGTGTTAAGTTGGAAATATGTCAAACAACATTTACAAACTTGCAGGAGATTGTGACTTTTCACTTGGCATCCTCACACACACAAAGAATTACGTGTCCATACGGTGCCACTGCTAGTTGACATTAAGGTTGTCACGCACACATAGCGAAAAAGTGACTTCACGTCATTCGTTAGATTTCTTTGCGAATGTTCCATCTGCCTTTTATTCCATCTGAGCTTGTGTGTTGCAAACTCACATCTGTATCATGTGTGCGTTACCCAGCCAGTTCCGATTTCGTCATTTAAATTATTTATTCCTGGTCCATAAATTGCATCATTATATTGATAAAAAGGTGCGAAATAAAGGTTACTGAAGATGTAAAACTACAGTAATTGTTTTTAATTCGTTTATTTTTCAATATTATATATTTTATACAAAGTATGCTTAAATGTATTTCAATCTTAACAATATTTCTTACCCACATACGAATCAGCCAGTGTACCAATCTGAAAAAGTAATACAAAAAATGTTCAATATTTATACTGCTAAGCTATAAGTAGAGAACACTCAACTCAGGTAACATAAATGACAATGTATCCCATTGGATTGAGGTTTACTGAAATTTTAATTACAATAACCTCACCTAAACGAGACTTTTCTATTTCCAAATTCATATTTTCATCAACAAGATATATTGAGGAAAAACAAATAAAAATTTGGAGGACAAATAAAGATATTTTTTTACCTAATATAATTCGCCAAGCGTCGGCTCTATAGGGCACCGATGTGCACGAATCTGGAACAAATGCAAGAGCTGTAAAATCCCATAAAACTGATGTGTATATTAAAAAAATTAATAAAAAACATCAGCCATCCAAGGAAGTTTAAAATGCGTGGTAATCATGGTTGCGCATTCATATAGCATTATATCATCATTTTATTTAGATGTCAATGAATTATTACATTTGTTTCAGTAAACAAATTACCTTTTGTCTCCATTAAATCCGAATATGTAGTGGCATCAGTACTCTGCACCATTGTTTACAGTGATCTGGAAAGGAAATGAGGGCTTTAAATTTATATTAGAGATTTTGCACAACCAAATTTTTTTTAATAAATATTCAGAAAAACCGGTAGGTGAGTGTTCAGCAAAACCTTTCAGATTGGTGCATGACAAAATGTTCATCATGATATTATTATAAAGACAAATGATACAAATATTATATTTCATATTTACCTTGTTTTGATTATCATATCCAACTGTTTGCAGAAATTATAGTTCAGTCTACCTGAAAAAAAAAAAAAAACTAAACTAACTGGTCGTTCTGCTCATTATAAAATACTAACAAGATGCAATTTAAGACATACTCACAATTTCACCACTTTCAAGGGAAATTTTACTAATGTTATAAAAAGAAACCATAAACTGGTTGTTAAAATTTATTTGAGTCACTGGTTTTCCATCTGATAGCAAAGCATAACAAATAGAAAGTCAGTGACTAAAAAGATTAAATCTATCGCTTCCTGTGAAGTTGCAGTGTGTTGCGTCTTATCCAGGCGGCGCGGCGCGAGCCTCCCTTGGTTTGTGAGAAACGATGGCCTTTGCCAAGACCGCGGGAGCTTCGCCCTGCTGATGTGAGACCGCGCATTTCACGATGCTTGTGCACCGCATTCACTATCCAGTTGATCTTGGGATCACGGCGGATTGCCTGCACAAATTTAAGTCTTTAGAATACAAAGATTAATAAAATTTATTTATATTAAACTAGTAGTTCATCAGTTGTAAGGATGGATAAGGTTACAGCATAGTTTCTCAGAGTGGTGCATGATATTTTCATCATTAAAATGGGTTTTTATTAAAATGTTTTTGACTTTGTAATAAATTGTAAAATTATACAGTATAATTATTTAATGAAATAACAATGAAATTGAATATTCCCAAGAAAGAATTAAACAAGTTGTCAACAACATAATCAAATTATTCAACTGAATAATCAAGTTATAAGATAGCAGAGATTCTTACCTTGTGAGAAGGATCAATGAGGATGACCTCAAAGTACTTGTAGGAAGAGTCCTGGGCTACCCAGTACGAGTTGAGAACACGCAGACCACCACAGCGGCGACCCACACGTTCCTGAGGAGGACATCACTTTTATTATTCACAATAATATTAAATACTAATTGGCAAATTTCTGATAGTTTAATCACATTCAATTTGCAGATTATTTTTATGTAGAGTTCAATTTGTGAAAAATTGCTACTTGGTGTATCTAGGTTCCATAATAACATATTTAGTTACAAGAGTTTCTTCTCTGATTAATAATTCGAAATTCATAAGTCTAAAGTAAAAAACTAACCTCAGCGATAGACTGCAAGTTGCGTGTAGGCTTCAGTTGGTTGACTCCGTGGCTCTTGGGTTTGCCGTAGGTGGCTCCCTTAGCGACCGGGCGCTTGCGGCCTCCACGACGTACACGGATTCTGAAGATCACATAACCTGAAACAAAGTTGACAATACTAACCACGAGGATTCATATACCTTATAAGATGTACGATGAAGTGTTTAGAAGGATTTTATTGACTATTAAAGTTAGAACCGGTGTCTGTAAGCACGTGTTTTTTTTTTTTTTTGATAGATTTTACATACCTTGCTTAGCGCGGTATCCCAATCTTCTAGCCTTATCAGGCCTAGTGGGTCTTGGAGCACGGTGCATACGAGTCAACTGGCGATATTGCCAGACCCTCACGCGCAACAGAAATCGCATAACATCGCTCAGCTTTTTGCGATACAATTCCTGAATATATCGGTACGCGCCCATCTTGGCAAGCCTGTGGCAGACCTAGCAACAAAATCAATACACATTGATCAGAAGTCACATCATCGGTCTGGCCACAAATAGAGCGACTCCAAACCAGTCAAGAACATGTCAAGTTTCTGTAATGTGAATATCCATCATTAGCACATTATCATAACAAAATACACAATTAATATTACAGCAGGGACAGTTCTAACAACGATTGTAATAAAAAATATCACTTAATTATCACAATGAGATAGATTTTTAAAGATAAATATTCCACGTACGTCTCGCGTTGCTCACAGGTAAACCGGAAAAGAAGTTTAGTCAATGACTGAAGTACTGTCAATATATTAGACTGAGTTTGACGTTTGTTTGACACATGACAGCTTGATCATGATCATACCGGTTTTTGAACGAAGTTAACGGCCTTAGACATAGTTAATACGGCCTAAACATTAACTTAACACCAATTTTTTATTTTTCTATGCCATGTTTCCATTTCTTTAGATAAAATATTATTTAAATAAATTCAATAGATAAAAATTATAAATGATGCGAAGAAGATGCGATATAGAGCGTATCAAATAAATATGTTTTGTATTTGTATTTATTTATTGCTTTCATGTACCTATATACATTTACAGATGTTACAAATAATTTTAAAACATACATGAGCCCAATGAATTGGTATTGCAATTTAAGTAAGTGAGTGGGTCATTTTAAACAGTTAGTTTGCTTATAATTATACAATATCAATCAATATACAAAGGACCTAAAACTAAAAACCTTAAAAAAAATATAATACAATAATTAAAATATATTATTATTAAAAGGAGTCCCTTTAGGCAAGGTTCCGAAGATACTGGCAGCATTCCCCCTTTGAATAGCTATACTAATTCTTTGTCCGAGGTAGCTGCCATCTCTTCGGTCTCCTGTGACGTCGACTAACCTTTTTGTTATTTCCTTAAAAAGCCTTAAAGCGCTAGGACCCCACGGACCAAGGGTCTCGACACCGAATGGGACAAAGTCATATTCGGAGCCTAGACCCCTGTATTTGCATGCCTTAACTTTTTCAGCCGCACCAACTCTGATGTTGGTTCCATGTAGATGGGAAGGGGCCAGCGTGTCTGAACAGGTTGCATCCCATACCAGCACCCGGCCCATCTTCCATGGAATCAAACTCATACCGTCCGGTCTCTTGCCATCGTCTCTTGCAATACCAGTCGGCTCAAGTATACTTGGCACGTTGACGGTGGCAAAGGACCGGCGTATGATATCGTTAAGTGTGGCATGTCTCGAGAAGCGGCCTGCACTTTTTTGGCATGACAGTCCGTGATGTCCTAGCTTGTCGACATCACTGCCACAGGGACATTTGTGAGGAGCGCAGACCGGAACCCCAAGCCGTAGACAGGTTGCGATTCGGAGCGTGTCAGGCTCAAGAAATGTTCCTGTATTTGACGAAGGGTACGCCTGAAGCCAGTAGCCGGCCTCATGCGCACCCACGGCCAAAAGCCTAGCACGCGCCGAACCTGTACTACAGCTCAAAAGATATTAATCTATTAATTTGCAATGTGAAACAATTTTTTAGTCTTATTATTAATATATAAAAATTTCAAGTGATTATTCCAAATTATTAATTATGTAATGTCAAATGAGTGTCAACTAATATCAATCTAAATTATTAATATACAATGTCAAGCAATGTATCGAACAATTTCAATTTATATAGTATTAAATATAACAATACAGTACTCGTACAATTGTCTACGGAAATACATTAAAATGGAATGGAATACACGCACCCTTTTGTCTTCTTGATTTGGTAACTAAGTACTAGATCACTCCGAAGATCTCGTCTAATTCATAATAACATTTGGTTTTAAGGAAATCTTTCAATGCATTTTTAAACGGTGTTAGTTCAGTAAGGCTTTTAATTTTGTCGGGTAGTTTATTATAAATTTTTATTACCATGCTTTATGGACCTTTTTGGTACATCTTTAGTTTAGCTATAGGTATTACTAGTTTATGTTTAGACCTACTTTGATATCTACGTGGTTCGTCATTTACTTCGCTAAATAGGGTTGGGTACTTTTTTACAAAGAGGGCAGCTTCCAAAATTATGTTTTGTGAAGTATGGCTTGCATGTGGCTCGTCCATTTATGTTTATCAATGCTCTAATGCACTTTTTTTGGGTGACAAATAAATCTTGCGCGTCTACGCTGTTTCCCCATAATACTATACCATATGCTACATATACATATATATATGTTATATTACTATATGTTACATTACTCAATCAAAATTGATTTCAAAATCTCCAATCGTCAATATCATTTCTACACAAAATCATTCCCATTCACAAAAAAAAACAAATAGGAATGATAAACATAGTAATGATGATTTTTTTCTCTTTCTCAAAACTCATTTTAATAATCATTAATTTAAGAACTCTTTGTGCCATTGAAAATCATGTTTCTATTACACATACATGTAATAAAATAAATGTCTAATTAAATAACGCATAAACATTCATACTGTGTCGCGGGTGGCATGGACGACACTTAAAACACATCACAATAACACCCACGACCCGAGTACAAATATTTATCTGTCACATAAATATATGCTCCGGCCGCGATTCGAACCCGGGACCCATCGCTTCGCAGGCTACTACAGGCTTTGCTACCAACTAAGCTACAGGGTCGTCATATGTATAATTGTTATCAAAATGTATAATAATTTATACTTACCTTGTAAATTCAGTAAATTGTGTTGATTCAAAATCGGTACAAAATATTGCACGTCTTTTTTTTTTTTTCGTGAATAAAAGTTGTTTCTCAATGCAGCAGTAAAAAGTTGGCCTGTTTTGCATTTTACAATGGACCAGACGAGGAAATACGATGGGTAGGTATAATACTTTAAAGCGTAGCCCAAAAAACATTTGAGAATTATAATGTTTGGAGTATAGAGGGTAGCTAATGGCAATCACGTATTTTAATTTCACTATAGAAATAAATAAACACTATTAAAATTTAATTTTCACATTCATAATTTATGGAAAATTATAGGACAACGACCGCCGGTTACACAACCATTTTTAAAACATACGATACTACAGAGTTTTTTCTGATTTCTAAACGAAAACAACGGACGGACATATTTAACGTAAGTAACTGCAGCAGACGCCATCTTGAAAGCGTAGTTGTTTTCTTGTCATGTTTACGTTGTGTAGTGTTCGAAAAGGGAAATTTATTATCTCTGATATCAAATTTAGGTAAAATTTGCAGTTTCAATGTAGGTTTTTTGCATATACAACAAATAAAGTCTATATTAGTAGTTATTACCGTCAGTTTTTGGTACAAAAATCGTAATAATGAGAATATAGAATAGGCGCCAAATTACACATAGTCGTTCTTACTTATTTATTATTAATTGGTTGAGGGTGCATGGTGATTATTATTCTATAAAAAGCGGCATAATAACTAAAGAAAGGCTTCTTTATTTCCAGAAGAACGTTGATGTAATTGACCGGATATAGTGGACTGTCAAAATGTTTTACGCACATTTTGTGCTGGCCAAGAAGGGCCCGCTGGCCAAGATCTGGCTAGCGGCGCACTGGGATAAGAAATTAACAAAGGCTCATGTGTTTGAGACAAATATTGAGAAGTCTGTTGATGGCATCCTGAAGCCCAAAGTAAAAATGGCCTTGAGGACCTCTGGCCATCTGTTGCTTGGAGTCGTGAGGATCTACTCCAGGAAGGCCAAATATTTGCTGCAGGACTGCAATGAAGCATTTGTTAAGATCAAGGTTTGTGTAGTTTTCTTGCCTATTCCAGAATACAAACAACATTGTTGTAGTTTAAGATGTCCGAATACCATTTTGGTTATTCAGCTGTTATTGCTATTCATTATATAGATTTAATAGTTTCTAAATTTATACATTTAGGTAGTACATGAAGATTGCTACACTATTTGATAATGTTATTGCACATGAGAAAGTTAGATGTATCATTTAAAAGTTATGATGGAATTAAAATAATTTTAAAGTATTTTTTCACTAATAATTTAATTTTCCTTACGTTTTACATGGGAGTACAGGAAACTTATTTAACTCACTTTTTAAGCAATCCTTGTATTGATGATTGATTTCTTTTCATGATATAGATGGCCTTTAGGCCAGGTATGGTGGATTTGCCTGAGGAGCACCGAGAGGCAGCTATGAATGCTATCACTTTGCCTGAAGTGTTTCATGACTTTGACACAGCCATGCCTGAACTTAAGTAAGTGAAGCATGTGTACACAACCTGTTTTATGTTTTTTCTTAGTCCTTGGAAAATAATAGTCTCCTTTTGTTGTTTGTCATCATAGTGTCAATACACTTACAGACGTCAAGAGACCTACGAAAAATTGGTACACCAAAGTAACCAATTTTTGCAGTAAATTGATTCAAAATTGTAAAACTTTCTAATTATCTCAGTAAGTAATTCTAAAATATAAAAACCGTAATATTCAGGTATTCACAAGAAACTGATATTATTTGGTCAAGTCCCTACTGCCTCGATTGAGCTACCTTGTATGGTGAATGTTCAATATGTATCTATGACTTCAATGAAATATTCTTTCATTGTTTTGAATTATCTAGTTTTTCTATACTAATATTATAAATAGGAAGGTATTGATTTTTGTAATGGTTAAACTCAAAAATACTGGATCAATTTCAAAAAAAAATTCACTAATAGAAAATTCTTTTTCTTCTGAGTAACATAGGCTATATTTCATTAAAAAATTGGGGTTCTATACGAAAACAGAAGCAAAGGGAGCAAAGTTACTAGTCTATACTAATATATAAAGTGGAAAGATTTGATTTTTTGTTTGCATTGAATAGGCTCCGAAACTACTGAACCGATTTGAAAAATTATTTCACTGTTAGAAAGCTACACTATCCCCGGTGAACATAGGCTATATTTAAAAAAAAAATAGGGATCCTTAATAAAATTCCAATAATGTAACCCAAGGTGTAAAAAAATAGGAAAACCGAAGCAAAGCGAGGGCGGTTACTCGTGTAAAATAAGTATGTTTTCTTAACTTGTGCCACCTTGCTTTTGTTTATTGGCCAACAAAGAAATATTAATGCCATTTAACATATTTCTTTATTGTTATTAACCCCCAACAAAAAAAGAGGGGTGTTAGTTGTTATAAGTTTGATGTATCTGTGTATCTGTATGTTTGTCTGTGGCATCATAGCTCCCAAATAGATGAACTGAATTTGATCTAGTTTATTTTGTCTGAAAGGTGACTTTATCAAGAGTGTTCTTAGCTATGTTTAGTGTAAATAAAACTGTCGGGGGGGTTTTTTTTATTTTAATTTAAGACATTAAACCAAAAATGTTTACTTAATTGCTTTTATGTTAAAAAATATAAAACAATAGTTTTTATTCTTACAATATTACAGTGAAGTGGACATTGAAGCACAATTCTCCCTTAACCAGTCAAGAGCAGAGGAGATTACCATGCGTGAGGATTACGGCTCTTTGAATCTAGTCACACATGATGATGGCTTTGGAGATATGGGATTTGACACAGATAACCCTGATATAATGAGAGAAGCTATTGGAAATGAGGGAGGCTTAGAACAGGTAGGACAATTGACTGTTTTCATTGACACACTTTTATTATTGTCTATGACTAGAAACTAACCTCAGCGCAAGAGCACAATTTCAGACCTTACAAATGTCTCTTTTGCTTATGATCTGACGTTTCAGCAACTCAAACGAATCTCTGCGATCTTAAGATCTTTTTTAAAAAGTTTATGTGGACCTTAGATAATAGCATAAATAAATTTTAAAATTCTCTTCAATACCAGAAACTAATAGATGACTTCTTATTCTGGCATGGAGTCATTGTGAAGGACTCCTCTGGTCAGTAAACAGACATGTTTGTTAACATCGAAGCCCATAAGATTACCCTACCCTGTGTGCGTTATCGCCGCGCCTAGCGCCACCGTGTGTAGACAACTGCCCCTTAATGTCCCATACTGGGTGATGGACATTCGTCAATGTAAATGAATGTTATCATATTTTTATAACATGAATAATATAATATATTTTTGTAAGCAAAATGTAGTGTTTAAGAACCTTGTGTATGTAAGCTTGTAATGTATTTATTGTAGTGTGAGTATGATGCTCATGTAGATTACACCTATAAAAGAGGTAAGTATCACTAAGCACTAAATTATGTATTGTCTACTCTTAGTAAGTTTGTACTGTATATCTTGTTGGTGTGACAAATAAAATAAATAAAATAAAATAAAAATGAATGTTACTATTCCCAGAGCAACCTGCTATTCGCGGACGGGTCGAGCCTGGAGCTAGCGGGCAAGGAGCCGGGCGTGGCCAGCACGAGCGCGGCCGGCGTGCCCACGCTCGCGGCGCCGTCGCACGAGCCGCGCATGGAGGCTGCGCCCCACGGACCCATGGACGATGGCTTCGGGGGCACTATCGGTGATGTGCCGGATTTTGGACGTGAGTTGGAGTTGTACATATCGACGCTTGAAAAGCAAAAATTACCAAACGACATGTTGGGCGATATTGAGTTATATAGCAACAACCCATAATTGTCCCACTGCTGGGCTCGGGGTCTCCTCTCACAATGTGAGGGGTATTAGGCCATAGTCTACCACGCTGGCCAAGTGCGGATTGGTAGACTTCACACACCTTCGAGAACTTTATAGAGAACTCTCCGGTGTGCAGGTTTCCTCACGATGTTTTCCTTCACCGAAGCAAGTGATAATTAACTTGTAATACGCACATAATATTTGAAAAATTAGAGGTGCGTGCCAGGGTTTGAACTCGGGCCCCTTCGTTCGGGAGACCAACGTTCTACCGCTAGGCGATCACTGCTTATTGAGTTATATACATCACTGAAATCAGAAAAAAATTCTGCTTCGATTGATCATATGATCGATTGATGCTAGGAAAAGTTTTGTACTCGCTTGGTAATTTATTATTAATAAACTATTTCAACGATTTTTTACGATATTTGTTCTAAAATTAAAATTTTTAAAACGCTCTGGTGTAAAGTTGTCAACATATTGCTTGGTAATTTTTGCCTTTCAAGCGTTGATATATACATGACATTCTAAAGCCCTGGAGTGACTACAACTAACGTTAACGTTAATGTTGCGGCTGCCCCGGAATGTGCCTTACTTAACGCGTTAGGCCGCAGATGTGGTTAAGAGAACTAAAATCCCTTAATTGGTCACAAAAACCACCACTCAAGTTATTGCGAGTTCCTGGCTCTGAAACGGACATGTCCCTTGTAGCGTGTTACTTTTGGCCACGCATTATCGCGTTAGGACTTAGATATTGCAGGGATATAAAGACGTTTTCATGCACTAGCTTTTTCCCACGACTGTACGTGTCACTGTGCCTCATTATGAGCAATGAAAACAGAAAAAGGGTACATGACCACCACTTGCATCGGAAGTTGTGTTCGAATAGTTAGCCTTTAGAACAGTTAGCCTTTTTACTTGATTGCTTCTTATAATGTAAACAAAAAAGATGAATATAGTGGATATTTGTACTAGATGCGGGCGGGCTATTCGAGGGTGACTTGTTCGGGGACGTGACGGCGGGCAGCGCGGCGGGGGGCGCAGCGCCCGGCCTGCCCGGCACCGAGGCGCAACCTCAGTCATTACAGGTAACTAACTATATATAAATAATTTATGGCATGAGTACAGCCATTATCACAATCCAAGCTACTGGATTGCAAGCTATTGGTGTCCACAATAAAATATATCGTACCTACATATGTATAGTAAAGTGTTCTATGGTAAGTTAACTTTAAAATCTTGTATAACTAGCCGGTATAGACTGGATTTTATATATAAAATACGTCGGCCTTAATTTATACTTCAAGATCATGAATTTCTAGTATCAAATAGCCACTCTCTATTTAGAAGCCTTAAGCATCTATGAGCATATTGCACTATGTTACTAAATTATTGATATGAATATATGTATGTTTAGGCTGAAATAGATGCGGCTGGTGTGAGCGAGGGCGCAGGCACGGCGGCGGCCGACAACGCGGACTCCGATGATGACATGGCCGACCATTATGATGCAGGGAACTCGCCGCAGCACAGGTGATTTATATCTTACACACTTTATTACTAAAGTAGAATTAATTACATTCTAATGAATGTGGGATATGCAAACATACACTCAGACGAACAGACAAAAATTCTGTCAATGGGTTCGCTTGCAGTAGAATATCCCCAAATAACAGTTCTTAATCACAGTGCGCGACAACAAGATAGCAAACTTATTTATGATTATTACTTTTGATGAAAATAAATTGTTAGTTTTCGAGTTATTATATGTATAAAGATGTTTCCATCTTTGGAGACTTAAGCCTCTCCTAACTTGCGCTGATCTGACTTGAACCCAGTGGATGATTGCCGTTTTTTTCAGGTCGTCGTTAAGATGTTTAACAAAGGTTCGATTTAGAACTAACATGTGTAAACGTAATGTGTTGCCAGTTGGGGCGGATCCCCGCCGCCTTCAGTGGAGCCCGAAGCGGTGGGCACTGCGCCCCGCGAGGAGGAGCTCATGCCGCCGCCCCTGCCGCCGCCGCCGCCAGTCAGGCCCATGGTCAGTGGAAACCTCAACCCAGACATAACCCACTATAGGGAGGCTATAGAGTGAGAGCTTCCCGCCTAGATTATGAGAGATTCAATACTTGTGTCATGCTAAGGCAAATAAACTATTATTTCTTCGTAGAAATTTCAACCAACATGTTTTATAAGTAAAATGTTTTACAGACACGGTTAGAAATCGTCTCCGGACTTTATGTATAGTCCTTCATACTATTTCGAACTGGAGCAATACAAAAAAACTACTCCGGCCCGCCCTCACTCCAGCGCTAATGTATAAATAACATTTAATCAGCTTACGTATCAGGTTTATACAACCTATCCTGACCAGCAATAGTTTATCCGAAGGTCTATCCAACCGATCCTAACCACGATTGGTTCACAGGAGGTGGACGAGGTAGAACCGGCGGCGGAACAGCCCCGCGCCGTGACGCCGGCGCCCGCGATCGACTCCACTACTCTCTTGCAGAATGAAGAGGAGTCGTTCGCACTAGCTCCGGTCGACGCTACTGTACTTAAAGGTTACGTGGCAGATTAGCGTTTATCTAATGTCATTCTTATCTATTACTGTACTTATGCCCCAACTCAGAGTAACTAACGGTTACTTTAATCGCTCCTTAGTAAAGAATCACCATATAAATTATGTACTAAGGAGCGATTTATGTAACCGTTAGTGACTCTGAGTTGGGGCGTTAAAGATCTTACAAAGGTCGTTAGTTAGGGCAGAACAATAATAACACTGGCTAATTCAACCATAAAATGAATTTCTTCAAGCAACCATGTATTTGTCTCAGAAGTACAGAGTAAGCAATGAAGATTTTTATAAAAAAATTACAGGCATCACCAAAGCGAAGCGAAAGCGCAAGCTCATCGTTGACGAAGTGAAGAACATATCTGGTGAGGAGATGAAGAACCAGTTAAGCAATACGTCTGACATTGTGATCTCGTTGGACCTGGCCCCGCCCACTAGGCGGCTCATGCATTGGAAGGAGACGGGTGGAGTGGAGAAACTGTTTGCAACCTCTGCTAGGCCAATGCCGTCTAAAGTGCTCTTCAAGGTATGTGTTGCTTTGAGATCGTTTTTTTTTGTAACTACTCGAAAAATTTGTAAAAGAGCCACTTGATGGTAAGAGATTACCTTTGAACATCAGTGTTTTCAACATCACCGAACGAAAAGGAAGCGAGTGAGCCGCATTATTACCGTTTTGATGTTGGCTTGGGTTCAAAATAGATGGTCCTCTTACACCCAGTAATTAATTACGAATATAATTTTAGATTAAAATTAAAAAAAACCCCATCAGTTTTTACACTAAACATAGCGAAGAACATTCGATTAAGTAGCCTTTCAAACAAAATAAAGCCCAATGCATACGTAACGACTTCTTTCCCCGTACGGGACGGGGACGGGGCATAAATATACATATGTGCGTGCCCCGTTCCGGTCCCGCACGGGATTCCGCTGCGTATGCACTATCTTATACATTTTCTATGAAACGATGTTTTCAAAACTTCACGTCCTGTACGGGACGGGAAAAAACCCCGTTACGTATGTATTGGGCTTAAACTAGATCAAATATCTACCTCTTTTTATACATACAATATCATTATCGTGTTTAGAAGTACCAACGCAACATGACGTTGAGATCGGAGGCTGAAGAAGCGGAAGCGGCGGCGGCGGCGGCGGCTAGCGCGCGGTCGCCGGAGCCCGAGGCGCCGGTCGGGCGCCGCGCTACCAGGAAACGGCGGCACGAGGAGGTGAGGACATTGGTTAGGTGCTATAGGTTAAGTTCGGCTGATTATGAGTTATATCAGATCAATGCTATAGGTTAAGTTCGACAGGTGTTATAACCAGCCAAGTTCAAGTTAGGCTGGTTGTAATCGGCTGGTTACAACATCAAGTTAGGCTGGTTACAATAGATCAAGTTAGGCTGGTTGTAATAGATGAAGCAGCGCTGGTTACAATAGGTCAAGTAACACTTCGAGAATGTAACAATTTGCACATCTATAAACTAATAGGACTTTTTTTCTGATGTTACTTGAATGCGTTAGTTAGATACTTATAGTCAGGACGCGAAGCAGGAAGAAATTCGTACATTGACCTGTTATTACCTGTCTCTGTCACTCCCGAGTAAATATAATGCGTCCCGCTCGCATAGAACGGCGGCCAATGCACTGTGCGAGTGAGACGCATCCTTCCTGCTTGGCGTCGGGACTTTAGTAGGTATGCGTGTAAGAAACCCTAGATGTTCTGTAAAGTACAGCTGAGAAAGAAATTTCAGTGTAAATGTATCTATTTACAGAGTATTCAAGCACCAGAGACTCCCGCGCCGCCTCCTGAGTTGGAACCTCCAACGCCAGTGCCACAGGAATATGAACCTTCAGTCGGTAAGTATTACAACCGGTTTCTATTGCTCATAATCATCTCATATTCTAACTTGTTTACTTTAAATGTGCACTAATTAATGGTACAGTCTTCACTGTAAATAACTACCTCCCGAGGAGGTGTAATGACTAACAAAGCTTTGGTAATGTTTCCTCTTACTGCAAAATCATCACATTCTCATAATCATTGGTCTGTTATAGTCTGTGATTTACAAGATAAGAAACTGTTGTCATTTGTATTGTTAATCTTTAATGGAAACGGTTACTATGTCATCTTGGATGTTAATGTTTACTTATTGAAGGGTTTGGTAAAGCACTCATGTTTATTGATAAAGTAATTTTTAAGTATGAAAAAGTAATAAAATATCTTTATTTTTTGGTAAGATATCAATAATATTCAACATGATATTGGTTTAGCAATAATAAAAAAATTGCATCATTGTTTTCAAAGCTATCGTAGGTTATGTTTCTAGGGTCTCCAAAAGTGACTCCATGTATTTAATAATTAATTTGCGATCGCGGATTCACCCAGGAAAGAGTGGTTTCATAAAAGGAAATCACAAACATAAACATCTTAATTCTCAAGGGACCACACAACATGTAATAATACTTAATACAAATACATTCATACAAAGTTGCGTGTTAATATTAGTAGAATACAATAAAGATGGCGTAGTAATCGTTTCCCAATAACACATTGGCTATCTAACCGCACAATAACACTGTGGCTGGGGCAGAGCCCGAGCGAGCGGAGCCGCCGTCGCCGCAGCCGCGCGCCGAGCCCGAGCTGGAGCCCCCCGGCACGCCAGGTACGTCACGCTTGCGGTACGGGTCTCATTTGGCAGTTTATTGTTTCTATTTAGGTTTTAACACACTTCAAAAAAGTAAATTCAATTGTGTTTTTTTTTAATTTCTTGTTTTTAATGTTTGTTAACTCAGAACTTTGATTTACCAAACAATTCAGAAATAAAGATTTACTAAAAAGAAATTATCAAGGAACGATGTGCATATGAGTATCATTGATCATAATATGATATGAATAATGTATTTAAGTTAAGCCTTATATGATTTCAAAGTAATTAAACTTTTATAACTAAAAATTCGTAAAATGCAGGTATGCTGTAACCACATGGTAAAACAGATCAGTATGAAATGCGAGCACCTACTTACATTTTACTATCATACATCGTGAGGGACACGGGTACATATTATTACAATGTATTCAGTCCACACCAAGTTAAGTTTAAAATAAAGTACCTACTTCTTACCGATATAAAATGTTAATAAAGATAGTTGAATGTTTGTTTCCGTGATGCAGGTATGTTGAGTTCCCTCGGACCGCCGCTAACGCCCGGTGTGTTAGGTGCCCTCACTCCCGGCACGTTATTGCAAGGAGGCCTCACTCCAGGTGGCCTTCAACATGGTGCTATGACCCCAGGTAATATATCCTAGTTCTTACGGACTATATTTAACTATATAAAATCAAATCAAATCAAAATCTTTTATTCATATAGGTATCACTGATACACTTATGCACGTCATTTTTTAATCTACCAGCTTTTCGGAAAGGTGCTTTGTCAAGGAGGAGAAGAAAAGCCGAAAGAAACTCCTCAGCACATCTTTTAAAATCATGGAAGGTTACATAATATTATGTTCTAACCTACGCGGAATAAACGCGGAATATACATTGATTAAAGTGGCATATAAAAAAAAACGCTTAAACGCTTACACACTCATACCCCCGCAGTAGGTTTTTACCTGTGTCGCGGGTGGCATGGACGTCACATATAGGTAACACGTCACAATAACACCCATGACCCGAGTACAAATATTTTTTACTCCAATAACAAATCTTTTTTAATTTCAATTTGTAAACCGATTGAAGTGAAACAATATTACAAAAATATAATTTGATATCCGCAGTAACAAATGCTCAAACGCATACACAAACTTTCCAAATATTATTAATATGGGATATTACGTTTTGCTCAGAACCGGCTTAACCGATTTGTATGCGGTTTTCACTATTGTATTTATTGTAGTAGACTTTAGGTAATATTCAACAGGGCGTGTCTTCTTTGAATTGAAATGTTAAAGGTTATGATGAAGAGGAGGTATTGAGGTTAGATAATGTGGTACATAATGTGAAGTTTTCGTTGTTTCCAGGTGGACTTCAACATGGCGGCATGACACCAGCGGGCTTGCAGCACGGCGACGGACAGGACTTGGGAGGGATGACGCCGGCAGGGCTGCATCATGGAGGTATCAGCGGCATACTTTAAAATTTGCTTTTTATCTGTTATGCATACTGCGAAGGAGAGGAATAAATTGTCCACGTCGGTGTTTCTGTTCGATTATAATGTGTGTCTTCAAGGAAAGATTAGGCTTTTACTAACTTAGTGCGTCTTACCACCCAAGACTACAGCGCCACTTACCATCAGGTAGGAATGAAGTCGAGCATTAAGTTAAGTTATAAGGTATAAAAAAAAAACATAATAATACCCCACGGGTGCAATAGTTAGCACCCCTTGCCGCCTAGAGCTACCTTTCTTCTCGCTCTGCCCCATGTTTTGAGAACTCCCCGTTCCGAGGGGGTTAGTAAAAAGTTCCGATATGTTTTGCTTACTTACGTTGGAGTCCCTTTAGCACGGCAGGTAGCTACGCCCCTGTGGCTGAAGTGATGCCGGCCAAGACAAAAAGGAAACTTATAAATAACTGTAGATAGTTTTAGTGAATAACACAATTATCATTCGCAGGTATGACTCCAGGAGGCATGACCCCAGGCCTAGGGTTGGACACAGGCCTCACGCCGGCAGGCCTCGTGCATGGAGGCCTAACGCCCGCGGGCTTGCACCATGGCGGCATGACACCAGGTACTAATGATTATAAACTGGTTATAATTGAAATGCCCTTTAAAATGTATTCACAATGCAAGTATGTACCTTAAACTGTTATAATAACCAAGTAAAAGTCAATTAATCCAGTTTTATTCGGTTTCCATCTTATCTTCATCAAATTCTTCTTATTTTCAGGTGGACTAGACCATGGTGGTATGACGCCTGCAGGATTAGGTCACGGAGGCATGACACCAGTAGGGTTGGGGCACGGTGGAATGACTCCAGCTGGTCTAGGGCACGGTGGAATGACTCCAGCGGGTTTGGGTCACGGTGGAATGACCCCAGCTGGTTTGGGTCACGGTGGAATGACTCCAGCTGGTTTGGGTCACGGTGGAATGACTCCTGGCGGACTACAGCATGGTGGTATGACGCCAGCGGGACTACAACATGGGGGAATGACGCCATCAGGTGAGGACTGTTCACTTGAATTACAAAAAAAAGATAATCAAAATTGGAATTTCAACAATCAATGAAATAGTCACGAAAAAAGTACAAATATTGAGTTAATTATTATTCCGATGATAAAAAAGCATTGGATTGGGTCCTTCCGATCTAAGCACGCATTGGGTAGATGCCGCTGATACGTTTGTTGTTATATATCGGCACAGACACCGTTTACAGATGCGAAAAATAAGCGCAAATAGGCACTGTATTGCATGGACAGGCCTTGTTTTATGTCACTGCCCGAGCCATTGTATGCAGTTATACTTTAGTTGTCTCTATTCTGTAGTTTGGTGTGTATGCTTCAACCATAATCTTAATATATATAAATTACGTGTCACGTTGTTTGTCCGCGATGGACTCCTAAGCCGCTGAACCGATTTTAATCAAATTTGCACACCGTGTGCAGTTTGATCCAACTTGAAAGATAGGATAGTTTACATCATAAAAAAAACTTTTGACAGAACGAAGTCTGTCCGGGCAGCTAGTAATAATATAAAAAAGTAACAGACATAATGTACAACTTACTAAATGCTCTCAGGAGAGACCCGGGCAGTAGTGAACCAGATATGACTTGAAGTTAAAGCACTATTACTATACATTCGATACATCTATACTAATATTATAAAGAGGAAAGATTTGATTGTTTGCATTGAATAGACTTTCGAAACTTCTGAACCGATTTGAAAAATTCTTTCACTGTCGGGAAGCTACCCTAAACCCGGGTGACATAGGCTATCAATCTTATATTTTTAAAAAAATTAGGGAGCCTTAATAAAATTCCAATAATATAACAAGGTGTAAAAAATAAGAAAACCGAAGGCGGTTAGTGCGGTTACTCGTATAACATAAGTGAACACAACATCGCGGTTGTCGGCAGGGCTGCTGCAACGCGGCACGTCCCCGCCGCCGATGCTGCCGCAGCTGGCGCCCGAGCGGCCGCTGCTGTCGCGCGCGCCGCCGCCCGCGCCCCCCCACCTCGACCCGCATCTACACGGCGCGCCCACGGACACGCTGCCCGCGCCCATCGACCCCACCGACTATCAGGTGAGAACACTATATTACACTATATAAAGTATAAACAGTTTCAATAACTATTTATTGGTATAATACCACAAATACGGTATCAGGCGTCTCAATAACTGTTTATTGGGAGAAACCATTTATTCGTAAATAGGTACGAGGTATTGCGAAGTAGGAATAATATATTTATTTTAAATGCAACAGGATATCGCCTTTATTCCTATTGCATTAAAGTTCGCTACTTAGGATTCATTTAATCAGTTATTCCGTATACCGACATTACCGAGAATAAGATTATACCGATGATGTCGTAAAACTGATATACCGAGTAAACATTTCAATAAATATTTTTAAAAATAAACAGTTTTAAAACCTTTTATTCGGCGACAATATCAATATATTTATTAGCTAGTTATAGTATTACGAAAATGCGTACCGACCCATGTCTACTATACGCTATAGTAGTAGCAGTATCTTGCTGTACTCGTGGACATAAAGTGCGAGCAGGCCGAAGCATATTGCGTGCTCACTCGCACTTAGACGTAAGCAGCAGCGAGATACTGCGACTACTGTAGTCATAGATTTGTCACTTGGATCAATCGGGGCGGCTGCAGACTTGTTCAGACTATGTGACGCAATGGTTACCATTCCAGACCGCCGTGCGTGTGGTCCTGGGTTCGATTCCCAGCATGGCGGAAATTGAAATGATAATTTAAATTTCTGTCCTTGGTCTGGGTGTGTGTTCTTGTCTCAGTGTGTTGTCCATGACATCCAAGACACAGGGAATCCTAATGTGGGGTTATGAGTGTGCCTCCGTTAATTTATATTCGATTCGTTTCAGAGCTGGGCGGCATAATCGAATGGATATGGGGACAAGGTTCTTACGCTAATGTCTTAACCTATGGGTTATGGAGATCTCTTATTACTCATTTACATAAGCGGCCTGCGGTTCGTCATTGTGTTTCGGATGCAAGCAAATGTAAACATCAAGCACTCGTTCCCCTCGAGCCTGTTTGACTCATGCCTAAAAGTTACGTTATTTTATTTTTTGAACGTAATTTGATTTATTTTTGTTGTTTCAGAATGGAATGCAGATGACGAACCTAGGATACGACGATCAACATGGCCACCACAGTCCACCGCACGACTACGATCTCCCGCTCAGCATTGAAAATGTTCGTAGCACTATAATAATATTGCATTGCTACACTACCTTTTTTTCTGGACAGTGCATACAAAATTATTACAAATACACCGCTAGTCTGCTTAATTTTGATTGTAATTTAAATTCCATATCTCCATCGTACGATTGGATCATAAGACGTTGGATTCTGTACTACCAAGTTTAATTTCAACGGTATTTATGTATGGTGGCTGCCTGAAACCTAAAATATTTTAACGTGTTTCTGATTCGGTCGGTGTAGTAGAGCCAGAAATAGTGCAGTTCCCCTGTAGAGCAAGATCCCAGGGCCACCAGACGTCACGTATTTTCTGACGGACGAAATGTGGACGATTGAGTAGGGTTAGTATGTACTATGAGCGTATGCCTACCTGCTAGCTTGGTCAAACGGCCAATTTCCAGGTATCAGGTGACCAAGGTACATAAAAACACTATAAACTTCACGTAAATTCTCATGGCTGATATTCACGTATGTTCTAGAAAATATAGTTAAAAATAAGTCGTCAATGCTCCCAGACACTTTCCGTCGGCCATATTGCTTTGCAGACGCTTTAAAGCTCTCAAAATAATAAGGTATCAACACTAATCGACTCCTGTAGAATTCGAGGAGCAATCAAATTGCGCGGTGTAAAAGTGTCTGTTTTGGTGTAGGCGCACATAACTAATTATTTTGGGAGATTTAAAGCGTCTACAAAGCAATATGGCCAACGGAAAGTGTCTGGGAGCATTGACGACTTACTTTTAACTATATTATCTAGAACATCGTGAAAATCAGCCATGAGAATTCACGTGAAGTTTATAATGTTTTTATGTACCTTGATCACCTGATACCTGGAAATTGGCCGTTTGACCAAGTTAGCAGGTAGGCATACGACCGTAGTATACACTAACACTACTCAATCGTCCACATTTCGTCCGTCAGAAAATACGTGACGTCTGGTGGCCCTGGGATCTTGGACCACTGCGTCTCTTGACCGGCAACGCATCGGGTTTTTTATTAATAATGTCCATGTCTGACGGTGACAGCATTTTGTATGTTTTTTAAATGAATAAAAGAAAGCAAATTAGCAGAACTTTTTCTCTCGTTTTATCAGCATGAGGAAGGATCTCGCGAGGCGGGCGAGACAGACGAGCAGTTCGAAGAGCGCGTGCTGAACAGACGGGCTGCGCAGCTGTTCGCGGTGATGCGGCCCAAGCTCGCCGCAGACCTGCACCTCACGTTTGCGGAGCTCGCGCCCAGACACAACAATAGGAAGCAGGTGAGGGTTAAGGTCCCAAAGGTTGCTGTGACCAAGCTTGATCTACTGTAATCAGCCTAACTTGATCTATTGTTAAATGTTATAACAAGAATGCTCATAACCCATAAAAAAAATAAAGTACAATGTGAACTAGACCTATGGCAGTTTTCTATCCAGAGATAATAGGTACATAGATTATTGAAAACGGCGATGAACATATTTTAGATAAGGAGCTACTAAACTGTTATTTTATTTATTTCAGGTTGCCCAAAAATTCTACAGTTTACTCGTCCTCAAAAAGCATCAAGTGTTAAAATTAGTGCAGCATGAAACATATGGTACCATTACGATAATGAGAGGGAACCAGTTCGAGACGGAAGAGATCTAATTATGATAGTTGTATTTATTTACAGAAACAATATCAATTAGTATGTACAAGAGGGTAATAATATAAAGAGATGACTGGATGAGTGTTGCGGGTGTATTACTGGACTAGGTGAGCCAAAAACTAAATAAGAGTTGAGATTTTGACTAGAGTTCATAGAAACTTCATTTGGACCAAAATTCTTATAGTGTTGATCTCATTGGAATGCAACAAGACATTGAGTAGCAAAGTGTGCTTTACTTTACACCTAATATTTATTCACTATCATTTATACACTGTAATTATGTCATGTTTAAAATGTAAAATAAAACTATACAGATTGGGTTTAGAAGAGAAAATCATGTGTAAAAAATTACTGTTATGGCCTTAATATTTAAAGTAATTTTGTTGCATTTTTGGAATCTAAAAAATTCAAAATATATACATTATTGAATTGTGTTATACACTGATACGAACAGAAGTGTCACTGAAGTGGGGAAACATAATTTTATTGCAATACAAAAGCTCTATTAGTGTACTGTATTGGGGAAACTATCTTATTTTAGTGTATAGCCAATCCTTTCTATAAAAGGTTGTGTAAAAATTGAAGCTAACTTGAAAAATTTTGGCTCCGATTCAGTCAATTTAAGGGATAGTTTCAATATTATAAGATTACACCCAAGTTGCCAATATTTGACGAAATATGGCTCATTTCAAGTCATCTGTAGTGATTCTCCTTTTCAGTACCAAGTCATGAATTTAGTGACACTCCTTTCTGGTATCTTTGTTAGTTATGAAATATGAGCATGTGCATGTTTATATTTCACTTTCATCATTCACCATATATTTCACTGTATTTTGTGTTTGTTTCATGTATATAATTAGTGGAGTGCCTGGGGGTTTTGACCTCGGACTTTTGTTATAGTGAATGAATTTATATTATTGAGGTGGGATTTTTTTTTTATAGTATAGAATGTAAAGTTTACCAAACAATTTTTTGTGCTTTTGGTTTCTTCATTATTTGAACAATACGATGAAAAATTAATACTTCAGCATACAATTTTCTGGATAAACTTCCTTTTACCCATACTCCCGTTTGATCTGAATTTTGGTATACCTATGTATTTTGACGCGCCTAAAGAATATCGTAGGTAAAATACCCGCATATTTCATTTTCAAGGTTACCTTGGAAGAACATTATTTTTCATGTTTATTTGTCAAAATATTGGTTTTACAGAAAAATGTTTCCAATAAAAAGTTGTAGCCCATTAGGAGACTGACATTCTATGTTCAATTCATTCTTGTAGATCCAGTGGTTTGGGAGAAAAATGCTTTCTTTCTGCATAATTTCTTGGTACTACTTCACTTGACATACTATGTAGATGGCAGGTTTTCATTTGGAATATTTCCGGAATAACCCAATTTTCTTGTATTTTTTTTAAATCGAGATCACAATTTTCAAATAGGTTAACTTTATATATATATATATACTAGCTGCCCGGACAGACTTCGTTCTGTCAAAAGATTTTTTTTTTGAGATGTAAGCTATCCTATCTTTCAAGTTGGATCAAACTGCACACGGTGTGCAAATTTGATTGAAATCGGTTTAGTAGTTTAGGAGTCCATCGCGGACAAACAACGTGACACGTAATTTATATATATTAAGATTATAAGCTAAACATTCCACTTTGAATTATAAAATTTCATTCACTGTAACAGAAATCCGAGGTTTTCATGTATTTTAAGGCCACAGGCACTTCACTAAATTGTTTATAGTAGGGGAGCCCAAGAGGGGATTTTTGGATTTATGAAATATGTCATTGTTTTTACAATAAACCTGTAAAGGCTCCTTCAATTTACAATAAAGTAGACTTTGTAAACGGTTTCTGTGAGCTCGAAAAGTGCTGTTTTAAATTTGAATGTTGTTGGATAGACATGTAGTAAATTGCCTTATTTTGTTTTGCTGTAGGATAAGTGAAATTATTGTAAAGATATTTACAATTATTGTTTAAGTTTTTCACTTGTGAGAGAGACATTACTTTGTTGTTGACTCTCAATGTAAAACTTGCTGTGTGAGTGTGATCACCTGTTTCTGTTTTCAAGATACAAAACTATGTTGCAAATTTAATAATATTATATTTATAAGACATTTTTCTCAAGGAAGTGTAGATGTTTTTATACATTACTTTTTAAAATATCACATGCAATTTTATTGTATAATTGTCAGCAAATTATTTTATTATTTTGAATGTCATTCAAGTGTCTAAATGGGATTTTACGTGTGATAATTTTTGGGTTATCTTTATTTTGTTGCTATCCCAAGAGAATGGGGTTTGGAGTGAAACCTGATTTAATATAAACAAGGTGTTCTTTGGATAATGGTCTAGTATAACGATGTACAATTTAGAATAAAGATTAGTGATAAATGTAAAGTAACACCAAATAAAAATTGCAGACAATTATATTACTATAAAAAGAAACATATTTACATGTTTATATGAGTCTGTTGTAGGTGTGTATTATTATTTTACATTTCTTTGAGATTTGTTTATATTAAAATTCTTGAATCGCGAGCTACCTGCATCAAATTGAATACATTCGAAATGTTTTGTTTGTATCCATTTTGATCTTTATTTGATCCAAAATTATGTAAATTCTAAAATAACGCATTAAGAATGCCTGGAACTGTTTAGTGAGTAATAAGGATGTTTTGTAAAATGTAATTTGATTGTTTACTTCTGCGAATATTGTGGTAAATGTATTTTTATACAGCCGACGAGTGAATGTCGGTATTAGCGGAAGTACGCTCTTAAATTCTTTCCAATGAACCTATTTGCAATAAAATTTGTTGATAATGTTTATTGTTTTCATACATACTATCTTTATTTGTATGGCTCACCAATTGGACCTTATGCGAAATAGGATGTTTCACTACAGTGGGATCATTTGCGACAGAAGTAAACCGATTAATGAGATATTTCAGAAATATTCGGGGTCTTATTATCGTAAGCATGTGGTATTACCAGTTCAAAAATCTATTTTTATTGCCAAGATCAGTTATCGATAGGAGTTTGTTTGAAAAAAAAAGTCCTATTCCCGTGTGCTCCCTTGTTATCAGTAATTAGTTTGTTATTGTTAATCATAAACATTTTTACTGCAAGAACTTCAATTGCGTACTCTTTTTTTCTAAAGCAAAATGAAATCCAAACTGGTGTCAGTGTGCCTACACTCAGCGGGACCCCCTATCCTAAAACGATATGAGTATGTCCAGGATTTAGTTCCAAATTTGTTCTATCAAATGCAGTCAAAATTAAGATTTTGTTCCGTCAAAATGAACGAAGGGCGTTGGTTTTAAATCAACCTCCAGCCAGTGGGACCCTCTCCATTTATATGTCTCAGAAACTTGAAATGGGTGTCAAACTTTAGTTCTACTTTCATTTATTACGATCTAAGTGAAAACGATGTACTAGCGTAGATAATTTCAAAAATAACAAGGTTCAAAAGAACCTCCAGCCAGCGGGACCCTTTTTATTTATAGGTCACAGAAACTTGAAATGGGTGTCAAACTTTAGTTCTACTTTCATTTATTACGATCTAAATGAAAACGATGTATTAGCGTAAATAATTTCAAAAATAAGGGTCCCGCTGGCTAAAGGTTCTTTTGAACCTTGTTATTTTTGAAATTATGTACGCTAGTACATCGTTTTCACTTAGATCGTAATAAATGAAAGTAGAACTAAAGTTTGACACCCATTTCAAGTTTCTGAGACGTATAAATAAAAAGGGTCCCGCTGGCTGGAGGTTCTTTTGAACCTTGTTATTTTTGAAATTATCTACGCTAGTACATCGTTTTCACTTAGATCGTAATAAATGAAAGTAGAACTAAAGTTTGACACCCATTTCAAGTTTCTGAGACATATAAATGGAGAGGGTCCCGCTGGCTGGAGGTTGATTTAAAACCAACGCCCCTCTTTCATTTTGACGGAACAAAATCTAATTTTGACTGCATTTGATAGAACAAATTTGGAACTAAATCCTGGACATACTCATATCGTTTTAGGATAGGGGGTCCCGCTGAGTGTAGGCACACCTGGTGTCAAGGGCAGTTAAAAATGCTCAAGGAAATTGTTTTGTATCATTTAATCGCCCTAAAAATGTACAATAATGCTGACATTCCCAAACAGCATAACTAGTGTAAAGTCGATGACAATACTCACACGCAAATTATGTGATAAAACTGGCTTAAATATATCATCAACGGCTTTTAACTCCAATTACACTGAGAGATTAACACATGATTCAGAATTAACAGCCTACATTTGATCAGGAATAGGAATAACTGTAGCTTTCATTTAATGTTACATAATAACATTTTATTTGCAGATTTTCATTATACTACATAATTAAATAAATTGCATTCATTTTGATGCACTGGTAAGTGTAACACATCACACATCAGTCCTTGCATCACTATAAAGGGTGAGGTTTCCAAACATTCGATTCCATGGCCGTCCACTCCTGGTAGTATACACTGAAACCTCGTATAGGATGGCAGTAGTAGTGTTCTTAAAAGTAAGTAGTTTAGAAAGCGAACAGCAGTAAGAAGGCCATCATAAGACAGAAAAGTCCCATGGCCTCAGACAGGGCGAAACCCAGAATGGCGTATGAGAAGAGCTGTTGCTTTAGGGAGGGGTTCCTGGCATAGCCGATGATCAGGGAACCGAACACTGTTCCGATACCAGCACCTGGAATGATAAAACTTTATATTAGAGTATGTTTGTTAAACTCACTTCAATGATTATGAAAGATAAATAAAACATTCACAAAGTTAAATAAGCAATGAAAGCCAGCTCACCTTATCAATGGTCTTCATGCAAAGAATATAATATGCACATAAACAATGTTAATAACCAAAAGGTAATATTCAGTATCACAAATATTGCAGATAATATACACTGTACAAATACTATACTGTTAGAAACAAAAATTATCTAAAAGGCGAATAGCATTAGGAATGCAATCATCAAACAAAACAGGCCCATAGCTTCGGATAATGCAAATCCCAGGATAGCATAGGAGAATATTTGCTGTTTGAGGGAAGGGTTACGTGCATATCCAATAATTAAGCATCCAAACACCACACCAATTCCAATACCTGCAGGTACACAAAACTATTAAGAGGCAAATAAAATGAAAAGGGGTAAAATTCAAAAGTTCAATTATTTGAGTCCAGTGCTTGGGGGCAATCCATAAATTGTCTCAATAATTTCATGACTTTTTGACCCCTCCCCCTGTCCTTGTCACAGCTGGTCACATTTGTGAGAGTAATGCCCCCCCCAAGATTTCCATTTAAATTATAGCAAATTAAACTTTATGGTCATATATCGGAAATATTTTTAAGTATTTCATTAAAAGGTAGTTCAAATTTCGTGTTTTAATACTTATCATTATACAAATTAGCACACTTTGAAATGTGACATCACAAAATTTAGGACCCCTACACCTAACCACACCCCTAGTCACACTACGTCGACGACCCCCCCCCCCCTTCCCCTAGCATGTGACATAATTTATGGATGGCCCCTTGGGTGAAAATTGTTGAAGATTATGCAACACAGATTACATAAAACTTTTGCCAAAATTTCCAGATGGCTATTTTACTCTCCGATTGTTACAGTATTAGTATTATTCAATACCAAATGAACTTTTGAGTTTTGAAGATGCTTTTGTGCAGGTAAGGTTAATGACAAGCATGGGTAACAAACAAAAACATGTCCAAATAGAAAATTCTGCTCACCGGAACCTGCTACTCCTACTGTCGCTGCACCAGCACCAATGAATTTGGCAGCTGAGTCAATATCCTTTGTAACCGAGGTGGTTTGGAAGGTACGGACTGCTGAGAGCTGGGCGGGGGCAGCTGGGACAATCTGGGTCTGGGTGGGCACTGCCGCCAGTGGCCTCACCAAAGCTGTGTTGCTGAAGATCTGCAACAATGTACCACAAATGCTGTTAGTATGTCCCCTTGCCCATGGTCAAGTTCAAGTCCTGACATTGACAGGTGCCTCTATAAAATATAGAAACAACAATGATTCTCAGTGTCTCAATTAATGAAACATGTATTTCCAATGACAATGATACAATATTCGTAAACTCTTATCATTCTGATTAGATCCTTTGCATTAAATCACATCAGATTATGTAACTGCAAACCCCATAACATATTAAGTATGATAAATCACGGGATAATTTCATGTGTATTCAAGAAACGTAAGCCGGTATTCTTAGTCTAATTGGAAAAACAAAAATTAAAATTACTAAACATAAATTGAATGTCTAAGAAACTATCTTTTAGGTTCAAGTTGAAATTTCGAAAAACCAGAAAAATTATGATAATATTACTGGTACTTACAGCAGACCTGGCTGCAGGGGCGATCAATCTAGCAGCAGACAGCATTTTTATGGTTATTTGGTTTCGGCGAGCGACAACTGAAAGAAACGGAGCACTAGATTAATGAATGTTGACTGAAGTGTAGTTCTAACAGCTGTGCATGTCTGAAATATAAGAATCAGACTTAGGAATACTTGACAGTTTGACCGCAGGGTTACGTAATTTGCAAGTCTACGTAACAGGATCCCGAGTTTAGTTTAAACTGAGGTTTTAAAAGATTACCGAACTGGTTACCACTTTGCACTGTATTTTATAGAGAGAACAGCCGTATTTCACTAGATACAAGATAAACGAAAGACGACGGAAAATGGCCGAATCGGCTATCTATCGAAGAGGTTTTACTGAACCTTCTGTGACAACTTACATTAGACACAATAAAATATTTGCACTAACACCCACGGCGCGATTCTCTTTAATGAATAAAGCACTTTTTATTCGCTTGTATCTTGAGATTTCAGCACTTTTACACGATTAGTTTCTTCACAATTTTTACTACACTTACCAAAGAACACCGAGAAGGAGGAGACCGGCCTTTGGAATGTTCAATTTCTGAGTGGACAAGTGAAACAGAATGAAATTCTAGCCCTATCATTGGTCGGTTTGCGCATACTGCGCCAGTTCCGTTCGGCGCAGCCAACTATTGATTATCCAAGGAGCGACCTGCGTGAATGACAGATTTGTGAAATACTTTTTAAATTTTAAATTGTTGCTTTAGCTTTGTTTCTACAAGTTGTGTAACATAAAACTTTCTTTGTTTTATTTAACGGCAAAATTTGTTTTTGTGTGCAATAGGTGATTGAAAATATGAATTATAAAAATAAATGTCATACAAATTGTTAGTTCTGTATTTGACTAGTGTATTATCCTCCTTACGACATGGCCGTCTTCATGACAAACATCTGTACATTTAATGGATGTGGCATTATTTTTCCAAGTTTAGTGGATTTAATTTGGCATATCGAAGATGTTCATATAGGTAAATAATCATTTTATGTGGTTTTTTAGCTTATAAGTGCGTAAATCCCGTTTGCGAAATATGTGGTGACCCTCCCTTCTTATCAATGTTTGAAAGTTGGCTAGACTGATGTGTATTTTTGTGTATAACTAAAATTAAATTATTGCGGGAAATTGTGTGATTATTTGGGTTAGTAGTTAATTCTTCTTGTTTACTGTGTATTTTAAGCACGATGCGTTTATTTGTGTGTAATCAATGACAGGGTTTAGGTCCCTAGTAATTGCGTTTTAACTTGTGGTGTAACATGTAAACATTGTCGAACAGCTGATTCACGTAGTAAGTGTCCACTGATTACAGATTATGATCCAGCCGTTATTGAACAAAAGGAGGCTTCGCAGCCGACATCGGTGCCTCTGAGCTACATAAAGCGGTTTCTGTCGGAGGCTGCGCGCCGGCAGCTGCAGAACACGCCGCCAGTAGCCGATGTCCGCCGGCGTCTAGTATCCGCACCCAAAACGCCATCAGTACGCAGCAGTACACCCACTGGTAGCTTTCTAAATATATTTGGCGTGTCACAACCAAGAATATGAACATGAACTTCTCATCAAATACACACATCACTGCACAGACTTGTTGAAAATTAAGTAAGCTAACTTTGATTTTGTTTGCCTTGATGGGTTATGCTAAGTATGTATTGCAGGCAGCGAGAATGATGAAGATGAGCATGAGCTTATGAGCCCCTCTGAGGATAGCAATGACTCTTGGACTACTGTCGAGGAATATAGCTCAGATTTTATACTCCGATATGGGGTTAAGTAAGTATGCTATTAATGTAAGAATTGATTAGAATGCAATCAAGAATGGAGTGCAGAATATGAACTTTAATACCAAGGGAAATTGGTCATTATATTGAGTAATTATATTGTCATTATATAGATCATTATATAGATGTAATATTATGGTACTTACATGTAAATTTTTATTATATGATCTTAGTAAAATATCTGATTCTTGTACACTTTTAGGATGAATGCTAATGCCTCCTCTGGAGCCCTAGGCCCAGCAGCACAAGAGAAACCCTTTGCGTGCCCAGTTCCCGGCTGCAAGAAACGCTACAAAAATGTCAACGGCATCAAGTACCACTCCAAGAATGGTCACAAAAAAGATGGCAAGTAAGTAAAGATTTCAATTTTTTATATTAGTGAGAAAAAATTCGGGCTGTTACAATCTGACAATTATTATAGTCAAATAAATAAATAAACGCTTACACACTCATATCCCTGCAGTAGGCGCGAGTGGCATGGACGACACATAATTATGTATAACACATCACAATAACACCCATGATGGGTGGATGGATATTTGTACTTGGGAGTACAAATATTAATCTGTCACATAAATATCTGTCAAGGCCGGGAATCGAACCCCGAGACCCCTCGCTTCACATGCAGGGTCGCTACCAATTAGGGGTTGTCAGCTACAGGGAATTTATTTGAATTGGCATTCATGAAACAATATAGTATGCTCCTTTTTCATACTACCTAACCCCATTTGATCCATAAATAAATCTAATAGAGTATCTTATACCACAATATGAAGGATGGAAGAAAACATGGATGGAATTTTTTTTTTATGGAAGAACATTACAGAATCACTCTAATTTATCTGCATGATCAGAGGCACATATTTAATGTGCTATTTGAATTTGTATTTTTCCTACTAGAAAGTTTCCTGTGTTACCATCGCCATATCAATACAGACAGAAGGTACCTGGCCCAAAGAAACGCTTGTCTGCCCAAGAGTACTTCTGGAGGAAATGGGTATTTCATTTCGGACTTGAAAAATTAATCATATAGAATATTGTGTGTTACGTATTTTGATTATGAATAGATTGGACGCATCATGTAGGAAAATTAAAATAGTTGTCTGTAGATTTGAGAGATGTATGTTTGGAATCATTAGATATATTAGATATATAATATGTAGCATTGTTAAATATGAAAATTATTTTAGATTACTGTGTTGTATACTTACTTTTATATTTCGTTGCTAATAGATTATACCCATTCTGAAATTATGAATAGAACCTCTTACACCCACATTAAGGAAAAATACGCAAATGCTCTTGTTAATGGTTTTATTTATTTTATTTTATTTTAAAGTTCATCAACAACTGATTTGAATTTGATTTGAATACACAAACAAATAAATTGAGAGTACAGAACATGCAATAAATGGACAGTCAATTTCAAATGAACATAATTTATATATCATTACTCCCTAAAACCACATGACCTTACAATTAAAATTTCAAAAAATTTCCAGGATAAAAAAGGCGTACAAGTGCCAATGCGGCAAAAGCTATAAGACAGCGCAGGGTCTGAAGAGTCACTCGATATCGCAGCACATGACGTCACCGGCGACTCCGACCCCCTCCCCGGACGGGAGGGGCGCGGCCCCCAAGGCGCCGGGGCTCGTGGTCACCTCGTCCCCGGCGAGTCACGGCAGATCTCTCAACATCATCGAGGGGATTGACGCCAACAAGCTCGTTCGGATCTACGACAGTATCAAAACGAAGGATCTACCCTCCTTTTCCATTCCGAAACACAATCTCACGAATCTAAACATAATATCCGCCAATCAGAGCTCCGTGCGACACTCGGTCCTTCTCACGCCTACGTCGACCCCCGGCTGCAGTCCGAAGGGCGAACGCGCTCCCAAGCTCACCGTGAGTACCCACTCCACGTCGTACGAACACCTCAACTAATACGGCAACCATAGTCATTAGAGCTAAGTCGAGAGCTGATGTGCAGTTCCTATAGATCATTTTTGTCTATCTCACTTGTTATTTATTGTAGTTGCAACTCATTACTTGAAGGTGGCAGGTGCGGGTGCGATATTCGGTTGATAGCGAACGGTTTCATTATTTATTATTGTTTTGTGCCGTTCGCTGCATGTATATCAGCTGTCATATTATATTCTATAAGTACACCTTCCGATTTAGAATATGATTTTAGGAAACATTCAATCATTTTTGTTTTAGTGTAATAATTGAAAGTCTTTTTACGATTTCGACCGTCGGATTCTATTTAATTCTTGCGTGAATCAGATAATAGTCATTTTATTGATTTAATTAGACAAATGATCAAATGTTTCCGACTATGGAATTGTAAATCGGAATGTATTGATCGGGTTAAGTCATTGTTGTATCTACCTTGTGGTGACTTTAGGGATCCGTACACTAGATAAAAAACTCGCCCAAATCATCTGCACCTTCATTTAAAGGGTCTTAAGACATTATTTATTTAAATCTCGGAGGGAGATGAATATTTGTTTTTAATTTTTTTTAGTGTTAAGTTGTTATCCTTATGGTTTGCTGTGATTTTAATAATATGTTTGTTTATGTTACCAAAGGGACATTAAATATTATTTTTTGTTATGGCCAATTTAAGCTGACTCGCGTTATCCGTGAAAAATATTTTAACTGTTACTTGAAATTATCGCAACGGTTTGCATGTACGTTTCGCGAATTATTAACAAAGTTAAATTGTTATTAATCTATTGCTACGTGTTGTTTTGTTTTCTTTTAGACACTCCATTTAATATCAATTTTCAAAACGGTTATGAAGGAATTTCTTAGCCACTTCGGCAGGGTAATAGGGTTATGTCATCGATATGGTTCAAGTATATTGTAATATTAAGTGCCATCTGATATATCTGTGTACTTAACGTTAGGTTTAAAACACGCGGTTTGCTTTCATTTTAATTATTTGTGTTTTGAACACTGAAACGTTAGTTTTGTAATTAAGAAACAAAAAACAACAAAAATAGCATTTGCTGTTAGTATCATTTAGGATAAAATATATACTCGTAAATGTGATAATATATTGTAGAAAAAAACGAAAAAAAATGCTTGTAAGCGTATACTTATTTAAAATATGTAGTAAGTAAGGCTGACACTTATTTAATTTAGTAAAATCTTTTAAGTAACCATGCTGCACGCGTGGTTGACAGTATCTTTCGATATTAAAACTAGATACGTTTTCTTGAGATTGATGCACTTATCTCTATAATATAAATTCGCTGGACAATGTACTCCATCAAACAGCTTTAATAATACAATTCAAAACAGCGCCGCCATGCGGAATCGTCAAGGGACTTAATTTATATTTTCCCACTTGCCGCCAAAATTAAGTGAATATACTGGGTTGAAATGGACTCTGTATGTCTGTCGTTTTTATGTCATAGAGGTCTGTGGGTTGTTTTCATAATGTGTACTACTAATTTTAAACATGCACGTATTGTACTACCTTTTTAAAAATATTATATGAATTAATTTTATTCCAAATTGCTAAAAAATCTAATTGTTAATATCGAGTTAGTTTATGTGTAAATGTTTATTCTGTGTTTAGAATAAGCCGTTCCTTCCCCATTGGTCCATGAAACACGATTTATTATATGTTTAATTATTCTATAATAAAAAATGGTGTATCGTTATATAGTAAAAAATACAAAAAAATGTTTTGGACGTCATCACTTTAAGCTTCGTGTAGAAATTGTCTTATTTAATACATATATTACAGAATACACTATTAAATACATATATTAAAGAAGTCTCATAAAACTCAAAAAAATTAATAATGGAAAGTCATTCAGGGTAAATGGTTCGAATTAAACCGATCGTCTGTTCTTATTGCGATGGTTTTTCAGAACCAGGTGGTACCTTGGAAATGAAAACGCAAGTTTTTTTTATTGGTAAATGTAAAATTTATAAATTCGGTCGACTGGTAGAGGGAATTTCAATCCTTCATAAATTCGTATAGTTGTAAAAAAATGGGATTTGAATCCCGAAATGGCGGGCAAGGACGGTGAGAAAGAGGTGCTAAAGAAAACAAGGGAATTGCTGGCAGACTCGATGCGAGGCGTGGGCCGTGGCTCAGTAGTTAGTATACGGTGCTTCACGGGTATGCGTGTGTGTGATATTTGGATTAAATCTACGCCATTGTTTGAATGCCAAAGAAATCATCTCAAAAAATTTAAAAGTAATCGGTATTTTAATTAGTTACTACATATTGGAAGATATATTAACATTTTCGCGTATTAGAATCGTCCCACCACTGGGACTCACTACCGGGAAATTGACCAATTGTTGCGTTGATGTAATCAACTTCCTGGGACTTAATTGTCCGTCCTCATTCATTTTGACAAACGTCAGATTTACCTATTTATTCGCTCTTTCTAAATTTTTGGAATGTATATTTTATTTTATTTCGTTACTGTAAATGTCTACAGATAACAGCTATCCCTTAATTACTCTTCATGTAAAGTAAAGCTTTGTTCTGTTGATTGAAACATAAAACGCTGCAGTTTGAGCATCCAATGCTACGTGACGTTACTGTTTGCCAAAAGCGGGCAAGTCTGAAGTCATTTCGTGTAGCTGCCAATATTGGACACTTCAATATGTACTTCAGTAGACACTTGAAAATATCTTTAACAAATGAGTACATTAACGCAGTAACGCATATAAACTAGAAGTTTTTCATTATATTATAATCACGTAAATGCCCGAAACCCTATATATAATGTTTAGTTCCGATCACTAGAGCAAAGCTTTAATAGGTTGAAATGTCGTGCGGAGGAAATGTGTAATATTCTTACTCCAAATATAGTCATTCGTAGGTATAGTTATAGTACTTTTAGAATTAAATTCACTGATTATCTGGATGTATATTTTGTCATATTATGATATTGTTAAGGTCGATGCATACGTAACGTGTTTTTAACCGGACGGGATGGGACGTGAAGTTATAGAAACGTCGTTTCGTAGATAATGTAAACGATAGTGCATACGCTACGGAAGCACGGACGGGACGGGAACGGGGCACGCACGTATATTTATGCCCCGTCCACGTTACGTATGCAGCGACCTGTAATTGTCGGCAACGATTCAATGTTTCGACTTAACTTTAAATATTTGTAAATTTTGATGTGTCCACGCTTGTTATCTAAAAGATCTATTTTGATTCTTATTTCAAATATCGGACAAACACAGCGACCTCATACGCAATGACAAATGTAGTCATTTTCTAATTTTGTAACATTGTGTTAATTTGCATGTTAACGTTAGATCCACCAAATATGCGGTCGGACCGCAATCTCCCATACTTCCATCGAGATGTGTGAAGTGGTTTTTGATATAGAGCTTAGTCAGGGCTGTTAAAACCTAAGTAAACTAGATTCTCATATTATGTTAATTAAATAATATAATTGCGCAAGACTTAGTTGATTTATACCTATCAGAATCGATGTTCTTCGGCAGAAGAGCCGTTAAGTTCATGGAAATCCGTTTAACAAACTTAAAATACGGTATACATTACCTGTGGCATGGGTTTTTGGCGTCACTTTTTATACTCAGGTCTACTCTGATTTTACACGTTTTCGTCTAATATGTATAACTCAACTATAGTGTAGAGCATTATGCCATAATGGCAAAAAATATGCATGCAAAACTTTGATTGTGCATAATAAATATAATTATAAATGTTAAACGACACGTTTAAATCTATTCTATTAACTATATTATTATAATGAACATGAACATTGATATCCATTGTTTCATTTAAGACTGATTGTTGGATATACTGCGTACTTGTGTTCTTAATTTATTGTTACGTTTAGAAAGACATGGCCGTGCTCACGTGGAAACGAAAAGGCTTGCCTATTTGATGTTTATTGATTCTTTGTTGAGAAATTAATGAAGCTTTAATCGTATTTATTTCTCG
This sequence comes from Thymelicus sylvestris, assembly GCA_911387775.1. Taxonomy (NCBI): domain Eukaryota; kingdom Metazoa; phylum Arthropoda; class Insecta; order Lepidoptera; family Hesperiidae; genus Thymelicus; species Thymelicus sylvestris. The sequence continues at coordinate 12,860,550 of OU426896.1, read as the reverse complement.
TGTGTTTGTTAATTCTCCAGATGTTTTGGCTGTCTTATTGTTAAGAATTTTGATTGTATTCATCTTGATGTTGAAATGTATTGATGTCAGACGTCATCTGTAAAATACGCTTTTCTCCAAAGTTTATTAAAATATATAGTCTCAAATGTCGAAAACTCTGGGGATGGTCGGAAATGTTTATAGCGGCATCTTTGATAACTTATTACAATTTAATGGTCTCGACATACTTGTATGTGCGTGGGACAGGACAGTAGCGGGGAGCGATCGGGTTGAAATGTATTAGTTAATATGGAAAACGTCACTCAGCGCCTTCGCGTTTGTGGTGACACTGGCGACCAGTTAGACTCAATAGTCTAACTGGTCCAATTTGGTTTAACTAAACGGTTAAAGCCCAATGCATACGTAACTGGTTTTTCCCGTATGGGACGTGGCACGTAAAACATCGTCGGCGATGATGTTTTTCCCGTCCCGTACGGAAAAAAAACTTGAGAGGTGTCAAGGGACACCCGGATGGAACGAAGTTCCTTGCAGTCAGTACTAGAAATTTAATACCTTACATTTGTTTTGGCACACTCGCTTGCATGTTTTTGCTATCCTAGTACTCTGGCTTGCTTTCTATGTAAAAAAAACTACGACGGCAAAAAGTGTCGTTACCAAATTTTCCGCCTAGCCCCCTTTCGCAACGCGCGATAAGGAACTTCGTTCCAAAAAATAATGCCTGTAAAGTCGGTTTGCGGACGGTAGTTTAACGTGACAACGTCATGACAAAACATTGATGAAATGATTGCATACTTTTATAGATAAAATTGAGCGCTTCGGCCGATCGTAGCCGACCGTGCCTCTCTATCGCTTTTGCCGCTCTCTCGCTCGCGGAACGCTACATTTTTTCGTGCGTGCGCCCGGCGTTCATCGTTTTAATAGACGTTATCACGTCAAAAAACCCGTTACACATTACAACTCGTCCTGTCGTATCGCCATCTCGTCCCGCCCGCAGATTGCCGACACCATTCTATGAATGTTACTTCACCTCGGCGTCGCCAAAAAGACAAGTTACTTGATACTTTTTTACTTTTATACTCTTTAAAAACTAAGAGACTATTTACCTGATTTGAAATGTTTTATTGTGCAACTTATTTATATATTTAACTTTGCTTTGGTTTTCTAAAAGTGGCATTGTAACGCTAACTTTGTTGTAAAAGTGGAATAGTGACATACGATGACTACGTAAGATATTAACTTATCATAATCGACATTTTATGCGAATGAAAATTTCAATATCGGAATTTTTGCCAAAATGTAGTCTTTTGAAATATTATGAACTGTGCCACGAGAATTGATAGAGTTACTGAAGAATCTATATGGTTTTCTAGGTCTTTTGGGGTAAGGTATTTCACTGTCTATAGTATCAACATCTACAGTTATTTTTCTAGAAGCTTGCTGTTTAAGGTCAACATCCATTTTCACCTTGTTTGGGAACACAATTTTTCTTATTGCCTTTAAAGGTTTGTCTTAATTGTTTAAAACTTTGTTTGATCACGTAATAAAACTGAAAACTAAAAACAAAAATTAAAAACTCAGGTAAGTAAGTTTTTCATTCAAAAATCTTATGATTTTTAAATTTTTAAACTAGTGATTTAATGATGTCATTTACAAATTACACTATTTTCATTGGTGAATAGGCGTACCCTACGTTCCACTAGACGATCACAACGATCACGCTCACGACCGCGGTTTTTCCTGTTCCACTAGCTTGTGAGCGTTACAATCATACACCCAAGTGGAACGGGCACTTCGACCCACCCCGTGAGGTGGGTTGTTTTGAGCGTGCCGTGAACTGCCGTGAGCGAAATTAATGACGTCATCAATGACGTTTTCACCGCGACCATGACGACCGTGGTCGCCATGTGGAACGCGTTTTGATCGTTGTGAGCGATGTGAGCGTCTACTGGAACGCAGCCACTATGTATCTTGCCAAAGTAAGGTTAGCAATCACAAAACCGCCACTTTTAGGAATCCAAATATGTATTTTAATTTGAAAACATTTAATCATCTGACAGTTGTTCCAATGTCAATTAAATTTTAATGACCAATTTTTCATAACACCATAAACTGTTACAATTTGGCTGATTTTTGCAGCAGAATTACGACATAACTAAAACATCCATAGATTACCTAATAACAACATATCTAGCGTCGAATCACAGTTTGTCTAACATTTCATCCATAGGTTGTGAAATACATATACAAAAAATATGCAAATCTTTGTGTAAACGGACAGATCAATGAAGTAATGTTAATATGCGCATCAAAACTGTATGGACAGATCTGTTAACTGAAAACGCCCATTATTGCCAATACGTTAATATTGATGTGTATAGAGTATTGCTCGTTGATTGGTTTTATTTATTTCCGAAGGATAATAAGACGTTATTTAATAAATATTTGAAAGACAGCTTTTTAGTCTAAATAATGTTATTGTGTTAAAAATTGGAAAATCCAAAAACAATTATGTGAAATTTGTGTAATATTGTCCCCCAATAATTCCTACAGTTTGTTTTGCCATTTGACGTTCTAATAACTATTTCAATGTCTATAATAAAGCCAAATTGCAACCATTTGTTGTTTCATTTCTTTATTAGTAAGTACTCTTAACTTAATTAATCTTTCTCATCGTAAGGGATACATTAAAACCACATTATTTTACTGCATATGTTGCAGAGCAACTTAGAAATTTATTTATAAACTTCATAGCACTTACTTAATAACTCTATTCATACATACATAAATTACATTAAATTCAGTCACATACATAGTATTCAAGATTAGCGACCTAAACATACGATATAATTAATGACATTATAACTTATTTACTTTATTTTACTTTTTTATAATGTTTGAGAATTAGAACTAGTATAAAGTAATGTACTTTTTGGATATTTTGTTTTATATTTTAGCATTATATCACATACAAACAAACAAGATTTATATATGCGCTTTAAAGATTTATATAAATTACATTATAAACATGGTTTGCCGTTTTCTCTTACTTAAATCAAAATCAACGTAATGTATGGTATATAAACTCGAATATAATTATGTAATATGCAATAGTTCTTGTCTATCAAATGTACACAGAGATTTCATATTTTGGTTTCAATGAAAAAAGAAATATCAAACAGTATACTATTATATCTTCTGTGATAGTATTAAATATAAAATAAATAAAAAAAGCGCAACTGACAACTTTTACAGTTTGAGGCAGAGTTATAGTAGCCGTCCTCTTAACACTTTATATCCTTACAAAAAGAGATGGTATTTTTTGACTAAAATCAGACCTAGGAACGAAAGGTTAAAAGGTTGTATTTAAGAAAATAATCATTTTAAATTGCAATAAAGCTACTAAATGTCCCGGAAACTGGTAATAAACAACAAATATTATAAATTTAATTTTGATAGTTCACATTCTATTCAACAGGCTGGCCCTTTAGCGAATACTCGCTTTTTATTTTGATAGTTCACATAACGGACCGTAATGTCATTCAGTTAAAGTTTATTTCTTACTGGCAAGTTGTTCGAGTAACGACCTAATTTTCTCGTGTTGTGAAGACTCCCGCGCCGGACATTTGTTCTGTACGAAGGACAACGCTCCCATGTCCTTCTGTTCAAACGCCACTTGCGCTGCTTCCTCGTAATAACTAGTGAAATGTAAAAGGACAACATAAGTCGTATTATGAGGGTAATACCTCTCATTACCTTATAAATGTTATGATTTTTATTAAAAATTTTAATTTAACTTGTAAGAAATCCACAAACATATTTTATTATGTCTGTGTTTCTTTCTTAGGGACAGGATGGATATTGAGGACTGTTCTAATATCCATCCTGTACTACTAGTGTCACTTTTTGTTGCGTTACTTAGCACCGAGCCTTACTTTAAAATTGTTAGGAACATTGTTTATGTATAGTTAATTGACTCATTTTTATTTATTTAGTACACACAAACTATTACAAAAATAATTACAAAAAAAAAAATGAGTACTAGGGCACTGCTTATTCCATACAGGAATCTCTTCCAGCAGACTCGCAAAGAGGGGAATTTTATTGAATTTTTATTGAAATATTAAAAAAACTTAATAAACATAAATTAGTTTTACGATTAAATCATAATCATAAATCATCTGCTTTATTTATTAAAATTACAAATAACAATAAAAAGACCCTGTAAGATTGTTTACTACAACACTCGTCTATCAAATGGACAATAATATGGAGAAAAAGAAAAGTATTCCAACACATACCCAGCCTTAACATAGTATTTGACCTTGACGTCGTCCCGACAGCGCGGCAGGTAGCGCAGCGCCTCGTCTCGCCGCCCGTACATCAGACACGCGTCGACGAACGGCTCGTAGCCCGCCGGGGACTTCTTCGAGCGGGAGAACTTCTCCAGTTCGCTCCATTCGTCCTTCTCGGCGAGGCTCAGGATACGGACCCACCAGTATCTGCGGAATTGTCATTTTGTAAGGCTTAATATTTTTGAAAGACCTTTTCAATGATACCGCACAGTAGGGGTAGAAAAAACCATGTAGGTATCGTCGGAAGCGGAGGTAGCCCAAAAAATATTTTTAAACATTTTTTTCTACGACTGTAGTTTTAATAAATGTGTGTGAATATCTAAACTGCAGCTTTCTAGCACTAAAGTCCGGTTTACACGTATTATGTAGTTAAGTAGATAACTAAATTTTAAGTAAATTAATAAGTGTAAAACTTATTACATTAGAGTACCTTGTCCTCGAGTTCCACGAATGATAAATGAATATCTAAGCAAATTAACAATAAAAATACCACGTTTATAAATCACAAGTAAAGATTTCATGTGCACTCAATTTAGCAATTATAATGATGTAAACAGTTATTACCATGACGAAAAAACGTAGGATGTAAAAATGAAAACATAATTCACAGGATAACAATGACAAAAGCTTTATCAAACTCTCTTATTAATAAAAATAGAGTAACGTCCCAACTCAGAGTCACTAACGGTTACTTAAATCGCTCCTTAGTACAGAATTTGTATGGTGATTCTTTACTAAGGAGCGATTTAAGTAACCGTTAGTGACTGAATTGGGGCGTAAGTTTACCTTCTATCAGGCATTTTGTATTCCGATCGCAGTTTGTCAGCTAGCTTTATTTCCCCCTGATCCAGCAGTTTCTTGACCGTCTCGTGCAGCGACAGCCCCACGAAGCTCTCCCCGTACGTCTCCTGCAGGCTGGACTGCTGCTTGCACAGCTTGCGGGCGTTCTCACATATTGATGCGCCTGGGACGTACCAAAATAATATATTATTCCCGGTAGAAAGATCTTGGCATAGGATGGCATGAATGTTATGGGTTTGAAAAAGTGTGCGGGTAGTACTAAAAACTATAAATCTATCTATCTAACAGCCTTTTAAAGTCCACTGCTGGACATAGGCCTCCTCTAATTGGCGCCACTCCGACATCGAAAACTATAAATACATCAGTTAATTTAGAACTTAATATCATCAATGATACTAATTTTGCGCTTCTATATTTAAAACTAAAAAAAATTACATGAATGCCAGCATTTAATTTTGGCGGTATTTTTGTTTTATTTTAGGACATGATGGATAGTTGTATCTTGTTGTGATATACTCATTCGTGACGATGAATCGTTACAAGAAAACGTTGCTACAACATGACTTTTTAGTAGCGATAGTTTCACAACTCACCCAGATCATTCTTGCCCTTCTTATAGCACTCCCTGGCCGATATGAGCGAGGCTTCAATGCTGCCGGGGTTGGTCTGGTCGAAGGCGTCTCGCACGTGCGTCGCGGCTTGAGAACCGAAGTCGTCTTCCTCTACGAACACCTTGCGGAGCGCCTCGCGGTTGTGACTCGCGCAGTACTTGATATAAAGAGCGTGCGCGAGGGGAAAGCCACGGATTGTCAGCTGTTAAATAAGACACGCGTTTCGAAATATTCATTAGTGTGGATTATAAAAGAATAAGTAGCTATCAGCAAGATTGTCGCAGTATGTCTCTCTCACACACACAGAACGCACCTCAAACTCCTGCTTCCCCATCTTCTCCTTGAGGTGCAGCAGCACGATGTACACCAGGTCCGTGTCGCCGCTGGCCGTGGCCTTGCGCAGCGCCGCCGCGCCCTCGCCCAGCGACAGCAGCAGCGGCACTTGCAGCGTGCTGCGCGACTCGTACTCTAGGATCTGACACACACACACACACACACACACACATATATACATACACATTATATAATATGCAAAAAATACACATGTCAATATACATAATAAAAATGTCCACTCCAATTATAAAAATCTTACAATTAGAAAAATATGCAAAGTAATCTATTTGTGTTATTTACAACCATTTTTCTCTTAATCTACTACCTAATCAAAAGATTTTTATTTTGCTATCAGCGCCTTAAAAACACAATATCAAAGGAGCCTTCGGCTTATATCTGCAATTAACAGTTAAAAATGTAATGTAGTGATTTATTTACGTCATCGCTACTCAAAAATTGCGTGGACAGAAAATCTGTGCGAGTCGAGACTCTACTCGTATCTATAAAACTGCATTTTGAATAAAGCTTATGTTGCTCAACTTGAACAGAACCTAGTCTGTGTACAGTACAACCCAATAAAGTAAAAAAAACTCTTAAAAATCTCAGACTTAGTTCTATAACTTAGCTCTGAGTGCGAGATCTTTATCCTAGCTTAGTTTAGCTTAGGTTAGTCTATATTGACATTAACTTCTTTTAACACCAACGTCACTGAATCATTATTCTCACTTTTATAGCAAGCGCCTTCCTTCCCTTCTCAGCGGCCTTCATGGCGATAGTGGAGTAAGAGATGCCCGGCACGTTGCGCAGCTTCTCCCCTATCTCCCGCGCCGCGCTCTCGTTGTCCAGGTGAGGTTGAGTCACCTGCAATATACTCATAGGTTGTATGGAAGAGATAATTAATTACGACCACCTGTAACGTAATGTATTCAGATATTAATTTTGTGGTTCTTGTCAACGTTAGAAGCCACTGACGTCCGGCTCGAAGGACCAATATTTTTTAACAGAACTTATCAAGTATTATCTTAAAAAATTGTGTATGTTGCCTCGTTAGTCCCCGTAGGTTGAGTGGGGTAATGGCGCTGGTTGCCTCACTGTAAAGCCCGCGAGATATGTTAGCATGCATATAATACATACCTCTTTATAATAGAAAGAGAGTTTGGAGAAAAAAAAAATCTGATTAAGGCATAACTCTTTTTCATTACGTGACGATTTCCTTAGACAATACCTACGACTTTTATAGTAAATTTCTACCATTAAAAGAAATCTTTTCAATAAATTACTCAACAAAATACTAAATTACCTTATAACACGCCCAATGCGAGAGCACCCGAGTTTGTCCATCTTTGAGCTGTAAGTACGACGCGATGTGGCCCGCTAGGCAATGCAGCCGCCGCCAGATAAGACGATCCAAGAGTATCCTTTCGCCTAAATTTTGAACTCTATTGACATGGTGTTAAGGTAAATCTATCTTTATCATTTGTATAACAATGGTAATATATGAACTCACATAACCTGTTTTACAACTTTAATCTGTTGACCTTGAAGTTAATTTATCACATTTGTCCAACATTTACAGACGCGTCCCAAACGTAAACTTTTTTAAGCGGTCTATTTTACTGTGATACGTGTACTGATATATCTAGATATATTTTGTACGCCGAAATTAAAAAAAAACACAAAATAACGATCTAGTGTAAAAATCGTTATTTTTAAACTACACAACGGTTACTCAACTACCAAACAATCATCTCAAAGGATACTGTAAGAAGGTAAGCGGTATAGCCACCCGCTGATCTCTAACAGCATTCAAGACCCGCAGCCATCTACAAGTCGTGACGTAATGGTCCGTGAGCAGGGGGTCCATGATGAACCCCTTGCCGAACTGCGCCGCGCGGACCAACATCTTCTGTACGCTCGTGTCGAACTCGAACGCCGCGGCGTTGATGCAGTCTTGTACCGCGCTCGCTAGATCCGGCTTTACGAGGCGGATGTACTCGTCTGCTCTGTGACTGCGTTTCTGAAATGAGTTTAACCGAGAACTCTTAAAGTCCTAATTGCTTTCTTTTGCTTAATATCATCACGCCTTTCCTTAAACATGCCCAGAGCTTAAAGGAAATTATGTACTTTTTAGGATCTTGTCTCATTATAAGTAAAACTTTATGTTTTTTATGAGAAATAAAAAATCTTTAAACCTAGTTTACAGTAATCGTTACTCGAGGACTTGAAATCTGCATAATAAAATTGTGGACGTTCATCTACTCCGTTGTTTTCTCTACTTGGGAGTTGGCCGTAGGTATACGACGCGTCTACCTAGTGTATACTTGAAAATTTAACTTTTTTTTCTTTATTGTATTCATGTTAAGTGTTTTTCTGCAGCCGTGACGGATAAACGTTACAAGAAAACGTTGCAACCAAACGTGACTTCTTCGTTACCCTGTTTATCCCCTACAATTTTCACTTCAAACCTTCCACTAACCTGAAACTGTTTGGAAGCCTCCAACAAATACGAGCCGGGAGCAGTACTGTTGATCCTGAATATCTTCTCCACCACAACGGGCACTTTCTGTACCAGTTCGTGCGTCATCTCCGATATGACGCGCACGCAGTCCACCTCAGGTATAATGTGGAAGGGCCCGTCGTATGGGAACGTGGTACAGTTGCCGTTGAACCCATACACACACATTATGTCGTCCCAGTGGCTTACTATGGCTTGGGAACCGCACCTGAAAAACCACCGGTTTTTTTGGACGAGTCTAATTTGTTAAATAATTTAGGCACAACTTTTTACTGAAATATTAGTTCAAAAAATAATTAATAGAAAACAGAAATTAGTTTTAGAATTAAATTATAGTTTTTTTTTATACCGAATAAGTTAGTGCTTCTGCTTGACCACAAAACCACCTGATGGTAAGCATTTTAATTTATGCCTGTTTTATTTTTACAAATTACGATAAAAAGATCCTGTAAGATTGTTTACTAAAAAAGAATGTTTACTAATATTGATATATGATTATTAGTATTTTTTTTTATAATTTGACATTACTTGTCCTATTATATCCTGTTCCATGCATCTGATAAAAAATAATAAAATGTATTTCCAGCGAGGGCACTATTAGTTTCACGAGGTGATCGTAAACAAAGTAGCCAGTTATATAAAGTTCTTACCACACTAACTCCTTTGGCTGTTTGATATAGCCCGTGTCAATTTCACAGTACTTGCTCTTGAAGTCTGACGATCCAATCCAGAGGAAGCCGGAGTCAGTGAACAGGGCAACATGCTTGCCGTTCTGAGACGGCACTATAGTCAGGATCTGTGTGTATGCATTCCTTATGTCTGGTTTCTGCAATATATTTTTTATAATCATGTATAATTAATATTTATTGGATAATAATGTTAATGAGTTGATTGCATGGATTTAAAATAGCTAATAATAAGAAAAATAGAAAGCTAATGAGCAAATGTTTTGATATAAAAATAGTGTTGTAATGTTTAGTTTAAAAATAGTATATCATGAACAACATAATAATTTGTTTTACATACATCACATTTAAGTTAAGATTCACTTATTCTCAAAACTTACCATTAGTATAGCTCTCGTTTCACCCAGCTGGCATTTGTACACTTCTTTATCCCGGCATACTAGGAATCCTATCGTAGCTGAAGACCTCAAGCCTTGGCTTATAACACACCATGAACTTATTGGCTCATTGGCCCCTGAAATTGTTTTATTATATTGTTATGAATGATTCTTATGAATTTTGATGTCGAATATAGCAATAAAACCCTACTACCATACATGAGTACTGTTGGGATTAAATCTTATATGATGGCGCATACGGCATCGTCTCATCCATTCATCAACAACTTTCATTGGTCTACTAGCAGGGGAGATTGGCTTGGGCTTAAAGATGGAGTCCCTTACACTGCTTAAGAAAGGTTAATATAAAAATAACTCACTAGGTAAATCAGGAACAGATCTGATTTTCGGTTCTGACACATTGCTGACTAGAAACATCCGATTGGTGGTAGTGATAACTGCCAGGCCAATGCCATGAGGGTTAGAGAATAGCTGGGCCTTGCACACCTGCAACAGGTAATTAATAAAAAGTACTTAATAGTTTATGATAATACTGTACGTGCTGACAATGACACTTTTTGATAGTATGTTTCACTACATGAAACAGGTTTTGAGTTCAAATCCGTTATTTTATCTAACAAACACACATAGAGAAAAAAACTACAGATAATTGTTATGACATTATTGCATCAAGCAATATTTAAAACAAATCAAATTTTTATTTGTCTTAAGTGTAGGTTTCATGTAGGTGTTACACTTTATACAAATATTTATTAAATTAACCACTGATAGTAATAGTTTCTTTTAAATATCTGGCATGTAACATATTAATCAATTACAATTTTAAACAATCATCACCTTGGTATCCCTCACTTCTTGCCCCATGCTAAATGTTTTCTGGTAGGCGCCAAACATGTCGTAGATGAGAACATCACCACTTTCTTGTATGCAAAGCAGCTGTTCCCCGTCAGACCAGCCCATATGTATCAAGACTCCACTGTTCCACTGCAACATTTTATATTTTCAATACACTAATGAGAAACTTTTTTTTGTTTAACCTTATTAAAAGTACTATTATTTCTTCTGTGGTTTAACACCGTTCTGGCAAGGCCATTCTGCTATCATTGGCAAGGTTATATATTGAAAGGTGGTAAAAGGAATTTGTTAGCATATCTTTTAAATAATAATTAATGGCTCAAAAATATTACTTAATCTAACCTATAATGTGATATAGTACAGATCCCCCCGATGAAAAAAGGGAGTGTTATAAGTTTGACGTGTCTGTGTATATGTATGTCTGTCTGTAGCATCATAGCTCCCAAACGGATGAACCAATTTTGATCTGATTTTTTTGTCTGAAAGGTGACTTAATCGAGAGAGTTCTTAGTTGTGTTTAGTGTAAATAAAGTTGTTGGGGGTTTCTTTAATATTAATTTAAGATATAGATAGATATAATAGGGATGTTGACTAATTTTAGGATTCAATTTGATTTTATAGATAGAACCTTAAGATTCATGAAAAAAATTATTATAAAAATAATAACAACAAGTGACAAGTTCAAAGAAATAGATATACTTACAGTAGCCTCACAATATATCTATAGTAACGTGGTTTTTATACGGAATAATATAAGCGCGTATATACAAAATTTTGATATCACTAATCGCCAAACAAGAAAAATGCACCAGTTAGTAACGCCATCTTACCGTCTTTCTAAAATGAATCGATCTTTTATGGGCCGTGGTGTACAGTTCTATAATAAAATCCCAAAGTTAATACGTGATTTGCCAGTGGAATTATTTAAGAAACATGTAAAATCTCAACTTTTAGGCAAAGGCTTCTATACTGTAGATGAGTACATAAATGACAAAGACGCATGGAAATGACCAGATCTGCAACCAGTTCCGTACAGGCTAGTGATACTTCTTTGTAAGAAATATACCAATGTATTTTATTTTTAAAAGATGTGCTGAGGAGTTTCTTTCGGCTTTTCTTCTCCTCCATGACAAAGCACCTTTCCGAAAAGCTGGTAAATTAAAAAAATGACGTGCATAAGTGTATCAATGATACCTACATGAATAAATGATTTTGAATTTGAATTTGAATAATCTTCAATTTAAAGACAAAAATTGATAAATAAAAATCATTTTCAAATTTCCCACCAAAAACGTCACGTGACGTCACTAGCCGATATTCAATACTATCTGTCGACTGAAGTTAGTTGCACTTGCATATAAAATAAGAACAATGACGTCATAAGCTCAAAATGACGTTTGTGGTCACGTGACAATGAGTACTTTGATGACAAAGGATTAGTAACTGAAAACTTATTTAAAAGCAGATTGAAATCATTCCTGGTAAGCAAGGCATACTACTCCACAGATGAGTTTTTGAATGAAAAAAGCTAATTTTATACGATTTTAACTTATTTTCTGATTTTAACTATTTTAACTTATTTATTGTAATTATTGACGATGCATGTTAAGCTTAAATTATTAATCAAGTTTTGTACTAATTTTCTAATGATCTTTTTATCTTAATTTTACAATAACTGACATCAAACCAAATATTTTAATTTTATTTATTTTAATTTTATGTAATTATTATGACAAGAAACATGCCAGTATTGCCAGAATGAATTGAATGAATGCCAAAACGAATTGAATGAATATTTTTTTTAGTAGGTAGTTATTTAAAATTAATGTGATTTAAGTTTAATTGTAATTTAAGCTTATATATTATAAACAAAGGAAATTACTTTAAAATCATTTTATGTACCCAATTATATTATTTTATTCTTTTGATATGTAGATTTTTTATTTTTTATTTCTATTAATACTATTATTTTATATTTTGAATACATAAGCTTAAAATTGGGTCAAATTATGTCACAGGAAATTTTTGTAATTTTGTATTTATGTGTATAATTATATTACTTATTTTTTATCCTGCCGTGCCCTACCTGGGTTGTGTGTATACTACATAATTTTATAAGACCTGTAATAACCATCACACAATTATGGCAATAAATGAATAAATGAATACTATTTTTAACATTTTAAAATAATTATATTTAATTTATTGTGATTGATTTCGACAAAAGAATAATATTTTAGATATTTAAATGTTTTCCTTGATACTTTAAACATAAATTAATTTTAATTTACTGATAGTGTTAACATCCCTATTACGAGCGATAAGCTCTAATTTGTGTATTGTTTCCCCTCAAATTAGGCCCACAAAACATGAAACGATGTGATTTTGTTTATGGTTGATTAATTATAGTTAATAACAAAATAATCAACAACAGTTCTTATTTAGGACTACACTTAAATTGAATGTGCATACCAGAATCTTTGATATAATGTTCCCAACACAGTTATAGATAGTGATGACTGGCTTGGCAGTGGTGAGGACGCGCACCAACTGCTTTCTGTCCCGCACCATGGCTATGGGGCCTCCGTAAGCTGCCCCGCTAACCATCATGTTGCCCAGACCCTCATCCATTGACCATAGCATGGTGTAGAGGTCAATTTTTCTGTAACAATATACAATTGAGGTCTTAGTGAATGTGAAGTTCAAATGGAACAAATTATTCACTTCTCATTATAAATCTTAGTGACTCTGATACCTTAGGGGCCTGATTATCAAGCAATTATTACTGAGGTGAGATTTATGGCTAGACTAGATGCCTAGTTCGTGATTAGAACAAAATGTAATTGAGCTCCATGAACTCTTTACTGAAAATATGTATATTTCATGCATGTCTTAAAGTATATATACCATCATACATGTTAACTGCGGATTCTTTGCAAAGTAGACTAATAATAACTTAGAAAATATTTTATTCTTAGACACATACAAGAAGAAAATCATATGAAAACTTAAAAAGCAATTTTATTTTACTACTTAATCAAATAGAATAAAGGTAATTATACAAAAAATAAACAAACCTGTAATAGGACTCCAATAAAAACCAGTCTGCAGTTAGTAACGCCGACATTTTGCTGGTAAACTGATGTTGATAACGATGGTGAATGTAATACGCTTTTACTACTGAATACTGATTAACGCAAAAATTAAAAGTTTTCCCTAAAACATGCCTAAAACGTAATTTATCATCACTGTTTAATATGGTTTGATAAACATGCAGATTATGTTTTAATGTAGTGGTCTATCGTACTGTTTATACTTTGACCAAGAATATTTTATGTCCCGTTGCCCAATTTTATTTTTATATCATGGTTATTCACATAAATTTACACTATTTATGAAATTGAAAACAAAGTAAAGCAAAGTAAAGCAAAGTAAACACCTTCTCATTTTATTTTATTGACAGTTGACCAGTGTTGCCAGACCAAAATTTCAAATTCCAGGAGATAAGAACAAAAAAATCAGGAGATTGGTCTGATAAATCAGGAGATAAATAAAATACTTACTGAATTAAAATATTGTTAATTTTGCTAATACATTTGATTATTCTGTTTTACTGTCATTTTTTCGCTTACTTTAAAATCAAAACAACTATTGTTTTTTGAAGTGAAAACTTCTTTCATCGTTGTGGTTTGAAAGTCGATGAAACGAAAAAGCGACAGTAAAAAGAGACAGACACATAAATTTATAAGATTTAAGGTGGGAGAAAATGAGATAGGAAGCATTATAGAGTGTTTCTTTATGTTCGTGGTTCTCTTTGTGTTACCTTAAGGCCAGATCCTCACTATAATGCCGTTCACATTCCGTTCTTGGTCCAATCTCGGTTTTATAAAATATTATGCAGTATAAAATATATGTGCGCATTCATACTATCCGTGACAGTCAAGTTTCGCTCCAATTGTATAATTTGTATGTGATACGACTTTACCAGACCGAGAACGGACTGTGAGCGGCATTATAGTGAGGATCTGGCCTAAAAAGTTAAGTTATTCATAGATGGCGCGAGGAATAGGATAAAAGATTCGTTTTATTGCTGGATAGATGGTGCTAGCTGCTCATTTTACTCTTCATATTATGTTAAGAGATGGCATTAGTTACCACTGTTTTATTTTTATTATCTAACTTTGCATTCCTATGATCATTACTAAAACCTCCAATTTATCAAGTTTCCGAAATTTTACATTCGTCTCATTATCTTGAAACTAAAATTTTTGAAGGTTTCACTTCTACCACGTGTGAATTGCATACATTTTAGTTTTTATTTAATATTTTAGTTGTCAAAAATCCGGCAATAACTCTGGTAATCTATTAATTTCTCAATTTGATCGTTATGTTAATTTGTTAAAATAGTCTTTCCACCGTAACGCTTGAATGCAATAAGCGGTAAAATATATTCTCTATTTTGTAAGCTCAAACAATTACATGCAAAATTTAAATGTAACCTACAACATCAAGCTACTACCTTAAAACATACCTATTTAGTTTAGTCGCGTAGTATTGGCGGACATTACCCGTCAAAACCTTTATACCAAAAGAACCTTTGTTCTTTTCCGTATCTGCTCGTAGCGACTTATTTATGTTATTGGGCTTATTGCAAAAACACTCGTATTCGATTGAGTTAGGATAATAAATGTTATGGTGTGTCTATTTTCCAAATTTGATAGTGTTAGAAATTATTGATGCAGTGAATTATTCAAAACCCAAAAATCAGGAGACTTATTAATAAAATCAGTAGATCAGGAGAATCGTAGAAAAATCAGGAAATCTCCTGGAAAATCAGGAGATCTGGCAACGCTGCAGTTGACACACACTTGACAGTTGACTTGACAGTTAATTTTTGAAGTTTAGTTTGACATACTTGTCATTATTCAGTATGAGTGTTGCCGATGGATATATTAATTTATGGTGTTGCCAAATAAACGATCATTATACAATACAAATTAATACCATCGCGTGGCATTAAAACTGACTCTTCCATATAACTCCTTCCATCATAGAAGGGTTAGTGGCCAATCCAAAATGGAAGTTCCATCAATCCGCACTGGGGCAGAGTGTGGTTCAGTATGCAATGCTCTAGGCCAGTGTTACCAGGTACACGGTAATTACCGTAGATGCACGGTATTTTTGGCTAAAACACGGTCTACGGTAATGTTTCAATACCGTGTACTTTTCTACGGTATTTTTAATTATGAATTACCTTGACAGTCAATATATGTATAAATAATTATTCAGAAGGATTAATTTTATTAAAAAAAGATACGTAAAACGAAACGAAAATCCAGCTTGGGGGTTTTCCACCTAAATTTGTGGGTAAGTTAGATGAAGATGGGTATTTTTAGGGGCTCACTAAAGGTACTGTTTCAAGAGTTAGGTACCTTTTTTTAGAGGAATTTTCTAGGGGGATATTTTTTTGTAATGTATTTAGAAGATCATTGATTGGATTGATGAATTAATTCAATTTATCCTGGTGAGCTTCTTTTTACTTATACTTGCTTAAATAAATTACTGCTTAGACATGGTGTTAGGGGGAAAGAGGGGAATTTCGAGATGACGCTGGGGGGGAAAATGACTGCAGCCATATACGAGAAAGAAGTTGTTATTTTAGATGATTGAATTTTAAATAAAAAATATCGAAAAATCATAGCATTTTCTCTTTATTTTACACGGTAATTTACACGGTATTTTTTTAAATCTATACACGGTAATTTGGATCTGAAACACCGTATTTCTAACCTGTCAACACGGTAGTGTATAATTTTAATCTGGTAACACTGCTCTAGGTTAAGCTTTTTGGTAGAGGTTGCTGGACTCTATTCATAAATCAACTGAGAAACATTTTTACATGAGGAACCAGAAATAACGCGGGTCCTCTGTTTATTTCTATTTTCTATCCATCAACGCATTGGAGATGCCTTCGGTGTTACTAATGTTCATGGGCGATGGTACCCACTTACCAATGGGTGGTTCGTCTGCTCGCTTGTGGATTCACTGCAACAAGTCAACAACACTAATTACTTATATCATACAAAACCAAACACATACCGCATACGCGCCTAAAATGCAAGATACAAAAAATACTCCCATAGGGAGTAATATTACAAACGAGCGATTAGTTCTCCGGAAATTCCCCTGTGGACGGACGGCTGAATTGCTCCCGTAATTTTATTAAATAATGCCGTCTTGCGCCGTTCCGACGTGTAAAAATGTAGCTGGTCTTAAAAAGAAAAAGGGTGGGATCACATTTCATGTGTAATTAGCACAATAAAACATTGTCTTAATAAATTATCAAATATTTTATTCATATTGAAATTGTCAACCATATTTATTCCTCCATTTTGTCAGTGTTGCCAATATAACAGTTTTGATTTTCCCTACCATAATGACTGTTACACACTTTGCCGCTGGCGTGACTGGCAACTTTTGAAGACGCCGGCTTTGCAGCACAAATAAGCCATATTCCTACTCGGCCCTGTCCTTGAAAAAATTGCCTACACCCGCGCGGTACTTAAACGCGCGCGTCCACTGACAGTATTTTAATTTTATCAAACGACTTGAGTTTATTTGTAGTTTTGTAATTGTGAATATTACATCTTCTATTTTAAAAATGAAATTAGTTGTGAATGAATGAAATCCCGGATATCTCAGAAACGGTGCGTCCTAGACGATTTTTGACACGATTTCCAACCCCCCTTAAGAACCCCCAGTCCCGATTACATAAACCTTGCTGGACCCACCCCTAACCCCCCACCCAAATTTTCAACAATTTTTTTTTTGAAAAACGGATATCTCGGAAACGGTGCGTCCTAGACGATTTTTGACACGATTTCCAACCCCCCTTAAGAACCGCCAGTCCCGATTACATAAACCTTGCTGGACCCACCCCTAACCCCCCACCCAACTTTTCAACAATTTTTTTTTTTGAAAAACGGATATCTCGGAAACGGTGCGTCCTAGACGACTTTTGACACGATTTCCAACCCCCCTTAAGAACCCACAGTCCCAATTACATAAACCTTGCTGGACCCACCCCTAACCCCCCACCCAAATTTTCAACAATTTTTTTTTGAAAAACGGATATCTCGGAAACGGTGCGTGCTAGACGATTTTTGACACGATTTCCAACCCCCCTTAAGAACTCCCAGTCCCGATTACATAAACCTTGCTGGACTTTTGAAAATTCGGTTGGGGGTTTAGGGGTGGTTTATGTAATAGGGACTAGGGGGTCTATTTGGGGGGTTGGAAATCGTGTCAAAAATAGTCTGGGATGCACCGTTTCCGAAATATCCCGGATAATTTTTTTTCAAAAAAAAATTGTTGAAAATTTGGGTGGGGTCTTTATTTATTTTAATATGTTTTCATCTAAAATTAACAAACCACACATATTATATTACCTATTATAAAACTAATACATATTATGATAAAAATATTAACAATCAACATTGTAAGTAATAATAGTTCAATGACGATCAACAAGTTTTATTTAGGTTTAAAGAAACTTGATTCTCATATTTAAGATACTGTCACTTACATGAGAAACATTTTTTATAAACACAGTAATAATATGATGCGATCAGAATCTGGTAGACCTAATTATAATAGCCTTTTACTTTTTTCCCAACGTCCTGTCATAAACATTTCCCAAAATAATGGGAAATGTTTTACGTCGCAACATTACGCGGGTGGGAAGAACGGCGGGGGCGGGCGGTTTTGGACACAACGCTCGACTAGCAATGACAGTTAGATGTGGCTTCTAGTTTATTATTATTCTAAGATACAAAACAATAAAGAATCTATTCAAATAAACAATCTTTGTTATAGAAACACACCGTGAAAAATCACGCACACTCTTAAGTACATACATATTATAAGTTGACGTTAGTTTTCTTGGCATATTTTATTAACAGTTTTCGCTTTCACTACGGATGAAAAACTATCGGAAGTGACTACATGTTATACCGCTTTCCATACAAAATCACACCATTCTTGTGTCATACGTTTAGCGATTTCTTTTAGAGAAATGTCCAGAATAACTGGTATTAGTACCTACTTAAGTATAATATTATCTAAGTGTGACTTTGTAAATGAAAGTCCAGTTACATACACACGTTCTACATTACATGTTTACAGTAAAAATGGTAAATACAGTGTAGAACGATACATCTAACAATATCCGTAGGAATGTAAAAACATGAAGTTAATTTTATACTTGTTGTGTGATCGGATCGTATGACAGATTTTCCTCTAAAGTAAACGTTGGATTAGATCTATAGTATAACAACTGTGAGGTCAATTTTCGATTCATCATGGGAAGCTTACATCTGAAATACAAACTCCATGCGTTGGCACATTTCTTTTTTTTTTCTCTCTTTCTTAGTCAGCAACATATCAGTGATGGCTTTGGTGTCGCTGATGTCCATAAGCGATGAATGATGATAGCCACTCACCATCAGATGGATCGCCAGCTCGGCTTTTGTCGGCTATTTCCTTATAAAGCTATTTTTCTTAAAAACACAAGCGATGAAAATCTAGCGATATTAGTGCGTACATAACAGATTGACATAGTTATTTTAACATCGCTAAGTGCTTGAAACACGCACCTAACTATCTTAAACCGTTGAACGTGACTACGCGACGAGGCATCTAAAACTTGGTTAAATGTTTTATAAGTTTATAACTAACAACAAGTTGGTACCCAGTTCTCAAACGGTTATTTATGCAATCGAATCACGTACCTCTAATTCCTCTTACTCGTAATATATATGCAGGAATTCTATCAATAATACGTTGAACGTTGACCATTTCTTGCGGTCGACGTTAACCTTTTATATGTAAAACATGGGATCGGAAATACCAAATACCTATACCGAAATTACAAACACGTTTCCCTCAAATATCGGAATAGTTTGTAAATATTTGGGTATCTCTGGAAAAAAACTTGTTCTTTTTTTGAATGCGAACTTTATCTTTAAAAAAACCGGGCGAGTGTTTGTCAGGCTACGCGCAATGTGGGGTTAAAGGGGTTTGTTTAGGCGGGAGGGGGAGAGGACACTTGACTCTAACCAAAATTAGCACTTTAAAGCATAGAATTAATATTACTAGCGTATAGAAGCGACACCGCGAACATCGGGTTCGGGGGTGTGCATTGCAGCCGGCCGGCTGCATTTCATTCTGTCACTCGGCTGTCACTCGGCTGCGCTCATGGCGGCCGCATGTCAAAATTGTTTATGAAAAAACTGAAAAAATGCCGTCGTGCGTAATAAGAATGTGTCACAATTGCACGACAAAAAACAAAAAAGATAATGTTATCACTTTATCATCAGTAAGAAAACAAAATCTTAACTTAAATCAACTAAAACGAATTTAATTAAATTATTGAGCAATGTTCCCGCCATTTTGAATGAAAAAATCATAAGGAGCGTTTGAACTTGGCAAGCCACTAGCGTGTTAATGGACTTGCCGACGCGACGCTTGTGACCAATTTAAAGTGTTGGATTTTTTGACACGAATCAATGGTAATTACGTTTGAAATCGTTTAAACGCTTTTGCACGTTAAATAAAGTTGGAGTAAGAGCTTATAAAGATTTGGAGTCGGTGACTGCTTGTCTTGGTTCGACAAGTGTCATATACAAAGTTACTCTATGGCAAGTGTGCAAACGAGGCTTCTAGTTTGAAAAGAGAACGGAGGGCAAGCCGGCGGTGGAACACACATTTTGTTTGAGATAGCGTCTCTATGTATTACCTCAATGCTTTAAAGCGAAAAATTTCGCAAACGAACCCCTAAATTCAAAAATGGTTCGCGATGAATAAAAAATTCATCCTCATGTTACCTGTAGGGGAGGTACCCTGAAAAAAAATGTTTTTCAATGTTTTATTCCAGGATTCTGGAGTTTTAACACATGTGTCCGTGTCAATTTACAGCTTTCTAGCACTAATGTTCGGTTTACACGTAATAAGTAGATAAGTAGTTAACTAAATTTTAAGTAAATTAATACGTGTAAACGGACAATTTAGTAGTTTAGTAATCAAGTAGATAAGTAATTTAGAAATTTTTCTATTTTCTGTTACCTAAGTAGGTGTGACTTATCACATAACATGTTTGGACAGGCATTAGTACAATGCTTAAGTAATTAAGTAGAATTGTATAAACTAAAGAGCTTTACTAAATTATTACCTGTGGAGTGGACGCACACTAAAAATTATTCACTTAAAATTTAGTTAAAATTTAGTTAACTACTTAATACGTCTAAACCGAACAGGGTCTTGGCGTTTCGCTTCGGACAGACAGACGGACGGACGGACAGATAGATGGACAGATGGACAGACGGACAGATGGACATGACGTATAAGGGTTCAGATTTTACTTCAGAACCCTAAAAAAGAAGAGAAAAAAGGTTGTGGGTACTAATTTTAAGATAAAGTAGTGATCGATGAAGATGAAGACGAAGAACTATAGGTATTCTAAGAAGGATTTTCATATAGATACGAGTAACTACTAGGAAATTGTAAATGATTTTCAGATATTGAAAGAAAAATAAACATTTACCTACCTACGTATTTAATTATAGCACTAGAATTCTTAGTTCTTAGTTAGAAAAACTTATTGTCGGTACAACAATTTCCATGAATATGCATGTCGGTGTTTCAAAGATGATTACGTACGCTTTCGTGAGCATGACTGTTCTACCACGCTGCTCCAGGCATCGGAAAGAGATGGCGATCGCCACTAATGCAGATTCTTACCGCTACTTAATAGTCCGTAGCCGGCTGACGACTCGTGAGAATATGGCGTCCGGCGACTCGTGCGAAAATCTACTTAATTAAATGGAAATATAAGAAACTTGCATGTAAAATTTAATTGTATATAAAGGTATTTCCACGCCGATATTTCCACCCAGTCGCATGGATTCATATTATGGATCAAAAACACACAATACACAACATACCTACATAACATCGTGAAAATGATAGTAAAGTATATTCAGACTACGATGTATTAAGTTTAAAATCATAATTAACATAAACCAGCCAATATTGACAAGTTTGTACCGACCTAATTTATAACAAAATTCCACGATTTATTTTGGGTAGACTTATAAAGAGAAATATAAAATTGCGTACTCACTGCAATCTAAATTTTCTTACATTTGTCGCTTTTCTATAGAATGATTAAATTTAAATTCTTTTTTTTAAATCTAAAAATAATTTTAAAAATCATAATAAGGTTTATATTAAGTATGCAATTTTAGGCATTGTAAATCTCACAAGAAGACAATCAAGACCCGATTGAACTGTATCATGTAGAATGAAGTAGAATATTATAAATGTGAATGTAAGTTTGTTTGTTACGCTTTCACGTGAAAACTTGAAATTTGGAATGGCTAGATATACTGGATTAAAACAAAGGCTACTTTTTATCCTAGTAAAGTTCCCGCGAGATTTGCAAAAATCGATCTCTAGGGGGGGGGGGGGGGGGGTCGAAGCCGCGAGCAACAGCTAGTTACCTACCAATTATAACTGCTGTCAATCAGTAGGCACATACTTTTTCTTATTTAAATGTACATATTTACTTTCAAGCAAATATATCGTTATGTATCGGTCTGCATAATGTTGCCAAATCACAACATAATATAGACCGCATGATGATGACTATGATGAGTAAAATATTAAATAATGAATATTATACAGTCAAGACTACTACAGTGTCAATAGAGACTATGGTAGAGACGGTAACTAAAAATTGACAAATCAAGCTACAAAACTTGCGATCTTGTACGAACGATTCTGTTCGAAACTTCGCAATACAGTTGCGGTAGCTGCAAGTTACTTGTGAGATAAATCACTGAAAACTAAAATGAACTGATGGAGTCCTCTGAAACTTGAACGATTAATCTTGTTGCCTCTATAAGGATGTTCAGTATTAATATTAAATATACGGGGCACAGTTGCCAGCGACGCGACGTACCTATCCCATCATTTGTTATGTGGATTTAAGTGAAATTTATAGTCGCGGAACTGAAGTGTAACTTCTAATAGTTCTAATACTACCATATTCTGTACTAGCGCTTTACCCGCGGTCTTGCCCGCGTTTTCTACGATAATAAGTACCCTATGTCTTATTCCAAATCATGATCTACCTGTACGCTTAATTTTATGAGAATATGTTCCGTAGTTTTTGCGAGAAAGAGTAACAAACATCGTAGAATAAT
Organism: Thymelicus sylvestris; assembly: GCA_911387775.1. Taxonomy (NCBI): domain Eukaryota; kingdom Metazoa; phylum Arthropoda; class Insecta; order Lepidoptera; family Hesperiidae; genus Thymelicus; species Thymelicus sylvestris. The sequence continues at coordinate 12,837,736 of OU426896.1, read as the reverse complement.
CACGACTTAATGATAATTGCTGCAATATGACGACGATAGTGATGGTCACTTCACATAAAAATCTCACGTGAATAAGCTTTATTTACCTGAATTACCGCCATTATAATTCAATAGCATTCTAGAGCAAAAAGACCCAGAACGTCAAAAGTGAAGACTCAATCCAATCATCTGGACTGCCAAGTTCTCATTAGAGATGAGATATTCAGATATTCATTATCCTATTATATTAGTAGGATTATTCGCCTACATCACATACTGGACTTTATCCGGAGAATATTTGTGAGGTTTTATGGTAGTTCAGCGATATCTTGCAAAAATAGTCAGTCAGCCTGGCGTTGCAGCCACCTGCTATTATTCAGCAAGTCTCAGGATGGATACCTAACACCCCAAAAGTCCCAAAATAAACTACCTACGCAAATCAAGAAATCCTAGAAGTCAAATGAATCTGAATCCAATAACGAATCCAAATTTAGAGCAATAATGAGAAGCCCGGAAAGTACCTAAATAAATGGAATCTTTGCGGGAACATCGCGGAAAAGCAATTCGCGAGAGAATGAGCAACCTTGACAAGTTCTGCTTTGCGATATCTAACTTTGTACCAAGTATTGCATGTGTAAGATTTCCGTTATGAGCCAATTTATTGCTATCATTCCTTTGATTTTCTCGGCGTCGGTTCGAATAAGAATTTTCAATGAGACTGCTGATTGTTTTGTTCTGCCAAGACTTCCAAAGGCGAACAATTTGTTCGTTTCATGTATTTCAGTAGATACTAGATAGTTCCTGGAAAATTGATGTCTTTGTCAGAGATTTAAATGCGGAAAATTTGCGAAGTCAGTATTGTATTATTTCGTTTCATGGCAAGCTTAGCATTATAAAATAGCATTATAGTTAATCAGTGTTAAGTTGATAGCATATTATTATACTTATCAAAATTTATCACCAGTTTGGAATGGACTTAGATTAGTTTGCAAATTTTTCGCAATTAAGCTCGGGAATGTCACCAAAATATTTGCAGAAACCGGTCGAAAAATTTCGTTACAACAGACCGTAGACCCCTATAAGAGCATTTCATAAAAATATGATTGTGTGTAAATCGTACAACGTCATCGCGCCATTCAAGTATCGTAAGCGTTACAGATCTAACAAAGGAGTCATGACATCGAAATGAAGTAATGAAATAACTTGGAAATGTCAAAGCCTGCATGTAGTGCGACCTCGCTCCCACTCTCGTCTCAAGCAACGGTACACTGGTACAGCGTGGCCGGTGTGGACGCGGCCGAGGTCTGTGCCCTCCCGGCAGCGATCTCGCACGCCACTGCGCGCGCGCAACGCGTTTCATTTTTAACACGCTTTTCAACGTTTTACGTAGATCAGTCAAATATCGAAGCCTGAAGTTGTTTTGAATGGAATTTGGAATAGATTCTTCTACTATTTACTGTTTCTAGATGTGTTTTTGTGAAATGTTACGTTATAAGCTTTTATATTCGTGTAAGTCGAAGTGAGTTATTTTTGTGCTAAAGTGCTTGTGGATTTTTTAAAAGTCAACGAGAAGTGATCTATAAAAGGTAAGTTATACTAGAAATCATTTTACTTGAGTATTTTCAGCCTGTATCAATATTAATGCGATCATCACGCACCAATAGTCCGTGCCGGTAATGTTGCCCAGCGGCTAATTACCCAGTTAAGCGGGTCTCGGGTTTGATTTCTGGGAGGGAATGTAATAATGAATGTTTGTTTGTTGTTGTAACACAAACTTACTACGTACTAAGAACAACATTGTTATAATAAGATAATGTTAAAAAATATATTGTAATAATAACTTATTTTTTTTATAAAATCAATGTTAAAAGGAAAATAATATTAATTTTTGAATAGTTGCCTAATTGTTAGTTTTTGTAGTTTATTTCGTTTAAAACAACTAGATACAATAAACAACCAGAAAGTGTATTATTCAATGAACCTACCAACGAAAAGCTTATACCTATTTCTATTTGAATAAAGCAGAATAAATTTGTTTAAATCTTATTTCTCTTTATTTCTCTTAGAAAGCAACAATAAATTAAACATTCAAACTAAATTATTCATTTGAATAACATATAGTTGAGTAACAGGTTATAGTGTTACCGAAATAGCAATAACAGCTATAACACGTATCATAATAGCTCGTTTATGCCATAGTTATTCGTTGATAGCACTCCAAGTAATACACACTTTCTATTTCTCAACGCTCATTGTCAGTAATTCTTTCCTTTTTTGTTAATTCGAAAGGTTTACTCGTTAAGGAGTTACGGCTGTCTATTAAAAACGTTGATTGCCTGGCGTGCAGTAACGATAATTTATTTTTATAATCATTATAGGTACATAGGTACCATTTGTACGTTTTTCCAGTGTTCACTGAAGCTTATCTTTTGCGAAGATCATGTAATAAAGTCGTAGGTCTCTCATAATTCATACTTATATCAGCTGTGACGGAGAGTCGGAGACCGGTTGTAGCATACAAGGTCAGCCTACGTTCGTAGAGCCTGGTATGAGAAAGGGTGGTGAAGATCTATTAAGATTATAATTTTACAAAATACAGATAATTTATGGGTAGATAGGTAGGTACTAACTCATTAGTACAATACCGTATCTTGCATCTTTAATAGGTTCGTGGTCAGTAAATAAATCTCAATTTGTGTGTTATTACTTGTTATAGACTTACATATAATTTACACGTATAATTTTCATATAAGCGTGTTTACGAAATTATACCAGTATATGTTTTACCTACCTGTTGATTTACCAGATGATTTACCTGTCAGCTTCACTTTACAAAATTGAACCTTGGACCTTGGATGACGTTGACCTCTAAGTGAAAGGTTACATACCTACATAATTAAGATTCCTTACACTCAAATTCTTTACATAGCCTTACATTACCTACGCCATTTTTTTAGGTTTTCGATTGATGAGAGTACGGTTTTCTTACGTACGGATGAGTGTAAGGTTTTCTTTGTAGCACAGAGCTACAGAATAGGGTTGCAGGCAGGTATATTCGAGGTATAATCGATTATACCGATTATGTCTATGAGTTCTGTATGTGAAATTAAACAATATAAGCTTTACGCCATTGTTTTTCTTTTAATAATTAATAGATAATTTACTCCGCACCAAGCTCTACATTTTGGCAGAGGTTGGGCTTGAAAAGATGGAATTAAGTATAAGTAATGTCAAAGTTCTCTAGAAGGTGCCTAACCTTCTAGAGAACTTTGACATTCAATTTGTTGGTGCAAAAATATAGGTATAAAATGGCGGCCATTGACTAATGATGGGTACCGTAAGAAGGCCAGTGGTTGCCTGTTGTGAAGCCTGTATCTTAGTTACCGTTAAGAAGCGTAGCTACTAGGTATTGGCAACTGTACAGTAGTCTAGTTATCATAGATTCACTCTTTTATGGTAAATAACGAAATATAATTAGGTATAACCACCGTATGACAATGATATTGTTGTCTTACCATAAGCACATGGAAGGTTTAATGCTGGAATATCATAATATAACCTGGATTTATTCTCGTAATAATGATATGGAACGTAAAGCTTAAACTTAACTTTTATCTCTCAACTTAGAACTCATTACTTTATAAACGTTGGATGTACAGTAGGTAAACCTTATTGAGGTAATATGAGTATCTCGGTGTCTGAAGAAATTCACTTCTCTATGCGTATCTACAGCTAACAAAAGGTGAATTAGGTTGATCATTTTATTATTTTTAAAGTTAGGTTTAGACCAAAATATAAATGAATGTTGATTCTGTTAAATTCCCTTTTTGTAAAGAGAGACAGAGTATTATTTCGTCGTAGAATCTCCGTTCGCGGCCATTCACATTATACGAACTATACAAAATTAGTAGCAAGAATGTCGTGTCAGCAGTTCAACTGTTTAATTGTAACTTCGTGTGTAAACCCACCTTGTTAATCTCTACTATCATTTATTGATGTTCGCTTCCTTACAAATCTCGCGTGGTTCGCTATAGTTTCCTCAGTTTCACACACATACGTCGTCATAGTTGGATAAACAGAGATGCCACATAAATAATTTAGGAACAGCCGGTTATGTTGGGAATACTTTTTATTTAAATTTTCTACATAGTAACACCAGGATATTTTTTCCTGTATTTGCATATATCTGTGTGTGATCCTTTTAGACTAAGGCTTTTAGAATCTAGTGAGAATTGTGTTGGGAACCAAAATTCTAGCTTGTATTATGTCTATGATTATTTGAAATTTACTTAGTCTAAGAACTTGTAGAAAAACTGAATAAGATTCGACTAGGTTTTCTTGCATCACTGCCGTTTAGCGTGGCCTAGTTTATACCTCGGAAAGAAATCTATATCTCTTTGAAGCATTGTTTGCTGGATCCACACAAGCATATCTTATAGTTCAAGGCTTTAGTACGAAATATTGTTGAGTTTAATGTACCTACCTACTTCCTCAGAATTCATTCTTAAAATTTTAAACACATGATCTTTTTATATGCATATAGATTTGTTGCGTTGCCTGTGTCCAGGATCGGAGTAGATCACACTAAATTGACTGATAGAGTCTGCATTCTAAAATCCATATATGTACCTATGTCTTTTACAATTTAAGATAAGTAAATAGAACGTTTTTGTTGTTATTGTTATATTAATTCTACAGATAATTTGGCTGTAAAAAGTAGGTCTTGGAGTTGATGTGGTTCAACTGGTTAGAATAGCCGTTTATCACGGCTAGTCTTGTCATCGAACATTTCATTAGCTCAGTGACTGAACACAACTATACAACAATACAACATAACAAGGGTTCCTAATTCTGATTTAATTTCATCCATCCATCCATCCATCAGCCTTTGTAGGTCCACTGCTGGACATAGGCCTCCCCTAACTTCCGCCACTCTGACCGGTCCTGAGCCTTCTGAATCCAGCGGATACCCGCAGTCTTCTTCAGGTCATCAGTCCACCTGGTCTGGGGGCGTCCTGTGCTCCTTTTACCGAGGCGTGGTCTCCATTCGAGGACCTTTCTTCCCCAACGGTTATCGGTCCTTCGAACTATGTGGCCAGCCCATTGCCACTTCAGCCTGCTAATTCTCTGAGCTATGTCGGTCACCCTCGTTCGTCTACGGATTTCATCATTTCTGATTCGATCGCGTAGAGAAATACCGAGCATAGCTCGTTCCATAGCCCGCTGGGCGACTCTAAGCTTGTGCATAAGGCCAATAGTGAAGCACCACGTCTCGGATCCGTATGTCATCACTGGCAACACACACTGCTCGAACACCTTCGACTTCAGGCACTGAGGTAACTTTTTGGACGACAAGATATGACGTAGTTTCCCGAACGCAGCCCATCCGAGTTGGATTCTACGAGTGACTTCTTTCTCGAAGTTGGACTTACCCATTTGGATCACTTGTCCCAGGTAAATGTACTCGTCTACAACTTCGAGAGCAGCGCCGTGAACAACAACCGGTATGGGTGTGACATGGACATTCGACATGATTTTCGTCTTGTCCATGTTCATCTTAAGACCCACCCGTTGTGAGGCGCTGTTCAAGTCCCCGAGCATTGTACCAAGTTCCTCCAGGGATCCCGCCAGGATGACTATATCATCGGCATATCGCAGGTGTGTGATGTATTCGCCATTGATGTTGATGCCACGTCGTTTCCACTCCATCAGCTTGAACACGTCTTCCAACGCAGCGGTGAACAGTTTTGGGGATATGACATCCCCTTGTCTGACACCTCTCTGCAGTTGGATGGGGTTCGTTGCTGTGTCTTGTACTCTGACGGACATGGTGGCAGATGAGTATAAACACTTCAACACCTCGATATACCGGTAGTCAATCCGGCACCGTTGGAGAGAATTTAGTACCGCCCAGGTCTCGATAGAATCAAAGGCTTTCTCATAGTCCACATAGGCAACACATAACGGCAGATTATACTCCTCGGTCTTTTGTATAATCTGCCGCAGTGTGTGTATATGGTCTATGGTGCTGTAGCCTTTTCGGAATCCTGCTTGTTCGGGAGGCTGGAAGTGATTTAATTTAATTAAATCTATCCTTAACCAACTTGTCGCATCCAACACATAATAATGCACGCGTTGCAAGCGAATGCATGACGAGGAGGAATATTTAATGCCTATAAAGTTATTACGGGCTTTTAATCACCCATGATGTTGAATGTTTTAAATGCCATAATGATTTTACTAAAAACTAGGCTTGTGGTTGAATGATAATGAAACGATAAGCCGTGCAATTAAAAGGCAAAAATCATATAAACTGCGATAGAAAAACCATCCTGAATTATTTAAAGTAATATGGCAAGATACTCGTAACTTCTAAGCTTAAAAACCAGCCTTAACTTAAATAATCATGCAAAAGAGCCTTTATACTCCCCTTTGATACTTACTTAATATCCTAAAAGCTTGTTAAATTATGAAGTTATTACGTAAAGTTCGTGTAACTACGTATAGTAGAATCTTATACAGCTGTTCTGAGACATGTAGTTTCATTTAATTTAATTAGATGAATAAAGTAAAAGCGTAGGTACGATATGTTTACTTTCATTAATAAGCCTTGGTCTTTAGTTAATGAGATAAGGTATGAAGCTTTAGTTTTTCTGTTTGTTATAAAGAAATCAAGCTTAGGATTAGTCAGGTTGTATCACAGTCGTTTCCAATAACTCATCTATTCATAATCTGTAGATAAATTAGAAGGTAAAGTAATAACAACTAACACTAATAAAGTATGTCTTTATGTATGTAAGTTGCTACGTGATAGTTAAAGAAACAGCCGTTAGTCACGACATACTATCTCTATTTGTTATTGCTAAATATTTGTTTCCTAATTAAACTTAACCCGTTTCAGCGTGCTGATAAAAAAGAATCAAATTCAAACCTTCACTTGTAGACCCGTGCCCTGGGCTATTAATGGATTGAAATCAATATTAAAACGTAGTAAAATCTGTCCAGGCGCATTTATCAGTTAATTTTTCGTAAAATCTGATAAAATCTTAAATACATATAATAATAACTGGTTATTACTGTGTTAAAATGATGAATAAACCGAAATACTTAGCCGCTTTTGTTACAAATAAGTTAAAATAGAGGCAGTAGATACTTACGAAAAATACTCCGATAGGTACGATCAGTTTTTTTTCAATCGGCGATATAAACGATTTAATGTTTTTTCATCTAAACCATTACGTAGTTCAAGAATACAATGTTGTTTTCGTCACTTTTTATAACTCCGTGAACATAGAATTCTAGATCGATTGCAAGTGGATTGCAAATTCAAACGCAGTTTTATCAAATCAAACAAATTTTGGTAATAGATCAGTTATATTTGTAATAAAATAAACAATTTTTTTTTTAGTTTTGTAATGTCTATATACTATCATGTTACTTAAATAGTTTTATTCAAAAACTGTCTTAAGGGGTAGTCATAACAAAACATTCTGTATTGGACACAAAGAAAAACCTTTGTGACAGATTTCATTTTACAAGCAGAAGCCGGACTAATTGGCCACTTTGGTCATTCAATTTTTGGTATCAAAGATGAGGAATTACAGAAATAGACAAACATTATTCTAAGTGCTTTAAATTCCTAGTAGATTTAATATTATACATGTCAACCATTTTCTTCTTCTATAGTACGTATAAATCATGATACATACGAGGACCGACATAAATACTATAGCATATTTATACAAATAATATTATATCGTAAACTCAACAACAAAATCCTAGTTTTCACAAGAGTAAAGTGTAATGTGATGAGTTTTACAGTTTAAGAGAAGAGAGTTTGAAATATTACGAGGATGATGAAGGAGGCAGAAAGAAAGTTCTTGTAGCATAGTCATCTTTATTTTCTCAGCACTTTCTGCAAACTATTTACTTAGAGATAAATATGAAATCTTTGCTAGTTTAGCCTGTTTTAGTGTTAAGTTGGAAACTTTAAAAATATTCGCTCTTCCTTGGGGCAACTGGCTGGTGTAGAAATGTTATCCATAAATAGTATGATTGCCCTCGGGAAACTTATTCCTTATATTCGTGAGATAACAAGGCGAGTTAAAAAATTACTTATAATTTTACATACTTCTATAAATTAAATAGAGTGTAAATATTTAGTTTACTAAACATATTAGCGTGGTGATAGGTGTGGTTTGATAAATAAAAAAGTTTTGTCTTCTATAAACAAGGAGTGTAGTAGTCAATCAATGTAGAGTACATTTTCTTTTTTTTCTCTCTTTCTTGACCGGCAACGGCGGCAACGCATTAGTGATGCCTTTGGTGTTGCTGACGTCCATGGGCGACGATAGCCACTTACCATTAGATGGATTATGAGCTCGTTTACCGACTACTTCCATAACAAACTTAAAGTTTTCAGAAGCAAGGACGGTTGCTAGTTATGTTTAAAAAACTAAGGTCAGAAACTTTCACCGCTGAAATGTGGCAAGGTGTCAACACCACAATATTAACGATGGGGTGAGTTAGAGTTCTCACTTTAAAGTTTGAATTGTTTAGAAAATAAAATGTGCCGATAACATAATCCTTGTTCAAGTTTATTGATTCCTGCCGAAAGGATTTAGGCAGTACTTCGTAACTTGACACTTCGCAACTTTGTTAGAACGGTTCAAAACTCGTTAATGTTGTCTACGAGTTGCTCGAGTTACAAAGCTTCTGCGTGAGATAAGTCGAAAACCTGTTCAGTTCAAATTTTTATGATACCGTTAAGTAGACAGAGCCTAGCAGAAAATAAAATGTAACGGTTAAGACTCCAAGTAAAATTTATGATAAAAAGCGCGTTTTTCTTTAAGTTGATTTACATAATATATAAAATTTACATAAGTAACATTTAGTGCTACAGGTTCGCTTAGCTAGTTTAATATCATTATAATGTAGTTAGATACTACATAAATAATAATATAAACCTAAAATAAATATTTTGGATGGTGATATATATTTTTTAACAATAAATATAACATTTTACATAGTGTAAAAACCCGCATTTCACAGTCGTGCTTTCAAGATTTGTGTTTTATCATTCTATCATTGCAGGGGGTAACTAAACTTAGCACCCAAGCGTAGCAAGGATAAGTCCGTTGTAACATCAAAACATCTGTTTCAAAATTTTCATTTAATTTGGGTTTATATACCTATGGTTTAATAGGTCCTAAAATCCGTCGAGGATATCACCGGGTATGCTATTGAGTTCCGCCGAAACAGCTGTTGCATTGCGGTCTGACTATTATCACAAAGGTTGGAGTGTTACAAAGCCTGGATTGTCAGTAACATGTGACACGCCCAATAACAGTATAAAGTTATGTTACTACTATATTTGCGGCAATAATAAAATTGTATATAATATACCTATGTTTATACTGAGGACAATCAAAAACCCGGCTAGCTAATCAGACTAGCTTGGCTTTGGGCTTCAACGCATTAATGGCCTACTACAGGCCATTTCCAGGGTTATTTTCATCTGACCAATATAAAAGCCATAATTATTTGGGCGGCTTGACCCTTGAGCATGAGTCAGCCGCCAAACGACTCGTCGTATTCCGGCTGGGCGCTTGAAAGCCAGTTCCTTCTTTCTTTTTAGGGTTCTGTCTGTCTGTCTGTCCGTCCGTCCGTCCGTCCGTCCGTCCGTCCGTCCGTCCGTCCGTCCGTCCGTCCGTCCGTCCATCCGTTCGTCCGTCCGTATGTCACAGCCACTTTTCTCCGAAACTTTATGAACTATACTGTTGAAACTTGCTAAGTAGATGTATTCTGTAAACCGCGTTAAGATTTTTACACAAAAATAGAAAAAAAGCAATAACTTTTGGGGTTCCCCATACATAGAACTGAAACTCAAAAAAATTTTTTTAATCAAACCCACACGTGTGTGGTATTCAAAAATGATCTTCAAAAACGACCCGTGTGGCGCAATGGTTACCATGCCGGATCGCCGCACCAAATGTCCTGGGTTCGATTCCCAGCGGAGCGGAAATTTGAATGATGAGTTTGAATTTCTGTTCTCGGTCTGGGTGTGAATGTCCTTGTCTAGTGTGTTGTCCATGGCACCCACGACACAGGGAATCCTAGTGTGGGGCTATGAGTGTGAAGCGTTATTTTTTATTTTATATTTTAAAATGATATTGAGGTTTCTAATATCATTTTTTTCTAAACTGAATAGTTTGCTCGAGAGACACTTTCGAAGTGGTAAAATGTGTGTCCCCCCTGTAACTTCTAAAATAACGGAATGATAAAACTAAAAAAAAATATATGATGTACATTACCATGCAAACTTCCAACGAAAATTGATTTGAACGAGATCTAGTAAGTAGTTTTTTTTAATACGTCATAAATCGTAAACCACAAAAAACATCGATCAAAGTTACAACTAACTACAAGAACTTTTATATTATGTTACTTGCTGCTACTGAACCCTTCATGGGCGAGTCCGACTCGCACTTGGCTGCTTTTTCTTCTCTCTTTCTTGCCCGGCAACGCATCAGTGATGCCTTTGGTGTTGCTGATGTCCATGGGCGACGATGGCTACATACCATCAAGTGGATCGTCAGCTCGTTTGCCGACTATTTCCATAAAAAAATCCGGAACCACTATCACTATTAATAGTACGATGATAACGCTTTAAATCTCAATAATTATGAAATTGCATATTAAATAATACACACTATCTGCATTAGGTATATGAAAGAATAATTTCTTCTTGAAAATGAAATTACGGGTTTGCATATTGATGATGATAAAGACATCTTTTCATTTCAGCTGCTTGACGATCATTGTTCAGTTGCAGTTCACCGTCGTTTACATCCGTAATTTGCACACCGTGTGTAGTTTGGTCCAACTTGAAAGATATGATAGATTATATCTCAAAAAAAAAACTTTTGACAGAACGAAGTCTGTCCGAGCAGCTAGTATAACTATAAATTAAATACCAGTACAATACAGAATAGTGTATTTGAAATTAACTGTCTTGAACTAATCTTCTTGTATAGGTTCGAGTACCTTGCCTTGAGCGTAGGTAAGAAAGAATTTTATTACAGTAATTACCTTGGCAAATAATCAATTAAACTTGTAAATTCATACATCACACGTTAAAGTAAGATTAAGGTATGTAATTAGCTTCTGTAATCATTACCGTAATGTACGCAAATTTCTGTTGATTACTATAGTACTGTTATGTAAATAACTTTGAGTCTGTATCCGCGTTTCTTACCCAGATAGGCGTAGTCTTGTCCAAGCCGAAGTATTATCCGAATTATGAGAGCATGACTTCGACAACGTGCGTAGACCAAAGAATTGTTATATTATCAAGCTAGTTGTATAACAGATTTCTACTATTTTAGCGAAGTACGGATTATTGTTATTGTCGAAGTAGTGTTATTGGTTTGTTCAACCAGAAAATCTTACGCTTCCTGTGGTTACCAAATGAAAAATTCAAAAGTCTAGGCAAAAGGCCTGTTCTACGCTCTAAATTATTAGATGAATTAATCATATTCAAAGAACTTTTAACCGATATTTGGACCCAGTTACATGGATTGATAGTGAACATCTTATTTATCTAATTTTAACTTATTTGACTTTGAAAGCTTTTAACGATATAGCAATAACACTTCTCGAAAACTATTTCTATATTTTCAAAGGGTTTTAACAAAAAATACTTTTTGGAGCTACAAAGGCCGATAATGGACCTATAACTTTGCGATAAATGTTTTTGGACACGTACTGAATCGTTATTTTATTTCAAACGCAAGGTAATTTAGACAATAACGACTGGGTGTTACGTGCGATTTTTCAGCTTTAGCTCAATTTATAAACATTTATGTATGTAAGCTGTATATCTAAATGGTAAGCTTATCTGTAAGTATATGTAAGGGTTCCGTAGTTTGAAGGAAAAAATCCTTAACCGAACCTATTAAGGATTTTTTCGTATGGCAACGGTAGGAATACAGTCATCGTTCCAGCCTGCCATTGAAACGGGAATTTTCAACAAAAGACTAAATACATTTTTACTAAGTGAGTGCGTTTGCTATTTGTTACGAGTTGCCTTTCTATATTAAGCGGGTTATTTTTTGGCTTCTGGTTAAAAATAGTATAATTATATAGTAACCTATATTTTACGATTCATTAGGTTTTACCGGTTTTCATTAATAACATTTTGTTAAGCCGCTGGTTTCGATCTTGACCGCGACGTTGCCACTAGTCGGTTTACAATAATCCGTTAATTAGCTTTTAATGGTTAACAACTTTAATATGAGGATTACGTTTTTACAAAATTAAATTGAACAAAGAGTGTAGCAAATCATTAAATATGTAAACAGAAATTCTTATAATACTAACCCATTGCTTTTTATCATCAGACTTTTGGAGCTTGATTAATACGAATTGCACGACATAAAATAGAAAAACCAGTGTCTTCTTTAGAAACTCTAGTAACACTGAACAATGGCGAAGGATTATCAAAGTTTATTTAAAATCGTAGAATCTGTAAACCAGGAAATTTTGTAGCTGAACCTGAAATCGGTTACTGTAACAGACACGTTTTAAACGTTTACATTTGCGTCAACTCGTCAACTAAACTAAACTAAACTAAACGCGTTGCTACGTGTGCGCAGCGCCTGAGAATTTACAATTCTAAATATATTCGCTGCACAAGGTAATGACCGAAACCACGACCTCCACAAGTCTTAACCGTGTAAATAGTGATGATAATAAAGGTAAGTACAATAATTTCATGGTTGTTTGACATCGTGATACTAACAAACTCATGTCATGTCATGGTTGACATTATTAACTTACTTGTGTATGTGAATTGTTTTTTCATTGTCTTGTAAGGTTGTTTAATTCAATAGACATAGGTAATTTAATGAAAATTTGCTTTTTAGTTCTTATTGTGTATATGTATAATGTATATTACCTGCATAGATACTAAATCGTAGACCGGTACAAATAAATTTAGTACTGCATTGTATAAAAAATTTATGCTTTAATAAATAAACAGATATTGGATCAGGATTGACCAAAGCCAAACCAAAACAGGGTCGTATTTACCTCGAAGAGACTAATTTGGACAGTCAAACGCCGATGATCTCAATTTGATGAAATCGGGGTTTTAAATTAGGGTCACTTTGTCCGCGTAAAATAAACTTGTATGCATTTGGTACGGAGTTTAATCTGAGGCATAAAGTTACTGACAGTAACTATACGAGTATAATTATAGGAATAACAATATTTCAGTTTGACGCTTCCAACAACTCCAATGTTATTGTTGTGTGGCGCAATGGTTACCATGCCAGATCGCCGCGCCAGATAGGGTCTTGGGTTCGATTCCCAGCGAGGCGGAAATTTAAATGGTGAGTTTGAATTTCTGTTCTCGGTCTGGGTGTGAGTGTTCTTGTCTCTGTGTGTTGTCCATGGCACCCACGATACAGGGAATCCTAGTGTGGAGATATGAGTATGAAGCGTTATTTATTATTATTAAGTATTATTGTTTTGTTCTAGTTAGGAATTGAACCCGGACTTGACAGACAAGATCACTATTCACTACGAACTGAAATACAGAGTCATATAAGCTATAGTCAAAATTATCTAAGATGCCCATAATGATAGCTGCCATTTATTAATATGAACTAACATTGTATGGGCGTCTTTGAGCGAAATGGAATATTAATTTAATTGACATGAATAGTTGAACACTTACGGACAAAGGATTTTTCCAAAATTTGTTAAAAATCCTTACTCATTTGCATTGGCGTTGATTATAAATCATAGTAAACGTTATAATCTAGTAAAAATCCCATCACATCATAATTTATGCAAAATTTATTAAAAATATTTGACGTCGAAACAATGATAGATGAAGAGGCCTAAAACAAAACTGACGCAAAGTGATGTGACGGCCTGAAACCGTCTCAAAAACCAATCATAATCGATGCATTACTATAATCGGAATTTAAAAATGAAAATTGATTAATTTAATTACTTTGTTAAAAATGATTTACTTGCATTTGAATTTAAAATTAGGTACCTAAGAATACTACGACGAATTGGATGCTAACAAAGGACATTTTCCATTATGTATGGGCACTTCGCCATCCATGGACAGTAAACTGCAGATAATATATTATATGTAATTATGTAGCTAAGCTTTTTGCGGTATTCTTTTTTTTTCAACAAAATAATAAATATTTATACATGAATGTGTGTTACGAAATAAACAAGAATTTATTCACTGTAGTTTTTCCCTGACGCTCATAATATTATTCAAAATATTATTATGAAACTGAGCGGATGAGTTCTTTCTATCATGATCAATCTTTCTTTCTTTTTCTACTCTTTCTTAGCGGGCAACGCATCAGTGATGCTTTTGGTTTTGCTGATGTTCATGGGCGATGAGTTGTTAGGCAGCATGAGTTGTTAGGAAGAAACAAAATAATATTTTATTGGAGTCGTAAATACATAATATTGAGAATACGTGGTACTAGATATGTAGCTCAATCGAGGTAGTTGGAAGGTACCTAAATGTTACGGTTTTTAGTTTACAATTTAATTATCGAATCGATTAGAAGGTCTTACAATTTTGAATCGATTTGTTGCAAAAATTGGTTTCTTTCGTGAACCGATTTTTTTGTACATCTCTAGTGTCACTGTGATTGCAAACGACAAATTGGGCATCTTAGTTCGCGGGGACTATAGCTACAAACTTTACGTATTCATTGTTGATTTCGGAGAATTTCATTTGAAGTGGCACAAAGCACGCTTTGCACAAATCCTCCGAAAATTTTAATTTTGCGAGGTATCTCAGCGTTTGCATATTTCTAGGCTCGGCTTCTATGTATTTTCGTGCTGTTTTAGTAACACAACATTCTTTATGCGACCTTGGAATTGTTGGGCATATTAGGCATATTTATGGTATTGTGGAACTGGTAATTTGTCAATGAATGAATACAGACTGTGTCATTTTAATCGAACGATAAAAAAGTAAAATGCATAAAGCCCGACCACGATGCATGCTGTTAATGCCATGGTAACCTATAATATTTTTAAGACTTCATTAGGAGCTTCTGTACACGATGTATATTTGATGATAACGCGCGGAATCCGCGCGTTTTCGGCGCCACAAACGCGATCGAACGAGGAAACTACTCGTCGCCTCGTCATTTGCAGCCAATGATGTTGTATGTATCCCCTCGTTTACATTCAGCCCCTACCGCTGCTCCTCGCGCTGTCGGCAATAATCCCCTTGATACTGCCGTGGCAGGATCGAGAGAAGTGTAGTGTTTACATACTGCCCTACCACTCACATCGCTTTCGACTTTCGGCAATGGCAGACGTCGAAATATTACTGCGACGGAGCTGAATGCAGTGTTGCCAATGAAAATTTTTGGAAGGCCGTGTACATTATGGGCGCCATTGACGATGCGATCGATCGGTGCGATCCGTCGTTGCCGACCGATCGCACCGACGGATCGGTAGTGTATGTTACCGCTATGAGTGGCACTTTTGAACCGATCGATCGGTGCGATCGATCGATCGCATCGTCAATGGAGCCCATTAGATAAAAAAGCCGTGTTTATATGGGAAAGGATCAAGTGTGGGCCGTAGCAATCCAATTACGCCAATATATACCATCGGTTCAGCGCTCGAACTAAAAAAAAGGTCATCGGCAGTGAATTTGATGCCCACAAAACGAGTAATACTTTTCATTAGCCTACATTAACATCAATATAAGTCTGGTGGCGCTGTTTTAAGGGTTTAACATTCGTTAAATGTTTGCAAAACAATAAATAAAATTGACTTTGTGAAAATTTGCGAAAAGCCGTAGAATTTGCTACGGCAATAGGGTTCCAGCCGTAGCCCGTAGATTTTGTGATTTTTTGGCCTGAAAGCCGTAGAACACGGCAATTGCCGTAGCATTGGCAACACTTGCTGAAAAACCGCTCTTTTGGGGAGCGCCGGGCAGCGCGAGTAGCAGTGGTAGGAGCATGAGAAGTATCGTGTTCACATACTCGTCCTGCCCACTTCCCTACCTACTTTCCTGCTCAAATGAGCTGAATGTAAACGAGGTATATAGTGAGGTAGATATGCTGAGAGGGCGTTGAAATTAAGTCAGTAGAATCTAGTCAAGTGTAGCGATTTCATTGTAGACAGTTGATAGATGCTTCAGAGTGAGGCTGTCTGTAGTTGTCACAAAAATGCCGAGTTGTGTTTTGAGATTTTGCAAAAATCATTTCTCCAAATTCAATAAGAATGATGGAGTTACATACCATAGGTAAGTACATAAAACGTTATGTTTAATTTTGTTACTAATATTATAATATTTCTTTTAAAATTGATTAAAATATTAAATGTATTAAGGCACATGCCATTCGTCATAGACTAATAAGGCAGAAGTGAAATCTAGGCATAAAAGTCAATTTAAGACATTTCGCAAATTGAACCAAATGAAATCTTTTTATGGCTTCAACCCATTAATGGCCCACTACTGGGCACGGGTCTCTTCTCTTGAGGAGGCCTAGAGCATACTCCACCACGCTGCTCCAGTGCGGATTGGTGGAGGGGTTAGTGGCCAACCCGAGTGTCGGAAGTTTTCAAACCGCCCGAGGGCCTCCGACATGGCTTAACGACTGTTATCTTATGATAACAACTGGGAACGACGGCTTTACGTGCCCTCAGAAGCACGGAAACGCTCAAGAAATTTTTGCCACTAGCGGTCACCCATCCAACTACCGACCGCGCCCGCTGTTGCTTAACTTTGTCGATCACATAGGATCGACGCAAGCCGCCGGGCTATGAGCGCTTCGCCCTCTGCAAACCTTAAGCAAATTTTATTATGATATCAAGTTTTAGATTGTTCGTAAAATAAAAAGGTTAAATATCCTTTTATCTTTCATTATTTTTAATTTTCCTAGATTTCCAAGTGATGAGCTTATGTGTTGTCGTTGGGTAAGCATTGTTCAAAAAGAACGCAGTGAAGCCAACTGGATGCCTACAAAAAATAGTACGATATGTTCTGTACATTTTAAAGAAGAAATAAGTATGTATACCTATTACTACGAAAGGATACTCGCGTCTGAAAAAAAAATGCAGTGCCTGTGGTAGCATCGGTAAATAAAAGCCCATTTTTCAGTTTTAGTATCAGTGTGTTTGTGAGTAAATAACAAGTGTACGTTGTTCCTTTACTAATATTATCAATGTTTTTTTATATATTTATATATTGCCCATGGACATTAACGACACTAGTGAATAACGAATACAATGACGCGCTGTCCTACTTGTTTTCTTCTTATCAAAATCAGACACAATTTCGTTTAAGTTATTGTATTTTTTACTTACTTTAAGTTTTTTGTTGTGTAATATAATTTCAAAATGTTAAATGACAATAATAATATTATGCCTAATATGTACTAACTATTCGTTTCATTCAGTGTCCCTTCTGCCTGACTACTCTATGTTATGCTTTGACAATTATGACATGTCATCGCGGATCGAAAACTGAACCTCGTAATGTATGGACATAACAAATCTATGGTAAAAATCTTTGTTTGCAGCGCAGAAAATGCGCGGATTCCTCGAACGCGCTTCAAAAATACGCCGTGTGCAAAGGCTCTAAGTTTTAAATTTGCCCATAATTTAGTTCTAAACATAATGTAATTGTATTGTTGGTTACCCTAATAAATAAAATAAGTTTCCAAATTCCTTTTATATATATTTTTTTCTGTTATGCTCATGATGAAACGATATTTATTAAGTGGTTAGTACTCGTAAATTAGTTCGAGTTAATAAAAGTTTATTTAGTGCGCTTGTGAAGCCAAGACTATAGTGCCATTTATGAGTTCTATTTTTAGTAGAGATTGTACTCAAGCACCGATAAAATGTATTGTGTGAAAATACTTAACAAGCCTTATTCAAAACTTGTTGGCCAGCTTAAAGATATAAGCAATCTTCAAAGTAATCCGATTTAAAAATATTTGTTTAATTATAATAAATAACGTTGTTGGCTTTGGTAGGATTATGTGTTTATGTCGCTAGTGTTCCAGCGGCTTACCAGCAAAATTATTATTTCACTTTACCGTCTTTAGGGTACCTTGTTGAAAACCACTAATCGTGATGCTTACACTATTTGTTTTTTTAGTTATTATTACAAGTAGGTATCTAGACACGCGGAGCGTGTCAAGTCAATTTCTTAGCTAACAGAATTGACGAGCAGCACCGTGTGTAATATTACATGAACCATTTGGAGCCACTTTTGACCACCTCATAACTCAAAAACTATTCAACATAAACCTGTCAAATTTGGCTCATTTATTAAGACTTGCGAAATACATACGTCTTCCAAATTTCATAAACACATCTCAAACGGTTATTTAGATATTAATGTCCAAAAATCGAGAAATTTAACACTGACTGACCTATAGATCAAAACTATATCCAACTTCCAGGTGACCTAGAAAGTTAAAATTTGGCATGCAGATAGGTAGTCGGGTGAATACAAAGGAATAAATCTGAAAGTAGTAAATTTTTATCAATTTATGATAATTTTTCAAAAAATTGATTCTATTAGGAACACTTACTTAAAATGCCTGAAATTTAAGAGTAGCAATCAAAATTGATGACATCTGGTCATTATGTGGATTCCAAGGTGAATATATAACGAAACATATCAGTTTTAGTACTTTCTGAAGCTTTCAACGGGAGGAAGATGTTCAGTGTCCCAAGTGCCTGTGAGAAGTGCACAGCACATATACATTTACGTGAAGATTAGTGGTTCGTCAGGAGACGTTATTTCCAGTGTATTACGTCGTTTTATTTTTTGTGTGGAAAATTATTTTTCTCTAATCTACAAGATTACACCACATAATTTTGTATTATTTCCGTAATTATACCAGTTTAAAGTAATTCGGAGTATTGTTTCAAAATTTATTGTTGCACGATGTCATCGAACATAAACAACTTATCTGTACTAATAGTATAAAGAGGAAAGATTTGATTGTTTGTTTGCATTGAATAGGCTCCGAAACTACTAAACCGATTTGAAAAATTCCTTCACTGTTGGAAAGCTACACTATCCCCGGGTGACATAGGCTATATTATATTTTCAATAAATTAGGGATCCTTAATAAAACTCCAATAACGTAACCCAAGGTGTAAAAAAATAAGAAAACCAAAGCAAAGCGAGGGCGGTCACTCGTAACTAATAAGAGTATAGTCGACTTTCGTATTTATTACGATATTATAATTGGGATTTAGTATTAATTATTATTTCAATATTTAGCGGACATCAATAGTGGAAGATCATTACTTATAAATAATGAAATAATAGGTACCGTATTTCGGACCACGGCGCACTAACTACAGATTTAGTTGAAGAGCACTATAACAGTTCATGTATTAAAATTAATCAGTAACGTTATGAATAAGTACTTACTAATAATTTCTATAAAAAGAATTGATATCCCATCAAAAACATAAATGTAAAGTGAGAGTCAATTTCAAAAAAAAAAAAAGAATTGAGATCTAAATGGGTGCCAATTTCTGTGTAGAAAAGCCTAAAATTTTAGTCACAAGAACATGTAATTCAAGCTTTACATTTGACTTGGCTAGTTTTCTTTAGTTAGCAACCAACAAACCAAATTAGAGAAGAGTGTCATAAGCCATCAACCTGACAGATTTGACGAAGCTAATTACATAGATATAATATAGCCTAGGTAGGTACGTGAAAACTAACCAAGTCAAATGTGGAGCTTGAATTACATGTTCTTGTGACTAAAATTTTAGGCTTTTCTACACAGAAATTGGCACCCATTTAGATCTCAATTCTTTTTTTTTTTGAAATTGACTCTCACTTTACATTTATGTTTTTGATGGGATTATTATTTCTTCTGTGTTATTAAGTAGGTACTGCGGACGTTTGATAATGTGTATAGTATGGAGTTTGACAGACATCCCTATTGTTTTTGATATTTTGTGAATATTGGTTTCAATCCATTAATAACCTCTTCTTTTTATTAACCCCTGATTTTTAGTACCTTATATGAATTTTATAGACATAGAAAGCATATAGAAAATATTTTTAGTATCAGGATTTGTATTCGATAGAATATACTTCCGATATGTCCATAATTTTAGGAGACCTTAATTTAAATTCTTAGTTGGTAAACTTGTAAAGGAAATGTAAATTATAAACACATGAATTTTAGTAGTACGGAACCATTGTCCTTGCGAGTTCGATTCGTTCATGGTATCTTAAGCTAAAGCGGTTTTTATCAATCTTTATGTTACGCTCAAAGATAGAAAATGCTCATTGAGCAAAAAACTAATTCACAACGCGTTGTGGCATCTGCAAAACGTCCACAATGCGAAAGAATCTTTTCAATACAGTGGACCCCTGGTAATCCGACAATCATTTTGCAGGGCAGTGTCGGACTATCGAATTTGTCGGATTATAGAGTACTGCCTAAGACTCCCTATAGTCCGGATTTTTTTACAAAAGAGTACCTTGTAATCCGACAAATTACAGTAAACAATGAACACACGCTAGACCGCACCGCTATCACATGTAGTCAAATTCAGACTAAGCAATCAGAAATAAAACAATACCCTACGCGTCGAGCACAATAGTGGTAATGCGTACAAGTTATAACTTATTCAATCATGCATCAGCGAAGATTGTCAAAAAAATATTGAATAAAATAAATAATAGACCATGTCGGATTACAGGGGGTGCCGGATTAGACAGGGGCCGGATTACCGGGGGTCTACTGTATTTGCTTTAGGCTATAATAATGGATTTATGACTTATAGTTGTTATTTATAAGATAGGTACAGTTTTATGACTGATAAAGTATTGTAGTCTAGTGAAATCAAATTGAATGATGGGAGAAATCTGATTATTTATAGACAGGTTCTTTCTGTTATAATTCTTAGGATTTTTTTAAGGAATTAAGAGATTTTAGAGTTGCCTGATTTCCGTAACGGAAGTCTTTATCCTCGCGTAGACGCAAGCAGTTGCTAGTTCATTTACTAACATAAATAATATTCTCAAAAACAGAGGGTCGGTTCTTAAGAACACACATTCACACACACACACATCGAAAACCACCGTATTGTGTTACGAAACCTGTACGAATCCTGTATAAAATTTCTTATTCTTGTCACGTGGTCGTCTCGGTTCATATCACTGGCATTAATGCGTTTTCCATGCCCTCAGCAATTTAACCGCGAATACGTTAACGCCATTCCCGATAACGCCCCTTTCCCATTGGGAGATCGCTCATTATTGGATTTTCCCTCCCTATTCTTGAAAGAGTCGTAGACTGTGAACTGGGAACTGTCTCAAATCAATCCTAAAAGATTCTTGTCGGAAAAGAGTCTGACAGCGTTAGACGTCACCAATTTCGTAAGGTTATTAGTGTAATGCTGAAACGACAACGAGTTTTCTCTTTGAATACAATAAGATTTTACACGACTTGTACAAGAACACCTGAGAAGAAAACATAGAAGAATACGAGCACGTACATATTATTAAAATACAGTATAAATGTTTTTAACCCACTTAATAAAATAACCGGAAAATGGCAATGAATGACTAAAATAACTGAATGAAAAACGTGTATCAGATAATTACATAAATAAGTATTATACTCACTCTCGGGAGTCGAAACAGGGACGTTGCCTTGCATGCCGGGTCACTACGCGCTACCAGTTGGACTACAAGGTTTATAATGATCACTATAAGTGATTACAGCTGCCCATTTTGGCACGAATGTATGGCGATATGGGTATTGCTAATATACACCAAAGGCAAAATTGACACTATAATATTACACAAACTTTATGACGCGTACACTTTAGGGTGAGGACAAACGAGCGTATTTTTTTGAGCTGTGCGTCGCCTAAAATGTTTACGCTGCATTTGGTTTCATACTCAAGACACGGCTACTCAAAATGTTCATTTAGATTTAACGTTTAGTATGAAACCGACATATACGGGACTCCGAGCTCAAAAAATACGCTCGTTTTACCTCGCCCTTACGGTTCCCACATATTATATCCGTCATTGACAATTTGGTTTGACATTTAGGTAAGATTAATTATCACTTTATTATAGACGAGTAACCGCCCTCGCTTTGCTTCGGTTTTCTTATTTTTTTACACCTTGGGTTAGGTACATTATTGGAGTTTTAGTTAGGATCCCTAATTTTTTTAAATACAATATAGCCTATGTTCACTGGGGATAGTGTAGCTTTCTAACAGTGAAAGAATTTTTCAAATCGGTTCAGTACTTTCGGAGCCTATTCAATGCAAACAAAAAATCAAATCTTTCCTCTTTATATACTAGTATAGATGTTCATATATTTCAGTCGAATCATGATTTATTATGTCGTGAGTATGACTTACGACCATTAGGTATTTAACAGTTATGTATGTTTTGGATTTGTTGGACAATCCGTGCACCGAATCCGTACATGTGTGAATATGTACGGATATAGAATGTGTGTTTAACGGGTCAGTATAATCACGATAAAACAGTACTGTTATTTCTTCTGTGGTAAAACTCCGTATAGTCCAGAGATCTTATCCAAGTAGGAATGAGCCAATGACCAAGAAGGTAGAGAGAAATAGAATAGAATACCCATGGTTGCTCTTTGACTTAGAAACATTTCATTCATACGTCATGGAAGAGCTTGTTTAGCTAGCCATTTAAAGATCTCCAGCCCCATGTAGAATTACGTTACACGTCGGAATAGTGCAATGAGTTAGAGATGTATAGTATACAGGGTGGATTTTTGAGACGGGTCAGTAAGGGCAGGTACCTTAACCGTTATAGTTACAGGAAAACGTTCCTAGGAGACTATCCATAACTTTTTAAGATATTCTGAACTGCATTCACAGATTTTTGAAAAAATGTACGGTCAGCGAAAAAAGTGCTAAAATCCAAAAAAAAATATTTTTATGCCTATCGATCCTACTTCGTATGGGGATCAAAATACTCTATGGGACCATTTAAGGTTTGAGTACTAGAAATGTCAGAAAACGCTAAAAACATTTTCCATACATTTTGTACTGAAAAACGATAAATCAACTCGAAATATTCTTTATCGCCAAACAATCCTATTTCTCACTGCGATTAAAAGATTCTTTAAGGCCTATTGAAATTTAAATACAAAAACTACGGTAAGACACAACATATCACACAAACTTAAAAATAGGTTATCTATTGTTCTAAATGACCGCCGTTTTCACGAATACATAAGTTCACTCGTTTTTGTACTGAGCAAGTAGCAGCGGAAAGTTTTCTTTGATGGATATTATTTAAAATCCTCGTTAATGCCTCTTTCAGCTCCTGAACACTGCCGTACTTTCTTTTGTAGACTTCATTTTTTAGGTGGCCCCACGAAAAAAAAACTCGAGAGGCGTTAGATAGGGGCTGCGAGGTGGCTACTTAATTGGACCATGTGTTCCCTTAACAGCACCTCTTGTAGCCCCGATCTAACGCCTCTCGAGTTTTTTTTTCGTGGGGCCACCTAAAAAATGAAGTCTACAAAAGAAAGTACGGCAGTGTTCAGGAGCTGAAAGAGGCATTAACGAGGATTTTAAATAATATCCATCAAAGAAAACTTTCCGCTGCTACTTGCTCAGTACAAAAACGAGTGAACTTATGTATTCGTGAAAACGGCGGTCATTTAGAACAATAGATAACCTATTTTTAAGTTTGTGTGATATGTTGTGTCTTACCGTAGTTTTTGTATTTAAATTTCAATAGGCCTTAAAGAATCTTTTAATCGCAGTGAGAAATAGGATTGTTTGGCGATAAAGAATATTTCGAGTTGATTTATCGTTTTTCAGTACAAAATGTATGGAAAATGTTTTTAGCGTTTTCTGACATTTCTAGTACTCAAACCTTAAATGGTCCCATAGAGTATTTTGATCCCCATACGAAGTAGGATCGATAGGCATAAAAATATTTTTTTTTGGATTTTAGCACTTTTTTCGCTGACCGTACATTTTTTCAAAAATCTGTGAATGCAGTTCAGAATATCTTAAAAAGTTATGGATAGTCTCCTAGGAACGTTTTCCTGTAACTATAACGGTTAAGGTACCTGCCCTTACTGACCCGTCTCAAAAATCCACCCTGTATAGCCTTAATTAAAAGCTTCTGAGGAAATGTTTATTCGTGTCACGTTATTCACGGTTTGTATTGCTTTAATTAACGTCACTCACTACACACCGTAGTAGTTCCGATAATTTACGTTTTTATTTTACTTTAAATTTTAAAAGGCGTGCTAAGAAGTTTCTTTCGCCATTTTTCCTCCTCCATAACTTAGCACCGTTCTGAAATGGAGGTAGAAAAAAATGACGTGCCTTAATGATACTAAGTACTAATACAAAAGAATATAAAAGATTTTTATTTTGAATTGTTTTCTTAAAAAATCATACTTTTTAGGGTTCCGTAGTTAAAACAGAACCCTTACAGTTTCCTATTGTCGTATTTTATTCAATTTGGGGTGTATACTCGAGTCCAAGCCAGTTTCCTATGGTCTTGTTGCACGATGCTGATACAAAGGTGGAAGGTTCTGGTTTTGTTTCTACCAGTATAATAGTTGTTCTTTTACCACCATGAATATGACAAAAAAATTAATGAATAGTGTAACCGCGGAGTGGCATACATTCTATGATGTTTTTAATGCTTCCCTTCATTTAAAAATGAAAAGTAATTGCTATGAGGTAACTTCATACTTATGATGTTTCCAGACCTTCTTTCTAGTCTGAATGAAGTGTGCGTCATTTATAATATCAAGAAATATGTCTACAGCTGGAGGCAGAAACCATTCCGAGTATTTATGACGCAGCAATAATATATGTAGGGTGATATAAATCGTGGTCGCACTCGTTCCCTTCCCCTAGGCAGTAGGCACTGCGTAATGCTATTTTTACATTCTCCTCATCAAATTAAGAGTCGTGCCTCAAGAATATACGACGTAGCAATTTCGCTAAGTATCGCGCTTTTTGCGAGCACTTGGACGGAAAATCTCACATTATTTTCCTAGGAATAGAACTTTTTTATTTTCACCGTTTTATACAAAAGCACGGGACAACAAAACCGAATGGTTGCCTTTGTGCTGAGACAATAGAAGAAAAACGGCGAAGAGAAATGCGGCCTCATTTGCTGAGATTCAATTAATTTGATTAAGATTTGTCATGGATAATAAAGATTTTTACAGTAATTACATTAGTCGTCATCAGCAAGATTTTTGATCTATCGTTTACTTATAATATGTTCACATTTTAATAAATTAACAGATGTAAATAATAATGGTAAAAATCAAGTCGCTATTAGTTTAGCAAAATACATTTTGTATCATCTAGTAAAGATAACAATGGGTAAACAATACTAAATTGTAAATCTTGTAAATAATCAGAAATTGAACTTTGTTACTTTTTTATTTCATAGTAGCCTGTTTTATATATCGTATAAAAAGTAGCACCCGTATTTTGTTGTCAACAAAATGAAAAAGAATATTCATGCCACAATACCGTCATTACATCGTTACGATGTTATGAGCGTTAAAACCGTATGAGGGCCTATAAAGTAATGTTGAGTAATACCAGTACCTTGATTCGAGAGGATATTAACGTACCTACTCCGTATCACTAATTACGTATGGGTACGTATGACATGTACAGTGAAAGTTATACCGTGTCACTTTCTACCGTTTCTAGAATTAACACATTTTGTAGTTAACAGGGCTGCCAGATGAAGTTGACGTAATACGGTAATACTGTAAAAATATTTAAGAAGATTGGCAATATTCGTTAAAAAGTAATGTTGAATGGTCACCGTCTCTCCGACGCAGGGTGTCCCTATCGCAAGGTGTCTCCTACGCGTAGTAACTGAATTAAATCATTTATTTATATCTCCGACGATAGTATTTATACAAAAAAAATTATCACTACTCACGTTTGTCAATACTCAATCATGTTTTTTTACAGGAAAATCTAAAACAATCCTAGGTTGTTTAAAATAAAACGGATAATAATTCTGGTTTCATTAACGTCACGGAAACCTATCCTACGCAGGCTACGTAATTCTATTTGGAATCGACCGGTTTTTTAAAGCAATTACCGAGTAACGGCTGTATTACCGAACATTTCTGTAAAAGCGAAACCTGGCAGCCCTGTTATATGCGAAGTTGGAAGGTTGGAACTGTATCAAAGCTTTGCAATATACAGTGTGTTTGCGCATTTCGAGTACTTGGAGTCTAGTATAGAATTACGCCAGGTATTTCCATCAGACTGTTCCTAAGTTTTGAATAATGTTTCATGTATGTGACTTTCACGGTTCTCTTCATCCTTAATACAACTTTAGAGTTAGTCACAGATATTTCAGTTAATACTATATGCTTTTTAGTTTATGTCAGGTTTATTTAATGTTTTTACTAATCAAATGGAAAATAGGAAGTTTGTAAATACTTCTTTTGGCGACACTAAAACAAAAATAAAACCGACAGCTTAAAGTGACATGATGAAGTTAGCTGATAATTGATTCCTTTTACAAATAAATAGTTATGGCTTAAGGGATGAAATCTTTAGCTATTTTTGTTCTGTTACGCTAAAGAAGTATAACTTCCTACGTGAGTACATAAGTACGTCTGTGTACGTTTTTAATTTTATTGTAAGTTTGTTATGTAAAGATTAGATAACCTGGCATACGTACATATTATAACCTGTGAATATGTGGTAGTTTAAACCGTAACAGTTTTAACCGTACTACCTAAGTGGTAAAAATCTAAGTACCGTAGTTTGATTTATTCATAAAACAGAAGTTTCATTTGGTAAAATCTATATAAAACACAAAAAATGTTTGTACGGATAGGTACGGATGTCCTCTATAGACTCTGAATCCATCCAACGGATATGTCTCAAAATGGTTTCATTTGAAAAGCAATAATCCGAAGGTGGTTTGAGACCACTAAAACAATGCATTAGGCAAATTCAGTCCATCGCTAAAGTCGATTTTCCACTTTTCCCATACAACAATGGAAGATAATATCACAGAAGAAATAATAGTACTTGATAATATGTAAAGATGACATCAACGTCAACATTAACACAAAAACATTGATCTGTCTTTCTCATCGGAAAATGTTTTAGCGTAGTGGAACATGCTGGGTATCCACTAATATTTATAGTCATTAATTAGTACCTAATTATTTTAGGGAAATAATTATCTTATTCACTGAAACGTAGTTCCAAGTCCATGCGTTGCGTTGTAATAAGCGTCTAATAGATTGTCCCATGAGAGGAATTTACTTAGAGGAAGTTGGGCTTGAGTAGAGCCATTTTTTTGGATCTTGGAATGAGGAATGTTCATAGTTCTAATGACTGCTCTTTTATTGTTTTGTTACATTATTTATAATATCATTGTTTTGTTTATGTACTTTGCTAAATTTGTTTCTGTTTTTTTAATATCATATTTCAATATTTAATCATATTGCTTTTTTTATTATTTTGTAGTTGTAAAGATTTACGTTATTATTTTATCTTTTTATGGTGCAATAATTTATTTTGAACAACCGGTTCCATAAACTTCCAATTACTTCATTTCTTGCTATTGCTTTCTTTGTTCTTCTAAGGTTGACTGCCGCAGAATGATTTTAGCATTAAGTCCGTAATTGTATCCTATCCGTCAATAAGGTGCAATTTGTCCTGTATTACTGACATTCCGTAGTTTTTATTACATTTCATAATCCAAATGTCAAGTCCTCAAATATCCGTCTTTGGCGAGGTCAACCACCTCACCTACACATCAAGACGATGTATGGACCATAGTTCTGTTGTATCTCGTGTCACCTTTGTTTAATAAGTTCGAATTCTCTTACCACGGTAAAGATATTATCATTACCATGCTCTTACGAAAATAAATAATTAAAGTTGTTTGGTAATGTTTGGTACACAACGTTTTTTATACTATTTGTGTGACCTTCGATTTCAATTAGTTTTATAACGAAACGTATCAATTTTTTACTTTTAATATTGCGCTGCTCCAATCTTTAATCTTTAAAGTTAATATTTTATACATATTTTACGGCTGAATGACTTTTGTGTGTATCTAATAGTTCTGTGAAGGGTACAACGGAAAAGTTATCTGCAAAGCCTATAAGACGGGTAGATCGCTCATTTGGCGCAACGCCATCAAGGGATTATAGGATCGGTTACTTTTTACGATTCCTTTTACGATGCGGACATATGTTTGGGTCTAGTTCACTTAGTTTGTGGATAATATGGTACCTAGTACTCGTCTATATATAACGCGTCATTGTTATTTATTGTTTGATTTATACATATTTTCCGATTACCTATGATGGCCCTAAATAATATGGTTTCTTGAAATAATACTCTACGGCGCTTTTTTTCTTTGGATAGGCTTTGAATGAGTGCACGCTGGGTTGATAGTCCCAGACCTGTATCGTAGATGGAGCGTGAATTTTATATTATATAATCCTAGACTTACCACCTAGTGAACTATATAATTGTTCTCCCAGAAGGAGGCGAGATGGGACTTTGTTGTCTATGGCGGGTTTTCTCCTTTCCCCCCCGACACCTCGGGAAAAATCTGACATTTCACATTTTCAAGATGGCGGCCGCTCTGTGATTTTCAACTTTTTTGTTTATGGCTTTTTGGGGGATTTTTTTGGGGCGTTTTGTAAAATTTTGGGGGAGATTTACGAAAATTTTGGAAAAAATTGAAAAAACAAGATGGCCGCCGAGATAATCGAGTTTAAAATTTTTCGATTTGAGAGGTCACTTTGCGGGGTCGCATCGGGGTAGTTTTTCAACTTTTTTTCAATATTTTTTTAGTGTTCCCTCAAGTGTATCCTCAATTTTGATATTTCGGGGATATTTATTTTTTTTACAAGATGGCGGACGCGGTGGCGGCCATTTTGAAAAATGTACGAAAAACGACGTTTTTTTGGTGAATTTTTCTCCGAGTTGGCAACATTTGAGCGGGTGTCTTTGTTCCAGGCGGTTGTGTAACTTGCCCCAAGGTGTTGCCAGGTTGAGTTTTTTTTCTTTTGTCGGTACATTTTTTTGGACTTTTTATTCAAAAATATGAAAAGTAGAAGGAGCAATATTTTTAATCAAAATGTCACACGGGCAAACGTGTCGTAGTCGTCGTAATGACATTTGACCATTTTCGTCGATGTCGGCTGGCAACACTGGGTGCTGGAATTTTTTTTTCATTTTACGAAAAGTCGAATTGATCTCCCAGAAGGAGTGGTGGGGGGTGGGTACAATGTATGGGGGAATTTTTGGTTTGCTTCCGTGTCTATGGGAAAAATCCGACCTTTCAAAAATCCAAGATGGCGGCCGAGTCGAAATGACCAACTTTTTTTTTCACTATGCACTTACCCAAGATTGGTGTCGTTTTCGGCTAATGTCGGGAATTGTGTTACGATGAAATTGGAAAAAAATAAAAAAACAAGATGGCCGCCGAGATATTTCAGTTTAAAATTTTTCAATTTTCGAGATGACTTTGCAGGGTCGGATTGCGTTGGGGTTTTGACTTTTTTTAGATTTTTTTTCTTAATACTCTCGGATCTATCCCCAATTTTGACGTTTGGGGTATATTTTTTTTTTCTTAAAGATGGCGGATCCTATAGCGGCCATTTTGTAAAATGTATGAAAAATTGCATTTTTTGAAGAAAAAAATATTTGGGTTGGCAACATTTGAGGGGGTCACTTTGTATGGGGCGGTTGTGGGGTTTGGTCTGAAGTGTTGCCAGGTTACGTTGATTTTTTTTTCATTCATACATTTTTGTGAACTTTCTATTCAAAAATATAAAAAGTAGAAGGAGAAATATTTTTAATCAAAAAATTGCACCAAAAAATTTTTCGTGGCCGTTGTAATGACATTTGACCATTTTTATCAAAATTAACTGGCAACACTGGCTGCTGGAATTTTTTTTCCCGTTTTTTCACATTTCGAATAGCCCAGCCGAAAGTATTGATGGGGGGTAATAATAATGTACAAAGAAGTTGCTTGACTATCTATGGTCATTACAGGAAAAATACGAACATTCGAAAATTCAAGATGGCGGCCGCTCGGCGATTGTCAACTTTTTGTTTACTTTGAGCACCTACCCAACATTGGTGTCATTTTCGGCTAATCTTGGGACGACTAATATGATTAAGTTGGAAAAAATTTAAAAAACAAGATGGCCGCCGAGATATTTTAGTTTGAAATTTTTCAATTTTAGAGGTGTATTTGCGGGGTCGCATCGCGGTGATGTTTTAACATTTTTGCTATATTTTTCCGCTTTTGGCTTGGGTCTATCCTCAATTTTGACGTTTGGGGTATATTTTTTTTTTCGACAAGATGGCGGACCCCGTGGCGGCCATTTTGTAAAATATACGAAAAACTGCATTTTTTGAAGGAAAAAATTTGTATGTTGGCAACATTTGAGGGGGTAGCTTTGTATGGGACGGTTGTGTAACTTGACTGAAGGTGTTGCCAGGTAACGTTGATTTTTTTTTCATTCATACATTTTTGTGAACTTTCTATTCAAAAATGTAAAAAGTAGAAGGAGACACATTTTTAATCAAAAAATTACACCACAAGATTGCTTGTGGGCGTCGTAATGACATTTGACCATTTTCAACTCAATCAACTGGCAACACTGGAGTCCAGAATTTTTTTCACATTTCGAGTAGTTGAGCCGAAACTATAGATCATGGGTATAAAAAATGTGTGGGAGATATTTATGGATTAAAATAGTCGTTTTTAAAGATTTATAAAATTTCAGTGTTGCCATACAATAAATAATAATTTTCATACAAATTTTTTTTGGATCTAATATTTCGTCATTAAAATGTACAGGGCGTTTGTAGGTACTGACATTTTGTAAATTTTGGTGCAAAAAATTTCAGTGTTGCCATACAAAAAATTATAATTTTCATACAAATGTATTCTTTTTTCGAATGTTTGAGGCTGTTGTCTCTATTGTATGTCTATATAATGTATGAGGCGTTTGTAGGTACAAAAGGGCCGGATACGTTGGTGTAACCAATGTTTGGTGATGCCATACAAAAAATAATAATTTTCATACAAATGAATTTTTTGTATTGTAATATTTCATACTATTGTCTCCTTTTGATGTCATTAAAATGTATACAACGTTTGATGCTACTGATTGATCGGTCACATCCGTGTAAACGTGTTTCAGTGTTGCCATAAAAATGAGAAACTTTCAGTGTTGCCATACGAAAAACAAATATTTTTAATAAAAATGTATATTGAACCTTTCGGACTGTTTGCATTTGTTGTATGAGGCGTTTATAGGTGCAAATAGACTGCACATTATATGAGTGAAAAAAAAGTGTTGCCATACAAAAAATATTTTATTGTTCAATCTGCAAAACAATATTAACGTGTAAACATTTAAAATGTTGAAAAAAAATTCAATACCTAACATTTTTTTAGTACTTCATACATTTTAGACATTCAAGACATTTGTACCACTATAGTGTTGTCATTATTACCTACTGCTCTGGTCTGGAAGTGATTGTCCGTTTCTTGACTCTCCTATCCGATAGTTTAGTTTGAACCCGTTTTTGTCATGTCGTCTATCCTTTACTCCTTTGAATAGTTATTGTGCATAGGCAAAATTAATTTTAAGTGTAATTATTTTAAAATCATAAATAAACTGTGAGAAATTCTTTACATGGTTAAGCTATTCTATTCTTTATCAGCAGTATTCCACACAACGACAGTGTACGTTTTGTTTGTAAATCGACTCGCATCTTTGTCTGATGAGGAAAATGTCAAGTACTAGATAAATAAAAATATGCACATTTTTGCACTTGCATTTGCATACTAAAATTGCAGCTAAAAAATAACACATCATGCATGATGCAGAATATCAGTTTAAGTCATTTTTATTATTTTACGCCTAAACAGATCTTCATAAATTATAGTTAAGAACCCTCTCAACCTCAACATTAAAAGAAACTGCATCACAATCGTTCCATTCATTTAGACACAAACAGACACACATACATGTCAAAATTATAACACCCCTTTTTATGCTTCGAGGGTTAAAATATATTGTACTAGCCTTTGCCCGCAGCTTCGCTCGCTTGAATGACAGTTTTCAACATTTTTTAGTTTTCACGAACCTTTTAGTGAAATTCCTATCAAAATTGGTTCAGCCCATGGAATTTCGTGATAAAAAATACCCTATGATTTATTTCAGGTTATATTCTACCCGTTTACCAAAATTTCATCGAAATCCGTCCAGTGATATTTGCATGAAAGAGTAACAATCATTCCCCCCTTATTTACCCCCTTAAGGTGAATTTACAAAAATCTTCTCTTAGTGCTCCCTTACACTCCCCAAGAAACATAATATATACCTGCACGTCAAAAGCTTCTTACGCCCAGTAGCGATTTGTTGTAAATTGTAATGTAATATTACTACAAAACTGTCTTAAAATTTTCCCTTACGACATTGCTTCTCACCACATTTCATTTTTCTTGATCCACGGGACGTAACGTAACGAACGGAACTTAAAGATTTAGGGGATAGTTTTTGATTACCTTGCGAGAGTTGAAATAACTAAAAAAATAGGGCATAAACAAAAAGTTTTATGATAGCGTTGACTTTTTAAAAGCTTGATTTTTTTCACAACTCTAAGAGATTACACAGCAGACCTAAGAATTTGATATTAATTTCAAATTAATACCTCCACGTATTCCTTAGTGAAAGGTTTTTGATAGAAACACATACAGACAGGCGGACCTTTTACCTCAAAAGGAAAACGGAACAGAACCTTAAAAATAATAATATAAAAAATCTAAGATACAGGCACATTAAACATCCATACTAAATTATACCCCTTATCCTGATAGAACAGATTCATTTCCGTTATAAAAAGCGTCCCACCTTTTGATGCAGGTCATAAACTATCTGTAAAACAAATTTTCTCCGAATCCGTTTAGCCGTATTAGCGTGATTGAATAAAACATCCAAATTTTCACTATAAAATATATTGGTAGGATTTACATACTCTCCAAGTACGTTACAGTAGGTATATTAAAACTACTTTTTACAATGTATGAAATAAAACTATGTATCTATATATCAAAATGCCGTTCTTTAAGTAAGTTGAAATTATAAGTCACATGATAATTTAATTGAGTACTTTTTAAAGTCTTGTTATACGTCCTTAGAAAGGATTATCTCCAAAATACATCATATATGAAGTTATTAAACTCTGGACTGGTTTTTCAATTATTATTTAACATTTCAATTGTAATTCATTATTTAAAATTGTTACCAAAATCCTCAAATGCATTGAAGTACAAGGTTCTCCGCATTGTTACTATGTTGTGAAGAAAATAAATAGTGGGGGGTAAGTGTCTTTCAGTATCGACGTTCGATCTGTTTTGTCTTTGGGTTCAATGAAAACCATGAGTTACGTTGCCAAAATAGTCTGTTTGTATTCCCATCCGTTATGGAGTTATAACTTTTGTCTCCAAGATACACTTAATGATGGACAGGTTTTGCAATGTCATCATAAATATCATTAAAACGAAATATTTATGCCTTACCACTGAGGTTTTCCACTCTTTATCTCTGGAACCTATCATCTCTTTATCTCCCATCATCAGATCTTTCCTATATTAAAAGAGGCATTAGGTAGAGATTTTAGGGTTCTGTAGTTGTAAGTTTATCAATTATCACTCATTAACTATGTATTTGAGCTAACATTACCATGAAAGTTTTCCTTTTGAATTCATCATATTAATTATGCTCCTCTCCCTCTCGCTCTCCCTCTCCCTCTTCCGCTCCCTCCATTTTGCTCTCGCTCTCGTTCTCGCTCTCCCTCTCCCTCTCGCTCTCGCTCTCCCTCTCCCTCTCCCTCTCCCCTTCTCGCTCTCGCTCTCGCTCTCCCTCTCCCCTTCTCGCTCTCCCTCTCCCTCTCACTCTCCCTCTCCCTCTCCCGCTCCCTCTCCATTTTGCTCTCGCTCTCCCTTTCGCTCTCGTTCTCGCTCTCCCTCTTGCTCTCTCTCTCACTCTTGCTCTCCCTTTTCCTCGCCCTCGCCCTCTCCCTCTCCCCTTCTCGCTCTCACTCTCGCTCTCCCTCTCCCTCTCCACTTCTCGCTCTCGCTCTCCATCACCCTCTCCCCTTCTCGCTCTCCCTCACCCTCTCCCCTTCTCGCTCTCACTCTCCCTCTCCCTCTCACTCTCCCTCTCCCTCTCACTCTCCCTCTCGCTCTCCCTCTCCCGCTCCCTCTCCATTTTGCTCTCGCTCTCCCTTTCCCTCTCGTTCTCGCTCTCACTCTCGCTCCCCCTCTCGCTCTCCCTCTCGCTTTCCCTCTCCCTCTAACTCTCCCTCTCCCTCTCCCCCTTCCTCTATAGAAAATAATATATTTCATAAAAAAAATATTTAAATCGAATATTTCCTCATTGTCTATGTATGGGTTTTATAGGGGGGTTTATGGGGGTATCTGAGGTTTATAGGTATCGAAAATTTATAAATATTGGTTAAAAATATTTCAGTGTTGCCATACAAATGAAATACAATGTACTTTGAAGCCGAATATGTCGCAAACAGACTGTAAATCGAAAAATGAATTTCGCAGACCAATGATATTTTTGAAAAAACTATTTTTTTATTTGTTCTTTTGTGGAAGAAAAAGGCACGCGCGCTGCTTTAGCAGCGCGCGCCCCACGCAAAACCTAGTCTATATATATAAAATTGAAAAGAGATACACTGATTAAACAAAAAATCTCAGAAACTACCGAACCGATTATGATGAAATTTGGCAGGGAGATAGCTTATGCCAAGGAGACGTCAGCTAAGAACGGATTTTTGGAAATTCATCCCCTAAGGGGTAAAAATACGAGATAGAGGTCATTTTCATACAAACCAACTTCGTCAGTTTTGGAGTTATAAATATGATTTTTTTTATCTAAGTTAATAGTAATAAAAAAAAGTTAAATTTAACAATTTTTTTTGGAAAATCATCCCTTAAAGGGTTAATTTAATGGATGGTACGTAGTAGGCAACTTCGTCATTTTTGAAGTTAAAAACATGAAAATTTACATATTAGCTCCAGACTAGAAACAAAATTTTTAAGTATTATGGTTTTTTGGAAAATCATACCCTAAAGGGTCAATTAATAGGGCGCAATTTAGTATGGCAACTTCGTCAGTTTTGAAGTAAGAAGGGTGAAAATTTGTATATAAGCTTATAGTTAGACACAAAAAATAACTGTATCACTGTTTTCTCGAAATTCATCCCCTAAAAATAGGGGTTGGAAGCCATTTACGTATAAGTCAACTTCGTCAGTTTTAGACTTATAAATATGAAAATTTTTATGTAAGTTTATAGTTGTGAACAAAAGTTAATTTTAACACGGTTTTTTGGAAAATCATCCCTTAAAGGGTTAATTTAGAGGATTTCATTTAGTACGCAACTTCGTCATTTTTAAAGTTAAAAACATGAAAATTTATATATTAGCTCCAGATTAGAAACAAAATTTGGAAGTACATATTACGTTTTTTTGGAAAGTCATCCCCTAAAGGGTTAAATAAGAGTGTGCAAGTTAATATGCCAATTTCGTCAGGTTTGAAGTAAGAAGGGTGAAATTTTGTATATAAGCTTATAGTTAGACACAAAAAATAACTGTACCACTGTTTTCTCGAAATTCATCCTCTAAAAATAGGGGTTGGTAGTCAACTACATACAAATCAACTTCGCCAGTTTTAGAGTTATAAAATATATGAATTTTTTTATGTAAGTTTATAGTAATAAACAAAAGTTAACTTAGAATTTTTTTTTTCGGAAAATCATCCCTTAAAGAGTTAATTTAGGGGAATGAACTTAGTAAGCAACTTCGTCATTTTTTAAGTTAAAAATGGACAGGGAGCCGGAGAGGGAGAAGGAGCGGAAGAGAGAGATAGAGAGGGACAGGGAGCGGGAGAGGGAGTGGGAGCGGGACAGAAATCGGGAAAGGGCGCGGGTGCGGGCGGGAGAGGGACTGGGAACGATAGAGGAAGAGGGAGAGGGATATGAAGTGGGAGAAGGACCTCGAGCGGGAAAGGGAGAGGGAGAGGGATATGTGGTGGGAGAAGGACCTTGAGCGGGAAAGGGAGAGGGAGTGGGACAGGAAGAGAGAGAGCGAGGGGAAGTGAGACAGGGAGCGGGAGAGAAAAAGGGACAGGGAGCGGAAGAGGAAGAGGGCAAGGGGAGAAAGGGAAATGGAGAGGGAGAGGGAGAGGGAAACATTTTTTTAATGTTGTTTACTATTCCAAACCCGCTCCCGGAGGAATGATCTGTGATTGTATCGTAAGTTTCAGTATGTAAATTCCTAAATATAAGTACTTCAATATAAATGAACCTGTTTTTAAATTTTCTTTTGTAAGGGATACTAAATAATATGATAAGCATAATTTCCGCGTGCGAAGCTGCGGGCAACAGCTAGTATAGGTATATTTCGTGTTATAAATTGCAAGAATTATCTAAAAAAGCTACGTAAGTATTTATAAAAAAAAATATTACTTTTCATTTAGAAATCTTTAAGTTTTATTGTTATACAAATAAATCAATATATTTATTAACAAATACAAAAATCATGAGTATCCGTTTAAAATATTCAAAATATTAATTATAAGTATGTGTTGTACTCCGATATTAAAAAGACCGTATTGAGGTTTAAATGGCGCCTTTGATTTTTTATGAAACCTAAGGGCTAAATAGTAGAATCTCTCTGTAAACACAAAAAGCTTATAATATTCCATGAACCGATGTTACCTTGCTTCGGAAATATAGAAAAGTGGTTACTCGATAGCCACAGGAAGTGGCCTACTTTATTCGGTATGTAGTTATCTTTTATGATGCCTTTTTATGACGTATTTGTGGTGAACTCGTTGAAATGTTACATTTAATGGTCTTGCGGATATTTTATTTGCCTTTATGTCATTATATCAATGCTTTGGATTATATCAATGGAATGGTACATATTTGTGATTTATGAGTCGTAATACTAATTTGTGGTTATTTGTGTGGCTTCAACCCTATAATGGCCCACTACTGAGCATGGGTCTCTTCTCTTGAGGAGGCATAGTAGAGCATACTCCACCACGTTGCTCCAGTGCGGATTGGTGGAGGGGTAAGTGGCCAAACCAAATGTCGGAGGTTTTCATGCTGCCCGAGGGCCTCCGACATGGCTTAACGACTGTTACCTTACGATATCAACCGGGACCGACGGCTTTACGTGTCCTTCGAAGCACGGAAGCGCTCGAGAAATTTTTGCCACTAGCGGTCACCCATCCAACTACCGACCGCGCCCGCTAATCCTTGACCCTAACTAATATAAGCACTTTAAAGCCACATATTTCGCAAACGAAACTCTAATTCCAAAAATGGTCTTAAAAGACCCATAATATTTTTGAAAGACCTTTTCAACGATATCCAACTCTACAGGGTACGCGACGAATAAAAAATTCATCATCACGTTACCTGTAGGGGAGGTATTCTGAAAAAAAATGTTTTTCAATATTTTATTCCATGATTCTGGAGTTTTAATAAATATGTAAATCCATGCCAAATTACAGCTTTCTAGCACAAAGGGTCTCGGCGTTTTGCTTTGGACAGGCGGACAAACGGACGGATGGACGGACATGACGAAACTATAAGGGTTCCGATTTTACTTCGGAACCCTAAAAAGAAGTCTTTATGCTGAGCTGGCATTTATTTCACAGATAAACGTCTCTTTCACGAATACAACACATATTGTTTGCGTTTTCGCATCTTGTAATCCTGTGTTGTAATCACATCGTAGCTCGTGCTATGACACGTGTATAGTAATCATAATCAGCATTCAGCAGGTGCTGAATGCTGATTATGATTTCGGGTTTGAAACTTGCTTCTGCAACCGAACCACGACTCTTCATATTTGAAGTCCCGAATACATTGCTGCTTATGAGGACAGAGACGTCATATTATGATTAAAATATCATCCACTATTATTTCATTACTATGCATTGCTATGCACTGCTATGGAATTGCTAATTCCGTTGCGCAAGTTGCTTTGATTAACTTTGTGTAGTATTAGCATGTTGGGGCTAGCTTCATATTGAATCAGTTGTAGTTTGAGCAGTAAGTGATTACTGGCTTTATAATTCATCTAAGGGGTAGTCTACTGTCTATCTGCCCCCACATCATAGCTACAAAATGAGCATTGAATATTTTAAACAAATCTGCACTGCTATAAAGAAAACTCTAAATAACTATGTCTTTATTAGTTAAACATTATTCATAGACAAACGTGTAAGAAAATACACGCAGGCGAGGAAGAGGAACGCCGATAATATCATAAAATACGTAGCTATTTTTTGTGTAAATGTTTACTATTTAAACTTTTACATGATTGTACATGATAATGTATATCAACCAGTCAGTGACATTATATGTAATATCTTTGTAACTACTTGATAAATAGGGTGTTCTCAACTGTTGTAGCTCCCATGAAACATCGAATTGAACATAAGCCCACATCAGCATACACTGAGGCAACCCTTATTGTTTTGTTGACTTTTTTTCTTATAAAGATTTAGGAATGATTGTTAGTTCCAAAACAAAAAGATAAAAGGATATACCAATGCATACCAGCACCGTTTATTATTATTCTAAGCCAGCACCAACAAGCGGAATATCAGGGTAAGTTGACTCTACGATGGTTAATCGCGTGTTGGCGTTGGTGTGTATTTTGCTATATGTTTCTACTAGCTGCCCGAACAGACTTCGTTCTGTCAAAAG
The DNA here is from genome assembly GCA_911387775.1 of Thymelicus sylvestris. Classification (NCBI taxonomy): domain Eukaryota; kingdom Metazoa; phylum Arthropoda; class Insecta; order Lepidoptera; family Hesperiidae; genus Thymelicus; species Thymelicus sylvestris. The sequence continues at coordinate 12,798,886 of OU426896.1, read as the reverse complement.
TTTTTTTTGAGATGTAAGCTATCCTACCTTTCAAGTTGGATCAAACTGCACACGGTGTGCAAATTTAATTGGCTTCAACCCATTAATGGCCCACTACTGGGCACAGGTCTCTCCTCTTGAGGAGGCCTAGAGCATACTCCACCACGCTGCTCCATTGGTGCGGAGTGGTGCAAATTTAATTAAAATCGGTAAAGTAATTTAGGAGTCCATCGCGGACAAACAACGTGACACGTAATTTATATATATTACGATTTATTGTAGTGCATTATTCTTTTATGGGAGGGAGGGCAACAAATTTATATTATATTGGTACAGTAAAGTTACACAATAACGTACAAATTTTAATACATTTAGGCGCTCCACCCACAGAAGACGCGTCCCGCCGCGGTGCGCGGAGCGACGTACGCAACTGCGCGCGGGGCGATTTCACGCGCGTTTCCGCGTCGGCAGTGTGTTGTGCTAGGCGTGATTTCTATATAAATTGAGATACTTGCACTTGCATACAATGGTAAAATCTGCCATCCCGCGCACCGCGGCGGGATGCGGTGCAGTGGGTGGAGCGCCTAAAGTCTGCATATAACATATTTTTATAGTTATATTATAGTTAGCTAGTTTATGTTAGCTAGTTTATGTTATATTGTTAATTAGTATTAATACGAGTAACCGCCCTCGCTTTGCTTCGGTTTTCTTATTTTTTTGCACCTTGGGTTACATTATTACAGTTTTATTAAGGATCCCTAATTTTTTTAAATATAGCCTATGTTCACCGGGGATAGTGTAGCTTTCTAACAGTGAAAGAATTTTTCAAATCGGTTCAGTAGTTCCGGAGCCTATTCAATGCAAACAAAAAATCAAATCTTTCCTCTTTATATATTAGTATAGATTAGTTTTAAATTTATTTGCCTAACGCATTGGGTAATGGCCTGTAATGTTAGGGTGTAAAAAATGAAAATAAATAAATAAATTTTCTCTCTCACATTTTAATCAATGATACTTTGAATATAAGAAGGAAAATTAAATGATAGATAGAAGAGAAGCTCTCTTCTTAGAGAACGTCTATTCGTAGTTTGATATCTGAAATATCGTCTCTGAATTTCCAAAGACATGGAAAATGAGATTTAGAAGCGCTGACAAATGACGTAATTCTGAAGGCGGCACCAATAAAGAAACCTGAGTGAACTCATCAAAAACTCACGACGTATTATCGTAAAAAATTGATCTCATCCGAGGTAAATAATCATCTATCTTGAAGGTTATCGTCCCTTAGTGCTATTTCTCATCCCCATAACGAAGTTGAAAGAGGGATGAGGTTAAAATATAACTTTGGAAATGTTATATGAATAATGTTCAATGTACGCAATTGAGGTAACTTGATTCATTTTGCATGAAACAAATCGATTGGATCATGGGCGTAGCCAGGTTTTAGTTTCGGGGGGTTCAAGTTTCGGTTCAACATAAAAATTTCAGTCCTTAACTTTTCGGGAGGGGGGGGGGGGAGGGGTTGAACCCCCGAACCCCCCCCCCCTGGCTACGCCCATGGATTGGATAGTGCATTATGTCAAAATTTATGCTGTGAGAGCTTATAATGATGTTTGTGAATACGGGCGTTAGTTTCTTAAAAACTTTTAGCGCTTTTTTATACATTAATTACTATCGAAAATTATATACATTCAATCTATGTTCTCAACGTTCATACTCGTTTTAAATATACGACTGTTCTAACAGATCTTGGTGGCAAAGGGATTCACAAATTAAGACATCACACACAGTAAATCATTATTCATATATTCATCACATAAAAGTCTGTTTCAGTTTACAATTGAACGCAAAGCTATTCGCTGAGTAAGTAGAAATATTATGAATTGAGCTTTCCGGTCTTAATAATGTACTAACAGATAAAAAACTGTAGATAAAGCTACCATTTTTCAGACGCAAAAATTGACAAATATGACAGATGACATATTAATGGTAGCTTTATCTACAGTTTTTTATCTGTTAGTACATTATTGAGACCGGCCTTTAGACCATCTTATGACATATCTGAGGAGATACATAGACAGAGACTCAAAGTTTCTTATGTTCATACCATTTAAGATAGGGTATCTCATTACAGAGGTTCGAGTGAGCATGCTATAATAGGGTAAAATTACGCAAGATTTTGAACTTGTTGCTATTTGCGTTGTAAATTGTTGCCAACAATAAAATATAGGTTAATTTGGTGTTAGTAAAAATGATGACGTTAGAACCACTCACTTTCATATTAGAACAATATTTAAAAAGTAATGTAATTTTGTGGCCAGATTTTGCGTGTTTCGAACAAAATATGGTAGGAATATTGATTATACCACAATTTTTCGAATATTAGGGTAGTTATATGCTACTTTAAGTGTTTTATATTCCAATAATTTAATTAAAATACAGTATTATAAAAAAGACCTTAAATTAAGCTACAAAGCAAACAGAAACATCCTTTTTGAAACTTGACGTCTCTCCTACGTCGCGCCTCGCGTTTACAGATATTTTATTCCAAGAATTTCATTGAAGCGGATACACGCGGCAATGAAAATTACACACACTATTGAAATACGAGCTTCGCAAGCGAAGTAACGTGAGTATAACCTACATTGTTATACAAAACTTGAATATATTTTGACAGCGTGATCTATAAAACGTTTAATTTTGATTGCTATAAGGGTGAGGACAAACGAGCGTATTTTTTTGAGCTTTCTGTCGCGAAAAGTGAGTCTTTTTCGAATGTATAGTTGCTGTTTGCCCTAGTTGGGCCAGTTTGGAGAGACTCAGGCGAGAAGACATATTTGCGGGGGAGAGTGATAGCTCCACACCTCATCTTGAGAAGTAGGGGTATGTGACGTGCTAAGGGCACCCCTTGAGGGGTTTGGACCTCGGCTTAGGACGTCGCCTGTAGGAGGACATCGGGGCGAGACGACCGCTCACGTCACGAGTCGCGTTCATTCTTTTTCATATGACTTTAGTATGAAACCAACTAATTTTATGCAACGCACAGCTCAAAAACTACGCTCGATTGACCTCGCCCTTAGAGTGAGAGTCCAAATTCCAAATAAATGAATTTGAACTTTTGTATGAAACCGACTCATTTCTCACGCCTCACGACTCAAAGATCAAAAAATACGCTCGTTTGGCCTCACCCTATGTATCGATGTCGTAAGGTAGAAATGATTCAGAAAGTTGTTCTAACGCAGAAGCCGCAAGCGGTTTCGCTGGGATTCTTTGCAAATTAGTTGCGGTCCTCGTTATTCGAGGATTACATTTAATTCCCGCGGTGGGAGCAGATGGCGCAATGATTATAAATCGCTTATCAAAGAATTTACCCGCGAGTTTGCCTAGGATATTGGAAAACTTTGCAAACTAACTTGCTATCGGTATCTTCCCTCTCATTGAACACTATGCATATTATGATTTTAAAGTTATATTAAACGGAATTAAGTTGCTACAATATATGTACATATTACAATAGAATACTATTACGATGTATAAGTATTAGAAATTACATCCACGGAGTATTGCGACTTCTTAGAATAATGCGACTTCTAAAATGGCAAGACCTCTAATAATAATTTTATGCACTTGTTTTTAGTATTAGATGTGTTTGCCTATAATTGAAATTACTTGTAGATACCCATACTAGTACCTCAAACATACATGTTTATACAATGTAATTTCGTTGGCAAACCTGAATAACAAATAAAATAAAAATAATGTTGTTTCCGCCTCCATTTTTCAGAGAGTCAATAGCAGGGGAGGTTGGTAAGGATTTCCAGTAGTGGTTAAGTTACCGCACAAAGTGTCTTATTTGGAAGATATGTAATTAGTTAATTGTGCTCGCGGATTAGGTAGCCCTCAATTAGTTTAGTACGCAGTTAATTCTATTTGATGACATTATAGTTGACATCAATTAAGCCGCGTCGTTTTATAACTAATCTGATTTTACACATCTACATTTGGTTACAGACATTTTTGGCATCTAACTTAAAGTTCGATTTACAGGGTTTCTACCTATAATGTTAAACGAAAAGTTTTCGTGTTCGTTTATAAACACAATCACGAATGAGACAACACAAACACTCGACCTTAATAGGTAACAAAAAATATTCCATTCCTACATTCTTTTAATTTGCGACATGAAAAATAAATATTTGCGTATAAAGTAAGCGACGCGGAATAAGAACGGCGATTATGGCCCAATGATGTTGTCAGAGCAAACAGGGCGCGGCTTCAATCTCGGCTCGGCAAATACGACATTCGCTGAACCTTTGTGTTTCCTTCAACAATGTCGTAAGTGCACATATTGAAAGGTGGTAAATACATTACATTATATTATGTCTTCATAAGTAGTGTATGGAACACTCGAGAAATTATGGTAGAATTTTTGGTTATAAAATGATTAGTCTCATTTGCCGATATTACCAGTGACCGTATCAGCCGCATGGAAGGTTCGAATCCCAACCATGGTAGACATAAATAAAAATTTGCTTGGGTGGTGAGTGTTGCCAGTTGCAACCAAAGATCCTAGTGTCATTGCTGCCTGTAAACCCCAATCCCACGCCGGATGGGTGTTGCAGGAGGCGACTAAATTTCGACCCGCTGGTGGTAGGGCCCCTCGGGAGAGTATATTGGTGATATTGACTTCAATTGTTGATTAATACCATTATTCCTATTATTATTTCTCCAAGGAGTTCGTCTGGATAGCTTCATCCTTGAGCATGAGTCAGCCGCCAAACGTCTCGTCGTGTTCCGGCTGGGGGCTTGAGAGCCAGTTCTTCCTTCCTTTTTCTTCTCTCTTTCGTGGCCGGCAGCGCATCAGTGATGCCTTTGTTGTTGCTGATTGCCATGGGCGATAGCCACTTACCATCAGGTGAATCGTCAGCTCGTTTGCCGGCTATTTCCATAAAAAAAAACTATCATGTACCAATATCTTTTTACTGATAAACATAAAGAATTTCTATAACTGAACCTTGTTTCAATACGGGTATCTTGAAACATAAAACTTGGCGTCAAAGAACAAGTACAAACAGCTACAGCTATAAAGGACAAATAAAGTTATTTGAATTCCGCAATACAATTCCAGTGAAGGTTCACTTGTTCCTCGAGTTCCTTCGCCACAATCCACTTGCATCAGAGATATATTCCGTTTCTCCGCTCGTATTTTATCTATCAACGCCGGAGCATCGCTCTCAGATTCGATATCCCTCTTTATATCTCGGATAGATTTTATTCGAGGCAGAGACGAATATAGGAATTTGTATGGTAATGTTACTGTGCGCTTTGTCACTGTGATATTCGAGAAGTAGAACTGACAATTTTTGGACGTAAACGTAAATCACATTCGAGACATTTATAATGCCATAAATTGGAACGCGTTGGAACATGTCCTGTCGTCATTGGTGAAATGTACTGTTTCAAGAACCTTGCTATTTAGGTATTCATGATAGATACTTATAACCATCCCAAGTCATTAATTAATAGGGTTCGTAGGTTATTTAAACCATATATGATTACATATAGAAAAGAAGAGATGTAAGATACGATAAGAAATGGTAGTATGTAAATGTTATGAATGAATAGAATATTGTAAACGTTTTAGTGGGTACTGACTGCGAAGTCGTTAGCACTGTTTAGCATAATCATAGATGACAAAATTTAATTGGTTTTTAAAGTTTTTTTTTTAATTTAATAATATTCGTATTTTCTTTACTTTTCCAAGTTGTTCTATAAAGTTGCATCATGATAAACTTAGTTGTGTCTAGACAGCACTAAAGATGTGACATTGTTATGCAAATTTTTAATGTTATGTGGGTCTTGTCTTGGCATAACAAGTTGTTCTTATCTTTCGCTGTGATAGTTCTTGCGGTTTTGGCACACGATAGTCATGATTTTGTGATAAGTGAATGTTCGTTACTTGTATTTTCTGGTTGTGTAGAACTATTATTACGCAGTGTTGCCAATAAAGGAAGAGTGACTATGACGTTAAGTGGAAAAATTTGGTCTAGTGCGTGTCGGCCACGCGCAGTATTGGGTTCCGTAGTTGATAGACTATTACTCGTTAATTTGGTAAGTCTACTTACCTACAACTGTTTCAGGTGTGCCTACACTCAGCGGGACTCCCTATCCTAAAACGATATGAGTATGTCCAGGATTTAGTTCCATATTAGTTCTATCAAATGCAGTCAAAATTAAATATTGTTCCGTCAAAATGAACGAAGGGCGTTGGTTTTAAACCAACCTCCAGCCAGCGGGACCAGCAGTACCTGTGCCTAGCTAATCGCAATGGTTTTCTTTTTAAATTTGTAATACCTACTTTTATCGTTTTGTTTCACATGTCTAAAACCAACCTATTAGCTGGCAGGGTGTGGGGAAATACTTGGCTCTTCAAAGATTTTTACCATAGATTTGTTATGTCCATACATTACGAGGTTCAGTTTTCGATCCGCGATGACATGTCATAATTGTCAAAGCATAACATAGAGTAGTCAGGCAGAAGGGACACTGAATGAAACGAATAGTTAGTACATATTAGGCATAATATTATTATTGTCATTTAACATTTTGAAATTATATTACACAACAAAAAACTTAAAGTAAGTAAAAAATACAATAACTTAAACGAAATTGTGTCTGATTTTGATAAGAAGAAAACACGTAGGACAGCGCGTCATTGTATTCGTTATTCATTAGTGTCGTTAATGTCCATGGGCAATATATAAATATATAAAAAAACATTGATAATATTAGTAAAGGAACAACGTACACTTGTTATTTACTCACAAACACACTGATACTAAAACTGAAAAATGGGCTTTTATTTACCGATGCTACCACAGGCACTGCATTTTTTTTTCAGACACGAGTATCCTTTCGTAGTAATAGGTATACTTATTTCTTCTTTAAAATGTACAGAACATATCGTACTATTTTTTGTAGGCATCCAGTTGGCTTCACTGCGTTCTTTTTGAACAATGCTTACCCAACGACTACACATAAGCTCATCACTTGGAAATCTAGGAAAATTAAAAATAATGAAAGATAAAAGGATATTTAACCTTTTTATTTTACGAACAATCTAAAACTTGATATCATAATAAAATTAGCTTAGGGTTTGCATAGGGCGAAGCGCTCATAGCCCGGCGGCTTGCGTCGATCCTATGTGATCGACAAAGTTAAGCAACAGCGGGCGCGGTCGGTAGTTGGATGGGTGACCGCTAGTGGCAAAAATTTCTTGAGCGTTTCCGTGCTTCGGAGGGCACGTAAAGCCGTCGTTCCCAGTTGTTATCATAAGATAACAGTCGTTAAGCCATGTCGGAGGCCCTCGGGCGGTTTGAAAACTTCCGACACTCGGGTTGGCCACTAACCCCTCCACCAATCCGCACTGGAGCAGCGTGGTGGAGTATGCTCTAGGCCTCCTCAAGAGGAGAGACCCTGCCCAGTAGTGGGCCATTAATGGGTTGAAGACATAAAAAGATTTCATTTGGTTCAATTTGCGAAATGTCTTAAATTGACTTTTATGCCTAGATTTCACTTCTGCCTTATTAGTCTATGACGAATGGCATGTGCCTAAATACATTTAATATTTTAATCAATTTTAAAAGAAATATTATATATTAGTAACAAAATTAAACATAACGTTTTATGTACTTACCTATGGTATGTAACTCCATCATTCTTATTGAATTTGGAGAAATGATTTTTGCAAAATCTCAAAACACAACTCGGCATTTTTGTGACAACTACAGACAGCCTCACTCTGAAGCATCTATCAACTGTCTACAATGAAATCGCTACACTTGACTAGATTCTACTGACTTAATTTCAACGCCCTCTCAGCATATCTACCTCCCTATACATACAACATCATTGTGGCTCTTACAAAAAATAACATTTTAAAGCATAATATTTATGAGAAAAGTTTCTAAATCATTAAGTATGCTTATAAGGAACGCTAAAAAGAGAAAGATCGGGTAAAACATTGGTGGGAGTTTTGGTGGTCTTATTTTGGCATTGAACAACAGTTACTGTTACGCGCCTTAAGATAAATTTAAAACGAAACCGAAACTAAGCCAAACTCTCCTACTACTAAAAGTGTATTATATACGTGATTAATACAATAAATGAATTAACCAGAAGCTTCATTGACGTATTACCTGTCAAGAAAAAAATCATGGAACCCTTTTGTTCTACAAACATTATAAAATCAAATTATTTTGTGAAAACCATTCCCCGTCATCGCTAAAGAGGATTTACGTCAAGGAATTCTGTAAGGATTAAATCTGTCAAGTGTTCAATTTGTGGACGAAATAACGAATCCCGAAGAGATACACGAGGTAACAAATTGCCAATAAAAAGCTAACAAAATGCTGTAGGTAAGCATTTCGGTCAAAGCTGTGAATCCGTAGGCCGGGGCAATAAATCCGGGGAAAAATATCGAAAGCCGCGTAATACAGTTAGACTTGGATTGTGCTCGGATGAGGCCACAGGGATCTTGCTTTGGAAAGATTTAACCCTGCCGATACATAGTGCGTTATTAGAATACTGGTGTAATATTCCTATGATGGCGATGATTTGGTAGAGTATAATGTTAAGTTAGTATTAGTCTATTTTGCAACAATCCGCGGTTAACATGTATGATGGTAGGTATATACTTTAAGACATGCGTGGCACCTCCATCCCTCCTACCCTACAATAGTTAGTAGTTACTAACCATCGCAGAGTCAACGTACCCTGATAATGCTCCGTTTCTCATGTTATATTTTCTGGAACAGTGTTTTGAACGTCTGTATTAGTTTTTCTTTTTTATTGTTTTTTTGTGAAAACGTGGAAATGGTTATAATACAAAGCGAAGGCTTGTACAAAAATGCGTTGAATAATCTGTGAAGAAATAGTAAAACAGTTGGAAGAAGTACAGTAACTAATACCATAAAACATCGAAATGTGTTGAATCGATTTGAGGAAACAAGTTGAGGAACTTCCCTTGTTTTTCTGCAAGTTCCAATCAAACTAACAGGCAATTTGAATATTAGAGCGCTAAAGGATTGGAGTCTTTTACTTCGTATAGACGGAATGAGATTGCCTCACTGTTTGTTTTGAATGCTCTGTTTGCGCATTTTGTATGAGCTTTGCTGTTGCTTGCAGCTACTCGTTGTTTGGTTGTTGTGCGTTTAAACGAACGTACATCATGGAAATATATAAATATTTCATTATTTGACGATGAGTTTAAACGTAGGTAGGCACTTCAATCCAGAAGTAGCCCAAGGTTTCTTCACCATGAAGTCGTAAGTACGTTGTGACGTAGTAGCTACACCTATTTTGATTTAGCTTTGTAGTTTTAAGGCGAGCGTATTCGACCGTTGTAGGCATTTTGTTCACTGCCCTTTACCCCGCTCCCCTGAGTGTAAACTCGACCGCCACGCCGTGAGCCGGCCGCGCGCGGCTGTGAGGTTAATGACCCCGTGCGTAGCTGTAGATCCTACATAGCCTAGTTGGTAGTGGACCTGCCTGCGAACTGCGAAGCGAGGGGTTTCGGGTTCGATTTCCGGCCGGGGCAAATATTTATGTGACAGATAAATATTTGTACTCGTGTCATGGCTGTTATTGTGATGTGTTATATGTGTAGTACATGCCACCCGCGACACAGGTAAATACTTGTAACCTACTGCGGGGGTATGAGTGTGGAAGGGTTTTATTATTATTATTATTATTATTATTATTATTAGTAACTGCTCTGAGTTGGGGTGTAAGTATACTTTATTTTGATTTATTCATTGGAATTTTAGGTGTAATAAAATAAGAGTAATGATAATTTTAGCTTATCCAGTGGAGACTAGAGGTGAGTGGAGACTGACTTGAAATTTTATGATACGAAACTGTCCAATGGAGACTAGAGGTGAGTGGAGACTGACTTGAAATTTTATGATACGAAACTGTCCAGTGGAGACTAGAGGTGAGTGGAGACTGACTTGAAATTTTATGATACGAAACTGTCCAGTGGAGACTAGAGGTGAGTGGAGACTGACTTGAAATTTTATGATACGAAACTGGCCAGTGGAGACTAGAGGTGAGTGGAGACTGACTTGAAATTTTATGATACGAAACTGTCCAGTGGAGACTAGAGGTGAGTGGAGACTGACTTGAAATTTTATGATACGAAACTGTCCAGTGGAGACTAGAGGTGAGTGGAGACTGACTTGAAATTTTATGAAACGAAACTGTCCAGTGGAGACTAGAGGTGAGTGGAGACTGACTTGAAATTTTATGAAACGAAACTGTCCAGTGGAGACTAGAGTTGAGTGGAGACTGACTTGAAATTTTATGAAACGAAACTGTCCAGTGGAGACTAGAGGTGAGTGCAGACTGACTTGAAATTTTATGAAACGAAACTGTCCAGTGGAGACTAAAGGTGAGTGGATAACAAATAAGTAGGTACTTACATACAAAATTGACTAATATCATCTAAATACTAACAAAAAATAACCAACTTCAAAATAACTCGAAAACTACTTGTCAAATCTCCCTCAAATTTATGTGGAACCACATGATACGCACCAGCTTTCTATCAAAAAAAGAATCATCAAAATCGGTTCACCTACAAATAAGTAGGTACTTACATACAAAATTGACTAATATCATCTAAATACTAACAAAAAGTAACCAACTTCAAAATCGAAACGAGCTTTTTTTTCAAAATGGCGGACTTGTAGGTATGCCAGGTTCCGTACAAAAATCTTCAAACCCTTTGGATAAGATATTTTACAAGTATGTTGAGAATGATAAAAAGTATAAGAATAATTTGAAATAAAATACCTAAAGATACGTAAAAAATAATAAAAACAAAAAAATTAAAATGTGTGCCATTCACACATTTTAGAACTTAGAAGTGAAACCTTCAAAAATTTTGTTTTCAAGATAATGAGACGAATGTAAAATTTCGGGAAGATGATAATTGTAGGTTTTACTATTCCACTCCACTCCACTCCACTCCACTCCACAAATTTTGACTTTTGACTTTTTTGCCTTTTTTGACTTTAGACTAGACTTTTTTGACTTTTTTTGACGTTTTTGACTTGACTGTTGACTTTTTTGACTTTGACTTTTCTTACTTTTTTCACTTTATTGACTTTTTTGACTTTTTTGACTTTTGACTTTTTTGACTTTTTTGACTTGACTTTTTTTACTTTTTTGACTTGACTTTTTTGACTTTTTTGACTTTTGACTTTTGACTTTTGACTTTTGACTTTTGACTTTTGACTTTTGACTTTTGACTTTTGACTTTTGACTTTTGACTTTTGACTTTTGACTTTTGACTTTTGACTTTTGACTTTTGACTTTTGACTTTTTTGACTTTTTTGAATTTTGACTTTGACTTTTTTGGCTTTTTTGACTTTTTTGACTTTTGACTTTTTTGACTTTTGACTTTTTTGACTTTTTTGACTTTAGACTTTTGACTTTTGACTTTTTTGAATTTTGACTTTTTTGACTTTTTTGACTTTGACTTTTTTGACTTTTGACTTTTTTGACTTTTGACTTTTGACTTTTTTGAATTTTGACTTTTTTGACTTTTTTGACTTTGACTTTTTTGACTTTTTTGACTTGACTTTTATGACTTTTTTGACTTTTGACTTTTGACTTTTTTGAATTTTGACTTTTTTGACTTTTGACTTTTTTGACTTTAGACTTTTGACTTTTTTGACTTTTGACTTTTGACTTTTGACTTTTTTGACTTTTTTGAATTTTGACTTTTTTGACTTTTGACTTTTTTGACTTTGACTTTTTTGACTTGACTTTTTTGACTTTTTTGACTTTTGACTTTTGACTTGTTTGAATTTTGACTTTTTTGACTTTTTTGACTTTTTTGACTTTTGACTTTTTTGACTTTGACTTTTTTGACTTGACTTTTTTGACTTTTTTGACTTTTTTGACTTTTGACTTTTGACTTTTGACTTTTTTGACTTTTTTGACTTTTTTGACTTTTTTGAATTTCGACTTTTGACTTTTTTGACATTTTTGACTTTCGACTTTTTTGACTTTTGACTTCAAGAAGTTTTCACTTCAATAATCATTTTTTCAAAACAATTTTCCATTTATTTCATAACGCGCCTAAATAAGGTATAACTTCAAAAAAGAAAACTGTCTCTCAAGCTCCCAGCCGTCACGACGAGTCGTTTGGCGACTGACACATGCTCAAGGGTGGTAGCTATCCATGCGAACCCCATGGAGAAATAATAATAGTAATAATGGTATTAAATTTAAAATCAATATTACCAATATAATCCCTCGAGGGGCCCTACCACCAGCGGGCCGGATTTAGTCGCCTTTTACGACACCCATCCGGCTTGGGATAGTATTAGATAATAATTGTGTAATTAGCACTTGACTTATACCAATACCCAAATACTATAATAGTAACTAAAGTATAAAAACGAAAAATTTTTATTATTTCAAATTACAGCAGTGTGGATACTTTGGACAGTACCTAATACGTAATATAAGTTCAGAAGGCGCGCGCGCCAAATTCGAAATTAAAATTAGTGTCGGAAATTCGACAACGTGCGGCTGCGATGCCGATTAGCACAGGTCCTACCTCGAAGGCGACTGGCGCGAGAGTAAAATTGAGTAAATTAACGCGTCGGGCGTTTCGTTGCTCGTGGAAAGGGAAAAAATAGAAATTGAAAGGGAAGTTTTTCAAAATTTCAAATTATGATCAGAAAGAAATATTGGTATCTATAGGACCTATACTGTGGTATATTTTTTATTATCTGGAAGCGATTAAAACGCGAATAAAACGCCATTTTTATGCCAGATTAGACCCCACTTTGTGATTTATTTCTATCCAATGAAATAATTGCTATCGTGTATCAAGTATGAGGGAACGAAAGAACAAAGACTGTAAAATAACATATATTTTTTTTAGAATTGTATTATGTACCATTTATGAACAAAACACCTTCAAAAATACCATTTCTTGGGATAATATCGCCTTAAAAGCACTTTTAAAGCATTTTTGAAACAGCACAGACGTGCACATAGTCATTACACAATATGTTAGTGGTAGTAGTACGTATATTTTACGTTTATTGGTGTTCATACTTTCACGTAAGTATTAAATGATTAGGTAAGCTCACTTACTTAAGAACAACTGATTGCCTTAAAATTAGTAATGCGTGTAGCGAAACACGCAATTAAATATAATAAATCACTATAAATACTTACCAGTAAAAAACTACTGAACCATTAGATTTAAGCGATTAAAAATGATTACCAATATATCAAAAGTTACCGCACTTGGTAGTTTCTAGTAAGTAATATTGAAAATTATCCGTAATAACATAAATAAATTTTGAAACAACTTGAAAAAATATCCAAGGTTATTTAGGAATGTTACAGGACTTCAATCTTTAAATTACTTTTGCACCAATGCTATTAAGTGTTTTATTTGCACTTAAAATCACAATAAGGGGGGTAAGGGGAGAACGGAGATAACATCTCATCCGGCCCAATTGTCATCCTCACCTGCTCGCGCTAGTGGTTCTTTTCAGAATAGCTAGCGGCGGCGACCCTCGGGTCGTCGCGGTGCTCCCTGCTAGACAACAGACGAGGCAATGGCGACCGAGCATAGGCGGTATAACCTAACACCCAGTAGGGCAACCATCTGGAAGAGGCTACAGCAGCCTGGAGAGCCAAATAATCTCCGAAAGGACTGGTGCAGAAGGCAACGGGAAACCACTGCACTATTTTCCCAAGAAATCTAGTATGGAAATGAGCGCACAGAGAGATACGATGGTATGCAATCCGGCCACCACCCGGCGCCACGACGATTCCAGGTCTCGTGGTGTGAAGTATGCTACTGGCCACACTGTGGTGGCTCGCCAGGCTCAGAGTGGACAACATGCTACTGGTGATGGCACGAAGCCATTAAAAGACCAACGATCGCTGAGGAAGATCCTTGCACTTGCGACGTGGAATGTCCGGGGCATGATCGATGCTGTGAAGAAAGAAATGATCGACAAAGAACAACAAGCCTACAAATTGGATATTCTAGGCCTAAGTGAAACTCACATGAGAGGTACAGGTTTCTATAAAACGAGCAGAGGACATACCATATACTTTTCTGGCCCTGAAAATGAGAGTAGTAGAGGCGTGGCAATATCTGTTACACCCGAAATCGATAAATGTGTTCTGGGATATAATCCTGTCAGCGACCGCATAATCACGTTGAAAATCAACACTAAGCCATGTCGTATGAACATCATGCTAGTGTACGCGCCCACGAGCAGTTCTAGTGAAGCGGAAATTGAAGCATTTTATAATCAGTTAGATGACACTTATAACTCGTTCCCTAAGAGAGAAGTGAATATCCTGATTGGAGACCTAAATGCCAAAGTGGGGTGTACAGAGTTTGACGACCATCTGAGAGATGTTGTTGGACGTTTTGGACTAGGCACACGGAATGACAGGGGAGACCGGTGGCTACAGTTTTGTGTGGCTAACTCATTGTCCATAATGAACACCTGGTTCCAGCACCATCCTCGACGACTTTATACGTGGATATCACCAGGAGATAGGACCAGAAACCAGATTGATTACATCGCAGTTCCAAAAAGGTGGAAGTCGAGCATAATAAACACGAAAACCTACCCAGGTGCAGACTGTGGCAGTGATCACTCCTTGCTGGTCTCGAAAATGGCCATCAAGCTAAAAACGTGTAAGCGCCTGGTTGGTAAGCAGAACCGCAGGCTTACACCTGGAGAACAAACAAACTTTAAAGCTCGAGTTCAGCAAAAACTAGCGACCGGTGAACAGATAGATGATAGCTCGGATGTGAACGAGAATTGGAGAAAGTTAAAAGAGTTACTGATTGCCGCTCACAAAGAAAGCCAAGTTGAACCACGCGACTCACCCCGCAGCTCATGGCTATCGGATGAGATATGGGACTTAATTAATAAAAAGAAAGACCTTCTGAAAAACCTCTCAAAGGATGATAGCCGCGAACAATATAAAGCTCTTTCAAAAGAAGTGCAGCGTCGATCGAGGGAAGATAAAAACCAGTACTTTAATAATATTTGTGCTGAAATTGAAGATCATGCCCAGAAGATGCACACTCGAGATCTTTTTATGAAAATAAAGACCATCACGCGGGATTTCAAGGCGAATACTTGGGCTGTAGAAGACGCTAATGGAGGTTTGCTTACAGAGATAGATAAAGTGGTAGATAGGTGGAGAAGTTATTGTGAAGACTTGTACGCAGACGCGGCAGCTACTTCAACAGACCCACTCCCCAGTATGTCCGATATATCTCAAGAGCCAGACATCTTAAAATCTGAGATCGAGTTCGCTTTGAAGAAACTCAAATGCAATAAATCGGCCGGAAGCGACTGTATCTTCGCCGAAGATTTGAAGCTCATAGGAGATAAAGGTATATGCATTCTACAAAAGCTTTGCAATCAGATATGGAGAAATGGCGAGTGGGTCAGTGACTGGCAAGAATCCATTCTAATACCACTACACAAGAAAGGATCAACTAAGTCTTGTGGCAACTACAGGACTGTGGCGCTTATATCACACGCTAGCAAAGTTCTACTATACGTTATTAACGAACGACTTAAAGCATACTTGCAGTGGCAGATACCAGTAGAACAAGCGGGATTTGTTAAAGGACGAGGAACAAGGGAACAGATTGTGAATGTCAGACAGATTATAGAAAAATGTCGCGAGTTCAACATTCCAATGCTGATGTGCTTCGTTGATTACTCAAAAGCGTTTGATTGTGTTAGATGGGAATGTTTGTGGAACGTTTTATTAGAAATGGGAGTACCAGAGCACCTCGTCATTCTCATCGCAAACCTCTATCAGAATGGAAACACAGTAGTTAAGGTAAACAACGTTCTGTCGAAACCATTTAAGCCGCAGAAGGGCGTTAGACAAGGATGTGTTCTGTCTCCAATTCTTTTCAACATCTATGGTGAATTTATTATGAGACGAGCGTTAGATGGTTGGGAAGGTGGTATATCCATAGGCGGCAAAAGAATTAGCAACTTGAGGTACGCAGATGATACTACTCTGTTTGCATCATCAGAACAAGAACTGGCTCAGCTTCTTTCTAGAGTAGAGGAAGAGAGTGAATTAGTTGGCCTTACCATTAACAAGGCGAAGACCAAGGTGTTGATGGTAGACAGATCGGGTAGACTGATTCGCTCCAATGAACTCAAAGACCTGGAATTTGTTGAACAGTTTATATACCTTGGCTCTCTTCTCAGTAATGAGGGTGGCAGTGAAAAGGAAATCACCAGGAGAATCCAAATGGCGAAGACAGCGATGACTAAACTCAGTAGAATTTGGAAAGACCGCAATATATCCCGTAAAACTAAAGTCAGGCTGGTACGTACGTTGGTATTCTCGATTTTCTTTTACGGCGCAGAATCCTGGACGATCCGAAAGAAGGAAAGAGCAAAGATCGACGCTTTTGAGATGTGGTGTTGGAGGCGGATGTTGCAAATTCCATGGACTGCATTCCGGACCAATGCATCTATTCTTAACGAGCTCCGAATAACCACAAGGCTATCCGCTCTCTGCTTCCAGCGAATCCTTAATTACTTTGGACATGTCGCTCGTAGAAACCCTGACAACCTCGAGAAGCTCATGGTAGTTGGCCAGGTCGACGGGAAAAGACCACGAGGTCGCTCTCCAACCCGCTGGTCTGATTCAGTAAAGACGCTCACCGGACTACCAATTGCCGAAGCTTTGAAGACCGCCCAGAACAGGGAAAAGTGGAAGAGCATAGTGCACAAAGTGATCGACAATCCATGCTAGACACGACCTTCAGCATTGAAGATGACGACTAAGAAGAAGAAGAAAATCACAATGTTTTCCCATGCCTCGTTGATGGATACTAATAATATTTGTTACTAACAAAAGTGCCATTAATATCGCTGATCAAATTGCACGACAAACTATCCGATTGATTTGCGCAAAATGGTGTTGGAATATCTTCCGTGCAAATTTCGCATTAATTGTGTGTCATTGGAAATTGAAGCGTTGCGTTCCGGGGTTAATGCATTTACGCCATTCGCCTGAACTAGATTTTGGTTGAAACATTTCTGTTAATTACATAAACATGTCATTAAGTTTGAAGTAGCAGATGCAATATTAATTTTATTGTGTTTGTCTTAATTTTACTATTAAGAGACAGAATCGTTTAATTATAATTCCAGATTAATTAAATACATACTTGTCACATTTAAAATAGGGTGTACTGATCTAAATTCCTAAACTGTGTTAGACCTATTGCATACAATAAATGATAGACGACTTTTGAGTGATGAAAATTGATACTGTCTGTATATTATGCATAGACCTTTAAGTATAATGATATTATGTGCTTGTGTGTGTAGGGTAGGTATGTCATCATTGTCATCAACTGGCAATGATGTGAGCTACCTTGCATTGGAAGCAACAGGACTTCTTTGTAGTCGGTATTACCAATATAATCCCGTCTGTAACGTATACTTTATTATAAGAGGTTTGTAATATAAGGAAAAGCCGTATTTATATTTGTCCTATTTTCCGTTAAACAGCAGCATTATTCTTATTTTCGATCCAACGCTTGACCAATATTTGCTTGAATGAGTCAACTGCATTGTATATTTCAGTACAGGCAGGGTCTGGCCCGAGGAACCGGTTCGAGTGGCCTCAGATCGTTACGGGTCACGTTCCGTTCCACAATCACGGGTCTTTAACGGTATTTGTGATGCTTGAAATATGCACTTCTAGTCCTTTTTTTGGAAAAAATGGAACGACATTATAATATGGGTTGACGTAGATATTTAGATTACGAAAACGTATAAATTTTGATATGGCAGTAAATCTAGCACAGGTACGGGTTTTCTTTTATATAAAAACGGATTCCAAATATGTATAGTAAACCTTGGCAGATAGATCTGCGATTGTCTAAAATAGTAAACTCAGGATTTTTTGACTATAATGAATGAAGTGTTCAAAGTATATTGGGTTTCCCAACCCTGCTTGCGAAGCGAGGGGTGCCGGGTTCGATTCCCGGCCGGGGCAAATATATATGTGACAGATAAATATTTGTACTCGGGTCATGGGTGTGATTGTAATGTGTTATGTTATGTGTCGTCCATGCCACCCGCGTCGCAGGTGAAAACCTACTGCAGGGTTATGAGTGTGTTAGCGTTTTGTGTAAGCATTTAATTCTAATTACAATGCATTGACAAAATATCTTGAGTGCTTCTATGCTACAGGTTATCTTAAGCCAGCAGTCGTGGTTGTTATCGTTAGCAGTCGTTCGGGTATTTTAAAGGCCTTAGGGCAGAATTAGAACTCTGAACATTCGGGCTCTCTACTTTGCTATATAAATCTTAAAGCAGCAGTGGAAGCACCATCTCAAGTAAATGAAGCACAATTTAAATCTCCTCAATTGCAAGAGAGCCGTGCTTCGCAGACGTTAATGAGTTAAAGCCATATTCGCTACGTAATTTAGTTTCAACGTGGAATTATTTTCAAACTGCGTTTAATATTCTAGTTCAACTGCATTAAATTGCGAGTAATGCTTCGTTCAAAGCAGTCCGCTCGCTTGAAAATAGTAGTCTTTTGATCCTTTTGGAGCTTGATTCATCCGATGTACGTCCAGAAACTGCAAAATAATTTAGGTAGTTATCTACGAGAAACGGTTAACGAATTATTGTTTTGTAAATTCTATATATACTATTGCGCTTAAGCACGACGACTTAGTAGCCCAATCGGTAGTAATTCTGCCTGCTGAGTTAGAGGTCCTGGATAGCATATTATCAAGCAGAGGCAGACCTTTTTTTGAAGTAGATGAAAATTAAACGTTTGCAGTTCTAA
Organism: Thymelicus sylvestris; assembly: GCA_911387775.1. Lineage (NCBI taxonomy): Eukaryota > Metazoa > Arthropoda > Insecta > Lepidoptera > Hesperiidae > Thymelicus > Thymelicus sylvestris. The sequence continues at coordinate 12,779,995 of OU426896.1, read as the reverse complement.
AATGCAGGAAATACAAATACAGGGGTAAGAGTTAACAAGATTGTCTTACAGGTTAAATTTTTAAAAATAAATTATCTACTTAAAATACTATCTATTACAAGATCGTCTTTTGCATTAACAAACCTAACGTTTTAACTTTATTCAAATATCCTCCTTGTACAGACAATGATCAGTTACTTCCTTTCTTAAATAAATTATAAAAAGGTTTCACACGAATCTTAAGCCGCAATTCCCAAGTTCCGTTTCTTTTATTCATGCAAAATACCACAGGAGTGCACGTAAAATAAATAAAACCAGCGTGCTCCACAATCGTACCAGTATTAATCTTAAACCAGATGAAGTGATGCGCGTGTTAAGTCCGGTGTCTACGGCTATTACCGCTATTGAGCTAACTAGAGAAGCAAACTATCTGACACTATTTTTTTAACTGTACTGCGGAGAGGTTATAGAAATACACTGACGACTTGTTTAACTGAAATAGTTTGAACAGTATGTGACCTACATTAAGAGAAAGCACAATGTTGTTTTAAATCGTATTTGCTGAAACTATTCATATGCCATTACTTTAGAATTTTTATGGCGTAAAACAAGCGAATGTAAATAATTCTTGACAAAAAATAACTGACTTCAAAATTAGGGATAACTCAAAAACTACTCGTCAGATCTCGCTCAAATTTAAGTGGGACCACATGACAAGCACCAGCTTTCGATTAAAAAAAGAATCATCGAAATCGGTTGGCGTGATATTGAGTTATTCGTCAATTTGTCGCTCACATCTTAACATAAATTTACGACTTATGTGGTTTTATCATGGATGCCACTATCAGATCTCAATAAAATTTATGTGGGACTACATGACAGCCACCAGCTTTCGATTAAAAAAAGAATCATCAAAATCGGTCCACCCAGTCCAAAGTTCTGAGGTAACAAACATAAAAAAAATACAGTCGAATTAAGAACCTCCTCCTTTTTTTGAAGTCTGTTAAAAATAACTATTATATCTATTTAAATTTTATTGGATACAAAATTATTATAAATAACTCTGTTTTATAATGTCTCAATATTTTAGGATTTTGAGTTTGATCGCACCATTTTTTAAGAGTAGCTATAGTTCCTACTAAAGTCAATATAAGATTTTAAACTTAACTCATCGTGGACTGAACACATTTTACTATAATACGAGTACTCATGATATTAATTTTATATGCCGATATTTCGACAATTTAAAAAAATATTCTTCATTTTTCACAATGTCATTTTTAATGTTAATGTAATGAAATGCACAGCCTGTGCTTTATAAAAATATTAAAAACATTGTGTCGTGCATAATAATAACTTGTAATTATACAATGCAAATTCCATCATGCTATCAGATCATTTGGAATTCATTATATTCATGTTCAAACAAGATAGGTACTTACTTAATTTAAATGTAATTTTAAAGTTTCTATGATCAAAACAATTTATGATCGAAAATATGAAAAAAATTAAATTGTCAATCGGTTAAAAACTAAATAATTACACGGTTTGTGTTGAAATCTTATTTGTTTTTAAAAATGTTTCAAAAGGTTTTTTTCTATTTTTCAAAACATATCTTGATATCATTACTAATAACGATGACTCAATTTCTGGTATGTCGTGCGGATGTGAACGTTAGCAGTTATCGAACCGGTTTCCTTAAACAATCGCTTCGACATTGAACCTTTGAATAGAAGGTATCGATATTTTGATAGCGATATGTTCAATATTTATATCGATGACTGAACCAGAGCTGATAAGGAAACTTGTTCATGTAAAAAACGTAACTGTACATAGAGAGCGGTCGCGGTGTATGAGTTTCAGCACTTAGAAATATTTAGGGTAGACCATTTTTGGATTTAGGGGTCCGTTTGCTAAATATTTGGCTTTAAAGTGCTAATTTTGGTTACAGTCAAGTGAAACCCCGTGTCGGCTAAACGGTAGGACAAGTAAAAAAATTCTCAAAAATTGTTTTTTAGTTATAAAAATCTCTTGAGATTTTCTTGCAAAAATTTTTAACAAGTATAACACGCGTAGTTTTCAAATGAACGATAAAATTACGTACATTAGCCCTAACGGCTATTTCTCGGGAAAAATCAAGGCCGTAGGTAACGGTATAGTTGGAGCCAACTTATACTACGAAAACATGAGAATTGATCAATGTTGTGACTTATGTGCGTGCACTAAGGTCCCGTGGTACGCTCGTAAAGGAAACAGTATGGCAACTATTAGTCTAAGGAGTCGTTCCTAGAAGTAGCGGAACAACATTTTTCCTGACATTAATATGTAGTCGTACCACTTCACGGATGCAGCTTGCGCCAACTGCATTATGGAATTTGATGGACGTGCTTGTAATCTATACTAATACTAGCTGACTCGGCAAACTTTGTTCTGCCAAAAATTTAGGGGTGGACCGGACCACCCTTAACATTTAGGGCGATGAAAAATAGATGTTGTCCCATTTTCCACTCTAGCCGGTAAGCACGCAAAGATTCACGAAAATCGGTCGAGCCGTTTCGGAGGAGTTCAACTTCAAAAAAGCGTGACACGAGAATTTTATATATTAGAAGATTATAAAGAGGTAAAGTTTGTGAGTTTGTAACGTTGTAGGGGGTAGGGAACCGATTTTGAAAATTCTTTTACCGATAAATAGCCACATTATTTGTGAGTGTTATATGTATTTGAAAATTCATCCCCTAAGGGGTAAAAATAGGGGTTGGAAGTAACTTTCATACTAACCAACTTCGTCAGTTTTAGAGTTAGGATAATTAATATGACAATTTTTAAGTAAGTTTATAGTTATGAACAAAAATTTACTTTAACACAGGGGTAAAAGAGGGCATGTAAGTTTTTACGAAACTTCGTTAATTTCGAAATCAGAAATGTGAAAATTAATATGTAAGTTTATAGTTAGAAACCAAAACTTAAAGGTAGAGAGATGCAGCTGGACAGAGAGAGAGAGAGGGGTTCGATACGGAGTTCACCGGGCCAGCTCGATCGAAATGAATTAATAATTGTTTGTAACATGGTTTTCGATACGTAAAAAGACGTAAGTTTGATAGACTAATGTATTAACTTCAAATATTAACTGCCGTCGTATGAAGAGTTTCTTAGCGCCACAGTTTGGCCACACGACCCTTGCAACTGGGTCGAAATATTAGCGTACAAAATACATTATCGTAAGTCTCGAGAGTACTTTACTTTAAAAGTCTGTGTTATTTGTTAATGTTATAAAATTCATAATAATAACTTATGCAAATATGAGTAAGTAGGTATCCTTATTTTTGGAGAAACCGTGAAAAGATATCCGGATAAAATAACGCAGAAAATTACGTTATATTGTAAGATTAGACTAGTCCGTTGTAAATTGTACGTTTGATTATATAATATCACTAGCTGTTGCCCGCAGCTTCGCACGCGGAAATTATGCTTATCATATTATTTAGTATCCCTTACAAAAGAAAATTTAAAAACAGGTTCATTTATATTGAAGTACTTATATTTAGGAATTTACATACTGAAACTTACAATACAATCACTGATCATTCCTCCGGGAGCGGGTTTGGAATAGTAAACAACATTAACTTTTTTTTTTCTTTTCCCTCTCCCTCTCCATCTCCCTCTCTCCCCTTGCTTTCTTCCTCTCCCGCTCCCTGTCTCACTTCCCCTCGCTCTCCCTCTTCCTGTCCCACTCCCTCTCCCACCACATATCCCTCTCCCTCGCCCTTTCCCGCTCGAGGTCCTTCTCCCACTTCATATCCCTCTCCCTCTTCCTCTATCGCTCCCAGTCCCTCTCCCGCCCGCACCCGCACCCTCTCCCGATTTCTGTCCCGCTCCCACTCCCTCTCCCGCTCCCTGTCCCTCTCTATCTCCCTCTTTCGCTCCTTCTCCCTCTCCTGCTCCCTGTCCATTTTTAACTTAAAAAATGACGAAGATGCTTACTTAGTTCATTCCCCTAAATTAACTCTTTAAGGGATGATTTTCCGGAAAAAAAATCTGAGTTAACTTTTGTTTATTACTATAAACTTACATAAAAAAATTCATATATTTTATAACTCTAAAACTGGCGAAGTTGATTTGTATATAGTTGACTACCAACCCCTATTTTTAGGGGATGAATTTCGAGAAAACAGTGGTACAGTTATTTTTAGTGTCTAACTATAAGCTTATATTCAAAATTTCACCCTTCTTAGTTCAAAACTGACGAAGTTGGCATACTAATTGCACACTCTTATTTAACCCTTTAGGGGATGACTTTTCAAAAAAACGTAATATGTAATACATCCAAATTTTGTTTCTAATCTGGAGCTAATATATAAATTTTCATGTTTTTAACTTTAAAAATGACGAAGTTGCATACTAAATTAAATCCACTAAATTAACCCTTTAAGGGATGATTTTCCGAAAAAAAATGTTAGAGTTAACTTTTGTTTATTATTATAAACTTACATAAAAAATTTCATATTTATAACTCTAAAATTGGCGAAGTTGATTTGTATGTAGTTGACTACCAACCCCTATTTTTAGGGGATGAATTTCGAGAAAACAGTGATACAGTTATTTTTTGTGTGTAACTATAAGCTTATATACAAATTTTCGCCCTTCGTACTTCAAAGCTGACGAAGTTGCCATACTATCTTTCGCACTCTTAATTAACCCTTTAGGGGATGATTTTCCAAAAAAACATAATACTTACAAATTTTGTTTCTAATCTGGAGCTACTATGTAAATTTTCATGTTTTTAACTTCAAAAATGACGAAGTTGCCTACTAAGTTCAATTCAGTAAATTAACCCTTTAAGGGATGATATTCCAAAAAAATATATTAAAGTTAACTTTTGTTTATTACTATAAACCTACATAAAATTTTTCAAATTTATAAATCTAAAACTAAGAAAGTTGGTTTGTATGAAAGTGTCTTCTAACCCTTATTTATACCCCTTAGGGGATGAATTTCCAAAAATCCGTTCTTAGTGGACGTCTCCTTAGCATAAACTATCTCCCTGCCAAATTTCATCTTAATCGGTTCGGCAGTTTCTGAGATTTTTTGTTTAATCAGCGGTGTGTCGCTTTTCAATTTTATATATATAGATAATGGGTCATTATCGAGGACAATATGGTCGTACTGACTCTAGGAAAATGGATAGGAGATAAAATAGCATTAAAATTATTTTCCAGTCAAAAGGATCTTTATGTACTTGTCGTTATAAATCAATGCGTGTTGAACTACATAGTTCTATGGTTATGAAAACCGAAGCCGTGACATCCGCGATGCCTAAAACAATAAAATGGATGAAATATTTTTATTTCTTAAATGGATAATAAAAATAAACAATAGACTACGACATTATTTTCTTCTAAATTTTGAGGCATAGCTTTGTGTCTAAATTGTGTTTACAAGACAAAGACTTAAAAGTTTTAAATAAACTTACTTGTGTTTTCCAAGCATTTTACTTTAGGTTGAGACAAAAGCTTCTTGTTTTAAAAATGACAAAGAAGTCTGTTTCTGTCAGAAGTCTCGTTCTATTTACTAAGTCTAAAAGCTAAATTAATTTAGATCAAACAATCCGTGTATTCAAAGGCACTTTCGCAAAATGTGTTAGGTTTTATTTTTTCTTCTCAACAAAAGAAATCATCTCGGAAAGGTCGAGATGCGAGCGAAATATAACATGGCCGGTATTAACATTCTGAAGTAAATTGTAGGGAGACTGTATTACTTCAATTTCCATGGTCAATACGAATGCGTGCCTAATTCAGAGTTATACCTTTTTACATTGACCTGAATTTAGGGTAACGAATGCCATTGTTAAAATGTGGTCACTCGTATAACGTGGAAATTATGGAGCATATTTATTTTAAAATTTTACATAAATTTTTGGTGATTATTCCTTAACGCATAGTCATAATTTGGGGTATTAGGGTACCATAGTATTTTAGTCACTAACACTACACATTAGCATTACAGATTATCAGTTATCACACACTTCTTTGTCGTTTCCACGTACCCAAGCGCATCGAATCCGCTCATTCTTGAAACTGAACTATTAAGCGAGTCCTCTGCTATTTTTTTGGGCACGTGTGAGATTTTTTACCGACTTCAAAAAAGGAGGAGCAATTTGACTGTGTTTTCTTTTTGTTTGTTCCCTCAGAAAATTCGACTGGGTGAACCGATTTTGATGATTCTTTTTTAATCGAAAGCTGGTGCTTGTCATTTGGTCCCACTTAAAGAGCTAAATCTGACGAGTAGTTTTTGAGTTATTTTGAAGTCGGTTATTTTTTTCTTGGTAAAATTCAGATTATGTTGTTATCAGTATGTAGGCGGCGGGTCAGGTAATTGTGGCCAGTTACCGTCAGGTGCTCCCTTCTCTTTGTTCGTTGGTTGGCTGTTAGAGACAGAATCTCTGTGTTTAGCAATATTTATTAATCTGTAACTGTCTATATTCTTCACAGTCTGTGGTGTATTTCTTTTTCCGTACACCACGGTGCAATAAATGTATTAAGTAATCCAAGTTGATATTTCATTTAAATATGTAAATCGGAGTAAAAAGTGTACAAATCCAAAATGGCTATAAATAAACACTGAAGTGAGCGTTATGGCCCGCCATTTTCAACCGAGTTTGTGTTTTTGAAGTTTCGTTTTAAACGCTTATTTAATTAAAGTGTCATTTTATTTAGGGTGTCCGTAAACTATGTTTAACAAAGTATCAAATGCCGCACTTTTCTGCTACAGTGCGTTAAGCTAAATGAGAATTCGTCCTAACGTAATCCTAACCCGCTTAATCCGTAACCTATTAGCGCTATTCGTGAAAAACATAATCAGGATCTTGAACCGATTATTGACATCACCTGGGGAGGCACCGGTGCGTTCATGGGAGATCCCGGAGCCTCACCATATACGGTGGATGGCTGCCGAGGGGGTTTTAGTCGGTAGAAATCCCACATAACCTGCAACTTGGGGTTCAGGTATCTTTCGAAGATTTCCCCGTAGTGGGGAAGTTTTTCCGCGTAGTGGTTTGTTTGGTGCAGTAAGACAAGTACCGATGGCTCGTTTGATTGTTGGCCACATGACAATATTATAAAAGACAGTAAAGAAAGGCAAACATAATGTTGATGTCATGTCGGGAAAGGTGGTTTAAATGTGACCTACCGCAAATTATTGCTACACGTTCTTTGAGGAGGCCTACAGCATAGCATACTTTAAGAAGCTCCAGCGCGTTGGAAAGACGATGGAAATGGCTTTAATACCGTCTATTCAACGATAAGAATAATTATGTTTTAAATTGAGTGAAGTTCGCCAGCCAGCATGGTGATCTACACGCACCTTTATTTTACCAAAACCTCAGGACTAGGAAAGAAACCCAATAATTATTATATTTTTAAATTATGCTCTAAATCAGTGGTATTAATGTCATTCATTTACTTTCCAAGAAAATTTGATTTAGGTTCAAATTTTCGGCATTGCGTTGTCCTTAAATCTATTTGAGGCCATTCCACAATGTAGCGTTACCATAGTCAATACAAACGTGTTTAATTCGGAGCATTAGTCGGTCTACAGGTATTCTAGTTTTCCAGTAGACCGCGTTGAACGACCTCGGTATAAGCTGTATTCCATTAACGTAATTCTGAAGTAGTTTTCGTTGGAAGGTTTTGATGTCAGTGTTTTAGAAATGGGTTTAATTCTAACATCAAAACTTTACATAGGAACTTGGTAATCGCTTGTTAGCAGAAGATAACGGTATATTGCTTTATTATTAATGTATATCATTACAATATTTCAAAGATTAAAGTTTTGTTGCTACGTTTCAACCTGAAACCTATTTCTTAGTAGATAGTATACATATAATAATATTTAGACGGGGTTTTTTTCAATTGACATAATAAACTGTTCATAAGTTTTTTATTCTATGTGATAAAATTGAATATGACTGATTTTTTAAGTTCGTATTATAAAATAAAATAAAATAAAAATAAAAATAGCCTTTATTCTACCACAATTTGAAAACGAATTTACAATACAATTTTGTGTTAGTTAACATTATACATTTCAATTAAATAATTTCATTAATTTAATTAAATTCATTCAATTTTAATAATTTTAATATTAATTATAAATAGTAATAAAATTTTGGTTAGAGTATTTGTTTCATTGTCTGTTTATATAATATTATTAAGTTATTATATTTATATATTATATATTATTATATATTATATTTTATTATTATATATTATATATTATTTATATATTATATTATTAAGTTCGTATTAATCTCCGTTTAATAGTATACGTTTAGACAATTCTAGCGTAACGAACTTAGCATTCACCAATTTAATGAAGTCCCTTGCAGTATTAATTCGCCTTTGAGGGTTTACTCCGACTTTCTACCTCGTCCCGTATAATCCTTTCCCTATTAGCGGGCCTAAATAGGACATTATCACATGAGCTTCAAACTTGTGGACTTTTAAGTTAATAGTTGGCGAACTAGCCAAGAGATTGTTCGCAAAAGGACGATCAGTCATCAGTCATTTTCAAAATTAGCATTTAAAATTTTACAAATAATTGTAAAATAATAACGCTTCAGCCTTGATGGTATACGGGTAATATTCCTGATAATAAAACATAGAAATTATATTTCCCGTCGTAAAGAACGATACATTCTCCAGTAAAAAATGTTTACACCACACAAGACCTGTGATAATACCCACGTAACAAGTGGCTTCAAAACTCATTATACTCGTAACAAGTTTGCAGTTAAACCCTGGCTTCTAGACTGGAATATTCGTTTTCCTTTGAAGCTGTACAACATAACAGAAACAAAGGAAAATAGATTACAGGTACAGTTGATGGGTTCATAATTAAATTATCTTGGTATAATCGTAATAGTTTTCTGCGTGGCTTAGAGTCTATAGCTTTTGTATCGAGCTAAACTATTAACACAATAATAATTTAATACTTAAGGATTTTGCAACGTTTTGGATATTCATATCATGTTTCGCATTATTTGAATATCTTCCTGATTCTTTATTCCAAGTCACGTTCTACTTATAAGTCCTGTTGGTGGTTACTAGCCTCCGAAGCATCCAGTAAATTTTTTGGTACAATTATACCCTAATTATACCTTAATGAAAGGAGCTCATCAGTCTTTGATTCCAAGACATTTTCTACTGCTGAACAACAGACAAGAAAAGACGCTGGCGCCTTTATTTCTTTGAACTACAAAGTTAAATTGAAGGAAGGTTTTTATTGTTAGGGTACTTTATCTATTATCTTTCTTAAATCCTTTGTGAGAATGTGAATGAAAAGGAAATTCACAGCCAAATCCAGCTCGCACATGCAAGTGTTTGTTGATAACAAACGAACTGCATGCATAAGCGACTCGAACATCTCATTTGCGGGAACAATGTTTGCGCTAATGTTTTATTGATGGCTTCGTATTGTTAACGATACGAGTATGTCTGGGAATGTTTCTTCAATTTCTTTGTATCTAAAAATAGGTAGATGGGGTTGAACTAGATCGAACCGTGAAACGAGTATACAAACTTTCTTGATCATTATCGCCTCAGTGATTACAGGAGTTGCTGATGTTACTTACGGCCGCATTCAGATTCATATAACGGTATTTGTATTGTGATTCTGTTCTAAGGAGCGATTTAAGTAACCGATAAGTGACTCAGAGTGAGGCAGTTAGTCCTTAAAATCTGGTGGTTCGTCTGAACGTTTATCGATTGTTAAGAAAAATATTTTTAATTGGGTAAAATTCTTTCAGTTAGTGCTGTTGAATTTCGATGCGTTTATAGTTGTGACGACTCGAATCAACTAAGTATTGTTATTGATGTTCGATGGATTCAAAAAATAGTGTTACAAGTTATTTATACTTAAAAACAGAAATTATATAAGCGTAAATTAGTTAACTTGAACGTTTTTGGATGGTAAACGTTTTTTTATGTGGTGATATAAAATAGGCCCAATTGTAGTAATCTACCGAGTGTTTCAACAATTTTTTTTAACGATTTCCTTAGGGTCATGGTGAATCTTTTTAATAATTAATACTTAAATACAGAAGCGTATATTAGTTGTCGACAACATTTTATGCTATAAGTTTTTAAGTGGTTTTGTAATCATTACGAAGAGAGACAGATAATATAAAATAGGCTGCTTCTTGCCCAGGGCTCTGGTCATTAAAATTTGGCAATGCACAGTACTCATTAACTTACGAATTAACGGTAATTAGTTGAGATAACATTATACTTGTAACTGGCAATTCGCCCAACGATGCAAACCTGAAGGATTTCTATCCAGAATTTCCTATATAACGTTGCCAAGTTTGTGATTTGATCTCTTTCACACTATTCATTTAGGGAAAGAGTAGTTAAAGTTTTTTTTGTGTAGTTAGTTAGCTGTGTTCTTAAAGCCCATTTGTTGGATTTGATAATTAAAATTATTCTTAAAAATGTCTCGACTAGAAATACAAATAGTAAATATTTTTGTTTCAGATAACACCCCAATAATCGGCAAATTAAAAGGTGAGTGAGCAGATAAAATAATAAAGTTCTGTATAAAAAATGTCGTGATTCGACACAATATTATTATATCGTAAAGCTCGGATTAAGTACGGATTAAATTTTTCTTCGTAAAACACTCGTAAAGTCTGCTGTTAAGTCTTCTTTACGCACTTTTGTTCCAAGTTTCTATTTATCCTGTTTTATACTGACTTACAATGTTTATCGACAAGGGCGCGAAATATTTTATAGTAAGAGGTCAACTGCACCAATCTATCTCGCTATATTAGGCTTATCTTATCTTTTTGTATCGGCCTATCACTTTGTTTTTACGGAAATAGCCGGCAAACGAGCTGACGATCCACGTGATGGTAAGTGGCTATCGTCGCCCATGGACATCAGCAATACCAAAGGCATCACTGATGCGTTGCCGGCCAAGAAAGAGAGAAGAAAAAGAAAGAAATTTTTACAGAGACTTTACTTCTGCCTGATACTTTACATTTATTATTTTTAATGCGGTAAAGACTATTTTATTCTAATATTATTATCATGACACCTTTCACCTGATATACATTTATAATAAAAGATGAAAATGGAAGTGGTAACAATAATTCTTCTCTTGTTATCAATGTGTTAATGATTAAAAAGCTAATTGTACAGCGAAACGTGTAGGTATTCATTTAATTAAATCAGGCTGTTATTTCAACATTTTGAAATATTGTACCAAATTACATTTGCCTACGTCACCTAAAACAATGAAATCCCTTCCCATCTTCGGCACTTGATTTTCATTTCATTTTCGAATCATAATGAGGATTCATAAGAAACGACTTATATAAATCTAAGGGCTGTCAGGCTGAGAAATTGAAGCTGGTATAAATGAATTATAATTCTCAGTCGTTTCATAAATTTAATTAAATGATGGCGTCTTTTGCTCCATTACGATGACGGTATTATTGTCAACAATTACGTTGTCGCTTTGTAACGAGTACAAATTTTGGACTTCTTACGTCATCTAGACACGCGGAGCGTGTCAAGTCAATTTCTTAGCTAACAGAATTGACGAGCAGCACCGTGTGTAATATTACACGAACCATTTGGAGCCACTTTTGACCACCTCATAACTCAAAAACTATTCAACATAAACCTGTCAAATTTGGCTCATTTATTGAAACTTGTGAAATACATACGTGTTCCAAATTTCATAAACACATCTCAAACGGTTATTTAGATATTAACGTCCAAAAATCGAGAAATTTAACACTGACTGACCTATAGATCAAAACTATATCCAACTTCCAGGTGACCTAGAAAGTTAAAATTTGGCATGCAGATAGGTAGTCGGGTGAATACAAAGGAATAAATCTGAAAGTAGTAATTTTTTATCATTTTATTATAATTTTTCAAAAAATTGATTCTATTAGAAACGCTTACTTAAAATGCCTGAAATTTAAGAGTAGCAATCAAAATTGATGACATCTGGTCATTATGTGGATTCCAAGGTGAATATATAACGAAACATATCAGTTTTAGTACTTTCTGAAGCTTTCAACGGGAGGTAGATGTTCAGTGTCCCAAGTGCCTGTGAGAAGTGCACAGCACATATACATTTACGTGAAGATTAGTGGTTCGTCAGGAGACGTTATTTCCAGTGAATTATGTCGTTTTATTTTTAATGTGTGAAAAATTATTTTTCTCTAATCTACAAGATTACACCACAAAATTTTGTATTATTTCCGTAATTATACCAGTTTAAAGTAATTCGAGGTACCTATTGTTTCAAAATTTATTGTTGCACGATGTCATCGAACACAAACAACTTATCTGTACTAATAGTTTTGATTGTTTGTTTGGATTGAATAGGCTCCGAAACTACTAAACCGATTTGAAAAATTCCGTCACTGTTGGGAAGATACACTATCCCCGCGTGACATAGGCTATATTTAAAAAAAATTAGGGATCCTTAATAAAACTCCAATAACGTAACCCAAGGTGTAAAAAAATAAGAAAACCAAAGCAAAGCGAGGGCGGTCACTCGTAACTAATAAGAGTATAGTCGACTTTCGTATTTATTACGATATTATAATTGGGATTTAGTATTAATTATTATTTCAATATTTAGCGGACATCAATAGTGGAAGATCATTACTTATAAATAACTAGCTGACCCGGCGAACTTCGTATCGCCTAAGAATGTAACAAATCAGAGATCATTAAAATCGGTACAGCCATTCTTATTTCCGTGTCCTCCCTCTCACTCTCCCTCTCCCCCTCTCCCTCTCCCTCTCTCTCTTCCTCTCCCTCTCCCTCTCCCTCTTCCGCTCCCGCTCCCGCTCCCGCTCTCGCTCCCGCTCCCGCTCCCACTCCACTCCCCTCCCCTCCCCGTGTTACATAATCGGGATCCGCGGAACATGCGCGAGCTGTCCGGCCGCGGGGCCGGTGATGATTGTACTAGTCGTACAATCACGTTGTCACGTAGTTTCTTTACTACGTAATATCTTCCGAATGGAATGTCCGATTTGAGTAATTCAAAAAGTTATCTATAGGTATTGAAACAGTTTTGAATATGAAATGATTTATTTGGATAAGGATTAATACGAAGGTATGGTTTTCATGATCTGATTTTGGTCATCTTTTTTATTAACTTTTAAAATGTAAAAAGTGGTTATAGTGACATAACGACAATAGTTGGACATATAGTATCGCGAGGTTTTTTGTAGATATTGATATGTTCTACAATATTGTAGAACATTTTTTTGTTCTATCATCAATAGTTTCCGCAGCGTATGCGATGATAGAAATTTTTAAGCAAATTTTTTCACACTTTGGTTCACGTTACTGATGTTTTAGCAAGGATCCCTAATTTTTTCTAGTAATAAATATAGCCTATGTTACTCATGAATAATGTAGCATTCTAATGGTGAAAGAATTTTGAAAATCGGTCCAGTAGTTTTTGAGTTTATTCGTTGCAAACATACAAAAATACAAAAATATAAAAATACAAAACTTTCCTCTTTATAATATTAGTATAGATGAAATAATAGGTACCGTATTTCGGACCACGGCGCACTAACTACAGATTTAGTTGATGAGCACGATACCTCCTACGTAAGTTGTTGTATCCCCAAAATCGCAATTTTACAGTAGAGCATTTTAAAGATTCAAATTGGAATAAAAAACTGCATTTATCATTGTATATTTGTGAAATTTGGTATATACATATATGTATGTAATTAATGGTATTCTTGATTACTAACCAAGTCAAATGTAAAGCTTAAATTAATTGCAGTTAATTTATATACAAAAAGTAATGATATCCCATCAAAAACATAAATGTAAAGTGAGAGTCAATTTCAAAAAAAAAAGAATTGAGATCTAAATGGGTGCCAATTTCTGTGTAGAAAAGCCTAAAATTTTAATCACAAGAACATGTAATTCAAGCTTTACATTTGACTTGGCTAGTTTTCATTAGTTAGCAACCAAAAAACCAAATTTTAGAAAAGTAACATAGGTCATCAACCTGACAGACTTAACAAAGATAATTATACAAATATAATATTATAGCCTAGATAGGTACGTGAAAACTAACTAAGTCAATTTGTGGAGCTTGAATTACATGTTCTTGTGACTAGAATTTTAGGCTTTTCTACACAGAAATTGGCACCCATTTAGATCTCAATTCTTTTTTTATTGAAATTGACTCTCACTTTACATTTATGTTTTTGATGGGATTCTTCTTACGTCTAACCTTCTGTATATCTTATCATAATACTTTTACAAAGGAAATTTCGAAAATTAGGTGGTGTCTAATAGGTACAGTCTGCTTTATAAATCTTCAAGTTTCCTGAAAATAAATTAACCTTCACATGCTTACAGGTAGATATTTTTTTCACCATGTAATTTCATAAATAAATGAGGTCAAATATTGTATTTATTTTAAGGCGATATTATCCCAAAAAATGGTATTTTTGAAGGTGTTTTGTTCATAAATGGTACATAATACAATTCTAAAAAAAAAATATGTTATTTTACAGTCTTTGTTCTTTCGTTCCCTCATTCTTGATACACGATAGCCGTTATTTCATTGCATATAAATAAATCACAAAGTTGGGTCTAATCTGGCATAAAAATGGAGTTTTATTCGCGTTTTAATCGCTTCCAGATAATAAAAAATATACCACAGTATAGGTCCTAAAGATACCGATATTCCTTGGTGATCATAATTTGAAATTTTGAAAAACTTCCCTTTCAATTCCAATTTTTTCCCTTTCCACCAGCTACGAAACGCCCGACGCGTTAATTTACTCAATTTTACTCTCGCGCCAGTCGCCTTCGAGGTAGGACCTGTGCTAATCGGCATCGCAGCCGCACGTTGTCGAATTTCCGACACCAATTTTAATTTCGAATTTGGCGCGCGCGCCTTCTGAACTTATATTACACTGTCCAAAGTATCCACACAGCTGTAATTTGAAATAATAAAAATTGTTCGTTTTTATACTTTAGTTACTGTTTATAGTATTTAGGTATTGGTATAAGTCAAGTGCTAATTACACAATAATTCTTGCCGTATTAGGGCGGCTTAGAATACTAACCCCAATCCCAAGCCGGATGGGTGTCGTAAAAGGCGACTAAATCCGGCCCGCTGGTGGTAGGGCCCCTCGAGGGATTATATTGGTAATATTGATTTTAAATGTTAATTAATGCCATAATTACTATTATTATTTCTATTGTAAGAATTTTGTAAGAATATTGTTTTTTAATGTTGTTTTTTTATATTGTTTTTGAGTATTGTTTTTTTATATGTATAGTATAATATGTATATTTGTATATAAGTTAAACAGGGGAAGGAAGGGTAGAGGGAGGGTAGCGGGGGAGGTGGAAGGGAGGGGAAGGGGAGGGGAGGGGGGAGCGGAGGGAGGTGGAGGGGAGGGGAAGGGAGGGGGAGGGCCGGCAACGCATCAGTGATGCCTTTGGTGTTGCTGATGTCCACGGACGACGATAGCCAATTACCATCAGGTGGATCGTCAGCTCGTTTTCCGGCTATTTCCATAAAAAAAAATTATATCGTAAGAATAATAACATTGTTCGTGTTTGTACTTTAGTAACTGTTTATAGTATTTTGGTATATGTATAAGTCAAGTGCTAATTACACAATTAATTTATATACTAAGAAATATACATATAAATATAATATAAACTTATTTATATTTCCTAACTGAGATACGCGTGATACACAAATAAGTAGGTACTTACATAAAAAATTGATTAATATCATCTAAATACTAACAAAAAATAACCAACTTCAAAAAAACTCAAAAACTACTTGTCAAATCTCGCTCAAATTTATGTGGAACCACATAAACACCAGCTATCGATTAAAAAAAGAATCATCAAAATCAGTTCATCCACAAATAAGTAGGTACTTACATACAAAATTGGCTAATATCATGTAAATACCTACAAAAAATAACCAACTTCAAAAAAACTCAAAAACTACTTGTCAAGACTCGCTCAAATTTATGTGAAACCACATGACAAACACCAGCTATCGATTAAAAAAAGAATCATCAAAATCGGTTCATCCACAAATAAGTAGGTACTTACATACAAAATTGGCTAATATCATGTAAATACCTACAAAAAATAACCAACTTCAAAAAAACTCAAAAACTACTTGTCAAGACTCGCTCAAATTTATGTGGAACCACATGACAAACACCAGCTATCGATTAAAAAAAGGATCATCAAAATCGGTTCGTCCACAAATAAGTAGGTACTTACATACAAAATTGGCTAATATCATGTAAAAATACCTACAAAAAATAACCAACTTCAAAAAAACTCAAAAACTACTTGTCAAATCTCGCTCAAATTTATGTGGAACCACATGACAAACACCAGCTATCGATTAAAAAAAGAATAATCAAAATCGGTTCATCCACAAATAAGTAGGTACTTACATACAAAATTGACTAATATCATGTAAATACCTACAAAAAATAACCAACTTCAAAAAAACTCAAAAACTACTTGACAAATCTCGCTCAAATTTATGTGGAACCACATGACAAACACCAGCTATCGATTAAAAAAAGAATCATCAAAATCGGTTCATCCACAAATAAGTAGGTACTTACATACAAAATTGACTAATATCATGTAAATACCTACAAAAAATAACCAACTTCAAAAAAACTCAAAAACTACTTGTCAAATCTCGCTCAAATTTATGTGGAACCACATGACAAACACCAGCTATCGATTAAAAAAAGAATCATCAAAATCGGTTCGTCCACAAATAAGTAGGTACTTACATACAAAATTGATTAATATCATGTAAATACCTACAAAAAATAACCAACTTCAAAAAAACTCAAAAACTACTTGTCAAATCTCGCTCAAATTTATGTGGAACCACATGACAAACACCAGCTATCGATTAAAAAAAGAATCATCAAAATCGGTTCATCCACAAATAAGTAGGTACTTACATGCAAAATTGACTAATATCATGTAAATACCTACAAAAAATAACCAACTTCAAAAAACTCAAAAACTACTTGTCAAGACTCGCTAAAATTTATGTGGAACCACATGACAAACACCAGCTATCGATTAAAAAAAGAATCATCAAAATCGGTTCATCCACAAATAAGTAGGTACTTACATACAAAATTGGCTAATATCATGTAAATACCTACAAAAAATAACCAACTTCAAAAAAACTCAAAAACTACTTGTCAAATCTCGCTCAAATTTATGTGGAACCACATGACAAACACCAGCTATCGATTAAAAAAAGAATCATCAAAATCGGTTCATCCACAAATAAGTAGGTACTTACATACAAAATTGACTAATATCATGTAAATACCTACAAAAAATAACCAACTTCAAAAAAACTCAAAAACTACTTGTCAAATCTCGCTCAAATTTATGTGGAACCACATGACAAACACCAGCTATCGATTAAAAAAAGAATCATCAAAATCGGTTCATCCACAAATAAGTAGGTACTTACATACAAAATTGACTAATATCATGTAAATACCTACAAAAAATAACCAACTTCAAAAAACTCAAAAACTACTTGTCAAGACTCGCTCAAATTTATGTGGAACCACATGACAAACACCAGCTATCGATTAAAAAAAGAATCATCAAAATCGGTTCATCCACAAATAAGTAGGTACTTACATGCAAAATTGGCTAATATCATGTAAATACCTACAAAAAATAACCAACTTCAAAAAAACTCAAAAACTACTTGTCAAATCTCGCTCAAATTTATGTGGAACCACATGACAAACACCAGCTATCGATTAAAAAAAGAATCATCAAAATCGGTTCATCCACAAATAAGTAGGTACTTACATACAAAATTGACTAATATCATGTAAATACCTACAAAAAATAACCAACTTCAAAAAAACTCAAAAACTACTTGTCAAATCTCGCTCAAATTTATGTGGAACCACATGACAAACACCAGCTATCGATTAAAAAAAGAATCATCAAAATCGGTTCATCCACAAATAAGTAGGTACTTACATACAAAATTGACTAATATCATGTAAATACCTACAAAAAATAACCAACTTCAAAAAAACTCAAAAACTACTTGTCAAATCTCGCTCAAATTTATGTGGAACCACATGACAAACACCAGCTATCGATTAAAAAAAGAATCATCAAAATCGGTTCATCCACAAATAAGTAGGTACTTACATACAAAATTGACTAATATCATGTAAATACCTACAAAAAATAACCAACTTCAAAAAAACTCAAAAACTACTTGTCAAATCTCGCTCAAATTTATGTGGAACCACATGACAAACACCAGCTATCGATTAAAAAAAGAATCATCAAAATCGGTTCATCCACAAATAAGTAGGTACTTACATACAAAATTGACTAATATCATGTAAATACCTACAAAAAATAACCAACTTCAAAAAAACTCAAAAACTACTTGTCAAATCTCGCTCAAATTTATGTGGAACCACATGACAAACACCAGCTATCGATTAAAAAAAGAATCATCAAAATCGGTTCATCCACAAATAAGTAGGTACTTACATACAAAATTGACTAATATCATGTAAATACCTACAAAAAATAACCAACTTCAAAAAAACTCAAAAACTACTTGTCAAATCTCGCTCAAATTTATGTGGAACCACATGACAAACACCAGCTATCGATTAAAAAAAGAATCATCAAAATCGGTTCATCCACAAATAAGTAGGTACTTACATACAAAATTGACTAATATCATGTAAATACCTACAAAAAATAACCAACTTCAAAAAAACTCAAAAACTACTTGTCAAATCTCGCTCAAATTTATGTGGAACCACATGACAAACACCAGCTATCGATTAAAAAAAGAATCATCAAAATCGGTTCATCCACAAATAAGTAGGTACTTACATACAAAATTGACTAATATCATGTAAATACCTACAAAAAATAACCAACTTCAAAAAACTCAAAAACTACTTGTCAAGACTCGCTCAAATTTATGTGGAACCACATGGCAAACACCAGCTATCGATTAAAAAAAGAATCATCAAAATCGGTTCATCCACAAATAAGTAGGTACTTACATGCAAAATTGGCTAATATCATGTAAATACCTACAAAAAATAACCAACTTCAAAAAAACTCAAAAACTACTTGTCAAATCTCGCTCAAATTTATGTGGAACCACATGACAAACACCAGCTATCGATTAAAAAAAGAATCATCAAAATCGGTTCATCCACAAATAAGTAGGTACTTACATACAAAATTGACTAATATCATGTAAATACCTACAAAAAATAACCAACTTCAAAAAAACTCAAAAACTACTTGTCAAATCTCGCTCAAATTTATGTGGAACCACATGACAAACACCAGCTATCGATTAAAAAAAGAATCATCAAAATCGGTTCATCCACAAATAAGTAGGTACTTACATACAAAATTGACTAATATCATGTAAATACCTACAAAAAATAACCAACTTCAAAAAAACTCAAAAACTACTTGTCAAATCTCGCTCAAATTTATGTGGAACCACATGACAAACACCAGCTATCGATTAAAAAAAGAATCATCAAAATCGGTTCATCCACAAATAAGTAGGTACTTACATACAAAATTGATTATTATCATGTAAATACCTACAAAAAATAACCAACTTCAAAAAAACTAAAAAACTACTTGTCAAATCTCACTCAAATTTATGTGGAACCACATGACAAACACCAGCTATCGATTAAAAAAAGAATCAGTAAGAACAAATAAGAGAGTAAGAAGCGCTCATAGCCCGGCGGCTTGCGTCGATCCTATGTGATCGACAAAGTTAAGCAACAGCGGGCGCGGTCGGTAGTTGGATGGGTGACCGCTAGTGGCAAAAATTTCTTGAGCGTTTCCGTGCTTCGGAGGGCACGTAAAGCCGTCGGTCCCGGTTGTTATCATAAGATAACAGTCGTTAAGCCATGTCGGAGGCCCTCGGGCGGTTTGAAAACTTCCGACACTCGGGTTGGCCACTAACCCCTCCACCAATCCGCACTGGAGCAGCGTGGTGGAGTATGCTCTAGGCCTCCTCAAGAGGAGAGACCCGTGCCCAGTAGTGGGTTGAAGCCAAGAACAAATAAGTAGGTACTTACATACTTTGACTAATATCATGTAAATACCTACAAAAAATAACCAACTTAAAAATCGAAACGAGGTTTTTTCAAAATGGCAGACTTGTAGGTATGCCAGGTTCCGTAGAAAAATGTTCAAACCCTTTGGATAAGATATTTTACAAGTATATTGAGAATGACAAAAAGTATAAGAATAATTTAAAATAAAATACCTTAAATTATGTAAAAAATAATAAAAACAAAATTAAGCTAAAATTATCATTACTCTTATTTTATTGCACCTAAAATTCCAATGAATAAATCAAAATAAAGTATACTTTCACCCCAACTCAGAGCAGTTACTAATAATAATAATAAAAACCCTTCCACACTCATACCCCCGCAGTAGGTTACAAGTATTTACCTGTTTCGCGGGTGGCATGGACTACACATATAACACATCACAATAACTGCCATGACACGAGTACAAATATTTATCTGTGACATAAATATTTGCCCCGCCGGAAATCGAACCCGAAACCCCTCGCTTCGCAGTTCGCAGGCAGGATCACTACCAACTAGGTTACAGGATCTAAAGCTACGCACGGGGTCATGAACCTCACGGCCGCGCGCGACCGGCTCACGGCGTGGCGGTCGAGTTTACACTCAGGGGAGCGGGGTATAGGGGAGTGAACAAAATGCCTACAACGGTCGGATAATCTCGCCTTAAAGTAGAATGGGACAAAACTTTCAAAGGTACTTTAGAGTGTATAATACTTAGTTATATTATTGCTTATTTTCTATTTATATGTAGATGTATTTTAAATGATCTTATTCGTATCCATAATCTGTTTATTCAATGAACTGCAAGGCTATTCTGTTTTGTAACTTGACAGCGGAATCCGCGATGAGTTTCAAAATTGAAGTTCGAGTTCGAGACTCACTTCACTTCGCAAGTTCGTACTATATGATTAGATAATGGCATATCAATATGATGCAAGTTCGCTTTTGTTTTGTAACTTGGCAGCGGAATCCTCAATGAGTTTCTAAATTGAAGTTCGAGTTCGAGATTCCCTTCACTTCGCAAGTGCGTACCAGATGATTAGAGAATCACATATCAAGATCTCGGACTCGAACTTCAATTTTGAAACTCATCATGGATTCCGCTGTCGAGTTACAAAACAGAATAGCCTTGCTGAAGTTACAAACACAGAATTGATAGGGGAATATCAGACAAATCTACGTTTTGAAGTTGTTCGGTTGTGGGACTTCGTGAGTTCTAGGTACGAGGAACTTAGAATTTTTCACGCGTTTTAGTGAATTTAACTCGAAAAGTAAGACTATTACTGGACTCATAGACAAACGGCTCTCTCGCTTGCTCTGTAATACAATATGACTACTTTTAACCACGCGTGGTTGTATTAACATTAATCCATACAAATTACATCCATAGATTTTATACATATATGACCCATTGTTAGTTACCTCAATAACATTTATCGTTGTTTTATTTCAATCGGGCTAAAATAATAAGTAGGTACAAATATGTCAATTTGTAGAATTAGTATGTTTAAACATTTTTTTGAGTATGGGTACTACGAACTAAAAATAAATGATACCTAAATCGTGCTATCAACATTGTAAAACCTTATCAAGGGTTGTTCACGCTATGCACAGATAAGAGCTTTGCGTGACGTCACACTCCTATGTATGAAGATAATGACATGCTCAGATTACAAAACTTGTTTATTCAGTCAACAAGCAAGATACATTATCATATTCAATATTCAGCGTTATCAACAATCAATATTACATCAAAGCTTGATTTCCCACTTTTCCACTCTTCGCACATTTAATTTTGAGCTCTGTCTGAAATAAAATAATCATGTAAAATATATCAAATATACACTTCGGTTTTATTTATACATAATTATGGTTAGTATTATCGGTGTTCTTGTATAAAATCAGAAACTTTGTGGTTGCAAGCGTCATCTATTTGTTCAATGTATAATGCATGTTTAAATTTAAAAAACAGGTTGTAGCTACTAGCAACTATTTTTAATACAATCTTGGTTTAGATGTTATGTTCTTACTTGGTAATTCATTAATCCAAATTTTACCATCAACAACAAACAGTGTGTGTTTTTAACATCGTGTGTCTGAAAAATTTTTAATTTTCGATTTACAACTATCAAAAGTTATCTATTTTTAACCGACTTAAAAAAAGGAGGAGGTTCTCAATTCGACTGTACTTTTTTTTATTTTTTTTATGTTTGTTACCTCAGAACTTTGGACTGGGCGAACCGATTTTGATGATTCTTTTTTTAATCGAAAGCTGGTGGCTGTCATGTGGTCCCACATAAATTTTATTGAGATCTGACGACGGCATCCATGAGAAAACTACATAAGTCGTAAATTTGTGTTAAGATGTGCGCGACAAATTGACGAATAACTCAATATCACGCCAACCGATTTCGATGATTCTTTTTTAATCGAAAGCAGGCGCTTGTCATGTGGTCTCATATAAATTTGAACGAGATCTGACAACTATGTAGTTTTTGAGACTTTGAAGTCGGTTATTTTTTGTTAGTAAAATTTAGATTATAGTTGAAAGTTTTCCACGATCATTGTAGGTAGAGCTGTGTGAATTCCACCAAACAACGTTTTATTTATATTTATTGAGTAAATAATTAAAATCTCCTATAATTGTGTGATACAAGCCCAACAGTGGGGCAGTTATAATGATAGTAAACCATGTACCGTATTCAAACATATCATTTGACGACAACAAGTGGCAGTTTACATTATTATTATTATCTATCGTATAATGAAATCTTTTCCCGTGTGAGAGTTAGCTGCTGAAAAAGATGCGCCAAACATGATAAAACACTTTGTATAGATGTGATCTTTAATTTGTAGCTATTTGATTTAATGAGGGTGTGTGAATAAGACCAGTGGAGTGGATGTTATGCTTATCTATCTATGGCTTATCCACTTGGAAACTATAATGAAACTAAGGGGTCAATTTAAGTAAAATATATAAATTTTAATGAAAGTTGGTTTTATAATTAATATCGAAGAAAAGGTAAATGGTCACCGTCACTCATTACATTAGTAACATATGATAGCAGGCATTATCAACTCATTGGCGACCAGGAAAGAGAAGAGAAGGAAAAAGAAAGAGCTTAAAGCTTTACGTCAGCTTTACATGCCGCGGTGGCGCTATGTAATCTTAGAACACATGTCACATCATGCGGATACAGCGGATGAGTAGTTGTGATTAGGTACTCGTACTTCGTAGTCATCTCCGAGGAGTTACGACTAGGAAGGACTCGGGACAAGCTTATTTCTGGCTCTTCAATACAGCAATCAAACTCGGATCCAGTAATCATAACACAGAGAAAATGATTCTGATTAATTAGGCTATTATCATATTATGGAGGAATTGGGTGTTCATTTCTACAAGATATGTTACCATTTTCAATTGTATTTTGACATTCTTTTAAATCTATTTAATAATCTATTATGACGAGTTACTTTTCTTTGAACAAATTGAAAAATACTTTCTTCGGCTTGTTTTGAACGTTTCAGTTAGTTAATATTCCTATTAGTCTCCAGGCATATGTTGAAAATGTGCGCAAATTATTGTTGGTAACGTTTGCAAATGTCAAACAGGAAAATTGAGAAACCATAAATTCATTGTGTCGAAAATACGTATAATACATATATATATATATGTACGTTTCACAAACGTTCTAAATCGTCCACCCTTGCCACTACGCGACATACGGGTGTGGGTGAAAGTATTTTGTCATTTAATCAAAAGAGAAAATAAATGTGGTCTGTTTAATTATATTGTCTATCTAAATATATGTAACACAAAAAATGTTTGTACGGATGTCCTTTATAGACTCTGAAACCATTCAACCGATGTGCTCCAAACTGGTTTCATATGAAAGGCAATAACCAGACCACTAAACAATGCATCAGGTACATTTTAGATTTAAGACTTTGCCCTTACAATTTTTTTAGCGTAGCCGTAGTAGCACACGCCGGGTATTCACTTGTATTTACATAATTATGTATATTAATGATGAATGCAAACATAAAGGACAGGAACTTTATGGACATGCATAGACTTTATGATTGTGATCGCCCTTAATTGGTTCAATTGTTTTATTTGCAATTAATTTCAAAGATTGATTTGTCGTAATTGAGTTATATATCTCCTGAGTTTCTAAACTGAGATTTTTGAAACCGATTTACTGTAATTATCGAATCATAGATTCAATTTCAATAACTTTAATTATGATCGACATATAATCGATTAGAAATCAATGTAATATTTATGTTTTGCACATCAGAGTTATACAATATCTACAATAAGTTACTTCTAATATAACTTCTAATATTGTATAATAATAAATGTGGAGGTATAATACTCTTATTTATAGGATTTCTTAGTATTAAACTATGTTAACTATTAAAAAAGATATTAATTAATGAAGTTCTTAAACAGTAAATGTATTAGTAAATGGGTGAATTTCCCAAGTGCATTTTTGAGACGGCGAGGTTGAAAATTAATGTGTGGAGGTAAACTACAATTATGTATAATTTTATATAGGTAGTTTAAATAGTGATCTACATGATAGCAAAGTATTCAGATGTATTTAATACATAGATTCTTAATAAAAAAATATCTAAGACCTAAAATCTAATTCCGGTGTACTGTCCGACCTCCATTTATTTACATATTTTATAAATTTAATTTTATTTGGTAAATAAATTTTATTAAAAAGGAATATTTTTTAGAAATACATTAAATAACACAACTAATATATATTTACGGAGTAATTTAAGATAGTGCAACAGCTCTTAAAACATCTTTTAAAAATGTCCTACAGAAAAAAGCAATACCGGTGGCGCATTTTGTACACTTCATATCTTGTTACGAAACGATTTGGAAGACACCTTACTGGCTCTCCCCGCACCGTTCAGTTGTGCTCTTGCAAATTGCGTATTAGGATGACCGACTGGCTGCATAATTTTCCTGCCAAACACGTAAGTACTCACTGCGGTGGCGCAGGAATACAAAATCATCCAATTCCGATGTCATGTATATTAGTAAAACTACAAAGCAGATTATCAAGAAATTTTATGGAGGCTTCCATTAAAGGTTTTCAGCCATAATTGTGAAATAAAAGTTAACCTGAGAATAACGGTGTTCTCTAAAATTCAAATTTTGACTCTAATTCTAAGTCCGGTGGCCTAATCTCGGTGGTTCCGGTGGCAAATCAAAGCGCATAGGGACGTGTATAGACCAGTGCCGATAATTTTTGAAACGAAAAAAATAATCATAGGATGAAACCCATTGCAAAAGGAAGAGAATATAACGAAAATTAACGGAAAAATAATTTACGGGCGATCTGAGCTCGGGAAGTGGGGGAGGGCGGGGTTTAAGGGTAAAAAATAGTTTATCTCAATTTCCGGCAAAACTATAAGTCCTGTAGAAAAAAGTTAAATAGCAATGTTGTAAGTAATAAAATGATCTACAACTTTTTTATTTACACTTTTTTTACGTAACCTCAAAATTTATGTGAAAAATTCAAATAACCAAGTATTTGGTTTTTTATTTTTCTTTTAGGTACAAAAAAAAAATTTTTTTCACGAAGTTTGGTGAAAATGAAATGACAACTATTTTCGCAAAAAATTTTCGGATTCGAGTTTTAAGTTTTTTTTATCATTCATTGTGTACAATTTTGAGTTACTTATCAAAATTTACACTTTAATTAATCGAAAAACGTAAGATTTCATGTTATTTTGTTAGACAATACAATTACAAAAACATAAAGATTGCAAAAAACATACGAAAATAGTTGTCGTTTCAATGCATTTTCGGAGAACATTTACCATAGTAATTTATAGTTAGTAGTTAGTAGTAGTAGTAGTCGTTAGTAGTTTATAGTTTTTTTTATATACCATTAGAAAGTAGAGATTCCAACGAACAAAAATCTCACCGATTAAAAAAAAATAGATTATAATTTTGACGTGAGAATTTTCGATTGAAAATTAGGTTGCTTTTTCGATGTTAAATCAAAATAAGGTGAAAAAATAAATATTTTAAATCAAAAATATTACAGTATGTTAAGGACATACAACGGTAAATTTTCACTAAACTTCGTGAATTTTTTTTTTGTAAAAGATAAAAATAAAATCCAAAAACTGGGTATTTGAATTTTTCACATAAATTTTGACTTGTAGTTTTGCTGGAAACCAAATTAACCCGTTTTTACCCTTAAACCCCCCATCCCCCCCTCCCGACCTTAGATCGCCCGTAAATTATTTTTCCTTTAATTTTTGTTATATCCTCTTCTTTTTGCAATGGGTTTCATCCTACTATATATTTTTTTTTACTTTTTACCGTTTTTGAAGCTATCGGCTCTGGTCTAATAGGCCACAGAAACACAAGCGTGTCTAATCACCGCTAAAAAGAGTCCGTTCATCTAGACTCCTACTCTTCAAAATGTATTTTTAAAGTATTAGATGATCTTGCCTTTATTATTCCTCATTGGCATAATCAATTTCGGTGGATTCGATTCTAATTCCAGTGGTCCTAATTTTGGTGGCATTTGATAATGTAATTTGAAAATATCTCCGGAACTAATAATTTTTTTTTCGATCTCTACTATGTGACTAATTATTATTACTATTTACATATTATTTATGCCAAATAAAATGTATTAGAAACAGCAGGTTTAAATTTAATCAATTTCGGTGGCTCGGATTTTAATTCCGGTGGTCCTTTAATAATTTCGGTGGCATTTGATAATTTCAAATGGAAATATCTCATGAACTAATAATTTTTTTTCGATCTCTAGTATATGATTAAGTAGTAATAATATTTACCTATTATTTAAGCCAAATTTTTTTATCAAAAACAGCAAATTTAAATTCGCCACTGTAATTAGGCAAAATCCGTGTTTGTTGAAATTGACCCAAATGATATAAGTACACGGCCTATAACCGAGGACTCTATATTGTTATTACTGGGACGATACTTGAACGTAACGTGATGCAAACATAAAGGAATATAGAATCGACTATATTGACAAATGAAATGAAATGAAATGAAATTAATTTATTCGAAGTAGGTTTGTTACAAACACTTTTCGAAAGTCACTCAACGCCATCGCTTCAACAAATCCCTACCGTGAGTGGTCCCGGTAGAAGAAGCGGCAAGAAACTCCCGGGATTATTTTTTTCCTACTCACAGTTACAGACAGTACTTACTACTACTTATTACATTATTTAATTAAAAAAAAAAAAAAAAAAAAAAAAACTCATGTCCAAGCAGTCTTGTCATTTAAATACTCATCAACTTTGTAATATGCTTTCTTCATGAGAATACCTTTTACATGAGTTTTTAATTTACAGTATGGCATTTCTGTTAATTCTAACGGGATTTTATTGTAGATTTTTACACATCTACCCATGAACGAGCCACCAGTTTTGTTGAGTCTAAAACGAGGCACAATCAGTCTAGCCTTATTTCTTGTGTTAATATTGTGAACATCACTCTTTTTAAGAAAAGTATCGGAGTATTTTTTAACATACATAATATTTTCCAAAATGTATTGTGAACTAACAGTTAGTATATTGATTTCTTTAAAGAGTTCTCTAAGAGAGTCCCTAGGCCTGAGGTTGTAAATAGCGCGAACTGCTCTTTTCTGTAATACAAAGATTGACTCAATATCTGCAGCTGAGCCCCACAACAACAAACCGTAGGACATTATACTGTGAAAGTAGCTGTAATAAACTAATCTTGCTGTTTCTACATCAGTTAAGAGCCTTACTTTCTTAACTGCATAAGCAGCGGAACTGAGCCTCCCTGACAAGGCTTCAATATGAGGACCCCATTGTAGTCGAGAGTCTATGGTAATGCCGAGAAATGTTGTAGAATTTACTAGTTCTAATACTTCCTTATTTAGGACAATTTGAGCTGGGATCTGTTTCACATTAGGTAAGGCAAATCTGACACATTTAGTTTTTTTCGCGTTTAACATCAAGTTATTACATGTAAACCAGTGTAATACTTGCGAAACAGTATTATTTACGTCGTCATAACATTTTTTCCTCCTATCTACTTTAAAAATTAGAGAAGTATCGTCAGCAAACAATACCGTTTCACACATGTCCTTAGTGAAATAAGGAAGATCATTGATATATATTAAAAATAGCAGTGGTCCTAATATTGATCCCTGGGGCACACCCATGGTCATGTGCACTCCAGGTGACTCTATTCCATTAATAACTACTTTTTGACTACGTTCAGATAAATAAGATTTTATAAGACTAACTGATTGTGTTGAGACACCATAATGCCTAAGTTTGTTTATTAATATATTATGATCAACACAATCGAATGCCTTTGAGAGATCACAGAATATACCAATAGCATCATGCTTATCCTCCCAAGCATTAAAAATGTGTTTAAGAAGTGCGATGCCTGCATCAGTGGTGTTTTTCCCTTTTGAAAAACCAAACTGATTAATATGAAATAATTTGTTTGTAGAAAAATGCGATAGTAGTTGGTTGTAGATAATTTTTTCGAAAATTTTACTGAGGGCTGGTAAGATGGATATTGGTCTAAAATTTGTTGGGTCGTTTTTATCTCCAGATTTAAAAACCGGTATTATTTTCCCATGTTTCATAAGATTGGGAAAAATACCATCTTCAACACATTTATTAAAAATAAAACTTAAGTGGGGGGCAATTGAGTTGATTATTGATTTAACTACAACTGTAGAAAGACCCCAGATATCACTTGACTTTTTAACTGTTATCGAATTGAAACTTTGTATAATTTGATTACAAGTAACGGGTTTAAAGTTAAATGAGTTGTTACTTTTATCAACACATGATTCTAAGATGGTCATAGCTAGTTGGGGGCATGCATTTAAGTTTTTTGTAATCACATGCGGTATTTTAGAAAAAAAATCCTCGAATACGGTGGCAATCACACTATCAGAAGTGACATTTACATTATTGATTTTTAGCGAATATCTATGCTTATTTGATTTTATTTTGCCTGTTTCTTTATTAATAACATTCCAGGTTGCTTTAATTTTGTTTGAAGAATTCTTTATTTTATCAGCAATGTAGATAGATTTCGCTTTAGCACAGACTAACTTAAAAGTTTTAGAATACATTCTAACACGATTTAAAAATTCCAGACAAGTGCAATTATCTGAATCAGTTTAAGTTTAACAATCAATTCATATTATTGAATCATGAAATAAAAGGAGTGATAAATAAATAAATAAACGCTTGCACACTCATAGAACACACCTCATCTTACAGCACACATGCGGGGCGCATTAAGATTCCGTGTATTGCATGGACAACACAAATAAGACATCACTATAACACTTATGAACCGAGTAAGTACAAATATTTATCTGTCACATAAATATTTGCTTTGGCCGGGAAGCGTGTTTCCATTTACGTGTTCATAGGAGGCAGTACTACTTCGAAACGCGCACGGGTTTGTCACGCTAATTCTCTTTCCACACTCGTGCTCAATTCAAGGCACACGTCCTCCAATCGGTTTTGGAACGCAAACTGTTCTTATAAACACGTGTTCATGGCGATGCATGTAACTTATGAAATTCACGCGCAAAACTGGATGGTGGGAATCACGGGGGGCGAAGCCCCCAGTGATAGGGGGTGCGGGGAATGAAAAAAGCTATAGGCAACTAAATGTTCAATTTCAATTCAATTATGCAACAAAACTACACTTCGTCATAAATGTCAACGGAACCCCGCTTCGCAGGGTCCCTATATCTGCGTAAAAAATAACGTACGAACCTAACCTAACGCATTCCATTTTGGATTCCTTTAGTTTTTTCACTGCGGGGGGCTTTGCCCCCGAGCCCCCCTTATATAATATGTATAAGCTTCGACCCCCCTTCCCCCTTTAGCGAGGGCCGCTGCTCCCGCACCCCTGTCATTGGCTTCGCCTCTCGTGTATCCCTCCGTCGAAGTTTGTGCGTGAACTTCATGCAAAAGTTTCACATGCCTCGCCATGAATAGAATGAATACGAGTTTATAAGAACAGTTTTCGTTACAAACCCGTGTGCGATTGGAGTACGCGTGCCTTGGACTGAACACGAGTTTGAAAAGAGAATTAGCGTGACAAACCCGTGCGCGTTTCGAGGCAGTATTGCCTCCTATTGAACACGGAAATGGAAACGCGCGGCCGGGAATCGAACCCTGGACTTTGTAGGCAGTGTCACTACTACGGGGTCGTGGGATGAATACTTTTTCGAAAAATATCAATTTATTTTTAGTTGATGATCTCTACTTTTTGCCGTAACTTATGTCAATGGGTAATAGTAACTTTATCATCTCCACACAACTGCTCTTTTCTCTATGATCTAATAAAACATGAGTAGTGTAGGGACCCGATTTACTCCTAAATCCACGGTACAAAGGCTTCTGTGATTTAAAATAATGTGCAGCTTTCAAAGAACTTTTATGTGCGACAATATAATACGGGAACAACAAACAATGGCATATACGATGCGGCAGCTGCTTTACTCCAGTTCCTTTAAATTTTGCATTTCTATCGAGATTTTTACTTTAAAGGATGAATGTAATGTTAATTTATTATAGGCTAAGAGAAAACAGCTACACTAATCTAAGCTGACTTAACTTTTAACCTCTGTTCGTAAATTTATCTTTTTTTTTTTGGTAAGTAGTTTTTCATAGACGACTAGAGTGTTATTGATAAATAAATCGTCTCAGATGAACAATTTTTAACAAAAGCATAAGGAGTATTGGAAAAATGTATAAAACACGCAAATTCATAGGAGGTACTGGGAGAATACTTGCTTATTTCTGAAATCGTATCTTAGTATTTGTATTGTCGATGACCTAATAGGCTATATTAGGAATACGTAAATTTTATTTAAATAAAACTAACGCTTGTTTACACACTCACACCCCTGCAGTAGGTTTTCACCTGTTGTCTCGGGTGACATGGACGACACATACCTTTATAAATTGGTTATAAATGAATAAAGATCGATATTATTAAATAATTAAAGTAAGTAAGACTGATATGCTTCTGCCTGCAATTTTTCTTCTTCTAAACTCTCTTATATGTCTCAAACTCACACTTACGCCCCAACTCAGAATCACTAACGGTTACTTTAATCGCTCCTTGGTAAAGAATCTCCATACAAATTCTTCAAGCAGTGATAGCCTAGCGGTAGAACGTTGGTCTCCCGAACGAAGGGGCCCGAGTTCAAACCCTGGCACGCACCTATCATTTTTCAAATATTATGTGCGTATTACAAGTTAATTATCACTTGCTTCGGTGAAGGAAAACATCGTGAGGAGACCTGCACACCGGAGAGTTCTCCATAAAGTTCTCGAAGGTGTGTGAAGTCTACCAATCCGCACTTGGCCAGCGTGGTAGACTATGGCCTAATACCCCTCACATTGTGAGAGGAGACCCCGAGCCCAGCAGTGGGACAATTATGGGTTGTTGCTTTGCTTTTGCTTTGCTTTATACAAATTCTTTACTAAGGAGCGATTTAAGTAACAATTAGTGACTCTGAGTCGGGGCGTTAATGTTCTGCGAGTAGTTTACAAACTTTAAGATTATTTTCCCAAAACCAAGCGCTTGGCTTTCTAGTGCTGTATTCGGGAGTCAATTCCCATTTTTATAGAACATAACTTCATGTATACTACGGATACGTTTCTCCGAGTAAGAAGTTGGGTTAGATCGAAGTGCGCTCAAACCCACCGTAAATTGATTTAGTTCGTTTATCTTCACCGACTGCGGAAAGCTGCGCTGGAAGAAATCGGATTGTGGATAGCGATATATGGATCGTAAGTCGAGATTCTTTAGAAGCGCTCATAGCTCAGCGGCGTGTGTCGGACGTAATTGATCGAAAAAGTCGGACGGAGTGCGGTCGAAATTTATGAAATGTCTGATAAAAATGTGGTGAGCATTTGTTACAGGTATGTTAAACTAAGATCTGAGGTTACCTACTAAAAATCAGCAAAAACTTAAAAGCTAAAACCTAAAAACTATTATATTGTAATGCTGCCATAATAGAATGGGCTAATCATGAAATCAAAAAAATGCGTGACACAGATGAGGATGATCCTTTTGACAAAATTTGTATACACAAGAATATAAGCGAAGTAAGAATGGGTTCTAATCTATAATAAACTCAACACCTAATAATCTAAATTTTACTAACAAAAAATAACCGACTTCAAAGTCTCAAAAGTTACATAGTTGTCAGATCTCGTTCAAATTTATGTGAGACCACATGACAAGCGCCTGCTTTCGATTAAAAAAAGAATCATCGAAATCGGTTGGCGTGATATTGAGTTATTCGTCAATTTGTCGCGCACATCTTAACACAAATTTACGACTTATGTGGTTTTATCATGGATGCCGTTGTCAGATCTCAATAAAATTTATGTGGGACCACATGACAGCCACCAGCTTTCGATTAAAAAAAGAATCATCAAAATCGGTTCGCCCAGTCCAAAGTTCTGAGGTAACAAACATAAAAAAAAAAAAAAAAAAAAAATACAGTCGAATTGAGAACCTCCTCCTTTTTTGAAGTCGGTTAAAAAAGGAGTGTCCTTTCCATCTTCATTATTAATTTACAAAAGTCAAGGTTGGAATACCTTGGAGTAGTAATTAATTCTAACGATCTCATTTTCCTGCTTCCATAGATTCAGTAGGTATTTACTCCTGTTACTAGTTTGCCTGAAGTCTGTTTAAATTGTTTCAAGCGAACTGGGTCATTCTCTGACAATAGATGTTTAATTTACTGTGGCGCTAATGAATATTGACTTACAAAGGTATGAGTGTAAAACGAAAACGATTATTCTTGATTTCTGCTCCAATAAACTTGCCGTATATAGCGAATTTCACACAGGAAATTAGATCCTTCCGGTTCCGCCTTCAGGCTAATATGAAATTAATGGACGAGTTACCTATGCTCCAGCGTTTGCGTGTTAAAATTATAGATAGATGTGTAGGTAAGTTAACTTTTAACATTATATTATATTATTGGGGGCCTATTGCAAGCCACGAGTCTCTTCACGTATCTACGAGTATACGTATCACGTACTATAAGTGTCTGAGTAGTCCTAAGGAGTATTTCACCACGTTGCTTTTGTGCGGATTGATGCTATTTACATAATTAAGAAAAAATAAAATAAAATGTATGCTATTCACACGTGGTAGAAGTGAAACCTTCAAAAATTTTGTTTTCAAGATAATGAGACGAATAAAATTTCGGCAAGATGATAATTGTAGGTTTTACTACTCAATTCCACTCCAGTCTCCACTCCAGTCTCCACTCCAGTCTCCACTCCACTCCAGTCTCCACTCCAGTCTCCACTAAACTCCAGTCTCCACTCCAGTCTCCACTCCACTCCAGTCTCCACTCCAGTCTCCACTAAACTCCAGTCTCCACTAAACTCCAGTCTCCACTCAACTCCAGTCTCCACTGGACAGTTTCGTTTCATCGAATTTCAAATCACCCCCGTACTAAAGAAGTTTTCACTTCAAAAAAACAGTTTGACTCGATTTAGAATTCATGGTTACTAAAATTAGTGAACATAACTGACTCAATTTCCCAATGCGTAGGATGTGGGAACTAAAAGCAAGCACGTAAAAATGATTTATACTATTCAGGAATACGCACTTAAATTATGTTTTCGTAACAAAAGATAACTCGGCGGTCAGTTTTCTAAAAGAATACTCCAACGTCAAATAGGGTCCTTTGTCCTAAAATAATACACGTACGAGTATCATGTTCACATTATCCCATGTACGCAGAAGACTTGTAAAGATATCATACGGTTGATGAATTCTTGAAAGAAAAACATTTTCGTTTGAGGATTGAACGTGTATAAAAATTAAATAGACATTCTGCGTGCTAATAAAATTGAAACAGAGTGACCTTAAACTAGAATTAACATTTCTTTATTCGTTTCACCGTTCAGTTCCTTAGGATACATGAATTATTGACAAGTAGGGTGTTGCTATGTTCAGTACTTGTATTGACCATCGCGAGCCCGCCACACATGTATTGAAGAAAATTAATAGTATAGGGTATATACGTGTTGATATTTCAGCATCTACGCTCTATCTATTGAAAAAGAGAGCGGCGAAAAAGCGTTTGCTTAGGTGTGCAGAAAAAAACCACGTTGTCAAAATAGTGTTCCGTTATTGTGTTTCTAATGAAATAAAGATACATGTAATCAGATGCTGACTAAAATCAATAAATAAAAGTTATATTAAACGTAAACAAAATATAGTCGCCTTAGGTATTATTAAGTGACAATAAAAGTTCGAGTTAACTGGATTTTAACTCGCACAGAAATATAGATATACGAACAGCCAAACTGCTCCGACAAAATTGTGGATATAGTTTTGTACATTCGATGAAAAAATGGAACTCCTGTAGTCCATTTCTTTATCTGTCAATCACGCCTTGGGAGTCTACTGAAGCAAAAAATTAAATTTACTGATTTAGGTCAACCAATAACAGACGAAGGGCACGAAGGCCATAATAAACGATTATGATTTTTTTTAATGACTTTGGGGGCTGATTTATAAAAATTATAAAAGTTGATAAAGAAAAATTTTGTAGTAAAATTTACATACTTATCCGAGAATCCTAATTTAGTCATTGAAATAATTACTGTATTATCTTTCCGTGAAGCCTGCCTGGTACCACGGTCCTTTTACTTGAATCAGCCGCCAAACGATTCGTTTTGTTCCAGCTGAGGGCTTGCGAGCCAGTTCTTTCTTTCTTTCTCTATCTCTCTCTCTCTTGTTTCTCGATCAGCAATGCATCGGTGATGTCCTTGGTATTGCCGATGCCTATGGGCGATGGTGGACATTTACTATCAGATGGATCGTCTGCCCCTTTGTTGGTTACTTACATTAAAAAAAAGAGTTCTTCATATTGACAATAGAGTAGTGTGGAAGAATATGGACCAATTTAACGCAGATAAGCCGACAACTGAGCAGACGGCTCAAGTGATGATAAATAGTCGGTACCGTCGTAGGGCATTTGTGATACTAAAAAATGATGGAGATATTTAGTTTTTTACAGCAGAAAACACCGGCTTGAGTTTGGCTAAATTATTATGAGGAATGAAGCTTCTGGCACGCTAAATGATAGGTAACTGTTAATCTGTTGCTATGCAAGGAGAGAACTGAAATCAAACTAATTAGCTTTGAAAAAATCTCCGAAACAATTTTTTTATGACCAAATAAAAAGAAATGTAACCTATAAAAAATTCATCGTTCAAGAATAGCAGCAAAGTGATACGTGACGAAGGATCATTACCCGGCATCTTTCTTAGTGACGGCAAGTATCAATTTGTCGTCGTATTTTCCTTATAGTTACGCGTGCGAGATGAGGATCTTCCGAGTTCATATCCTGAGGCTCAAAGCCCGCGTCTTTTGTGTTGCTGGTTAATAGTTGCGACACTCGCGTCTTGCATTGTTACTACCACCGAACATATATAATGATGCAAACAGAAGGTTGACATATCAGCTTTTAACTCATCTCGTAAATAATTATCGGTTTTTATAAACTTTACGAAAGTAAGAAAAAATATTATAACAGCTGTAATTTCAAAGATTTATCAAGATTATATTTCACTTACATTAAGCAAGTAATAAAGAAACCACTTTCCATTTTCTTTGGAGTTGGTCTATCGCTCCAAGGATCCGTTTATGAAAGATAAGTCAGTAAAAGCAAAAAAGAAACGCGTTATTAATATAAGTAAATGATAGACTTATTATATGTATAGGAAAAGATAAACAATATTTCCTAAATAAATAAATTTCCGTGATCTGACGACGCAGGACATAGACGCAGATGACTGACGCAAGCCGCACCCCTCGGCGCCATATCCTTATATTCTATAGGATAAAGGCGTAGCAACGTTGTGAGATAAATGTATTTACGGAAGATTTGAGCTGCAATCTGTTTTCGCCAGTAGGCGAACTAACGAACCGGCAAAGCACCTTACAATGTCTTATGAGCCGTATGGGGAAACAAAGTGATTTCTTACATGTTCTTTATCTTTACGTAGACGGATAGTTATTGTCTAGGCCCTAGACTCTAGGCCAATCTCGCGCTATCGCCTAGAGTCTAGGCCCTAGACTCTAGGGCCTAGACTCTAGGCGATAGCGCGAGATTGGTACGTTTCAGAATGTCAAAAATTTACATAATTTTTTAGTAAATTAATTATTATTTGTTTGAAAGTACTTACATTGCTTAGTTTTCTCACTTCCATTTAACCCAATCATTCAAAACAGTTCCTTAAGCAGCAGAATAATTGTTGTGTTAGATTTTCTTACGACATAGGCGATATCGTAATCATCGTTGTAGATATGGTTTCTTTGTGATAATCTCAACGGTGTTGTTTTGATAATTCACATTTAGCGAGTGTCATAGACCTGGACCTATGTTAGGCCTGAACCCAGCAGAAGGTACAGTTATTTAAACTGTGATAAAGAAAAAAATTATACCCAAAGATACTATACATTAATAAAAATAGCATAAAGAAAACAATGTAACATTCACCGAAAGAATAACGGCGTATTCAATATACGGTGAGCGTTTCGACATCGAAATGTCAGCGAAATATCTCAGACAGGCTTACACTTCCGACGATGGTTTGTGAAATTGCATTTAGAATTCTTCAATAGACAGGGGAAATAAAAATTGGTGTAGTTACCTGTACTATACTTTTTGTAAAAAATAGTAATCGAATTTTGATAACTTATTAGATGCTGTGTTCAATAAGGAGATATTAATCTCGCAACTTTTTATTAACTTAGGCTCCAGTGAGTATGGAATTTAAGCTAATCTCCTCTGCTCGTGTACCTAGCTGAGCAACATCAGTGACAGGTGTTTCCTGTTGGAGTCTGCAAGCCTCTGTACAACCTTATGTTCTTGACAAGGTGCACCAAAAAGCCAGATAAGAAGGAAATTAAAAAACGTAGGTAGCTTCTAAAACTACGAAATACACAAAAAGTTTAACTCTCACATATCACGCAGATTGAACATCTTCAGCTCAAGTTTGTTTTACCGTCAGCAAAATATCTTCTGCAAGTCCCATTTAGCTTGCCTTGTACTGTCGGCGATACAACTCGGCGATATTGATAATTTTTTTTATGGTAATAGCCGGCAAACGAGCTGACGATCCACCCGATGGTAAGTGGCTATCGTCGCCCATGGACATCAGTAACACCAAAGGCATCACTGATGCATTGCCGGCCAAGAAAGAAAGAAGAAAAAGAAAGAAAGAACTGGCTCTCAAGCCCCCAGCCGGAACACGACGACTTTTCGTTTGGCGGCTGAGGGTGGTTATCCAGCTGAACCCCATGGATAAATAATAATAGTAATAATGGTATCATTATCAATTAAAATTAATATTACCAATATAATCCGTATCCCTCGAGGGAATATATAAATATTATTTCTTTCTTTCTTTCTTTTTCTTCTCTCTTTCTTGGCCGGGAACGCATCAGTGATGCCTTTGGTGTTGCTGATGTCCATGGGCGACGATAGCCACTTACCATCAGGTGGATCGTCAGCTCGTTTGCCGGCTATTTCCATTAAAAAAAAAAATTATAAATGTGAAAGTTTGTAAGGATGTAATGGATATTTTTTACTCTTTCATGCAAAAATTACTGAACAGATTTTCATGAAACTTAGCAGACAGGTAGACCATGATATAGAATAAGATATAATTATCTGGGATGAGCGCTAGTAATAAATAACCTAATGCTTGACTTTAAAACTACTTGATGGTAAGTTCTAATGAAGTCGTGGATGATAAACCGCACCAACTTAGAAAAAGCTTGTTGACTTGAAGGCACTCATTATTTTTTTATTAGATTAGTTTTTGCTCAAGATTTATTTCAATAACGTACATCGTTTTTGTTTTTCTACTTCATGTTTTATGATTTCCTTAATTTTACTTTGCTTCCATCTTTTCTTTTTCCTCGAACATGTTTATTGACTTATCTTGTCAACTTTTACAATTTTGAATATTGAAATCTCCATTTCAAAACCTTTTCAATATTAATGAATCAGTTCGAGTAGTAAAATGTTACGATTCTCGGCGACGGTAAAGATTCCGCTTTTCTATCTTTTACTTTGAGTATCATTTTCATTTTTCTTTTCTTTTAGTTTCCATATTATCATGAATAATAAATGTGGAATAAAGTTTTTTTAGTGTTCCATACCCCCAATGTGCCTACGGGAATCTTTTATTAAGGTTCCGCTCTTTGTCCGTTTATCACAGTGCCCTCTTGAAGCTTAAGCATCAGTCTTGAAAGAACACTAATAGGCAGATATTAATTTTTATCGGCTATAACAACAAGTGCTTAAAGTAAAAATAGTAAAACTTTGGATGACATTCGATTTTTCTATTCAATTTTTAACCTAAGTAGTTAAAAGTTCTTCGTGTGCGAGTCCGATTAT
Source organism: Thymelicus sylvestris (assembly GCA_911387775.1). NCBI lineage: Eukaryota > Metazoa > Arthropoda > Insecta > Lepidoptera > Hesperiidae > Thymelicus > Thymelicus sylvestris. The sequence goes on along the minus strand of OU426896.1, from coordinate 12,741,307 downwards.
TACTTGGCTGGTTTTTTATTTATAACCAGAGCTCTGCTCGCGTTTTCTGAGATAATAAGTACTACATCTTATTCCAGAATTTCATGAAAATCCGTTTAGGGGGCCATCCATAAATTACGATTTAGTGTCATTTTATGACAAGGGGTGGGAGGGGTGTCCTAAATTTCGTGACGTCACATTTCAAATTCGAATAATGGGTATACCTATAGAAATATATTCCTATAGAACCTATAGAAATATATACCTATAGAAATATATATAAGAACCAAAATATTAAAAAACAATTAATGAAAATAACACTTATTTCAGAACTGCTGTTTTAATTTAATAATTTCTAGGTGTAAAATTTTATAATATGTGACGTCACACTAGGGGGGGGGGGTCTCACAAATGTGACCAGCTGTGACAAGGGGGGGGGGGAGGGGTCAAAAAGTCATGAAATTAGTGTGACGTAATTTATGGATGGCCCCTTAGTAGTTGCGTGGAAAGAACACAACATTTATGTATTTAAAAGGTAGTATTATTTGTACACTACGTCATACTCGTATTTAACGCAAAGCAAACAATGGAATGAAAAATATTGGATCCTTACAAATATCAGAGAAATATTTTTGTTCAATTTCCCATGTTCTCGCTCAATGGCTGTCCAGCACGTCTGTCATGTGCGTCCGGATTTTTATTTGTCGGCCATTCATGTTGCCCGGATATTTAGAAACTGTGATATCGTGTAAATATTTCTTTAAAAGGCAAAATCATGTGCGGTTTCGGAACAATTGATGTAACATTTCATATCTACACAATCTCTAGCATCTGTACTGGAGAATCGTGGTGGAATGCTCCAAACTTTGACATTTATTAGGAGAGTATTGGGTCATTAACTTAATATGATTAGGTACCTAGGTACTCTAATCACTTGATAAAACTGAGTCTATCATATTATTATCTTGATAAGGCTACCCGGAGACTTGAGCGATTAACATCTTAGGGCATGCCTTTCAATATAAATATAAAAGGTGTCAAAAGTACTTCGTATCAGGTGTACTACCTACTCCTTATATTTCGATTGGATACGAACTTCGTAGCGCGTATTTCCCTAATGTTCAGAAAAACTAACCTCATAATTAAAATAAAAAACTGACTTATAAATTCACTTTATTAATTTTTGATGAACAGTTTCTTTTCACTCGCCATAATATTCTTGAGTCTAGTTTATTTTATTATAGAATGAATGCGCTAAATTGTATGAATAACCGGGGAAATGCTTTGAACGCGTGCTAAGCGGGGTTCATGTAAAATAGTCTACTCGATATGTTCAAAATGGTTGAAATTAGAGATACTGCTCTTAAAAATACGTGCGATAGCTCATTCTGTTCGGAATGATGTCTAGAAAAATGTTTCGGAAGCGTTTACCAGCACGTAAAAAATTGCAAAAGTTATTGACAAAATAAAGTTGAAAAAAAAAAGTATTTTGTTTTTGGTAATCACTTCGAAACTATTAATATTTAAGAAATTTTAAAACAAGATTCTTAAAGTAGAGGAAATTTCCAAACAATGACTCGCGACTCTCGGAACTCTATCTCCATTATTTATAACTTTAATTTAACGCTGAAAATGGGTCTCCACGCTGCATTTTTAGGTTGCGCGTGCGGCGTCAAAACCGAGTTCGTCACACTCAATAATTTTTTAAGGTATTAATTATTAATTTAAAAAAATAAAAAAAATATGGTGTATTCGAAACACTTCAAAGAATTTGCTCCCATAGGAAATTTTGCTTAAAGTTAATTTTTCAACAAGTTAGACGATTGTTAATTAACTAAATTTTCTCGAACTTCCATTTTCATTGTACATTAAAAAAAATGTTTAAGTAATTGTCCTATAAATTTTTCGCTTCGTGGAGCCTTTCTTATATACATGCTTAACGAGATCACGTCATAAAAGTTTAAAAAGTTTTAATACTTTGTGTATAATAATTTTATAAGTTGAACAAAAAATGAAAAATCCAAATAATATTATTGAAAATATTTTTTTCTCAATTTATTATTACATAATCGTTTTGGCATTCATAAAAGACATTTAATGACTTGAAAAAAAAAAAAACCCTTATTTTTTTATAATTTTTTTTTATAAACAAATAGACTATTTCAATGCTTTCAAGAAAAAATTTCTTAATATCTTATTCTTTACAAAACATTATGATTTTTGAAAAAAAAATTTTTTTCTTAATAATGATATTTAATTGTTTATAATTGTTTTTTAATATTTCTATTGTTTGAATAATTAGTTATTAATTTTTTTTTCATAAAAATTATAATTAACCATCTTTAATAGAAATGTAAAAAAATATTTTTTTTATCAACAATTTCATTGTTTTTTAACTTAACAATTTTTTATAAACAAATTCTCAACTTTTTTATATATTTTTTCTGAAACACCTAAAAATAAAAAAAACAACGATGTATAACAAAGTACAGATAAAAACATTTTTAAATTTTTTAATTTCGATTCGATAAAAAAACGAAAAAATTGTTTGTTCAACTTATAAAATTATTATACACAAAGTATTAAAACTTTTGAAACTTTTATGACGTGATCTCGTTAAGCATGTATATAAGAAGGGCTCCACGAAGCGAAAAATTTATAGGACAATTACTTAAACATTTTTTTTAATGTACAATGAAAATGGAAGTTCGAGAAAATTTAGTTAATTAACAATCGTCTAACTTGTTGAAAAATTAACTTTAAGCAAAATTTCCTACGGGAGCAAATTCTTTGAAGTGTTTCGAATACACCATATTTTTTTTATTTTTTTAAATTAATAATTAATACCTTAAAAAATTATTGAGTGTGACGAACTCGGTTTTGACGCCGCACGCGCAACCTAAAAATGCAGCGTGGAGACCCATTTTCAGCGTTAAATTAAAGTTATAAATAATGGAGATAGAGTTCCGAGAGTCGCGAGTCATTGTTTGGAAATTTTCTCTACTTTAAGAATCTTGTTTTAAAATTTCTTAAATATTAATAGTTTCGAAGTGATTACCAAAAACAAAATACTTTTTTTTTTCAACTTTATTTTGTCAATAACTTTTGCAATTTTTTACGTGCTGGTAAACGCTTCCGAAACATTTTTCTAGACATCATTCCGAACAGAATGAGCTATCGCACGTATTTTTAAGAGCAGTATCTCTAATTTCAACCATTTTGAACTTATCGAGTAGACTAAAAAGACCGCAGCGACACCACCATCAAAGCAAGCGTCCTGCTACAGAAAAAGCGAAAGAACTTTTTAAACGGGTTACGTCGTTTTGCGGCCATGTTTGTTTTTTGTCCGCCACATTCCGAAAAACAGCATTAGGAGTAACATTTGAAATATTTCTTTTCGTTAAAACACTGTCTGAATAATTCTGTATAATTATTTTACGAAGATTGCAGTTTAAAAATTGTTAGTGCTTGTTGACACTGAACTCGCGGGCGCGGGCGCGGGCGCGGTAAACGCTACATACACCGCGCGCGCGTTTTAATGTGAACTAGAGTTGAGAAAAATGAGCTCCGAGCCCCGGACTCGAGCTCCGAGTCGAAGCTACTGAGCCCTCAAAGCTCGAGGCCTAAGGGCTCGCGAGCCTTAGAAGGCTCGAGCCTTTAGGGTTCGAGCCTTAAGGGCTCAAGAGCCTTCAATTGAAGACTCGAGTCGAAGCTCGGCAATCAACGGATACGCCTATCTTTTTTTTTAGACAAACAGATAAAATTTGAAAAAAGAAATTGCAAACAGATAAAATTTCTAAAAATAAATTGAATGGGATCTATAAACTTACTAAAAGGTTTTTTTCTTAAATATCTTCGACGCACGGCCATAGCACAGTTACAGTTCACATTGTGAACACTTTCATAGTAGGTCATAGGTATGTTTGATATTTCGCAACCGCGCCCGCGCCCGCGCCCGCGAGTTTAGTGTGAACAAGCACAGTTTAATGTAGTTGCTGAATCTAATGGGCTAAGGTGGAAAAGGTTGGGATAAAAAGCAGATCTATTAGGTATACCTATCTCATCAAAACACTTTAAACACTTATTTATATTTATTAATTATTATTTTGAACACACATTTTTTAGCCGTATTGGGGCGGCTTAGAATACTAACCCCAATCCCACGTCGGATGGGTGTCGTAAAAGGCGACTAAATCCGGCCCGCTGATGGTAGGGCCCCTCGAGGGATTATATTAGTAATATTGATTTTAATTTTAATTAATACCATTATTACTATTATTATTTCTCTATGGGGTTCGCCTGGATAGCTACCACCCTTGAGCATGAGTCAGCCGCCAAACGACTCGTCGTGTTCCGGCTGGGGCCTTGAGAGCCAGTTCTTTCTTTCTTTTTCTTCTCTCTTTCTTGGCCGGCAACGCATCGGTGATGCCTTTGGTGTTGCTGATGTCCATGGGCGACGATAGCCACTTAATTACCATCAGGTGGATCGTCAGCTCGTTTGCCGGCTATTTCCATAAAAAAAAATGCAGTGAACGATTGTTAAACCAATAAAAACGCATTGTTTAAGAAATTGGGCTGTTGAGTTGGATTAACAAGTGAAATAAAACTATCGATAAATTTTTTATCGATATTTACGTTTATAAATCCTCCGAGATAGACATAGATATTTTGAGTAAGTTATATTAACTAAAATTATACAAAATATTGGAAATAAAATCCATGTATAAGTTAAAGAAATAATTTATTCTATGATTACATATTATGTATGATCGATTCGATTTAAGTAAAAATTTGAAATAGCTTACAAGTGTTAATAGCTGCTTGCTTCTTGTTGAGGTTCCTAAATTCCTAGTCAGTAATACAGTCTATTGCAATAGACGTAAAATGTCGCAATAAATATGAACAGCCCGTTGAATTTCTCTCACAAAGGAGTTCAGTATGCAAATTGTATATTGAGATATGTTAAGCAAGTCTAAATTACAGACCCGCTGTCGTCAGATACATTTTCTACATTTTATGTTACATCCCTTGCATATATTGTTTTATACCATCTTCTACACTGTCATTTTATCGTGAGGCAGTGACGTAAAAGCTTGTATCGTTTTATATTTTACCTTCCGGTACGTTATAAAACGATTGCAATATTTTTATATAAATAATTCTGGGTGTTTTATAATAATAACATGCGCTATACGTTTTTTCTCTGTAAAATGACCAATGTGTGAAAATATGATGACCAATTAACCAATAATTAAATTTTAGACATTTTCCGCAATGATAAAATATATATTATGATATTATGTGTATATTTGGTATTCGAAAACATCGGTATTTTAGTTAAAAAATAAATATAAATATAACACGGATATGAAACTTTGTCATCATTTGAAGATAGTTATTATTATGTGAGCTAGACGGGTAAAGTTATAGATACCGGAGGCAATTGTGCACTAAAACGGTTGGTAACACAACGCTATGTTTTCAATTTGCTGCGTTATCTCCGGTACGGCGGAAAGCCCACAGGAGATAGCAAGCACGAAGTAGGTTACCGGCGGCAACCTGCCGCTCGACATTACAATAGAATTTTGTCGAAGCATTATTACTATGTTCGGATGGTCTAGTTTCGAAGCTGACAACGTGTTCAAGTCTTCAACAGTCTTAAAATTTTTGTTACACCACATTTTTGTTATAGTGTAACTATTAGTAATTTTATGTTTTATTTGATTAATTAAATTTTGTTTAGTTAAGAAAAAAATTGAAAAATATATTGATAAATACCTAGTTGATTTTATCGATAAGGCCTTTTACCATCGCACTATCGCATATTTGACATTGGAAGTGATAAATGATTCTAATTATAATTATTACTCTTGGGAATAACAAATGCATACTACAAAATGACAAACGATTAAACCTGATTAAATATTAGTTTATAGATACGATACATACATATTATTATTATCATCATCATCTGCGAGGCACCATTTTATTCACAATTCAAAATCCTATATTCAAGTATTTATGACTATACGGATAGTCCACTGTAATGAACATACTAGGTATAAATGACGCAAATGCGAGTGATACAAATTTTGTAAGGGGTAAAGAATAAAGTATCAGAACAGAATAAGTTTTGCGATACAAAAAGAACATCTCGACGCAATATCCGGAACAAAGCCTTCCTATGCGCTTCATGTCTGTAATGATACACGCTCATAGGGCTTGTAGTCGTAAGCGATATACCGAACACCGAACTAATATCTTACGGGGGCAATCGGTAGTTGGGTGGGTGACGTCTAGTGGCATTTGTTGAACGTGCTTCAGAGAGCGGCTTGCAGGCAGTGTCATTAGACAGAAATCGTCTAGTCATTTCGGAGGCCTTTGGGAATAAATTCTAACATCAATATCAGCCATTAGCTCTGTATTGGAAAACCTTGTTGAACCTCGTTCTAAGCCTCTTATAACGAGTAGAGATCTTTGCTCGAGTTGAGAAATGGACATCGATTTTTACAGTGGATGACGCCATACACAAAATTATTCAATAGATATGTGATGGAATTGCTTTTTCTTTTAAACTTTCTTTCTAAATTGATTGAGCAGCATCTCACGTGGGATTGTCAGTTTCTGTTATGTTATTGTTAAGAGGGAATGTTTGATAATGTAAAGAAAACTCGATTTCCCATCTGTAGTAACAACGTAAACAAGGATTGAGTATTGAGGAAAGTTCTTAGCGGATTTATCATTACTTTTTCCGCTGGGATCAAACCAACTTTACTCTTTTGTTAACAATCATTTTGGTCCGATAAATGTGGTACCTACGTATTATATTAGCAGAATTATTTAAGTTATAATATCTTTCAGCTTGCGAAGAGTGAGTGATTATAATTATAACAATACTTTCCCAATGCTCCTTTGAGAATAACACGGTTACTCCCAACTCTAGAAATTGGTCGAAGGAAATATTTTGAGAGATACCTATTGGAGCTGCAACCAAATATAGCAATCAAATATAATATCAAGCGCGGGAACTGTCACCGAATAGAGCTTATAATAAATTATTTAACAGTCTTCGTGAAATTTGGCTCTAAAATGTCGAAGTTAATATTGGGAATTTCAGCTTTCATCGTTCTATCTTTTATGTTTTTGTACATTGCTACATTTTATACTAGCAAAACCAGGTGTTTATCTTTATTACCGTGGACTAGTTATATTGAAAATACCATAGATCAACTAAAAGAAGACTCATACAAAAAAAACATCTGTTAATAAATAATCCTAAAGATTAACATCTATGACAGCTATAGAATTTATGTATTATTTATGTACTATTATGTCTTCTGTGGCAGTAGGAAGGTACCTAAGGTAGGTAGGTAAGAACCTAACTTTAGTTTTAAGTAATTGATCGAATCTATGTGTGGAATGCTGAAATGATTCTACTTTCAAAACCAAATATTTTTAGTTTCTTCTCCATAAACCTAAATAGTCACGCTAATCCAAGGTTTTATAATATAGTCAATATATGAATAAAGAGTTTATAAATGTAACACCGGCTAGTTTGCTAGACCGCATATAACATCGAAACTTTCAACTCAACTAGTATCACTTCCTTACGTATGTACATTTGTTCACAGAGCAGTCAAAGAATGTCGTATCTGAAAGCAGTGAGGACTAGACAGAAGTATGTTAGATGGGAATGACTATAGCGTTTCCGGGTAACACTGCTGTTTTAGATTTCGCTTCAGACTTTGCTTATTCTATTTAGGACACATTCTGTGTACGACGGCACTGTAAATTTACCCGAAGTGCTTTTATGGCGTAGTAGTTACTGAGGCTTTGCAGTTCCGAAGCACTTTTAATATAAATAATGCACGGAGTCAGTAACTGTAGTTGGTAAGATGAATAATAGTTCATAGAGCTTCTGTGTTGAGTTTGGTTGTTTGAGACTCAAACTTTGAGTACTTGTCGCTGAAGGCATAACTGTTGTAATTTGTGGTAAGTGGTGAGTAAATGAAAATTTTATGCCAGTGTTTTGTTAATACTAATATGTATGTCCATTTACACACGATGTATAGATATTGCTCTATATATTATTATGTCTAAGGTAATTTTAACGTGAATTCAGGTAAGTTTTTAATAGCTGAAGAAAATTATGTTTTACCAATATCGTAAATATACCATTGTGGTAGGTATATAAACCATTCTCCCTCTTTTCTCGAATTCCAAGCATTTTTTCGGTTTTTAAGGTAGTTAACATTGACGTAGCCCCTTTTGAAACATCTTTTCTATATTTAATTCAGAACAATAAACTGCTAACATTCTAAATAGTTGTATGTACTTTAATTATATTTAGACGCAACTTAGAGAAACTTTACCTCTACGTTTTAGAGGAGCAGTTTTATTGTTTGTTTTTTGTCTAATTGCGGGTCCATCGTGTGAACAAAGCTTAATTGGGGATCAACGACGCGTGCTGGCATTTTGCCAAGTTAGAGGCACTCCGTTTAAAGCCGACACTCTTAGCTACCCTTTGAACTTTAAACCTGCTTGGTTTCATTAATACAATTCAACAGCCCCGTTTTGCGAGCTGCTGTGTGAAAACCTTTGAAATGTTGCAATTGGGATTTCAGCTTTATATGTAATATCTTTTAGTTTAAGTTCATTTTTATTTTGAAAATTATGTTGTTGTTGTTTCAATTCGTTGCTTTTGTTTAGTTTTCTAAAATGTTTGAACCTCGAGTCTGTGAAGTGATGGATCGTGTTAACGTTTACGATTAGCCCCTTCCTACACTCTAGGCCGCTGTGACTTGAAATCTGAATAAACCCTGAACATCGTCAAGTTTTCTAGCTCTTAGCTTACTCAGTTGCCAAGTAAAGGACATGCATATTAGTTCTCACAAAAACAATACCCCGTGCAAAAAAAAACGGTATCATGAATACAAGAAGATTTTTATTAAAACAATGTTCGAAAAGAAATTGTTATGTGTAAAAATAAAATGCAGTAATGTGGCGAACGAGTTTTCATATGTAGCTTCCTTTCTTCAGGCATATTATCCTTGCTTTATGTTAACGTGCTATTCCAAGTTCTCTTTATGTAAAGAGAGCGACGAAATTGCAAGTCTTGAGATAATAAAAAGCCAAGAAGATACTTTGCTCTTTACACAAAATTATGTAAAAGTAGGTAAGTACTTGCAATGGAAGAATATCAGCGAAATACGTTTGTGATAGTTGTTCGAATAGTTCGAAGGACCGATAACCGTTGGGGGAGAAAGGTCCTGGAATGGCGCACACGTCTCGGAAAAAGGAGCATAGGACGCCCCCCGACCAGGTGGACTGACGACCTGAAGAAGACAGCGGGCATCCGCTGGATTCAGAACGCTCAAGACTGGTCAGAGTGGCGCAAGTTAGGGGAGGTCTATGTCCAGCAGTTGACCTACAAAGGCTGAAGAATGGATGGGTGGATGGACCTTTGTGATACATATTGTGTACGTAAGGTCAATAAATCTGTATAAAAATTATTCAATAGTCCCAGGTTTGGCTCTCGATGCATTCGGTTTCAACCCATTACGAGTCTCTTCTTATACTGTTTCTGTCTAGAACATAAAACAAGAGATATTTTAGCATAAAATACGAATTGCAAAAAAGTTATCATCGCAAGGCATTGAACGGAATAAAAGGTTGAAAAAACATACCAAAATATATGATAGACTAGCTGCCCCGCAGACTTCGTTCTGTCAAAAGTTTTTTATTTTATTTTGAGATGTAAGCTATCCTATCTTTCAAGTTGGATCAAACTGCACACGGTGTGAAAATTTGATAAAAATCGGTTAAGTAGTTTAGGAGTCCATTGAGGACAAACAACGTGACACGTAATTTATATATATTAAGATATAGTAAATATTGATAAATAACGATAGATGCACATTGATTATGTTGGTTCTAAAACAAGCTTACATAAGTCCAAATAAAATAAACGATATACAGAGTAGTTTTAAAGTGCACCAAAAAGAGTAAAGTGCAGCGGTATTGAATTCTTATCGTTTCGCATCATTACACACTGCGATGTGCATCGAGCAGAACTGAGTCTTGTTCCGGATATTGCACTGCATGCGACAAACGTATTTGAGATAGTAACTCGGTACCTCTTATGAGCATCTACATTCCTAGTACCTCGAGAGAGGGTTAAGTGCTCGTATCTCAAAGTATTGGTACATACGCACAATGCACATGGTTATATCCATACACTAATGGTTAAAACCTGGAGATCCCTACATTAAATCGATTAGGGGCTCCATCCACCTTGTTAATGTTTAAGTTTAATTTGCATGCTTACATTTAGACTGGCATTGAAGGCTGTCAACCCGCCATTTATGGAGCTGGGAAGTGACTCGTGTCAGAGCTTTTGATGGCATATCACGAGCATCTATGCCATCCTCTTGCTTGAGTCTTTCTTTTTTTCAGTTCAAGTCAGTTCTTTATTCTTTTCTCTTTCTTGGCCATCAATTTCTTGGGCATCAGTGATGCCTTTGGTGTTGCTGATGTCCATGGGCGACGATAGCCACTTACCATCAGGTGGATCGTCAGCTTGTTTGTAGGCTATTTCCATATTTAAAAAATCCACGAACTGCAAAACCCATGTGTTGCGTGCAGCTGATTTCGGAAGATGGTCTCAAACAGGAAAAGTTTATTAAAAATGCCTGATAATATAAATAATAACTGTTTTCATTGAAACTATGTATAAATAATTTTATATCAAAACTCATAACACGACAAACGAGCTTTATACGATTGTGAACAAACAATATGTCGCAGCTACACGGCAGTGCGGCCGCACGAATACAATGTTTTGTGGAAATCAATTTCAGATGCGTTATGAATTGTGGTGTTCTGCTGGCTTTTGCTAAAAATAACAGTAATATTGCAGCATAATTTTACTACGCAATAAGATAAAGAGAAGCGTAAAGATTTTTAAAAGTCAATTGTCTTACTTCAAAACTAATAATACGTTACACATTCATATAATTATTCATAGCTAGCTCAACACTAGTCGTCCTTGTGCCTTGGGTGCTGTGGATAACACACAATCATAAGATCACACACACCCAGATCAAGAACAGATATGCAAACTCATTATTCAAATATCTGCCTCGGTCGGAATCGAACTTCGACCCTACGTAAGGCGTACATAGGGCGATCCGTTATGGTAATGAAAGCCACACAGGACTGAGAAGTCAACATTTTTTACAAAAGATTATATTTCAGTTTTCTGCCTAAATTTTTCTAAACATTTGAAGAGTGTTTACGTATCAATGATACATTGTTACTGTAGAGACTTACGAGTAGTAGATACGAGTAACCGCCATCGCTTTGCTTTGGTTTTCTTATTTTTTTTTACACCTTGGGTTACATTATTGGAGTTTTATTAAGGATCCCTAATTTTTTTTAAATATAATATAGCCTATGTCACCCGAGGATATTGTAGCTTCCCAACAGTGAAAGAATTTTTCAAATCGGTTCAGTAGTTTCGGAGGCTATTCAATGCAAGCAAACAATCAAATCTTTCCTCTTTATAATACTCGTATTACTATAGATTACTCGCACAAGTCAAGGGAGCGTAACCTAGATCTGATTTCAATGTATACTCAGAAGAACGGATATGCCTTCCGGCCGGAAATGACTGACTGAATACTTGGCAGCTGGCAGCTAAGTACGTAAGGGTTGGGAAAATAGATAAATATAAAAAAGGACTCGCAAAGATAGGAACCCTTTAGACTAGATTCAGGAATATTTTATGGATTTTGTTAGGACCTAAGTAGGACTTTTTTTTAGATTTTAAACATATTACTTAGTTTCGAAGATTAGGAAGCTGAAGGATTTATAAACATGTTTGTGTTTAAAACACTGTTTAATCGAATACACACATATGTCTACAACGAAATATTCAAAGAATTATATTATTCATCAACTGGATGACTTTCATATCATTTCTAAGTGCAGCGAGGGTGGATTAATAGTTTTAAATAAAACAGAGAAGTCTATATATAAAACACAAAAAATGTTTGTACGGATGTCCTTTATAGACTTTGAAACCATCAAACCGATGTGCCCCAAAACTGGTTTCATTTGAAAGGCGAATAATGCGAAGATGGTTTGAGTTGAGGACACTGTAACGAGGTGTAATACTCCTTGGCAGGCAGATGCATCTTTCTTATAAATTTTTAAATATTGACAGGTGGGTTTTCAAAAAAAAAAAATGGATCTGTCAGTGGATTTCCATCGGGGAATATGTAAATACGTTATTTTATTTTGATACTTTTTTTAGTTTTACTTTTACTAACAGTGCCTATTTTATATGTTAATTTGGATACTGCTACTGTGTAGTAATACAATACAATACATTTAAAAATTGGAATTGTGTCTCTACTTAATTGCCTACCCCGCCCTGAGAGTCTACGTAGGTACTACTACTTATTACTGTCGAGGATCTGCACCCTCGCAACACTAAAACAATCCATTAGGCACATTTTTAATTTTCGACTTTTTCCATACAATTTTTTATTATTTTTTTGCGTAGTACGTAGTAGCATACACTAGTATTAAATAAAGAAAGAACTTGCTAGACACACGCCGCTATTTTGTTAACAGCAAAATTTTTATCTTGAAAGGAATCAGGTAAACGATTTATAGTGAATCCCTTCTAAATCCCACTACGAATTTACTCGCAGGATCTAAGAACGTGTGTGTGATTTGGGAAAATATAATCAGCTTACGTTTATATCTCAAGTCTGTAACGTTTCTAACAATGTTTTTGTTTTTCTTGGTTCTTCCGTGTTTCAAATGTTTATTTTTGATTAACTGAGTTTAGTAGAATATAAATAATTCATCTTCAACTGACAAGTTTTTATAACATGAGTAAAGTACTACAACGAATTATGTTGGGTTATTTTTGTACATATAGTAGAAAATGTGAGATTTCATTTTTTGGTTACAAATAATGTTAAAAAAAATTCTACGTACTTTGCTAGAAAAAAATTTTAATTGTTCTAATCTCCACGTGTTAAGATTGTCTTACTCTTACATGATATTATGATCTCTTGTAATAGCTAGTTTTCTCTTAGAATTAGCCAAATTCTTAATTGGAAAACTCGAGAATTTAAATGAAAAACGGCTTCGCTTTGGACTACCTAAGCTCTTTTGAGGGCAAAATGTGGCGTGTTTACATTATAGACACTGAAAGTGCATAGTGGGCAGACTCAGAAAAAAGACTGATCGAAAATCCGTAGTTACAAGAGCCATAATCAATTTGGATCCGTTGGAATTGAAAGGACGAGAAATGGCTAGATATCGGCCGCTGATAGTCATAGTAGATACCAGCTCTCCTTCGAGACAAATAGAAGACATAAATCTCAGTTCACTGTACGATATACAGGGTGTAGTCGTTAAGTATCGCCCGATAGTACTTCCAAATGTATAGTACAAAAATCTTCGATTTCAAATCGAACCTATGTCTATTGCTTATTAAGACAACAAAAATCAATATACAAATATAAAACTAGTATAAATTTAAAAATAAAAAAATCCGCCTGCTATCAAAAAACCTATCTAAAAAAATACTATCCGTTGTTGTAGGTATCAAAATCAGATTACTAGAAAAGTACTCAGGGTTGTTTACGCAAACAATTTTTTATTTTTATCCCTTATTTATATGGTAGGTGAAAAATTACAAAAAATCTGATAGAGTTTGAGAGACAGATACGATAAAAAAAGTTTAAAATCGAGCTTCAAAAACATGGGACGTTCGTCAAAGCGTTGTTTTGTCAAAGCCGTTATTTGTTGAAGCTGTTACTCGTCAAACACTGCGCGAACCACACAGGAAACATTCAAACTTTGTTCTCAGAAATCATCATCATCAACAAAATCATTGTCATCATTATCACAGTGGGACAGTTACGGGTTATGATTTTGACATGCTAAATAGAGGATAGTTGCAAAGTAAATCAATAACTTAGTAAAGTTTAAGACGCTCTAGTTAAATGAAAGCGATGTTTAAAATGTTCAAAAGTTTCCTACCTGAGTGTCTAGGAAATGCGAAGAAGTTTCCATGTTCAGCGGGAGTAATAAAGACAGAGGGATCTCTAATTACCGACACGACTTGGGCTTTTAATTAAAGAGTTCTTTATTTAAATCTAATTAGAGAATGCATAAAGTATGTTGAGGAAACGTTATAAAAAGTTTGTTTCGAACTGCGTTACCTCAGGTATTTTCCTTTCTGTACGAGATTTAATTTCATTACTTTACCATGGTATTTAACTTTCCATATTATATAATTATTAATCTATGAATTATTAACCCAATTCAAAGAAGGAATTTTAATTCGGTATACAGATTTGAATTTTCACGCGCGTACAAAATAGTTTTTGAAAGATAATTAACACGTTATTAAATTAATACCTTTATTTTTGAAGGTTTTACTTCTACCACGTGTGAATTGCATACTTTTTTTTTCGTCTGACCGCTGAACCGATGAATGCTGAACGCACATTTGTCCGCACCGTTCGCGCCCCGTGCCATACGGTATGTATTATTAAAAGCGTGTATTATTAAAAGTTTCAGTACGTAATGGGCGCCTTGTATTCTTAAGACAAAGCCAGCCTCCTCTGTTCTTGGTAACTGGCAATGCCTGTGTTCCTCCTCATTGTTAGCGTATACAGTAACGCTTAAGTCTAATTACAAACGACATATTCAGAACATAAACTATTCGTGAATTCGCTTTTGAGCTATTCACTCTTTAATTTCATGTTTTATTCGATCTTTCATTTCACAACACATCCACCTTATTAACAGACGGGTTTACCTTTGCATTTAAAGCCAAATGCATTCATATTATTTATTGCAGAATAGCTTTTGCCAAGTACGAGTAAGGGTATAAAAGAGAATCACTCAAAATACTTTGCTGAAATATTTTTGTAGTTGCTTATATCTGGAATAAAAATAATTTTAAGAGGTAAAAGATGATAATTTAAACTTAACGTTTCTAGGCGCTGCACGTTTATTTGGCCCCGGATGTCTTGGCTCGTTGCCATATTAGGCATATAAGTGCCAAATGCTGCTTAAAGAACGATAGAACACGTTCTAAAAGACAATGTTTACGTTTTCACCGTGCTTACCATAAATGTAAGAGTGGTAAAGCGGCTTGGAGCTTGGGGCTGGAAAATCGTTAGCTCCATTAAAAAGTTCGGTCCATGTAAACATTGACAAAATAAATACGAGTGGAATGGGACGCCTTTAGCGTTCGCTTTTTTGGGTTTCGGTAAAATACGTTTAATTGAAGTTTTGTTTAAGCCGCAGACTGTCGCAACGCGCCCGCAGTATGAAAATGAGTTCGGAAGCGCCTACGGCCGCCACAAACTTTGATGAGCTTCCACTTGATTTAGATTCATAGCTTTTCTGATGGCATTTGGATTGCTATCTACTTTGTAGTGCGATTTTTTTGACATTTTATACACAATGTGACTAAAACTGTGACCTAAACTTAGGTCACGCTTTTCCGTGCGTAAATAGCCCTTTTGAGTTTCTCCGCTCACGAATTTGAAGTTTGAACGAGTGCGGGGCATGTGAAGGACGCGGGAGAATTTTCCTAGCTTCATGCCCTCTCTTATTGCACAGCGCAGGTGTTTAGCAACTACATTCCGTGCAACAATAGACTGTTTAAGTCACAAACTTTCGCAAGGTGTATAAAAGGACTACTTACGTCGTACTACTTACTTGAAAAAGACTTTAAGTGCGAGCTTAGGTCACACTGTGCTACATTATAGTATATACACTGCGCTATAAAATATAATATGTTGTGTTCAATGTACATAGTGGTCCATTCTCCTTAGAATAAAAAATACCTACTTGAACCATTGAAGTATTATTACTAGCGTATAGAAGAGACACCGCGAACACAATGTATGTTCCAATGAATTGGCGCCGCGCGGCTTCAATTTCCAATGGATTCGTTCGATTTTTAAAGGAGAATAGGGGCTCAATTTTGAAAATAGAACCTCCCGGCGGGGACACACATTTTGTTTGAGATGTCTTCTCTTGTACCTCAATGACTTGAACCAATTTTGTCTGTTTTTACCATCATTACATTTTTTCTCCAGTCCTCTTAAATGAAATAAAATCTAGTTTCCGTATTTAATCTTTCATATTTTCATAGACTTAAAACTAAATTATTTTATAGCCCGAAACGTAAGTAATGAAATAAAATCTCCTTTGAAACAAGTCAATAAAATAACGAAAACTGCTTGTGAACTTAAAAATAACCGTGCAGTATATTTTCACAAGAATCATATGTGAAGCTTGTGAAAACTGAAAACACTGAATAGAAATGTTTTTTCTTTTACTTTTTCACAAATATTTTTCACATCAATACAGTTCACGTTATGCTTGTGTGTTGTAGGATGTGAATTTAAATCTGAACGTAATGAATTTTTTTTTTTAATTTTATTTTCTTAATGTGCACTATTTTTGTCTGTACAATTTCACCGTATAGGTTTGGCATGTGATGGGACTAATTTGGGGCCAAATCTAAGACGACCCAATCATTGAGGTGTTGAGGAATTTTTGAGGAAAAAGATTTGAAGAAACATCTTCCTTAAAACTGAAAGTGGGTATATTACATAGATTCCAAAAAATCGAAGCGTGATTACATTTTAGCCGTTTAATGAAGCTTGTTTGGAAGGAAAGCTTAAAATACACCTGTTTTGTGGGGTTGAAGCTCAAAGACTGTCTCCAGGGACTGTCTGGAATGTATTTGAATCCAGAAATCACCTCGTATTTTTCCACAACTTTCAAATACAGATGTCATTTAATTTACTAATAATTACTTTTTTTTTTTGTTACAGATTCAAAAACAAAGGTATGTTGAATGAGAAGAATTACTAGAGAGAGAAGTATTACTTTTAAGTAAAAACAATGGCTCGACTAAGAGAACAAACGTAATAATTTTACAAACTAGGAGCAATTGTTATTTAACTTCGTGTTTTAGTAATAAATCGTATTTCTTAATGAAAATCTAGATTCTTTTATGCTTTTGACTGGATGAAACTAGTTTAGAGTTTCTGTAATATACCTAAATGCTGCTATCTGCTATTCTGTACAACTGATACTACAAATTGTGCTGTCAAAGCAGTAGGAATCAATAAGGTAATTTTGAAACATAGAAGGCTTCGTTTCTGAATAGTTAGTGACAGTATAGTGTTCTCTTTGCTAGCTCGAGTTTGCTTTGATGCGAGCCACTTTGGTTCACGGTAAACTTTTCTTATTTTCAGTTCTGCGAATAGTTTGGCTTTATAATCAAACGTAAAACGAAATGTAAATCAAAATAAAGTGTAAATGCCGTTGAAAGGATGCTAATGGCTTCGTATTTTTGGTAGTTTTTATGGTTTATGTTTAAAAATGAGTATTAGACACTCACATCATGCTCAAGAGGCTTAACTTACGTCACCACGATGCTCCAGTGCGGACTGGTGAAGGCGTTGTAATTGAGTTAAGAGACTAAAAAAGGCGTTTTATTCAAATATACAGTTAGCTGATTTAGGAATTTTTATTACGTATTTGTAATAAAAATTCCTTGTCAGTGCACCGGTGTAGGGAATTCTTTGTGCTTGATCCGTACTACGCGTGGTTGCTTTTAAAACGGAACGAAAAACTGGCAATGAATAAAATGCGGTAACGACCCTAGCAGGAATTAAAATCAATTTGTTAAGTCTCTGAATAAATGAAATTGTTTACATATTTACATGTAATGATTTTGACGTGAAGCGGAGTGTGAAATTTAGCAAAAAAATTCAAATTCTTAAAATCGAACAACTATCGTACCTTATTGGCAATAGTGACGTGTTGTCCCACAATGTATATTTGATATTTTATCGAATATATAATATCTATTTATATCGATAAATCGCTTTGAATAAGAAATCCTAAAAATGACTTGATAGGTGCAAGCAGAATTTAACAAAGGGACTATGTGATTGATAACATACATGAATAGTTAATACTAATCCTGCTATGAATTATCTGTTTGCTTACAAAAAAAGTAAAGTACCTAATATACAGTATAGTACAGTTTGTTGTAATAAATCCTTTTTTGTATTTTGGTCAACTATTTGAAGTTCTAGAACGACGTGGGTCAGAAGTCGATGTTCTACGAGCCGTGCATCTCCATAAAGGTTTTATGTCCCGTGAAGTGGACGACATTCGACATTCCACTGGTCCTTTTGCTTGCGAATGCGAGAATTACGGGAAAAATATCAGGAATTTGAAGGAATCGCCTACTTTGTTACTCGGAATGGCGTTTTGGGAATGAGTCTGACGGAATGCTACCTACATGTTTTGGTATATTCAATTTGCATATTAGGTAATCCTAATTACATTTGAATGTCTAATTTAAATCAGATGCGCTATAATAATAAATACTAAGATGTATAATAATTATTATAATTTCATGAAACTAATTACATATACCTAAATAATGTTTAATTAATTTAGGGTTCTGTTCTATCGAGACGGACCCTTTATAGTTTCCCCACATCTGTCCGTCTGTCCAACCCATAGTAGGTACTAGAAAATTATAATTTGATATAGATATACATTTCATTTGCGAAAAATTAGGAACAGTAGGTATCTAACGTTTTCAAACGCCATAAATTAAAGCTTTACATAACATTTTAAATTAATTTTATCGTGAGAAACTAATTGAAATCCAGGAAATAAATGTACAATGCTGTGTAAACCAGTTTTCATTTAATTTATCCTGTACATTGTAACACTTAACATCTTTCTACGGCCGTGTAAACGAAACCAGCCAACCTACCTATGCATATTTTATTAAAGCTAATTGAGCGTTAGAAATGTTGAATGAGAGTAATAGAATAACTGATGTAAATAAATACTGTGATACTTTCAATCTCAGAAAGACTCGTTTATTTGTTACAATTTAAAGTTCCGTAGCCAAATGGTGTAAATGGGACCCTATTATGACTTTGTTGTTCGTTCATCCGTCCGTGCTGTGACCGCTAAAACGGCCGGTTTTATTTTACTTATTATATACTAGCGCTTTGTCTGTAGGTTTGTCCGCGTTTTCCGGGGTACCCTATTATTATTATTACTATTATTATTTCTCCATGGGGTTCGCCTTAATAGCTACCACCCTTGAGTATAAGTCAGCCAGCTATTTCCATACAAAAACCCTATAATGTCTTATTCTAGATCATGGTATCCCTGTGTGCTATTTTCATGAAAATCCATTCAAATCAAATCATTTTTATTGCAAGAATGTAGTTTTACAATGGTGTTAAAAGTATAAAAGTCCAATACATTCAACCACTTTATGGTATGCAACAGTGTCATTATTGACTATAGTAGGTATAAAAATACTAAATAATTTTTAAATTATTAAAGTAGTTAATTTTAAGTATTAAAGTAGTAAATTATTAAAGTACATTCAGTAGTTATGCGTCAAACGCCCCAACTCATGATCACTAACGGTTACTTAAATCGCTCCTTAGTACAGAATTTGTTTGGTGATTGAAAGATAAAATAACAGGAATCATCAAAAACGTTGAAATGTTCTGCCAACCTCGCTAGAAGCCTAACTAAGGAGCGATTTAAGTAACCGTTAGTGATACTGAGTTGGGAGGAGAGAGTAACAAACATCCTTTTATCCGCACAAACTCTCACAGCATTTATATATGTATGTGCTCAAGCAAACAATATCGTATAAGTAGAATCTTTCTGTGGTTTCGTATACCGTTCTTCAAGATTAATAATAATTATGTACTTAGTGTTTTTTAACCGACTTCAAAAAAGGAGGAGGTTCTCAATTCGACTGTTTTTTTTTATGTTTGTTACCTCAGAACTTTGGACTGGGCGAACCGATTTTGATATTCTTTTTTTAATCGAAAGTTGGTGGCTGTCATGTGGTTCCACATAAATTTTATTGAGATCTGACAATGGCATCCATGAGAAAACCACATAAGTCGTAAATTTGTATTAAGATGTGCGCGACAAATTGACGAATAACTCAATATCACGCCAACCGATTTCGATGATTCTTTTTTTAATCGAAAGCAGGCGCTTGTCACGTGGTCTCACATAAATTTGAACGAGATCTGACAACTATGTAGTTTTTGAGACTTTGAAGTCGGTTATTTTTTGTTAGTAAAATTTAGATTATTGTTAGTAAAATTTAGATTATACTGACAAAGATTTGGACCCCAAATTAGAATTATTTAAATTAATTACCTGTTTGCAAGTGTAATCACTTACTCTAGGGCCCATGTGAGGGCCTGTAAATTAGCGAAATATTTAAGTTCAGTAATTGTTGCTGAACCTGAATAATACTGAGAACCTTTATCCAGCCGTTTGGTGCCCATTACAAGTAAAAATGAAAACAGCATATTTTTTTGTTGTGATTGGGTCTCACAAATATTTGTTATCTTTTAATTTATCGACAGAATTTCATTTTTCTACTGATAATATACATAAATACAAGAGAAATATCCATTTCACGTCAAGTTCACGGGCGGTTTCATAATAAACATAGCAAAGAATTCTCGAATGTTCCCCTGTTGAATTTATCTGGCTTCTAGCGAGGTTGGCAGAACATTTCAACGTTTTTGATGATTCCTGTTATTTTATCTTTCAAACATCAGACTTTCCCTGTGGCTATCTGATATTACAGATTTTATAAACAAAGGTTGGTAAGAAAAGAACGACTATCAAATTTTCTCTGAAACCGTATATTACCTTTGTTAGGCAAATATTTTGAGCGTGTCTTATCTTAAATTTCACGTTGAGTTTGTCGGTGGATTTAATCTAATTTCCCTTGTTGTTTTTGTAAAGCATACGGAGGTTAACGAAAGCGTCCGCTATGACTTATGGATGAGATGTACGACGCATGTTGACGCAGTACAAGTTCAATAAAGTCGGTTCTAACTTCTACGAGCTGTACGTTGCTTGTTTGTACTATTTTAGCCCAATGACAACAACTAATTGATCGAGCAGACTATTTTATCCTTGATGTTAAAGTATAAAAATCTGGATAGCTGAGCTTTGCTTGGTATTTTAATATCGCTTAACTACGCCATCTACTGAAGTAGTCTGTGTCGTGAAAGCAGTTAGTTTCTCCGTGATATTGTAGCAATTTTTCATTGCCTGAAAACACGAATAAAACGACATTTTCTATAAATAAAACCTAGCTATGTGGATTTATCGATATCGATATATATCGATAAATTTCATGAAAATCGTAGACGCCGTTTCCGAGATTACAAGATTATGTATAAGAATTGTTCATTTAAAGGTATTAGATATAGAATTAGATTGTGGCTTTCAAAATACAGTATGGCTAGAGAGCCATACTGTATTTGTAAGATCTCCGCCATATATAGGATCTTGTATCTGTAGACTATTGTTGTTGTGACAGCAATAGTCAACAGAACAAATATGTACTCGTAAATATATCTCAAACAGTCAATTCGATCAGAAATTACATATGAAAATTAAGAGCTAAATAATCGGATCTCTGCTCACAAAATGTATTGGCAACTCTACCCTTCTCCATCAGGTTGCTTCAGGAGTTAGTGGCAAAAACATCATGGTACAAACTGGGACTCACAGTAAACAAAAATTTTGCAACAGAAAATCTTTGTAATCACAGTCGGCATTAGGAATAATAATCCTCACTCATCATACAAAATAATAATGGTATTTCCAGTATCCATTAGCGATAATGATCATTTTCCGTCTGCCTGTTACGACCAAAAAACAAAGAAAACGTTACTAAAATGTATTTTCATTGAGTTGTTTCATTGTGTTCGCAGTGAGTTTAATGTTTTTATCTCTTCGTAAATCCGAAAAATACAAATATCTAACGTAAGATCATTTAATTTTGTAGTTCGGTCCGTTCGTCTGTCGCTTCAAATTTCTGCGAATCTACAGATGGAAATAATTTGGAATGGTCAATTGGTTGATGCGTTCTGGCCTCGTCTCTGCCTGTGGATTCACCCGCGTTTTTTGGGATAACAAGTACCTTGTTAAAATAATATCAGATCATGGTCTACTGTGCTAAATTTCATGAAAATCCTTTCTATTGTTTTTGCGTAAAAAATAACAAACATACATTCATCCTCACAGACGTTTTTGTAATATAAGTAAGAAAACATAATTATTGACAAAAAATAACCGACTTCAAAATAACTCAAAAACTACTTGTCAGATCTCGCTCAAAAAGTGGGACCACGTAACAAGCACCAGCTTTCGATTAAAAAAGAATCATCAAAATCGGTTCACCCATTCGAAAGTTCTGAGGTAACAAACATAAATATCCGTAACATATCCGTTGTGGGAGGGAGGGAGGTGCCACGCATGTCTTAAAGTATAATATACCATCATACATTTTAACCGCAGTTTGTTGCACAGTAGACTAATGTATGCCTGTCTGAGCCCTAATCTCAAAGTAGAACACTTTATAAAGGTTTTCAGCATATTTTTGTAATAAGATTTTTTGTCAGCTATGTAACTCAAACAAACTGCTTTTATTTCACATCGTTTAATATTCGAGGAAATAATACTCGCCGGAAAACAAAGAGGCATTATGTGGAGAGTAATATAAAAAGAGGTTTCGCTTTTATTTTCGTTTATACGGCATTTATTGAGCTTTTCAAGAGAAATATACAAAGCTTCATCATGCGCTTATTACTGTCGCAGTTTGGGGTTTAAATCTTTTAGGAGTTTTATTATCACAGCATAAGAATGCATGGAATTATTAATGCAGCGACCATAGAACAACACATAGGCGCACGTTTTATGCATGGTAAAAGTAAGAAATCTGTCAACGAAGCAGAATCGTCGCGTTTGCTTTTATGTAGTCCTCGCATTGCTTCGGGAAATTTATTAATAGTCCTAGTAGTGATGATGTAGCCTAGTTGGTGTTGGCGACCCTGCCTGCGAAGTGAGGGATCTCCGGTTCGATTCCCGGTTGGATAAATTTTTGTACTCGGGTCACGGGTGCGATGATTAATGATGTCTGATTTGTTTTGTCTATGCCACCCATGACACAGGGAATTCTACTGCAGGGGTATGACAGTATATCTGAAATAAGCTAGTGCAGCGTTTGAAAACATCAAGCGAATTAATTCTAAGTTTACAAGTCTACGGCGTGCGTCAACTCCGATTTCGTAGACAACTCTAGCCGTAATTTCTACCAACTAATCCTTTAGAAGTTATGCAAGGTGCGTCAGCATGTAGATATGTATTGTATGTATATACGTAAAAAAGTCAAATGTAAAAAGGTCTGTTATAGTGTAAATACGAGATTCGAATCAAAATTGGGTATCGCGAGTCGAGCAACAATTACAGTGTCGCGCGTGATTGATTCGTATTGCACGCTGTGTGATGGATGCTCTGTTCACTGATTAAACTGCCATACTCCTGCGAACGGTGAAATGTATTGCATAATTTACATATTGTATCTATAATAACCTTAATGTATTGTGCATTCTTTTTTTAACACCCGACACGAAGTAGTGTTATTAGTTTGACGTGTCTGTTTAACTGTGGATCTGTATGTTTGTCTGTGGCATCGTAGCTCCCAAACGGATGAATCGATTTTGATTTAGTTTTTGTTGTTTGAAAAGTGACGTAATCGAGACTGTTCTTAGCTATGTTTAATGTAAATAAAATTGGGAGGAGTTTTTTAATTTTAATTTAAGATTATTTATGTAATGAGGATAACATACGAGCTTGCAGTGCCACCATTCTTTGCTGCCCATCGACATTTGCAATAAACCTCCTCGAATAGGACTACAGTGTGCTTAGTACGAGTTTTGTTTGACATAACGGCGGCGTAAAGTAAACGCACGTAAACTAATTATGGGAGCAAAGCAGAGCCATCTAGCGGCAGTGAAAAGAAAACCTTTGGTCCCATACTTTTAGTTTATGTGCATTTAATTTACGCCGCCGTTATGTCAAGTAAAACTTGTACTAACATAGCATGAGGGAAGGGGACTGTGGTCGGTTATTACAATAGTATTGAAGTTAATACAATATCAGTATTATTCGTTAGTAAGAGGACTGTGTAAGTTAAGATGGATTTCTGTTTATTAATTATTGTTCCTACAAAATAATTCCTGTGCCACGAGACCTTGTTAACCGACTTCAAAAAAAGGAGGAGGTTCTCAATTCGACTGTATTTTTTTTTTTTTTTTATGTTTGTTACCTCAGAACTTTGGACTGGGCGAACCGATTTTGATGATTCTTTTTTTAATCGAAAGCTGATGGCTGTCATGTGGTCCCACATAAATTTTATTGAGATCTGACAATGGCATCCATGAGAAAACTACATAAGTAGTAAATTTGTGTTAGGATGTGCGCGACAAATTGACGAATAACTCAATATCACGTCAACCGATTTCGATGATTCTTTTTTTAATAGAAAGCTGGTGCTTGTCATGTGGTCCCACATAAATTTGAACGAGATCTGACAAGTAGTTTTTGAGAATTTGAAGTCGGTTATTTTTTGTTAGTAAAATTTAGATTATTTGTATAAAATATTTAATATAGCTACATTATTAATACTCTAGTAGGTATACATTATTTTTGTATCCAGTTCTCTCATAAATTGGTAAAATAGTTGTAGGCAATAATTTACTGGAATTGATCGCGGTTTTAGTAATAAGGCAACTACATACTATATGAATATTTTATGTTCAAATTTATAATTCATAGAATAATGTTACATGTTCAATAAATATAATTGCGTTGATTTTTATATTTCAATTTGAACAGAGCTGCGTTTGGTTGTACTAATATTAAACATGTGTAACCTAATAATGTTTAATTATATTTTTTTAATTAATAGGTAGTACTTGGGTAACAAAATATTACAACATAATTGAGACTCGGACGTAGCGAAGATTACTAAATATACAATAAATCCTCTCCCCGTGAGTACCTATATCTAGTTTCTCGCACGACATTTACATAGGGACTTAGTCTTGTTTATTTATTTTAGCATAAACATTGCACAACCTGTCTCAACCCTACACTGAAGTTAATCCTATTAACTTCTAATCTATTTACAAACGAAATATTTATTCTCGAACAGAACAAACATTGCATTAACCTGTACAACGCAGCTACGTAACAGTAGTATTGAAATTGTAAAATGGAGTATCAGCATTTATTGCACAAGCGAAAACTGTTCCTCAATTTTCGCTTGCTCGTATACAGTTTTTGTCCCTGTACCTAGTAACTGAATGGAAATTGAAATTGGATTTCCAATGCATGTATTTAAATGATGTTGTTGTTGAAATAAGAGTTTGTTGCTTACTTCTACAGCAACTGATACATACATTGGAGTTATAATATAATATTATGTAGTTAATACGGCTAGGGGTAAGAGAAACAGTTCCTACTTTCTCCTCTTTTCTTCTTTGATCAGAAACATATCTTTAATGCTTTTTTTGTTACTCATGTAAGGTTTGTTAGTCCATGGACATCCATGGACATTAGTAACACCACAAGCATCAGAAGGCCAAGAAAGAAGAAGAAGAAAGAAATAATAAGAATCTTGATTATTTGAATGTGATTATTTGGAAGTGGATTCTATTTAAATTATTTTTTGCTTCAACTTTGGCGACTTAATTATCATAATTCTTTAGTGAAATGCGATTGAAGTAGGTAATTTTTATATATTATATTTACGGACTTACGGCGGTAATTTCAGACCGTAGTAAATATTGAGTCCTTATCTTAATTTTATTGGTAAATTTTTGTACTGCAATTTTTTTTACACGTGAGTTGTTCCGTTTAAATGATTCTGAATACTAAAATCCCTATCACATTACTACCACAGAGGAAATAATAGTACTTTGCTAGAACCACAGAAAAAATAATAGTACTTATATTGTTAGAACTAAAAGCTGGTGTCGCTGTGTCGGAATGATTGACGCGACTTTGTAAAACAAACACATTTATCCTTGCGAAGCTTAAAACTGTAAGCAATCCCGTATATTTTCCAAGTATGATGTTCCACTACAACTTTTAATACGTTTTTTCTTTCTTTCTTTTCTTTCCTGTAGCTCGAGCACGAATATTTGCGAGAAAGTATTCGTATGGTTAACGTAAGCAATTTGTATGGCATTTTTTCAAAAGCGCCCCTATCGTGCGTAAATGGTACTAAAATGCCATACAAATTTGACTAATTGCTTACGTTAACCATACGAGTACTTTCTCGCAAATATTCGTGCTCGAGCTACTGGTCTGTTACGCATCGGTGATACTGATGTTGTTACTGATGTTGGGTGGCAGTGACCACTTACCATCAGGTGGCTGATTTGCTTGTTTGATGCATTACCAAAAAAAAAAAATTTTTCCTAAGTATTAATTCTTAGCTAACTTGACAGATGCGATTTCAAGTGCTACTTATTATAACAGCAAAGATTGTTAATGGTGTCCTGTGTGACGGACTTGTACCAGAAACCACACCTCTCTTTTTCATGTTCATTTCTCTCATTCTCTTTCTACGGGGATTATGCGTACGATGTATTTTCAGTTCGTCAAGGGGAACCCGAAGATTGTTTCTCGCCTGTACAGACCATCATTTAAGGGTAGGAAGTTATTATGCCACCGAAGACCTTCAACATCGTCTTACGATAATGCCGCTTAGCCGATAGCAAAATTTGTAATCATTTACAAGTAAAATTAAGTGAGCCTAAACCTGTTAAGTCAAAGTAAACGGAGTCAAATTTGTTTATTCATAAGTTTTTATTCGGCTTTGTGCTCAACAAGTTGAAAACGGTTTAATTTGGCGCAAGAGTCAGTTTGGGGAATCAAATGGTGTTTGTTATTACCCTTTTGGATATCTGGCGAGTTGAATGGCTAGTTGGATAGCGGTCGGGATTTATGTTTTTTTTAAAAAGCCATTTGCACAAAGCTTTTTTAAAATCAAATTTAGTGAACAATAGAAAAATTAATTTATAGGTTAACATGTAGGTATATATTAAAGTTTTCATCGTTGTAGACCAGGTATTTCATTACATTTCCATGAATTTCTGCAATATTTTTTCTAATTTCGCCTTCTCTCAAAGACCTCTATATACGCCAATACGTAAATCTATCGGCAAATGTAAAATCTGATTTGGTGCTCTTTTTTAAAACGCTGAACCGTTCGACGGGGTTGACGCTTTAAAGCAATTAAGGTTTTTGTAATGTGACCCGGTCAATTTAATTTTATTTTATCTCTGTTCACTTAATTGCCTAGACACAGGCGACAATTATCCGCTATGGTCTTTAGTATACGAGTGATAGGGATTTGTCTTTTTTAAATTGTTTGCAGGGATTTGTAGGGATTAAGCTGTGTTGGATTGGATTTTATTTATAATTATTAGTAACGGATGAAAAAAATTTAAATAAAAAGCCGCGATTTTTCTCTATTGTGCTTTTTACACGCCTTGTTTTATGAAAATGCAAGTTGCGTCGCCTGCCCTTCGAGATCAGCAAGGTTTTTCTGTAATGATGTTTTTCTATCTCGACAGCGAAATCCGCGATGAGTTTGCAAATTCCTATTCTATAAAACTCGATAGTACCTACAGGTGGCGCCGCAGTGTAGATAAACTACTTGTTCGGGCTAATTTGACATGTTTGGTATTCGGTAAGGGATTTATTAGATGTAGATTAGGGGAGGCCTATGTCCAGCAGTGGACCTCAAAAGGCTGATGGATGGATGGATGGATGAAGGGATTTATTTGTCTCAATCATCGAATTACGTAACCGTCGAAGCTCGTGTCCAATTGTCAAATCTAGATGTTTAGCTTTCGAAGTGAGCTATCTCACTTGAGTAAACTTCGATTTTGAGTTGGTATTTTAGAGAATAGCCCTCCTGTACTCTACGTGTGTACAATATACTATGCAAAGTAACTTTAAGAGTGGTTGTGGGTGTTCCTGATTATTCATTTGTACTTATATTATAGGCACTTGTAATACAGCAATACTTATTAGAGGAGTATGAGTGACCATTCGATATACTAGTAAATAAGGTAATAGTAGGTATATGTATAGGCACAATGTTACAGTTATTTAATATTTAATGATAAATGGTAATTTATGTAAATAATTAAATATACCAAATGATAAATATACATAGAATAATGACCATAAACATAACTAAGTTACTCAGTGTAGGTTTATTTTCCAAGTGTCCTCATTAAAAGCTAACATTAAAGTTTGTAGGTACGAGGAGCGCTCTTAAGTATCAATTTAAAGAGGCGGTAGACGTAAACATAAAACGATTTCGTGTCATTATTAAATAATGTGAGTTTGAGTATGTACTTATGAAATTATGAGTTTGAGTACTTATGAACGATTTTCACAAAAGATCAGTTAAGCTGACTACTTAAAAATAATGGCCGATAGCTGAGCTGTAAAATGCAGTAGAAGATGCATAGGAAGACCCAACAACCAGTGGAAATACGTGTAGAAGTGTGTAGAAGGAGAGCTTCAGAGGAATGCATTCACATCCTGGCAGATGGATGGTCAGAAAGAGAACGAAGTGGAAAAAGTTCGTTGAGGAGGCCAAAACCCACAAATGGTTTCAGTGGGTTGCGGTTCAGTATACCTACAACTGAGTTTCTTAATGGTTTTTGAAGACTATCAACTCGCATTGGGCCAGCATGGTGTATTATGGCCTGATTAATTTTGATTTTGAGATATACCCTCTAAAATAAACTTTAAATAATACACTGAATGAAAAAGGGTTGCCCCCAAAGAAATCACTACATTTTATTACAATCCCATTTATTTTTGTCTAAATAGAGTTATCTCGGAGCCCTCTGAACAATCAGGCCCTCAGTCATGTGGGACAAGTTAGGAAGCTTCATTGCAACCGTTTTTGTAATACGAAAGTATCTTAATGGCGATAGGCGTAATTGGGTAAAAGAGAAACTCCGACGAGATTAGGCTCTGTGGTCTTCTACTAAGAAATACACTTACAAATTATTTTAAAAAAAACTTGAGAGGTGTCAAGGGACACCCGGATGGAACGAAGTTCCTTGCAGTCAGTACTAGGATAGCAAAAATATGCAGCAAATGTGCCAAAACAAATGCTACTAGGTGAACAAAGCCGATGAGAAATTTAATACCCCAGATTTGTTTTGGCACACTCGCTTGCATGTTTTTGCTATCCTAGTACTGACTGCAAGAAACGAAAATATCTGGCTTGCTTTCTATGTAAAAAAACTACGACGGCAAAAAGTGTCGTTACAACTTTTCGTTCCAAAATTTTCCGCCTAGCCGCCTTTCGCAACGCGCGATAAGGAACTTCGTTCCAATATTACTTTGGTAGTATTAACTGTAACGGGTTGTATTTTACATAATAATGCCGTTACCTGGCTATGGTGAAGCCAAAAGGGGATGTGTTCGACCTGTACGCTTTGATCTTCTAATCAATGTATCCTATCATAATGTAACAGACTAATGGGTAATCGTTAGAAGCGTCTGGATTTTTGGCTCGATAAAGGCTATGTGACGTCACATTAAATTGAATATTCTCTTAGAGGTCCTCTTTAGAGGACATTGAGTCATGAACTAAAAAAAATATTTCCATGTTGGGTGTGAAATAAAAGGGCTTAATTACCACTTTTAAAAAAATATGTAAATTGTAACCTGTGACTTTACTTGTAAGCAAGTGATAAATAAATAATAATAGGGAATATTTTTAAAATAACGCCTCCGATAGGGAGGTAGACCATAATTATGTCCTAAACGTACATATTTATATCGAACCTACAAGAAATAATATAGCAGGAAATAATTATATAGAATATGATAATTATGTTCAGTGTTAATCTTTATTGGTTCTTTGAAATCAGTTGTATTTTTTGTTTTAAATTTATTTAACAATAAGAGAAAGTTCGTAACGAGATTAGAACAGTCCTCACCAACGGAGAGAAATAATTTTAAACAAATAAGTACTTCAATTTGTGAATATTTTGATTGAGTTCTCGCGATTAAGCTCCGTTCGCTTTATCTCGCCGTAAAATATGCAAATCCGTTTTTGCCAATTTCTCAACCGATTCCAATTTAGGTACTTATAGTTGGAAATTTTAAAGGTTTGCGATTTATTTACCTTTTCTTTTGGCTGAAGCGATTTATTTACCTTTTCTTTTGGCTGAAATTATGTTGTGTTTGATTGTTTTATTTTATTGTCTTTAATTGAGTCCAGAAACGAATAGTTTAACTAGTAAAACACATAAGGGATCCCGAAGCTCTCTCGTCTGAACTGAATTGTTGGTGAAGGGGTTCCTGAGGGTAAGAATTCCACATAATTCGGGACTCAAGGATTCCAACGAGACCTAAAATCGGTAGCAGATAGTAGATAGAAGAAAGTCTATCCTAATATAAGTCCATCCTAAAAAGTAAATATTTCGATTTCTGCATTCTGACATTTTTTATGGAAATAATAAATTACTGTATCGATTAAAATTTGATCGCTTCGCCGGTCATAAAATATGCAAATTGGTTTTTAAGGCGCTTTGCACACGAGACACTCATTCAAAGTAGGTGGTCAAAACCGGCACTTTCTTTAAAGAGTTTTTTAAATAATTATTTGAAACACTTTCCGATTGTTTATCCTAATTTAATATTAACCCTGTTGGTTAGTAGAAATGTCCAATTTTTTCGTAACATTTGAATTTTACCTTTTAAAATTCAAAAATTCAATTCAAAATTCAGCAGTGCCAACATGTACATAATAAAGCAGGTTTTCTTTGGCGTGTCATTGTATTTATTATTTGTAAGGCAAGATAAGCTCCCAAAGGCTACTGCGACCAAGATTAATATATTGTAGCTAGACCATGAAATTATATCTGGTCACCAAGGTTTACTGTTGAAATGAACCGTGCGTTCTTCGGTTCCAGATCACTGATTTGTTCAGAGGAAATTAGGTAATGTAAGACTTCTGCAGTGATACATAAATGTGTATTATGGATGTTTACTGTTTTTTTCCCGACTGCTGGACGGGTTATGTTTTTCGCGCGTATTTTTTATGTATGTATGCGTGTAATATTCTTTATTACCTATCCTTAATTCTCCTTATTCCTATCTTTCAAACTGCTGGATCAATTTATATAATTAAGATATCGTTAGATTCGTCTTGATAACCCAAGTGTACTCAGGTAGGTGACGTTAAAAAAACAAATGTAGTGGCTGTGGGATGCCATTGTTTGAAGTAAAAATAATAAATATGGACATAAAATTAAAGAGTTCATCATAAGTTTTTCAAAAAGGTATATCATGAGATTTTTTGATAGCCGCCTGCTATCAAAAAATCTACCGTTTTTTTAAATTTTAAATTTATACTTCTATCTTATTGGTAAGTGCTAGCTAAATCTTCAGTGAGCAAACTGACCAGATAGTGCCAGTAGTCAAATCTCGAAACTGCTTAGATTTACTGTTTTAGTTATGTATGTTTGCGAGTCATCACGGGTTTCTGCTTGCTGCTTGCTTATGGGCATGCCCTTACGTTTAGTAATTTCGGATATCCTAAGTAACCTTTACACACGGGCAGACACTGAAAAGGGGTTAACAGCCTTCAAGCGTTAAATACCTTGTATCGATCGGAAGTTCCCAACTTCGGCTTAAATAACCGATCTCATTCATTAAGCGGTCATAGCCTGATAATACGTCAATCACTGATCAACCGGGTTAAACAATTTTAGACTTGGTTTAGAGTATGGTACGTATGATTGGTAATAATGGTAGGTAGGTATTTCTGAAGATGAATTATCGTAACAAAACCATTGTTTGCAATATCTAAAGTGTCTTAAAGTCTTTGATATAAGATCTTTTTACAATAGAATTGGTCAATTAATTTACAATTAACGCCCTCTGCCATCTCTTTACTCATACATTCTAGATCCATGAATCTGCTGCAATTTAGTGGGCAACTTTTGGCAAACAAGATTGCCTCGTGTGTCTGTGCCCTAAAATTGATAAAATTCAGCATAGATTGATTTATAATTCATTCATTAGGTACTATCTGTTAAACCTATCCTGAAAATGAAAGCTGCAACTTTTGATACTTTCATCTAGTCTTTATTAAAGATAAATAAAAACATTTTGTCGTCACTTAATTACACTTTGTCATGATAAAACTTATTATGAATGGAATTTTAATTAATATTGAGATTTGCACATTAAACTAAACTGGTATGCCATGGCTGTCACAGTTAATTACTAAACTAATTGTAATTTACAAGCAACTGTCCGACGTGAAATGTTTTGTTAAATTAGATACTTAGCGGTATTTCATGAAGTACCCAGTAATACAGTCATGATCAGTCAGTTGTTTGTACAAATCTATTTTTATCTTTTTGAATTCTGTAACCAAGTGGGCTGAGATCTTACTACCCTTACCAGTCGAGTGAGAGGAATCAGTTTAGGAGAGAGTAACTATATTTGTATGAAAACGAAAAAGTGTCAAAAGTGTCGTGAGAATCGTGAGTGTTTGTGATAATTATGTGACCTACTAAATCTACAAAATAGTAAATCCTTCGCAATCTTCCTTTATAATTATCCAATCTTCATATCATCATCATCACGCCTCAATTGATGCGTAGATGTCTATCGACTACGGTGACCACTAACAATAAAAAAATATACTGTTAGTTGTCCAGTTGTTAATTAATATACTTATAAACTAAATTTTACTAAAACAATAACCGACTTCAAAGAAACAGTCTTCAAAAAATACGCCCTTATAAATATTATTAGAGATAAATAAAAAAACTACTCGTCAGATCTCTATCTAAATGGGACCACATGACTAGCACCAGCTTTCAAATATAAAAATAATCATCAATACACCCAGAAAAATGTTATTGGGTAACACTTAAAAAGAAGTCAAATTGAGAATCCCCTCCTTTTTTTGAAGTCGGTTAAAACATAAGAATCAAGCTATAGTGGTTGATTGGTTCAACGACCATATCGGCGTGGAAATTGGATCCTCGTCATGTGTAATGAGCGTAAAAGTATGGCCGCCGTAGTTCAATGGCCTTGAGAATGTCGTGGTCGTGGCTAAGAAGCTAGCTTGTCTTTTGTCTCTATTTATTTGTCACTACGATGCAATTTAATTAAACATTTTTGACAGATTTCAAAAGTAGGTTCACAAATCGTTACATTTTTGAGCATAATTTGGCTGAATAAAATCAAATTCTTCACGCAAAGTAAGGATGAATTTTTAGGATTCCGTAGTCAAAACAGAACTGTCATGATTTCGTCATGTCCGTCTGTCCGTCCTTCCATCTGCCCGTGCGAGCGTCCGTCCGCCCGCCCCGCAGTATCTTTGAAAAGATCGTTCCAAAATATTATGGGTCTGCAAAGACTATTTTGCAATACAGGGATCCGTTTGCGAAATATATTCTCTAAGTGGCAATGTTGGGTAGAGTCAAGTCCCCCTTGCTAGATATATGGTAATGTTGAACATGATAAAAAATTCTCAGCAGTACCTAAGTACCTAGTAAGTAGGTATATGATCGTTTTTAAAGACAAACTATCACGGCTAGTAGTTAATGCGAAATAGGCGATAATACATATGTTCAACAATAAATAAATAAAATAATTTGGAAAGCAGATCTAATTAAGAAGACCACAGAAATCCACTGAAACTTCTTTATGATAATTATTTCGCTCTTTGAAGTCAGTTATTTTTTTTTGCTCAAATTGAATGAAGAACAGATTCCATGAGATTTTTAACGTTACACAGAGAATTTAACACAATTTAAAGAAGGTATATGACTAGAATGACGTGAAAAAATGTGTATGTACTGCTTTTTGCGAGATCATCTGAAAATTATTATAATAAAATTTAATAAAAACTATCGATTCACATCCACTCGTTTTCTAGTGATGTTTATTCATTATCATTAATTATTTACGGCTTGTTTCTGGATTTTTTCTAAAAATAGTAGCAAAGGTATTGTAAATATAGTTTTCTTCTTTTTCGTTTTCAATTAATATAGCCTTCGGCCGTTTTTGTTGAACCATTACTAAGCATAGACTTAAATATATTACTAAGATGGATAAAGAGAATACATTATGTTAGCTTCAGAAAGTATTAGTTATCTTTAAAAAATTGAGGATACCTAATATTTGACGCAAAAACAACATAGCGGATAGTGCTAAAAATACAGATCGTAATAATAATCATCTTTTATTTAATGCACATCTTTTTATCATCGCAAAAATAGAAATCTTTTTAACTACCTTGTTCTAATTTCGACCAAATGGTCGGACTTTATTAATTATTATTTGATGATCACTGTTATAGTTAAACTAATATTAGTTAGCACTAAACTTAAATAGTAATTAGACAGGACCTGTTTTGTGAAGTAGTTCCCACTTTATAAAAGTTTTCTGTTTGATTAATTAAAACAGCAAATTACTTCGACTTGTTTGTATTTTCCCAATTTCAAATTTAATTTAGCACGCTATTGGATCACTCTGTCAGAGAAATGTTGTTTGGTCAGTTTCTTCATTTATATCACGAGCCACTAACGATTTGTTATTAATATAATTACAAATAAAGATACACTTATCATGCCAGATCGCCGTTCGAAGGGTCTGGATTCGATTCCCAGCGAAGCAGAAGTTTTAGTGATAACGCTTCACACTCATAGCCCTACACTAGGATTCCCTGTGTAATGGGTGCCATGGACAACACACAGAGACAAGAACACTCACACCCAGACCGAGAACAGAAATTCAAACTCATCATTAAAATTTCCGCTTCGCTGGGAATCGAACCCAGTACCTTGGGCGCGGCGATGTGGTAACCATCGTGCCACACAGATCGTCATTATAAGTTGAAGTTGTGTTGATTATGAGGTTACCAAACCCAATCAGGTATGCCACAATGGTAACAATGCGAGATGGCTTATTAAAAATCCAACGTGATTGTAAAACAAGTTTAATGACATTGTACAGTCAGCAAAAGAATTAGGTATGCAGTGAATGACACAAAAACGTTCGTTAATGTTTGATATTACAGAATGTTTGTGTTATAATCAATGTGTTACCTACACACGCAAGGTACGATTTAACATTGATAATAACATAAACATTTGTTGATATTAAACTTTGCCGAATTATTTTGCCGACTGTACTTTCAAAACAAAGTCAATAGTCGAAGTCGTTATTGTTGTTATTTAATGACTAAACGACAAACGGACGGGCGTGACTCCAATTAAAAGGTTCATAAATAATTTTGAGACCGGCACGATTATATTGGAACAGTGAGTGAAGTGTGAAGTGGAATGTGATGAATTTGTGGATAAACTGTGGGCAATATTCTTTCGTGAGTAGCTACATCATCATTTACTATTTATTTATTTATTTATTTATATTCATACTTACATCTAACATTAGGTACAGGTAAACAACCTAATTCGTTAGTGTAGTCTTACATTTTTCGTAATAATTATAATTATGTTATTATGTTGGCTTAAATTCATTAATAGGGCGTGTAGTGTACTCTTCTCATAACGTAAGAAGTCTAGAGCATAATCCACCAAGCTGCTTCAGTGCGGATTGGTTAGTAGTCAACCAATGCCCCCTGAAGACCACTGACAGGCTTAACGACTTCTTTCTATCGATAACACTATGGTCGACACTTTTACGTGCGCTCCGAAGCGGTTATCTATCCAAATATGAAGGAAATAGGCTAATTATAGGTGGTCTCTGCCATTCATGGACATCCGCAGCTACGGAGATTGAAAAAGGCTTGTAGTGCATCGAGACAAGTCGGACTTGCTAAAGCCGATCATTTCGGTTCAGCACAATCTGTTGGGCTATAAGCATATAAGTTCGTCTCTCAAGTGTTCGATTAATCACCTGCAGATTGACACACTTCAGATATTTTTGTGAATTATGAAGAAGGAATGACACGTATCCAAAGCTAACGATCACAACATATTAATAAAGATAGCAGGATTTTTCGTGAAATATTAATACAAACGTAAAAGGATCATGTGATACATGCATTAATTATATTTTCTATCTTCCAGCTCATATAATATTCCCTTTGCTTTGATGTTATCTCGTTTTTATTTTCTCATATCATCCCTTTTAAAATATAATTTATATTCTAGTTATTCATGAGATCATAAGATATACATATCTATGCATAGGAGATTAACGTTCATTACAAATGATATAGCTACAGTATCAAGACATAATTTTCACTAAAGAAATGTCAAAGCCTCAGGAGTTTTTAACTCATGGACACATAGTCCATAACAGCTATCCCACTTCTAGGTTCAGGATTTCTCTCAAAACGAAACAGGCCATAGTTGACCAAATGTGGATTGGCAGACAATTATAAATTAATTAAAGATAGATTTATTAAAAAAGGATATAACTATTTCAAGTCTTAGCTTTTCTTTACATATCAAGGACGAAGGATCGATTTAAGTTATCAAGTGGTGAGTGGTACAGTAAAGATTTCATTAAAATCAAGGACATGGACTAAAAAAGTGGACTGGCCTAGCTAATTGATACGAGCTGCGATTGTGGTGCCACAGAAAAACGTCTCAAAACCTTGGTTGATTTCTAGTGTGCTTATAAGTAAATCACAATACTGAACTATTCAAGTTTCAAGTTAAGAGTAAAAATAAATACTACAGAAAATTAAAGAACCTGAAAAGTGTGAAATATCTTAGTTATGAGTTAACATTTTTAAAGTCAAGTTTTTTTTTGATAATTCACGTAAATCACTAAAAGATTATTAAAAAGGTTATTTTATCTATAATTTTAGTTACTTACACATTTTGAGTGCTTAATTTCTCAACGATGCCATGTATTTTAGTTATGTACGTCGTTGTATACAAAAGACGTTCCAAGCTAATTCCCTGAGTTTATCAATATTATCTAATGATGCAATTTGGCTGCGGTCCAGCGTCCTGAATGTTGCTGGCGACATATGCATAGCTCCATATTGTGGATGAGACCACGATGTCTTCAAGGAATAGAGTAATATTGAATTTATTTTGTGACATTGATATTAATTACTTACTATAGTATAAGATACATTACTATCATCAAATTATCACTATCAGCAAACAAAATCTACCTTCCTAGGAATTTCGATAAAACCTATTAAGCCGTTTCGATTCGAGAATCAACGGTTGTATTAAAGAATTATGCAATACACCTCATAGTGTTCATGTACTCTCCATATAGATTTAATATTATTCTATTGTATTAGAACACATGAATCAAATTATTAATATGTAAGTAATTAAGATGTATTCTATTTAAGCTGTATTAACTTGTTTGTATTATGATATGTTTATAGTATAATACGGTGCATCCAAACATGTAATTAAATCGACAGTTAGTTCAACATGTAGTAAAATAAACAGTTGATTGTGTCTTCAACAGTCACGGTTTACATTATCAATAGATAAGTTTAACTATCTATTGATAATGTAAACTGTATTAAATGGCTAGTTAGCCATTGCCATCTTACAGCTTGTCTTGATTTATCTAGCTTTTTGGCCGTATTTGGGCGGGCTAGAATACTAACTTCAATTTTAGTGAAACAAAGTGACGTTAAAGGTGACCGAAACCGAATACTATCAATAATATAAATTCTTTAATATTTTTACTTGAGTCAGCAGCCAAACGTTTCGACGTGTTCCAGCTGATGTCTTGAGAGCCAGTGTTTCTTTTCATTCTTCTATTTTCTTTCTAAGTCGGTGACGCATAAATGATGCTAATGATTTACCAATGTTTATGGCTGGCAATGACCACTTACCATAGGTTATCGGCTATTTATCTTAATATATATAAATTACGTGTCACGTTGTTTGTCCGCGATGGACTCTTAAACTACTGAACCGATTTGAATCAAATTTGCTTACCGTGTGCAGTTTGCTCCAACTTGAAAGATAGGACACTTTACATCTCAAAATAAAAATAAACTTTTGACAGAACGAAGTCTGTCCGGGCAGCTAGTATTTATATAAAAAAAACAAAAGTTTGATTCAGTAAAAAAACTCATCAAAAACTATTTTGGTTCATGAAATTCGTAAATCAAACCGATCGTCACCGAGACGCATTTATCAAGCATAAACTCGTTAGGGCTATGTT
Source organism: Thymelicus sylvestris (assembly GCA_911387775.1). NCBI lineage: Eukaryota > Metazoa > Arthropoda > Insecta > Lepidoptera > Hesperiidae > Thymelicus > Thymelicus sylvestris. Next base: position 12,703,138 of record OU426896.1, on the reverse strand, counting down.
CGCCAGAATTGATCTCTGGAAGCCTCTCCCTGCCTCCATTACTATATTTCAGCTTGATTGGTTGATCGGAATCGAGTCAAAATTCGATTAGACTATTTGATTGTTTAGTATGATACTAAAAGTCGTAAAGATGAAGAAGAAAGTAAGAAACAAAAATTTTTGTCGTTAATTTTCCATTTACGGTAAAAACTTTTGTTATTTGGTATTCTACTTGCAAAAATTTTCATTTCAAAAACTTAAGGGAGACCAATCCTACCTGTATTGGCGTAATGTACGTGTACCTATCTAAATGGAGGAGTGATATAAAATTTCTTGCTTATAATTATTGATAGAGAACGCCTCTAGATATAGAGGCGTTCTCTATCAATCAACCCAGGATGATGGTGAGAATTAGCGACTGGTGGCAACAATAATAATTTTTCTACTTATATTACTTGCTATATTACCGTATGGATAGAGTATTGTTGATAGCTTTTAGTATTCAGCACTCTTACTCCGACGATAGGAATAAAAAGACATTAAGAACTATGAAAGGCAACTTAAGTCAGTCACCGACTCTCGTTATGGCATTCTCATAGCTTTGGTTCTAGTGCTGTTGGGCTGAATGCTAACTTTACACATAAATCTTTGGTTGTTCGCGATTCAGCACGTTGAAATTCCGATTCAAAATCCTTCAGTGTTTTGTGAATAGATATTACACGTTTGTGCGTTTTATTAAAATTGTTTGAGAAGAATATGTAGAACAATAACCTATAGTTAATATACAAAAGTTTCTTTCTTGTGTGAAAATTGTTGCAGTGTTATTTTTTAAATTAAAACTTTTTAGAGAACAATTAATGTCACATTTACAAAATCGATGTCGTAAATAACGTTTTACATATTATTTTAAAATTGCTCACGCCATTTATCTACGCGAAATTTTGAAGCGTTGTATGTCGATTTAAAAAGTTACATTGTAGTGTTTCACGAACTGTAACAAAACAACAAATGAAATTGCAACTTATTATGTTATGAATAACAAATAGATCTAGTTTATCACTAGACACCTTTTATATTAGTGTCAGAAAAGTGTATTAATATTTTTTTCAATACAAAAACACAAAGGACGACTATTAGATCTTATCAAATTATTTATTCATTACTTTACATTAAAAATGTTCAATATTCTTATCGTATCAATTCATTTTCTATGATATAATTTTTCATGTTACCTAACATTATCTATGATAGGTAAAATGAAAAAAGGTACGATTTCCGATGAAGTTCCGTTCCCTATCGGAAACAAGTAACAAATATCGCTGAGTGAATTTCCAATGAATCGGGATTTATGTACAAAGTTTTCCATTCGATTTGGAATTTGTACACAACTCCCATCATCGACTTCTCATTGGTAACTCTTTTGCAACTAAGTTTAAGCACACCCCTTTCATTTCTCAGCCTTTGAAGATAGTTTATGTTTGATCTTTTCATGAACAACTTGATGAAAGTCTTATTACAATAAGTACAGTAGGTTTGGAAGCATAAGATATAAGAGAATTAGAGATACTAAAATGCTACTGAGAGGAATACTGAAATAATTCTAATACCGTAATAGGAAAAGTTATTCAATATGAGTAACGTAATATACATAGGTACTAAGGAATATAGGTACTAAAGGAAAAGTAACTTTGAAATTGAATTGAAATTTTGACAGGAGAGTCTTGTCGGGTGAATTAGTTGGTTATAAATTAATATACTGAAGCTACAGAAATATTCGACAACATGTCAAGAAATATCAAGCACAACAATCAAACAACACAGTATCAGGACATTTCACAAGTTCAATTTTACGGCGACAGTCACCGTCGTTTAAAGAATTTATGAGCTTTTTAGTTATCGATAATATTTATTTGTACTTTACTCGGAATATATCACCGCCATACCTCTTTTATTATCTGGACAAGTTAAAATGGAAATATTTCCGAAATGATTATTATTTGAGTCTGGTTATAATAGCGTAGATGAATGTTATCAACGGCTCGCTTTTGTTCTTAATGTGACTTTATGCTTACAAATATTTTTTTGTCTCCAATTAACATGTTTCTTTCGCAAATGCCACTTTTTCCATCTTCTTGTAGCTAGAGACTGGCCGGCAGTTATCAAATTACCAACCAAATCCGCATGCCAGCATCAATATAATGGTGGCCACTCACGGTCAGTCCATCGTGTCAAATGGCGTGATATACAGTCAAAATTTGATCGTGAATGTGAAAAACTGATGGCGTGATTTAAAAAATTTGTATGTCCAATCGCGCCATTTTGACATATGTCGTTTGGCGTGGCTCCAAAAATGACGCGATGGAATGACCGTGAGTGACCACCATTAAGGGCATCAAGTGATCTCTATCAGTTTTTTGTAGGTATAGGTACTAAATGTAAAAGGAAAGTAGCACGTCCAAAAATCCGGAAATTATGCTACTTGCTTAACTCTGTTAAGTGCCAGAAGATACCGGCGAGATCACCCTAGGGTGGCTTTTTTAGGGTGGCTAAACGGAATAAGCCGATTTTGGCACTAAATTCAAATTCAAATTCAAATTCAAATTCAAAATCATTTATTCATGTAGGTATCATTGATACACTTATGCACGTCATTTTTTTAATTTACCAGCTTTTCGGAAAGGTGCTTTGTCATGGAGGAGAAGAAAAGCCGAAAGAAACTCCTCAGCACATCTTTTAAAAATAAAATACATTGGTATATTTCTTACAAAGAAGTATCACTAGCCTGTACGGAACTGGTTGCAGATCTGGTCATTTCCATGCGTCTTTGTCATTTATGTACTCATCTACAGTATAGTAGCCTTTGCCTAAAAGTTGAGATTTTACATGTTTCTTAAATAATTCCACTGGCAAATCACGTATTAACTTTGGGATTTTATTATAGAACTGTACACCACGGCCCATAAAAGATCGCTTCACTTTAGAAAGACGGTAAGATGGCGTTACTAACTGGTGCATTTTTCTTGTTTGGCGATTAGTGATATCAAAATTTTGTTTATACGCGCTTATATTATTCCGTATAAAAACCACGTTACTATAGATATATTGTGAGGCTACTGTAAGTATACCTATTTCTTTGAACTTGTCACGCAAAGTTTCACGAGACCTAAGTTTATAAATAGCCCTAATAGCTCTTTTTTCTAGTATGAAAATTTGTTCTATACTGGCTGCTTTGCCCCACAGCAAGATGGCATATGACATAATACTGTGAAAATATGCAAAATAAACCATCCTAGCAGTTTCGACGTCAGTATACTGCCTTATTTTTCTAACAGCGTAAGCAGCCCTACCGAGTTTAGTCGCGAGATTTGTTATATGTGGGTCCCATTGAAGTTTATTATCTAAGGTCACCCCTAAAAATACGGTGGATTCCTCCATATTCAATGTTTCATTATTAAGGACTAACTTAATAGCTCCCAATAACTCAGGTCTCAAGACTCTCTTCTCTCCTTGCAATGGGCATCTGATCTGGAATACCGGTCCAAATGCTGAAATCGCTCAAAGGAAACCGCTTTAACCCGCTTGGCAACCCGTATGGCGCAATGGTTACCTGCCTGATCACCGTGCCAAGGGTCCTGGGTTCGATTCCCAGCGAGGCGGAAATTTGAATGATGAGTTTGAATTTCTGTTCTCGGTCTGGGTGTGAGTGTTCTTGTCTCTGTGTGGGAATAGTGTGGGGCTATGAGTGTGAAGCGTTATTATTGCTGGCTATCGTGTATAAGAAGACATCATTTCCGCAAGTGAAGCTGCAGGCAAGAGACTAGTTTACAATAAATGTTTAGTTCTGTCTTCGAATAGAAAGACGACATCAACGACCAATTTGGAATAAGATTGGTTTGGTTGACAATGAAGTTAGCGATATCGGAGCATAAAATAAAGGCTCGTCGTAAATTGCACGTCGATTTTGTTTACGATGTATTTCTTGTCACTTTCAGTTTATTTTTATTGAGACCTTACGAAAAGTCACAAAAAGTGGCAAAGGTTTTCGTGAATGTTTGTACATTTTTATGATATGGGAAGACGAATGTTTTTGTTGTCTACGTACAATAAAACCAAACATTTCAAACCATATGTGCGTCGAAACATTTCACACAAAGGTTCTTCATACAAGCGAAAAGTAGCGTCATTTCTCTCTCTTTCTCTTTTACGAACTACTGAGCATTGTCAATGCTATGAGTCAATGATAGAACAAACTTTTAAATAAAATGATGCTAGACAGGAATTGTTCGTTTATAAAGTTGAGAATCTGATCTTTTGAAAAAATCGTTTTAAACCGTCAACGAATTTTTTAAATTCGCGGGCAGATACGGAAATATTTTTTTATAAACTTCCATATCGCAGTTATCCAATAAACTATAGTATGAATTATGAATAATATTCATTCACTGCAGTTATCAAATCCTAATGTCATAATATTTGAATGATGAGTTAGAATTTCTATTCTCGGTCTGGGTGTGAGTGTTCTTGTCTCTATGTGTTGTCTATTGCACCCACGACACAAGGAATCCTAGTGTGAAGCTATGAGTGTTTAGCGTTATTAATTTAGTATTAATGAATTTTAAGCAACTTGTTACGAGTAACAAGGTAGTTAGAAGTCGTTTAAATCAAATTGATAGATTCCATTACAAATAATACTATACATACGTAGTAGGTTCAAAGCGTGCAGCAAAATTGTTTTCTAATAGACCTTACATTATAGCCGTAGGGTATTGCGACTGCGAGATGTAATTAAAGCGAAACTTACTGTAGGTCCTTGTCGATGGCCCCGTGCCAAAAAGTTAAAGTAATTTCAAAAGAGCGCCGATGTCTCGCAATGGTAGTACTGAGGGCTTTTAATACATTCTTTTTAATATCAGTATACGCTATTATTCTTTTTAATATCAGAAAGAAGGAAACTGCTGAGTTATTGGTTTAATCGCAAGATATGTAGAATACTTGAAAGCGTATACTGCTAAACTTAAATAAGTTGCTTTCCTTCTTGCATTTATAAAAGCAAGATGATTAATAAGACTCGTCGTGTTCCGGCTGGGGGCTTGAGAGCCAGTTCTTTCTTTCTTTTTTTTCTTGGCCGGTAACACAGCAGTGATGCCTTTGGGGTCGCTGATCCATTTCTGTTAATTTTGACTGAGGTTAATTTTTTTATTACCTTAGATTAGATCAAACTGTATCCTACGCCGCTATAGAATGGATCTTATAAATATAATTATTTCTTTCCAGGTCACGATGTGGTTTCTTCTCCTCTTCTTCTTGACATATGCCAATTGTCAGCAATCATGGGTGCCATGTTCAGAACTGAACGACGACCTTCGGTATCCTTGCCGCTGCAGAGTGCAAGTAGACCGAGCTCTTCAGCTGAGGATCCTGATGAACTGTGACCGGATAGTGTTCCCTGGAGACTTCCCACCGCTGCCGTATGGTGCTCCCATCGTGTCTTTCAGCCAACGATGGGCTGGTCAGCAATCTCTACCACCTCAGGTTAGTCTCTTTTATTTAACCGACTTCAAAAAAGGAGGAGGTGTTCAATTCGACTGTATTTTTTAAAATGTTTGTTACCTCAGAACTTTCGACTGGTTGAACCGATTTTGATGATTCTTTTTTAATCGAAAGCTGGTGCTTGTCATGTGGTCCCACTTAAATTTGAGCTAAATCTGACGAGCAGTTTTTGAGTTATTTTGAAGTCGGTCATTCTTTTCTTGGTAAAATTCAGATTATAATTATGATAAAATTATTTTCTATGATGATCGTAGGGAGTCCTACTAATATTATAAATAAGAAAGTTTATTTATGAGGATATATGGATTGTTAGATTCTCTTTCACGTAAAAACTACTGAACAGATTTTCATGAAATTTAGCATACAGCACCATGATCTGGAATACCTAAGATAAAGGGTATTAATCATTCCTGAAAATGCAGGCAACGCTGCGGGCAGAGCGCTAGCATAAAGTACAGTTCGTCCGCTGTATCTTGGCGCGTCTGAACATAGGCTTTGCGAACTTTAGCGCATGTAAGACAGAGATGGCAACACGAACATGCTAACGTGTGACTGAGACATAATACAACGCGTATTGAGTATTGGCGAATTATGTTACTGCGCAGCCTTACTTGCGCCAAGATACAGCGGCTGTACTATAACTGTACCCACGAACGTTATGTAATGTTGAACGCACATATGTATGTCCCGCACTGTACTTGCCGAACGCACTGCATTTGTATGAAATCATGTTATTATGAAAGCCCGGTGCGGATGACATGCGGCCGCGTACGGTGCGGATACAATGTGCGACCTCCATAATAGTTCTGTATTAATTAAAAGGGGTGCTGAGGAGTTTCTTTCGCTTCTTCTCTTCCACGACAAAGCAGCTTTTGCTGGTGACGTTAGTGACGTTACCCATGCATGAAAATTAATTGGTTTCGTCGACTACATTGTTTAGCATGAAATGGATTATTTTAGTGGTAGATTAGTTTCTACTAATGGACAATCCATTTTGGTTAGGGTAATCTATATAATTGACGCGGTGACGTCATGTATTAATTATAACAGTGAGTGGCCACATGCTAGTATTCTCATACTAGGATTATCTCAGTCAAAAATAACATCGTTTATCGACAAGAATTATTTAAAAATCGTGAAAAGATCGACAGTAGAAAACAAAAGTTTATGTGTATGTTGATGTTCACACCTGTGGACGGGACGGGGACGGGACGTGGACGGGGTATAAATACGTGCGTGCCCCGTTCCCGTCCCGTCCGTGCCTCCGTGGCGTATGCGCTATCGTTTACATTTTCTATGAAACGATGTTTCCAAAACTTCATGTCCCGTCCTGTTCCGTCCCGCCCAAGTTACGTATGCATCGACCTTTAAAGTCGAATACATCGTTCATTTGTTATTCACCAGGATTCAGAGTGTATCATATCAAGTGTATTACAGGCAATCACTACTCACGGATATACCGCACATGTGGTTAATTAACGAACATGTGGCGTGTAGGTGATTTCTAGTATGAATGATGCACGCGATCCGCAATGCTCTAATACTTGCTATTTACTAGTTAACGATTTTTATAGCGATTATCTAGTACAAAAGTCCTGTAGATAAGTTTCTGCCTGATCAAAAGCAGAAAGGTAATTAATAATATTAATAATAATAATAATAACGTTTATTGACCATAAATAAGAGTACATTTCAAACGAAGAGCCCTGACTCCCAGAAAAGCGTGAGCTAATTAAAGATTAGAGATTTATTTAGAATAAAAACAATTTTAAAAATTAAATGTTCGTAAGCACTGGCTATAGTATCAACTGTGTTGCTACTATTTACGTCAACCTCGGAGTACAAAGTTTCATTATTACTAATTTGAATAATTCAAAATAACGTAATTATTACGTGTTAATATTGTGTTGAATGATTACATAATGATAATGTATGTATATGTGTGTATGTGTGTGTGTGTGTGTGTGTATAATTAGGGTAATAGGGTAACTAGTAGGTACATATGGGTGACTAGCGCTCTACCCACAGCTTTGCCCGCGTTTTCCGGGATAAGTATCTAATATCTTATTCATAATCATGGTCTACCAGTGTGAAAAAATATATCAAAATCGGTTCAGTAGTTTTTGCATGAAAGAGTAAGAAAATCTTCTCACACATTTTCACATTTATAATATTAGTAGGATTGGGGGAAGAAAGCTTTTCAATTACATTCATGGCTTGATTTGTGAAAAAGCAGATGTAGCTTTTTTGCCAGCCTGAAAGGCTATAAAAAACTGAAAACAATATGCAGATGTCTGGTTAAGTGAAATATAAAATTCTCCATGTTTTCATATTATTTATATTTATTTAGTGAGGTCTGGTCACCACACTGTTGTCTTTCAAAGTGAAGGACTAGTAGGTAAAGCGAAGAAGAGTTGAATTAAAGGATAAGTCCTATAATTATATGAAACAGATTCCTATACCAAAGTATTTTCTGCCTGAAAAAATGTGGCTGAAAAAATTAAACCAACCGGAAGAAATTTCTTTCAGAGATAATTACACATTTTTCCATAAAAAAAATCTTTTCGTTTTTCAAGATGACGTATAATGTAAATAAACAAAAATAATTAGATTTTATTTTGTGTAAATAATCTTAGGGATTATGGATAATTTGGAAATAGGATGATTTGAGTATAATCAGAAATAATTCGTTATAACGTTCAGAAATCTCTAGCTTAGTTGCTGGTAGTACATTATGAGCGAAAGAGATCCCAATAACATTTATGTCACAGATAAAATATATTTTTTATTATGTGTTTTTTATGGTCTCAATGGCGGCTTTCTGAGGCGTTTAGCTGAGTGCTTTTCATGAAAATCTGTTCATTACTTTTTCTGTGGAAGAATAGCAAACATACATACATCCTAACAAACAAACTCCTCTATTATTGCAGGATAGCAAATACAAACAAACATTTGCAATTTCAAAAGTATTTTTGTTTGTTTTGAATAGTTTATATTCAAATCTTGGCAGGAGTGTTTCTATATAAATTGTGATTCGAGGTGTGCGCATTCGATTTCCCATTTAAATTGCGCGCTATCATTCATATTGGGAAACAAACTGCGAGTATTGAGGGCGAATTGTGAGTATACGAGTCGTACTATCACTTGCATACATAAATATTATTTAAAGCAATGCATTCCAGAAGATATTTATGAATAATAATGTGAGTGTTCATGAATATTATTTATGAATAACGTACGTGTGTATTTAGTATAACGTATGTTATTGAAAAGTTAGATAACGGTGTTTTAAAGTGAACTTTACTTTTCTCCTCCTGGGTAAACACAGGAAATTACATATATTAATATACTGATGTGTACAGAATTCTCCTGCAAATTGTTAAGTTGTAGTTGCTAATAAAATACGAGCGGTATATTAAGTGAATTGAGTTAATCAGAGTAAGAGTGGGGTATCAATCATGTGAATCTTATGAGAATTGTAACAAGGTACACTAACATTACAAAGATATCTATTCAAATTCGAATTTAGTAGGACATCTACGACACACAATATTTTTTTATTCACCATTTTTATTAATCGGTTCCGGTCCACTGTTCCTTCGGTAGAAGAGGCTCTTCTTCTGCTCTTAGAGCGGTAGTGATCACTGACTAAAATATCACAAGGTGGCTTTTCTTGTATTGATTTGTTCATTTGACAACTACTTCTCGTTTACAAATTAGGTGAAATTTTCGATTACTTCATACCCGTGTCATCCCTAACATCTCTCTTTTTCAGATATTCTCTTCCTACGGTATTCCGCTCAGAGAACTGGACTTCTCGCACAACAGTCTTCGGAGGCTACCTGATCGACTGCTAGCGGGCGTCAGGGGCAACATCACGAAGATTGCTCTGGCTGACAACCTCCTGGGTGACAACTTGAACCCGATATTCTCGACAGCTGAACTGCACAATCTACCTGTGTTAGAGGAACTGGATTTGAGTGGGAATAGCATCAGGGGTATTGAAGAGGGACTGTTGATTGGCTGTGATATCCTCAAGGTACTGTTTATAGCTTAAGATATCTTACTCAGATGAAAGAAATAAAAGGCAGATGGAACATTCGCAAAGAAATGTAACGAATGACGTGAAGTCACTTTTTCACTATGTGTGCGTGACAACCTTAATGTCAACTATAGTCAAAATTATCTAAGATGCCCATAATGATAGGTGCCATTTATTAATATGAACTAACATTGTATGGACGTCTTTGAGCGAAATGGAATAATCATTTACTTGACATGAATAGTTGAATACTTACGGACAAAGGATTTTTCCAAAATTTGTTAAAAATCCTTACTCATTTTCATTGGCGTTGATTATAAATCATAGTGAACGTTATAATCTATTAAAAATCCCATCACATCATAATTTATGCAAAATTTATTAAAAATATTTGACGTCGAAACAATGATAGATGAAGAGGCCTAAAACAAAACTGACGCAAAGTGATGTGACGGCCTGAAACCGTTTCTAAAACCAATCATAATCGATACATTACTATAATCGGAATTTAAAAATGAAAATTGATTAATTTAATTACTTTGTTAAAAATGATTTACTTAAATTAGGTACCCAAGAATACCACGACGAATTGGATGCTAACAAAGGACATTTTCCATTATGTATGGGCACTTCGCCATACCTGGAGAGTAAACTGCAGATAATATATTATATGTAACTAGCTGACTCGGCAGACGTTGTTCTGCCAAATTTTTTTAGGGGTAGTTCGGAGGAGTTGAACTTCAAAAAAGCGTGACACGAGAATTTTATATATAAGATTATGCAGCTTTTTGCATTATTCTTTTTTTTCAACAAATTAATAATTATGTTATACATGAATGTGTGTTACGAAATAAACAAGAATTTAACCACTGTAGTTTTTTCCCTGACGCTCATAATATCTCAAAATATTATTATGAAACTGAGCGGATGAGTTCATTCTATCATGATCTATCTTTCTTTCTTTTTCTTCTCTTTCTTAGCCGGCAACGCACCAGTGATGCTTTTGGTGTTGCTGATGTTCATGGGCGATGACAGCCACTTACCATCAGGTGGATCGTCAGCTTGTTTGCCGGCTCGGCTATTTCCACGCATATCTAGCAGCATGAGTTGTTAGGAAGAAACAAAAGAATATTTTATTGGAGTCCTAAATACATAATATTGAGAATACGTGGTACGAGATATGTAGCTCAATCGAGGTAGTTGGGAGGTACCTAAATGTTACGGTTTTTAGTTTACAATTTAATTATCGAATCGATTAGAAGGTCTTACAATTTTGAATCGATTTGTTGCAAACATTGGTTTCTTTCGTGAACCGATTTTTTTGTACATCTCTAGTGTCACTGTGATTGCAAACGACAAATTGGGCATCTTAGTTCGCGGCGACTATAGCAGTGGCACCGTATGGACACGTAATTCTTTGTGTGTGTGAGGATGCCAAATGAAAAGTCACAATCTCCCGCAAGTTTGTAAATGTTGTTTGACATATTTCCAACTTAACACATTATGCACAATTAAATTGGCAAATTGTTTATTACTAGTGAACGCCCTTGCTTCGCTTCGGTAAGCCCACAGTCGATAAATGTAGGGATGGTATTCTTAAAATTGTCGTGATTTTTTTATTTGTGAACCGATTCAAATAAAACAAACACTAAATGTTAACCCAAGCTCATTAGAATACATACGTCAGTGAAAACCGAATCTTTTATTAAGCCGTTCCTGAGATAAGGTGGAACAAATGCATAGAAAAGCAGTCAAAAATTTAAGTTGTATTATATGTGATAATCATAATTGATTTTAATTTCATCACTAGTTATCAAAAAGTACACTTATCAAAATATATGTAAATGTTCTTTTAATATAAAATAATACTTCAATATATTTAATTGTTTTAATTAAACTATGGACTTTTTTTATGCAGAATAAGTTAGTGTTTGACCACAAAACCACCTGAGATGGTAAGCGGTAATGAAATCGTGGATGGTAAAGCACACTAACTTAGTAGAAGCCTATTCACTCTTGACTTGAAGACACCCACATTATAATCTGACGGGAACACCCACGCGGACAATTAATTTCAGTCCTTTGTGGTACGCATAATAAAAGACGAAGCAAAGTGATTTTTTTTCTCTTGTAATAGCATCTGTCGGCAATCTGCAAAATTATAATTGAAATCATTTTATTGAGTAGGCTAAACTAAAATATAACATAATATTTTCTTTCAAAAATGCATATTATCGTGGGCAAACGTGACATTTTCAATTAACCCGGTTTGCATAAAAATATGTTTTAAAATGCAAATTTTATCCCTCTAAGCCTTTGTACTATCTATCTTGTGTATATAATATCCCAGCGTTAGGTGTTTATGCATTGGCTGTATTTCCTGATTTTTAGGTTTAAATAAATACAAATATTTACTTTTTTAATAATTTTTTTTCGATGTAAATTTATAAATCGACCACTGTTGAAAAAGCTCATGCATATTTCCCCAAATTTAGGGTAACCGATTTTCACATAAAGCTGGTATAGAAATGAATAATTGTCGAGGTTTTGTGTTCCGAGTAAACCGCAAAAATATTATTATAAATAAATAATAAAATAATGAACAGACACCTCTGAAAAGACATTTCATCTTCTTTTCTTTGATTTTGCGAACTACTTTTACATAGTTCAAAAATGCGAGACGGCATTATAACTGATAAAATTATTTAATAAATTTTGACAATTGCGACATTCATGCAATTTGATGCTTTCTTTAGTAGTGACACGAGATTGTATTAGTTTTTTATTTTGTATTATTCGTGGTAGGCTTACGTCATATTCGAACGACGTTATCTGCCTTTTATTCTATCTGAGATATCTTATTTAATGAAATTAGTTTTTATTTCAGAATTTGGAAACTTATGTGTTTTTAAAGGTTGTGTAGAGGACATGAATATAAAAACGTATATTAAATAAGGTGTACAATAAGTTCCATTTCATACATAAATAGACCCAATTGCAAAATAAAACTGCTAGGTATATTGTAGACTACTCTGTAGCTTAAATAAGTTATGATTTTATTGGTAGACAAGTCATTTTCCTGTGTAAAAGTTACAATTTCTAAACAAGTAATATAAATTCCTATTTACAAAGGTCACGTATAATAAGTAAGTTAGATTTAAACTGGGACGAAGTCGTAAAAAAGTTGTTCGTTTTTGAATAAAACTCGCTGCAGCGCTTAAAATATTTTAATACACGGCTTGAACAACTTTTCTCTGACACTCGAGTACGTTCTTTAATAAAGCGAACTTACCCACAAAAACTTTATGAAACATTTTGTGAAACTCGCAGCCTACTAGAATACGCTATAGAAATACAGCGTTTCATAGTATCCATTTAGCAAACTTTTAAAAAGGCTTTTTTTCGTTCTAGGTACTACGGCTCGACCGTAACAATATGAACTCCGTCCCGTCTTCGTCTCTCAACGGGCCGCAGTCATTAAAAGTTCTCTCACTGAGAGAAAATAGAATAGGTAAGGAAGTTTTTACAGGTTGGAATCTACCTCTGACGCCCTAAATACTACAGTGGACTTTTGAAGCTACTGGACAATTCATTTAACTGCCTTCCATGATTGGTTAAAGCCTTAAAGGATTTGAGGTGTTTCGCAGTCCACAATATTTTTAATTCATCGTAGATTTTCAAATTAGAACCACAGATAAAATTACTAAATTAACAAAATCTCAGATATTGGTTATTTAAACTATATTTCCACTAAGCCATTTAGATAGTAATGACCTTAAATACTCTTATTATTTCCTTATTCTGGTCGATGATAATTTATTAATAAATATCATTGAAGTATTATTACTAGCGTATAGAACAGATACCGCGAACACAATGTATGTTCCAATGAATTGGCGCCGAGCGGCTGCATTTCCAATGGATTCGTTCGATTTTGAAAGGAGAACAAGGGCTCAATTTTGAAAAAAGAACCTCCCGGGCGGGGACATACATTTTGTTCGAGATGTGGCGGGAACACACATTTTGTTCGAGATGTCTCTTCTATGATATTATACTTCAATGATAAATACAGATATTCTTTTCACAGCTCTCATACGACAAGCGACGTTCATATCGCAAAAATCCCTCGAAGAGATCGACCTCCACGGCAACTTGATTTCTACTATTGAAGGAGGTGCCTTCGTCAGTTTGAGCGCCCTACAGACCCTCGACCTGGGCCGTAACCGGCTCTCGAAGTTTAACAGCGACGTGTTCCTGGGTATCGAAAACTTGGAAAAATTGGATCTTTCCGAAAACTTCATAGCGGATTTTCCAACTGTCGCGCTCAAATCTTTCGCCGGTCTTAAGCACTTAAATGTTTCCAGTAATATGATCACGGTAAGTGAATGCATGTTTTTTGATTCGATATTTTGAAAATATTTCAAATCCGTTATTATTATTTATTACTGTAAAGGTGTGATAAGTCTGATAACATTTGATTTTTGTCTACTGATGTTTTAATAGCAATAGTACTAGTTCTCGTAAATAAGAAATCAAGGAGAATACTAATATCGAGCTACTCCTGATCGAATTGGGAGAGAAATTGGTAGCCAACCCAAGAAATAACATCCCGATAAGTTTTTTGTAATTTTTAGCAATATAAATTTTTTGTTTCAGAATATTGATAACAGTCATTTAAACTCGTTGGTGACGCTACACGTCTTGGATCTTAGCAGAAACAACTTGGTGAAGCTGTCGCCTGGCACTTTTGTGGGATTAAGCGATCTGCATTATCTGGACATAGGTGTCAATTCTCTACGCACAGTAAGTTAGAAATCTTCAAATTAAACTATAGGCTTAGTTCTAAAATGCCACGAAATAAAAAATATAAAAATTGGTAATAACAACTACCCGGGCAACTCTAAATTCACGATAGTTTATTGCGTAGGTGAGCTTGGTTTAAAAAAATAACGTGTGTATACTTAGACAAGATTATTCTTTATTCTTTATTCATTGCAAGCACATGTCACAATAGCACAAAATACATACATAATTAGGTATACACACATATTATATATCTACTTTATATTATGGTCAGAGTGAACACATGCAAATACCTTGATAAGGTGTAGCAATTGGATAAGAGAGGCAGATTACTTGGTATAATTTGCTAAAATCAATTTATTTATATACAACTGACTTTATGGTACGACTATATCTAAATAGTATAGTAAGTATATTTACTGAAAATATGTGACTATCGCATTACATCAAAGACGCTGTAGCGTACGATGTAGCGAACTTGCCTGCGAATCGAGGGGTTCCCGACTGGGGCAGATACGTCGACAGATAAATATTTGTACTCGGATCATGGGTGGTTATTGTGATATGTTATAATGTGTCGCCCATGCCACCCGTGACACAGGTAAAAACCCTACTGTCTAACCTATGAGTGTGTAAGCGTTTATTTATTTTTGGTGTCATATTGTACAGTTTTGATACTAGAAATTCCTGTGTTTTAAGTGCCATGGCTATACATTTATGAAACGTCCAGTAGCTCGAGCACGAATATTTGCGAGAAAGTATTCGTATGGTTAACGTAAGCAATTTGTCAAATTTGTATGGCATTTTAGTGCCATTTACGCACGATAGGGGCGCTTTTGAAAAAATGCCATACAAAATGCTTACGTTAACCATACGAATACTTTCTCGCAAATATTCGTGCTCGAGCTACTGAGTACAAACTTCATCTTATCTTTCGCATAAATGTGTTCTATCTACTTACACAGGGTACAACAGCTAAGCTGCAGAGTTGACTAAGAATTGGCATCGATGAGTAAAACAATATTAAGTACATATATAGTTTACATTGAGTTCGTATTATTGCAATTCGATGATTACACCATTTAATTCGATAGTGATGATATGTTTAAAATTAATGAGTGTAATTTACCTATCGACTAAATGTGCTCACATTAATTCACTAACTGATATCATAGAGAAATTGTTTCCTGAAATTGCGTATATTCGATGAAATGTTTGGAATACACATACCTAAACCAAAATAAATTGATCTTTTGTTGGAAGCGATATAAAGTCATCCCACACTGCCATTGCTGTAATATGATCATTTATTTACAATATTATTCTCCTTATTTCAGGTTGAAGACGACGCTTTCGACGGATTAACCAGCTTGAAGACTTTATTGCTGCGAGACAACAATATTCTTTTAATTCCTGCAACTGCTCTGTCTCGATTACCTAGTCTGACGTCAGTACACTTAGGGTTTAACAGGGTTACGGCGTTGTCTAGTGATATTCTTAGAGCAGTTTCAGATAGAATCAGTTCATTGGTTCTTTCTAGAAACGTCATTAGAGAACTTCCACCTGCAGCTTTTGATCATTTTAAAATATTACGCCATCTGGACTTGTCTGGGAATTTGTTAAACTCTATATCAGCTGAAGTTTTTAGTGGTTTGGAGTCTACTCTTGAATTTTTATCGTTAAATCAAAACAGAATACTAGGCTTCACTGGCCAACAATTAAAGTTCGTGAATATGTGGTTCTTAGATATTTCAGATAATCAATTATCAGAAATACCCATAAATGCTTTTCAAATGATCCCAAGTTTATCTCATCTTAATATTAGTCGCAACGAACACATAAGTATTCTACCTCAAAATATATTTAGTCAGAATCAAGCTTTACAAACGGTTGACTTAAGCCATATGGGACTCAAAGCCCTTCCAGTCAATCTATTCTCCAAGAATCCCAATTTACAAAGGATTTATTTATCTAATAATTTCTTGCAGGAAATATCTGAGAACAGTTTTAAGAACCTCCGCAATTTAACGCTTTTAGATTTATCATTTAACAATATCGTCACAATCAGGACGCCCGCCTTTGTCAACGTAATGTCCATTCAATATTTATCTTTGAAAGGCAATCAGTTAAATGCTTTTAAGGGTGAATATTTCAATACTGGAACAAGTTTAGAAGTTATTGATATTTCAGACAATCAGTTAAGCTATTTATTCCCTTCCTCTTTTAAAATACACCCACGTTTACGTGAAATTATTCTCACAAACAATAAATTTAATTTCTTCCCTTCGGAATTAATCAGTACCTTACAGTACCTGGAATTAGTGGATTTATCAGGTAATGCTTTAAAGAACGTGGATGAATTAGACTTTGCTCGACTTCCTAAATTGAGAACAATTCTGCTAGCGAGAAATGAAATTGAAGGCGTTAGTGAAATGGCTTTTCATAATTCTACCCAAATACAACATTTAGACCTTTCCTATAATAAGATAGATCGATTAGGTGACAGACTCTTCGAGGGTCTTATAAGACTAGAGTTATTAAACTTAGGAGGAAATTTACTTACTGAACTACCAGAAAACATTTTTGACAGAAGTAGACTGCATATGTTAGAGTCTATAGTGTTAAGCAATAATTTATTCGAACAAGCGCCATTGAGATCTTTACAAAAACAATATTTTTTCGTTTCTTCTGTAGATTTATCTCATAACGATATAATAGATATCCCAGCGGAAGACAGTGTTATGGTAAATATAAAGAAATTAGATCTGTCTTTTAATCCTCTATCTGAGAAAACATTAACTAATATAATGACTGAGCCTAAAACAGTACGAGATTTGAATCTTGCCGGTACAGGTATGAAATCAGTAGGGCAGTTAGAAACACCTTTCTTATATAAACTTAACGTGTCCTATAATAACATTACCAAGTTATCTGAGAAAACTTTCACAAGAACTACGCTATTAGAGTCTCTCGATTTATCTAACAACCAAATAACTGATGTTTCAAATTCACTTTCTATTTCGTGGCCAAAGCTACGAAATCTCCAAAAACTAAATATTTCTTCCAATCCGATACTTATGGTTGTAGATGGTAATTTTGAAGGTATTTCCTCACTCAGAGTATTAGATATGAGAAATTTAGAAAAATGTACAAAAATAGAGAAAAACGCCTTTAGAACATTAGCAAATCTCGTAGAGCTCCGAGCATTTGGTTATCCACGATTAGGTTATTTTGATGTACAAGGGACATTGCAATATCTTTTGGCCCTGGAAAAATTGGACGTTGAGGTGAAAGATACAAACATTGGTGCTGATCAATTGCATTCAACATTGCATCCACGCTTAGAAGAACTGGGAATTAGAGGTTCTCGATTGAAAACAGTGTCTTCTGGAGTACTGGCTGGGCTTAAAGCACCAGCCATAACTGTTAGGTTTCGCAATACATCAGTTACTAATTTGCCACCAGCCTTACTGTTTCCTTTACCAAGATCATCTCGAATAACTATTGATGTAGCTGGCAGTCAATTAAGTACACTGCAACCGCAACTTTTAGTTGCACTTGACGACCGTCGAGCTGATTTATCTATGTTTGGATTAGACACTAATCCTATTCGTTGTGACTGTAATGCACGAGCTTTACGTAGGTGGTTACCAAACGTAGGCATAGACGATGTACGGTGCGATTCTCCGGATTACTTATCTGGATTTTTATTGGTAGAAATTGGTGACGATGAATTGTCTTGTGATACTAGACGAAGAACAACAGCCACGTTTACTTCGTCAAGTAGTGTATCAACTACCGTTCCTCCGCGTCTTATTCACCGTACTTCAGCCGAACCAGATATTATTTGGTCAGTGGCGCCATCTCATGAGCGACCCAAAGCATCTGGAGAACCAAAAGGTGCGCCAGTGATTGGTGTAGCATCGACTACTAACGATGATAATTTGATCATAGGAATAGTTGGCGGTGTCGTTGCATTTATTGCTATTCTTATTATTGCTATATGTATTGTTCGATTAAGAATGACTACGACTTCGTATAGAGGGCCTCCTTTAGCGAATAGTCCAGGAGCAGGTGGTGCCCCTCTTTGGGGAGCTGCGTGGCCTGGGTATGCGGCCACCTTGCCCCCTGCTTCACTATCTACAGCTACCTTGCCACATAAAATGCAATCAGGTCCGGGATCGGTGCGATATTTGGCACCCCCACCACCTGCCCCATATTTCATTAGCTTACCACCTCATGACGAGAAGATCTACCGATAGAATACTGTAGTATAATTTAAATAGTAAATTAACATAACTAAGGCCATGAATGTTGTAAATATAAGTATTCATGAATTATTTAACATAGTTAAAGTTAATTCCTCCTAATTTGGTATGGTGAAAATGACTGTGTGTTTGCGCTTTATTAACTCTTCCTGCGGCAAAATGTTTGTAATGAATGATGAACTGAATTTTATTTGGTTATCAATTGTAATATTCCTTAGGCACGTAGCTGTATTTGGTTAGATTGAATACATCTAGCCATTAGTGTTGTGAGGGAAGCACGTGTGCGAGAATATTATTTATTTTAAGTATTATAATACGTGACTCGAATTTTGAGTCCGTGTTAATTTCAGTGTAATAATATAATAACTCTTGATGTGTAAAATATTTATTTTTATGTTTAATAAAATATACATTTAATGATTAAGCTCACAATGATGTTACAGGTAATATTTCTTAACAGTTGAGAAATAAATAAGTTTTAAACGAATACAATGTTTTATTTAATAAATCTTAACTGTAAATTTGAAATAGTTATTAAATATACACAAAGGCGATATTAGAGCACACCTTAGAATAATTTTATTTGGCCATTAATTTTATTTTAATCCAATCATAATAATTATGAAATAAACATAATTTTTTTGTTAGGATGGTATCGTGCCTTTTTATAGCCCACGCCACCTATTATTGATACCTACAGTTTGCTTCAAGAGTCAGTAACATTTATAAATTTAGCGCCCTAAAGCTCCTGCCAAACACCTTGTCACTATCATAATCATCCGTAAATTCAAAAGTTATGAAACCATAATTCTTACGAAGTTATTCCCTTCAAATTCATAATTAACTGCCTGAGCGTTTAATTTTGGATTAAAACAGCGCCGGGGGTATTACAAAATTAATCTCATACCCTCGAACTCAAATTTTTCGAGCTTTATACGCCTGTGTCGTTTATTAAAAGAAAAACGTCCGGAAACAACCGCTTTTTGTTAAATTTGTAAGCGCTTGTTATGATTTTTTGTGTTTGATTATGGTGTTTATTAACTGAGTAATAAAGGAAGATTTATTTCAAAATGTCGAACATCACTACTTATTCTTAAAGTAAGTCCCCCGCTACGTCAACTTCGTTCGTGTAACCACAGAAGAAATAATATTACTTAAAAGTGTAACGCAAGATGTCAGAAACTACTAATTTATGGATTTTCTTACAGTTTTCACAAATAGATGGAGTGGTTTATGGGAAACTTTTAAGTGAAAAATTAATGCAGGTTAAAGAATTAAAATAAATTAATAATAAATTAATGTAACTAGGCCCATGCGGAGCTGTACCTAAGAAACTGGCAATACTAACTGTAGAATTTTTTTTAGAGATTTTTTCATGCCCCTTTTTAGATTTTGATTAGATTGATATTTTTAGAGATAATTTTTTTAGAGACCTGAATCTATTTCATGCCCCTTTTATCAAGATGTGGCCTCCATTCGAGGAACTACCCAATTGTTATCAATCAAACTATGTGGCTAGGCCTTTGCTACTTCAGGCGGCTAATTCTGAGAGCTATGTAACCCTTGTTCGACTACGAATATCAATATTGCGAGTGTGACCACTGATCAACGCATGGAATGCCGAACATAGCTCCCTTCATTGCATGTGACATTCTCCAATGAGGTGATTTGATGATGAAGGGATTCACAAGGCTCATGTCATCCGAGTGTTAGTTATTAACTACTTCCTACCTCCTATTAATATTATTAATGTGAAAGTTTTTTTTTGCCGCAGTAAGATTACTGGTACAATAATATAATTATGTATGGTTCATGTTGCTATGTTAGGTGTACATTCTGTAAGACGAAGTACAATACATCGTGTCGTTTATGCAAAATTGTATGCAAACGTTTCAAAACACCCCTTTCGCAACGCCCCAACGAAGCTTTCTTCGATTTTATACGAACATCAAGACGTATCACGTATCGGTCAAATGTTTACGATATTGGCACTCGGACGTGATCACATATCGTAAGATCGTATTTTATCTTAAATTCTTTTACATTTTCTCCACGTTTGCACAGTCAAACTGACTGGCAGGACTATGGCACTTTTTACGACGAAGTATGTCGTGACAATTTCACAAAATGATGGGCCGTATGTAATGTTTGTTTGAAAATACCATTCCATCAAAACTTGAAATAATATTGTCAACAGCGATTGCAACTTTGTGGACTATTCGAGGAGAAGCTCTAAACGCCATAAAAATTATGAGATTGGTAAATCATTAACTTTGATACACATCACACTAAACACAGATATTGATAAAAATGTTTTTCATAAACAATGTTCCATGTTTCCAATGTTTCATGGAAACGTTCTCAAAATATACACGTGACAGCCTTAGTCCTTATTGCATGTCCTTTGAATTGAAGGCATGGTAGAAGTCATATTGTCTCACTTACCCGGGTAGCGGGGAGCAGTCAAGCCGTATACACGTTATACAAGTAATCTTTATACCCTTATACATACTCGTACATAATTGCCACTGCCAGTGTAATTTTAAATAACAAAAGCCTTCTTATTTTTCTAATTGATAATATCACGCTATCTTTCTCCCTCTAAGTATCATACTCGTTATAGATCGTTACATCCAGAAGTGTAATAACTGTGTTAAGTTCATAATAACTTTAAGAAATAAACGGAACAGGAAATGAGCTACGTTCAAAAGTATCCTCTCAAGAACCGGTTCATTATGAACTGGGACCAAAGGCTTAACTTCTCTGAAGCATATAAACGCTAAAGAAATTTCGTCGCTAATATTTCTGGAAAGGTTCATACCCGCAACGATGCAGGTTTATAAACGCTTGATACTTTTAATTAAAGTTCACCATTAAAAAGGGTTCATGATCGGTGAAGTGACAGATAACTAAAATTGAATAAGTCCTCGTTAAGTCATCTTTATTTGACAAGGCGAGAACCTCGCCTCTATTCGTCGAATGGTAAATTCGACTAGAATATTAAGTAGAAAACAATTTCCCCCTCACACCGAGCTCAATAAGGGCACCAACCTCTTGTCATCATTGATCATGACTGTGTATTTTATAAAATGGGTGTCAATCAAGTAGCTAAATGTAAAAATAGTAAATGTAAAAATGTAAAAATAAATTTAAAAAAAAACCCGCCTGCTATCAAAAAAGCTATCATGATACACCTTTTGGAAAACCTTATGATAAGTTCTTTAATTTGATACCTATATTGTATTATACGATTTTTTTTGATACTTCAAACAATGGCATCTCACAGCCACCATATTTGTTTTTTTAACGTCAACTGTAAGAACCCTTGGATTATTAAAACGAATCTAACGATATCTTAATTATATAAATTAATCCAGCAGTTTGGAACATATGAGGTAATAAAGAATGTTACATACATACACACAAGATACGTGCGAAAAACATAACCCTTCTTGGCAGTTGGGAAAAAATGTTTGGCGCTCTGGCGGAAAATAATACTGGATAATATTACGATAATATTTGTGAAATCGGCTCAATGATATTAATTACATATTATTTTCAGTGAGTAAGGGTTAACATTAATTTTGATACAATCTACACTTTGGAGCTAGTTAATTAGGTATACTAATATGCTGTAATAAAGCTCAACATGTTTTAGTAATAAGTAATAACCATATGAAAATCTGTGAAGCTGGATAAAATATACTTATCCTAAATTTTTAAATAAAAGTTTCCTAAAATAAAACCTTGAATCGGAAGAAGTTACGTCTCTATTAATATTCTAATTTGAATGTCGATTTAAAATTCAAATAAAAAACCAACACCAAGCGCTTGCGGTCATGATCATTTCGCTTCGTTGAATCAATTTATTCTTTGCATTCAAAACTGGGATTACAAAGGATTGCGACCGCGATATTTTATTAACGTATTTTTATAAAACGTTTGATTTCATTGAAACTTATAATCGGATTAACGCAACGCAACACGGCATTTCAATTTGATGCTCTCTAGCAGGTTAGTCAATGTCCAATCCAATCCAAGTTATAACTTATGATAGCCAAAAGTATTTGCAAACAATAAATCACATTTAATGCACAGGCTAAAGATATTCTACAGGGGTCAGAGTCAAACGAAAGCCACATTAAACAAAAAAATATTGTTTTGTACCAGCCAGTATTTCTAAATTAATTATGCAGATACATTTTAGTTTAATTAAATTTGAACGTGCAATGATATTATCATTGTTTCATTGTGTGAATACGTTCGTGTCGCACACATAAGGGTAAAGGTCATATGAAACACAGTTTATGGGATAGTATGCTCTGTACTGGGCGTTCATGTTTAAATTAATCCCGTAGTGAAATTGTTGCCAGTTATAAGCGACGTCCGTAAGGTGTATGGCCTGATAGAACCAAGTATTAAATGCCAAATTAGTATTGTATATTATACTGACAAATATAAAACAATTAAATTATAGAATGGCTTTTGATTAAAATTCATAACATTCAGGTGTCTTCTGTAAAATTTACGAACTGTGAGCTGCAGTCACCTGTGGTCCGTTTACTGGTGTGAAAGTTATAATATTAGTATCTACTCTCTACCAGACATCCCCTTATGGTAACTGCACTTACATTGACTCCACAAACTTCATTGAGGTTACAAAACATTTTCTTAATGTTGTTACATAAATCTGTCGTCTAGGGCGCTAGTGAGCTCGAATTTTAACCGTATCACGTTATCTATTAAAAGAGCTCCTGTTTCTCTAAACTCCTGTATATTAGAGAAACTATTGAACTATTTAAATCAAAGACTTCAGATTTGTTTTAGTTTTTAATCATATTATTGAATAGTAAAGTTTTATAGGGTTAAAATTAAATATTCATAATACATACTTCCCCTCGAAATATCCGGATAGTTTTATGCCAAAACGCGTAAATAGAGTAATGGGAAAAGCTGACGTAATCTCATTCCTATTTTTTGTTTCGTGAATGTGATCTTTAATTCTGACACGATCCCAACCTCGTTTGAAATACAACAAAATAAAATACAAGTATAGGAAGGCAACACGCCATTGTCAGCGTAAATACATGTTCAACCGGATGTTGAGCGTAAAATTGTTTGTTGGTCCGCTATTTACATATTACAAGGGTCGTTTTGTCAATGATATTCGTTCGTACAGCCTAGTCCCCTAGTCCAACGACCCGAGGCATGTTTAATGTGAACACCGAGACGGTTTTATGGGATTTACTCGTACATCTTGGACTTGCTTTGTTAGTTGTGGTCTAAACTTCGTAGCTCAGGGATTTCATTGGGAACAATAAAATTATTGAGATTCATAAAAGATAACGCATCATCAAATTCAAATTCGAAATCAATTTATTGTACCTAGGTGCTGTCAGAACGTACACTTATGTTGGTAATTTGTAATTTTTAACCGAATTCAAAGAAGGAGGAGGTTATCAATTCGACTGTTTTTTTATGTTTGTTACCTCAGTATTGTCGACGAGGCGAACCGATTTTGATGATTCTTTTTTTAATCGAAAGCTGGTGCCTGTCGTGTGGTCCCACATAAATTTGAACGAGATCTGATAAGTAGTTTTTGAGTAACTTTGAAGTCGGTTATTTTTTGTTAGTAAAATTTAGATTCTTAATCTACTCCTACTGTGGAAAACGCCCTAACATGGAATTGAAAATCCGGTTTTGGAGAAACTTCGTACCGGAGGGAGATGAGCGGATCGGCGCTTCCTCTCATAGATTCATCACTGTGGGATTTGTCTGCCTTGTGTCGTAACTCTCACCAGCTTATAGCGAAGCCTCTAATCGAAGATGACCATTTCCGAGATTAGAAATAATAAATTTATGGAATATTAATTTGGGGAAACTCAGTTTCCCTATGTGTTATAATAACTTTAAAACACATTCCTAATAAGGATGTGTTTTAAATTGATTATTAGGAATATGTTTTAAAGTTATTAAAACACATTCCTAATATAAGAAGGTATCATCCGAATTCAGCGAATGACAATAGGATAATTTCTATTCTATCGTCATTTACAACAACAATTACGTGGAACAACTTTCATGAGCTGATGTGAGGCTATCTCGCTGGGATTAAAGTTGGCTTAAAATCTATTATGGCATGTACCTTAAGCGCCGATCAGCTACTGAGACGATTCTTTTCAAATTAAACAAGTTGGAATTGGCTCGCCGTGGAACAGCAAAACTTGGTGTTACAAAAGAACAGCGGGATCTTGTTTAACAAGAACTCTTAAAGGAGAATTGGCGGAAAAGTTAAAATTAAAACTCATTCTTCGCGTTAATAAGAGCGCAGCGCCCGCCGCCGCGCCGCTTCGACTTTCGCTTCAGTTTTCAATAGGAAAAGAGCGTGGCACAGCAAGAGATTCGCGTAACAAAATTTATTTATTGTGTTAGATTGTTTTTAACTATGATTTACATTTTATTGTAATGGCTGGTCTCATGGAAGTTTCTAGAAAGACGAACAAAGGTGAAATTGAAGATGAAAGGTGTCGTGCTTAAAAATACCTACACACACACCTACAACCTATGAGTTAACACTGTATGGTTAATACTTCAAAGTATCTAACTCCCGACAGCATAGCTTAATAACTACTTATTTTAAATTGTCATATACTCGTACTTAATAAACATTAGTTATTCTACATTTTATTTTACAATTCTGTTGACTTTGAGGAATGGTGTATTTACTAAGCAGGTACAAAGTCCAATTACAATGCAATTGAAATGGATCCATATTGAATTTCTACTTAGGTATATACCTAACGCTGTAGCTAAACAACTGTAATTGTCTTTGTCATAAATTGAGATTAGGTTCGTACACCACAACTCATATCAGTATCCACACACAATATTCTCGATTTAGTTTCAAATAGCAATTACAGCTAAAACGGAATTTCAGTACGACGCAGGTCATTACCATACCTAAGTGATCGGGAAATGACATGCTATTTCGAAGCGATAACTTTGTGAGAGTTGTGACGTTTCCAGTTAAAGATGTTCGGTTGTGAATATAAATTGGGGGTCGTCGTAAGACTCGTGAAAATTACTTAGAGAACTTGTTGTAAAGTTACGCGCAGATGCGTCGGCCCGAGTGTAAAACGTCAGGTGATGATATAAAGGACGATTTATGTACAAACTTTTCCTTTTCATGAAGGCCACTTTAAAGTAGTATATAAGTACATATAAATAAAATTGAGATGTCTGTTTGTGATTTTAAAATAACTGTGTTTTCTTAAGAGTTTATGGTGCTAAAACAGAAACCTTTTAGTTTTATCTGTCATTCTGTTTGTCCGCGCTTATCTTTGGAACGGCTAAACCAATTTTAATGGAACTTCTATTGGAAGATAAACTCTTCTGGTTACAGGGCAATATGTAAGCAACTTTTTATCCCGAGATTGCTACGGGATCGAGATTAATGCGTGAAAAATCCTACGAAAAAATCCTACTAATGAACTCGTGGGCATAGCTAGTTTTATAAATGTTGTAGCCGTTGCAGGTGAGATTGTAGCCAATCATTAATGAATTAACCAATAAATCTTTGGAAATCTGCAATGTAATTGTCAAAGTATGTATTGTAAATTATTGAAAACAGAACCTTGGGACTCGAACCCACTTAATGTATGCTTTATGCTGTAGGGTATAAAACTTTACTAGATAAACTCTAGGAATGTTTAGCTAGTAAAGTTTTATTCCCTTGCAAAATCCAAAGTATCCAACAACGCGTGTTCCATCTCATTCCAATAATGGAGGAGGAGTCCAGACTCCTCAGGTAAGTAAAATAAGTCGGAAATATCCGAAGTTTAAGTGCTTATAAAGATTTATTTCTAACTAGCGCTATGTTCGCAGATTTGACCGGATTTCCCGGGATAATATTATTATCTACATCTACATCTTATTTCAGATCATGGTTTTTGCTACCTTACAAGAGGTTGGGGCCTGGTGTCTTATAACACAGGTATTTATATACCTAGCTCAAGCACCAGCTCCCACAAACACCAGTATTGTAAAAATCGTCCCTATTTGTATGAACCTATTGTATTTTTGCTGTTTGTGGTGAGAAATAAATAAAGTTTTATAAAGTCTACCTGGGTGCAAAATTTCATGAAAATCTGTTCAGTAGCTTTTGCGTCAAAGGCTAATAAACATCCATAGAATCTTTCAGATTTCTAATATTAGCAGCATTAGTAAGAAGTAAGATAGTAGGGTAAGAATACTTTCCTTCATAACGCGTTCATTTATTGAGTCCCGAGTTATGCGAGACTATACTAATATTATAAAGACGAAAGATTTGATTGTTTGTTTGCATTGAATAGGCTCCGAAACTAATGAACCGATTTAAAAAATTCTTTCACTGTTGGAAAGCTACTCTATCCCCGGATGACATAGGCTATATTATATTTTCAAAAAATTAGGGATCCTTCATAAAATTCCAATAATATAACCCAAGGTGTAAAAAAATAAGAAAACCGAAGCAAAGCGAGGCCGGTTACTTGTTTTTGTAATAAACACGGCTTTGTATACCTACCCAATCGCCCGTCCCAGTTTTTATCACTTCAGGAATAGCCAACTGCAGTTTTGTTACGTGAGTACTGGAGCCCTGGACGAGAAGTAATCGACTGTAGTACTATTTCACGTCGGTCAGATGAATTGCCCGGAGTTGAGATGGAAGAAGATTTGTTAGTTCGAGCCGGCGAGCGTGAATACGTTACGAGTCTACCTTTGCAGTGCGTATAGTAATGGGAGTAGAAAATCTTCGTGCTTATGTTTTACGTGTTTTAGGTTTAGTTAGTCCATTATTTTTAACGAGTCTTATTTGATAAACAATCTTGGCTCTACTTTTGGTTAAAATGTTAGTTTAAAAAATAATCATCAGCAAATAGTTTTTTTTTGCGTTAAATAAAAAATCCTAATATTCTTTTCGTTTTATGCCTTCTTTATTTTTAAATTAAAAAATTCCGGCAAAAATACCATGTAAGTTTTTTGACTAAATAAGATATTTCTAAAAAATGGATATAATCGTGCTTGTGGACAAAGAATTTATAAAATAAACTCACATGCTGAGGCCAGAATATTGCGAAGATATATTTTTTATAGTCTGCCTATAGCGTCGTAGTTTCGAAACGAATGAAACAATTCTTATTTACTTTATTTTGTTTAAAGTTTAAAAGTCCATTCTATGTGTTACACTTCCAGAAGATCCTGAGCAATTTAAATTGCTTAAATTAAAATACTATTGATATTGTAGTCTCAGAATGAACGAAAAAATGTAAAATTCAGATTTTATAAATAAGTTAAACTAATTAAAATATAGAAGTAGAAAACCAGGTACCCTATAGGTAATTTACTCAGAAAGCATCAATAAATTAGTAAAAGATAGATTATAATTATTGGCGTCCACAAGGATACAAGTTCTCTGTTAATATTGGATTTACCGATACAGTGCTAAAGCTGTTACGCTACATCTGTTCAATTAATTTCGCTGTACCATACCGTAATACGCTTTCAAACAGATATAGGTAAGACCATTAAAAGACTAACATTTCCTGTGCTGAGGGTTAATCTCGATAGTAGCAAATGAAAAATTATACAAAGAAAAATGGAAAAAAATATATATGCCGATAGTAAAATAATAACCAAATACAAAAATTTATCTCTGTGGCTGATTAAAATTTTCTATCACACTTTTGTTGTTGTCAGATGTGCTTGACATTTGACATACAACGTTAAAATGCCTTCGTGTATTATACCATTGGTGTAGTGAAACAAAAGATAAATTTGTGTGCGTTGTACCTCTTTTCGGAACAGATTTTGTGATTGATTAATTTGTAAGGGCATAACGTATTTTTTAAATATCATTGCCTATTTTTCAGATTTTTTTCACTTGTCCAACTCCAACCGTTGTCCGTCCAGCCAGCGTGGGGGGGGGGGGGGGGGAACTACTTCTCAAACGGAACCCTAATCCTAAAAATGGTCTTAGAAGTCCCATAATATTTTTGGAACACCTTTTCAACGATACCCCAGACTATAGGTATGCGACGAACAAAAAATTCATCCTCACGTTACCTGTAAGGGAGGAGATATCCTAAAGATTTTTTTCAATACTCTACGATTCTGTACTTTTAATTAATATGTATCATATCTATGCCATGACGGACGGACATGACGAAACTATATACCAACTAGAATTTTACTTCGGAACCTTAAAAACCCGGATTTAATTAGCTTCATAATTAAGTTTCTATGCAATGTTTGCTTAACGAATTAAAGACAACTAGACAGACACAACTTGAAACCTAAAAAAATTATAGAAGAACAATCCTTCCAACCAGTTTCCTTATGTTTTCAATGCACGATTTCTCTTTGTTTATTAACTCGACGCTTGTTTTGTTTTCAAAACACTATAACATTAAACCAACGTCGCCATTCAACAAACGTAGACGGAATGTCCCTCGCTACATTAAAGGAGACGTTGGGAGATAATAAAAATCTCTTGTATTTTTCGCAAGTCAAGAACTTGGTATAGAATTGCCTGCAGAGGCATATCGCGATTTCAAATTGTAGGCATTATGTCTGGGAATCGCTATCTCTGTTATTACATTCCGGCTTAAGACCGCGGCAGATAAACCACAGTGTAGTGATTTAGAGCGGTTCGGTTTGACGTCAGATGAAAAATTATTTCAGTCTTTACCGTCTAGACTGCATGATAATAATAATATTTCAAAATATTTGCTTCTAGTGCTAATTATGTGTTTTCAATCAATCAATCAATTTATTGGGGACTATTAGTTGTTATATACAGTATGTAGGTATGTCCAGTATGTCCTGTCTCGCTGAGGCATACAATAATAAACTAAATAATATAAACATTAAATTAAATTAATATAAATTAAATTCTTATCCCTAAAAATCTTTTAAATTTGTTACTTCAGTACCTCCTGTATCCGCAAGGAATTGACTTTACCCAAAACGGTGCAACTGTTTTATTACTTAAACTTAGGTAAACCTAATTTTTACTTTTTCTTCTAACTTTAGGTACCCGTAAAACATCTATCTGAGCTGTGAGCGTCTGACATTAAGCATAAAAGGTGCTGCCACATCAGTAAATGTTATAGAATCAAGACTGGTTAGTATTGTTTTAAATATTTTATAACTGCAGTGTAGAAGCTCCACTTGAATTATAGAGCTGTTTGGTTGTTGTGTCCAAGTGCATTGCCGTTTACCCTCAAAGCTTTTACCACCAGCATGCCACACAACATTGACCCAGAAGACTCCGTCGACCGACTGTTTATTAAAGCATCAGATTAGGCTGTGAATACTGAAAGTATCCCACTTTGACATCTTATTGCAGTACTTGAGAATCAGGAAAATGTCTCAGTGATACAGTCATGTTGAAAATAGTAAACACGCAAAAGGTTTAACCATAGGTACTTCCCTATTTATAATGTAACTAGTAAGCAGCTAATTATTTCTGTCACTTATACCTTGTAATGTTATTTTCGAAAAATATGCATTGTTATTATTGTATAATGAATTTAAGAGGAAAGATATCTCGAGGTCATAAGTTTCATAAGTAAACGAGTAATAGTAGAGTAATAGTGGCATAGTTATGGTTTATCTTCACAAAATGAGTCTACTTAACTACAT
Source organism: Thymelicus sylvestris (assembly GCA_911387775.1). Lineage (NCBI taxonomy): Eukaryota > Metazoa > Arthropoda > Insecta > Lepidoptera > Hesperiidae > Thymelicus > Thymelicus sylvestris. Next base: position 12,672,814 of record OU426896.1, on the reverse strand, counting down.
TACATTATTATTATGACATCAGCTCGTTTAAATATCATTATACTTGTACATATGGTAATAGCGCTTATCCCGCTCCTCTTCTAAACTAGTTACACAAAAACATTCTGAACTTTAAAGTTTCCATACTGGCATTTGCCCGGGAGACACTGAATGCACATATTTTATGGCAAAAGTTGCCACAATGTTAAACGCATCTGAAACTTGGGTCTATTGCTCTGTGTATAGAAGATACAATGGTCTTTTGTGTGGAGTTGCATCTCTCTGGGAATATTAAATTTTCAAACTTGTTTTTAGCGAATATCTTTGTTTTTCTGTATCTGTAATCTTAGATGAGTTATATGTTTTAATTTTGGGAGCGCTTTCAGATTATATTTTGCTTCGACCTAATCCACACTGGAGCAGCGTGGGGAGTGCAAGACCTTAATTAGCTCCCAGGAGATCGCTCATGGGTCCGGTCATTATATAGTAATCATATTAGTGAACTCAGTAACTCAGAACAAAGTTCGGTCATTTTCGTCCGTGGCTGTATGAGAATCATTCATAGTCAGGTTATAAAGTCGACTTTTCTTTCATTTTCATAAAGTTTTGCGGCATTAAAGTGTCGGCACTTAAGGTACAGCTTCCAGCGATTTGGCTCCGGTCCAAATGTTATATTACAGTCGCAGAATTCAGTAAATGTAGGCCTTCCATGAATTTGGTATTAACTTGGATCGTAGATTTGATGTCATGTAAATAAATGCTGGGGTTTTACTTTTTGCTTGTAACCTAATTCAAACGTAGGTAGAATATAAAAATACGAATAGCCAATACGTATAAAAACATATTTGTTAACCAATGTGAAATCACAGACACAAAGATATAAGTACACATAATTACAACCGTATCTGTTACAAAACTTGAGGGAAATGGATCGAGGAAAACTTTACATTCTACTTGTAACTGTGGCTTCAACCCATTAGTGGTCCATAACTGAGCACCAGTCTCTCTTCTTTAGAAGGCCTAAAGCATGCTCCACCACGCTGCTCCCATGCGGATTGGTGGAGGGGTTAGTAGCCAACCCAATGTCGACGTTCGATGTTCATCGACGTCATCAACGACTGTTACCTTATGACAACTATCGGGTACGACACAATGAACTCATAATAATCTTAATCTTAATATATATAAATTACGTGTCACGTTGCTTGTCCGCGATGGACTCCTAAAGCTAAACTACTGAACCGATTTTAATTAAATTTGCGCACCGTCTGCTGTTTGATCCAACTTGAGAGATAGGGTAGCTTGCATCTCAAAATAAATAAAAAACTTTTGGCAGAACGAAGTCTGTCCGGGCAGCTAGTATACTAGTATATTCGTTCACCGGTACGACAGATTTACAATACGTGCCCTCCGAAGCAGGGAAACGCTTAAGAAACTAATTTAAATTATGCCAATAGTGAAGATGGTATTAATCGTTGTTGATTTAAGTAAGGAAAATAAAGTTCATACACCTGTAACAATAGGTATGTACAAGAATAGACAGCGGACAAAGCTTATTCTTTAATAAAGATCTCACAGACAATCACATATAAGATGTGTATTTAGAGTGACACGTACGCACAATTAAGACCCCACAAACATTTAAGACCCGAGAATAATAAATGTAATGTCACACAAAGTTTGCCTTTCGTAAGGATCAAGCCGTGACTTGTAATATCCGTAGCACTTTCCTCCGCGAACTACGCTTATTGGAATACTTCTTGGTATCGTGGTGTATATTATAAAATACGATTCCGATGTAATGTTTAGCGATGATTTCAGTTGTCCTTTTTCACAGACTATTTCTTTGAAGTCGTTTGTTTATTTTCGTCATATTTCAGCCAATTAAACTGCCATAAAACCTTAGTGAATTTTGATTTAAACCTTACTCAGAAACCATTATTGGTGCAAACTTTATGAAATCAGTTCAGTAGTTTCTGAGATCTTGCGTTACCGAAACGTTTACGCGGCTGCGAACTTACTTTTATTATAAGTAGTGATGTACAGTAAAGACGTCGATCATTTACAGTTTTAAATGTAATACCTGTAGAAGTTTTATTTTCAACTATATTGAAATCCAGATTACACTATAAACATTGTTTAGTATATACCAAAGCTATTTCATTTCTAGCAAAGTTTGTTTAAAGCTTCGGTAGGCAAAATACCAGCGGAAGCCGCTGTAGCCTTAACCTTTCCAATAAAGGAACACAATATGCGCATACATAAGAGTAACCTGTGCCACGTGGCTACACTATTTGCATCATATATTGTGTTCTACAAAGTCAATCTTTTCTAGGGAGGCAAATTGCATAGAGCATTTTACCGAGTTTCATAAACGGATCAGGGGCTTGTTTTATCGGAATTTAAAATTTTCTTTCTGATACTTAAATTAAATAGATTTATTTATAAATGTTCGATATTATCGGTTTTTGGTGACGAAACATTATTTATAGAAACATCCTCAGTAGTAAGGGATTTGCTTCTAGAACGGGCTGCCTTGTGTTACAGTAGGTTTGGTAGTTAATATATCAGATTTTTCTTATAATGAGCTTGTAACTGATGCTCCTGCTTATATTATTTTAATGTTGCAATTTTTTTAATGGATAATAATCACATTATTACAAAGCTGTTATGCATTACTCTCGGCCAATGTTTGGGGTTTAATGAAGTTCTTATTTAAATTTAAAAGTTAATCAACGACAGAATTTAGCATAATTTCAAAGACTGAGAAGCAGTACTTACTTTTTTTTAAATACATACTTTAGTTTTGTACTAAGTGTATCCAATTGACACTCGGGTTGTCTTCTTAAATGAAGAGAAAAAGGTTACAGTGTATAGGAGAGGAAACAGGGAAGAGGGATGATGAGTAAATGGGGAAATATTAAAATTATAACAAAATAAGATAATAGATTGTAGGTTATTTCTGTGATATATTCCATCACATTAATATGCTTCACTAAGATAATGACATGACTAAAAAAAATAAGTTGAAGGATTCGAACCCCAACTATTAAGTCCTAAAATTGGAAAGTGTTGAAAAACAGAGTGTATCACAACTTTATAACTATCTAACTAACTTATTATATCTGCTCATGCCTGGGCTTCTGCAGAAGTTTAGCTACACTCAATTTGCGGCAAGGATAAGGCACTGATCGATTAAAAGTTGAGACCGCTATAAAAAATTCAGTTCAGATTTTGCTCTTTTTTAATTTTTAAGTTGCAAGAAAGTTAAAATCTCCGATTATAGATTAAAACCTTCTGCATAATTTGCTAATAGAAATTTCAGGGAAGGCTCATTCAGAAATTTTCTCCAGTACTTTCTACTAAAACCATCTTAAAAGTATAATTTTAACTAATTAATTATTTACCGACGCAAAAAGAGAGGTTATAAGTTTGTCGTGTTTGTGTGTGTGAGTCCGTGTGTTTGTCTATGTCATCGTTACTTCCAAATTTACCATCAGGCAGCTCATCTGCTTGTTTATCTATTAAAGCTGAACGCACATTTGTCCTCACCGTCCACACCTCATCCGCACCGACGCATATGTCATCCGCATCGGGCTCTCATATTATGATGTCATACAAATGTGATGCGTCCGGCGCGGACGGTGCGAATAAATGTGCAGCGAGCATAACACAGTTTTTTAAATTATAATTCAAATAATTCTTACAGTACCTAATCCAATCCAATAAACCTAATCACAAATCAGTGGAGTTATTTGTAACAATAGTTTTACAAAATATCTAGAGGCGACTTAGTTTTAAGTTACCATCTCTAGTTAAAACAATTAACGATGATATTTACTTACAGCCAATTAGATCATTGGAAATGTTTAGTATTATTTATTTTGTAAATAGTTTATACTATTGTACTTTTACTGGTAATGGTAAAAAACGACACCTTTTTTTGTGCTCAATATTCTATCTACTCGTATCAACCATAATCATCAAGTAGGTTGCCTAATAATGTACCTAAATGTTACTAAAACAATAATCGACTTCAAAGAAACATACGCATTATTAGGGATAGCTCAAAAACTGCTCGTCAGACCTCGCTCTTTAATTGGACCACATGACAAGCATCAGCTTTCGAATATAAAAATTTCTTTTTGTGAATTTATAATTATACTAATAGATACAAGGCGTGTGCTACTACGCAAAAAAATAATATGGAAAAAGTCGAAAATCGATAATGTGCATAATGCGTTGTTTTAGTGGTCTCAAAATGTCTTCGCATTATTGCCTTTCAAATGAAACCATTATGGGGCATATCGGTTGGATGGTTTCAAAGTCTTTAAAGGACATCTGTACCAACATTTTTTGTTTTTTATTAAAGAATTTTGTTTATGGAAAACTAGCCACCTGATAATAAGTAGACGTCACTGACCATGGAGGTCTGTGGTACCAAAAACATTGCCGAAGCGTTAGTGCTTGTTCACACTGAACTCGCGGGCGCGAAATATCAAACATATGACCAACTATGAAAGTGTTCACATCAAAACGCGCGCGCGGTGTATGTAGCGTTTACCGCGACCGCGACCGCGCCCGCGCCCGCGCCCGCGCCCGCGCCCGCGCCCGCGCCCGCGCCCGCGCCCGCGCCCGCGCCCGCGCCCGCGCCCGCGAACAAGCACTTATAGTTCAAACTTTTTTTAATGTATTGGCGTTTATAATTAGGAATAAAAAAAAGACTACAGACTTATTGCAAATCACACGTACAAAAATTTTAGTAACATATTTTATCGTACTCTTACGTAGGTTTTGTAGTATTATCATTTTCCATTCTACAAATTGCACAATCACTGAATATTTATTGACTTAAAAACTGTAAACTTCAATTTTATTAATGTTATTTGCGGTTGTCGGTATTAAAGTTGCCGTACAGGCTCATTAACGTAAACATTTTGGTTATACTTTATTTATCCGCCACAATAACAGAAAATACAGTTTTTACTACAAATATCATAATATATTATATTACAAAGAACAAGCAGTTAAATTCAGGATCAATTTAAATAAAAAGAACTCTGTTAATAAGAGCCAGTTAAGACCCTTTGAACCTTTACAGGTCTTTTAGACATCTATGTAGGTAAAAATGTATTGTAGTATGCTAAGTTTCACTGCATTTCTTACGGAGAAAAAAAATTTTATCCAGAAAACATGTTATTAAGTTAGTATTAGTCTACTTTGCAACAATCCGCGTTTAACATGTATGATGGTATATACTTTAAAACATGCGTGGCACCTCCCTCCCTCCCACAACGGAAACATGCACTACAATAATTAAACGTATATACCAACATACATACCAGCACCAACACGTGTTTCGCCCCGAAACGGTGCATCATCAGGGTAAGTTGACTCTACGATGGTTAGTTGGAAAGTCAGCATCGTTCACTGAGCGTGGCGTATTTATACCCAACTCGCCAACAACATCATTAGATAATCAGTGGGCATCATACATGTTAAACGCGGATTGTTGCAAAGTAGACTAATACTAACTTAATAACAATGGATTTCCGCAAAGTAACGCCTGATACTATTAACCAGAAAACATGCTTCATCAAAACCTCAACCAATAACCAGTTACCCTGTGTACCTACCTATAATAGCTAGCTACAAATAGCAGTGATTCTAAGTCTGCGTGACCAATACACATCAGGCCGACAATTTTTCCTGATACTTCAATTTTCAAATCTTTTCTTTTAATAACAGGATTGTTGTATACCAATAGGTACCACCAGTAGATACCACCAGTAGGTAGAAATTATAATTAAGAATATAATAAGAATTCTATTTTTCTCTATTCCTGCACATTGGTGCCTTGTTTTCCTAAGTTTTTTCAGTTTTCTGTAATTAACAGAAACCAATAAAAGGAGGAGGTTAAAATTCATCGTGTATGTTTTTTTCTCACATAATTGATATTATTATTAAAATAACAAAGTAAAGTAGACTGGGGGAAACGATAATTTGCGGGAACAACGGATAGCCCGATATTTACGATAACCGTTGTGGTCTTGTCAATATTTTTACTCAATTAATTTAAGTACGCACAAGCAAGGTTTTTGTAAATTACTACAAAATATTTTTTGCAACAAATCTTTATCATAAATATTTCCAATTTTTAAATAATCCAATTTTCATCAGGTTTTTAAACATGACTAATGAAATCTATGCTCATTTTTAAACATTTATAATATGTACTAAAATTATTATCTTAATTAAAGAACAAATAGCTAGGACCCTGCAATTATCCTAGCAATGTTGTGTTGTAGTAAGAGTACATAACAAAATAGTACCATAAGTTAATCCAAAAGCTTGTACATATAGTAGTACTTCATACAATATAGTAACAAAAAACAAAACATGCAAAACTTATTTATTTATTCTTAAATAATATTAGCTGTATCATGTTTCCTACCGTTAACATGACAGCAACAATGAAAACATGTTAAACGTTCATAAGAAGATGTCCTATCAATTATTGTTAATTGTAGTAAATTAAGATAGTTTGGTCATGTTATTCAGACACCATAATTATTTAATAGCAATAAATTTAATGTTGCTTTATAGCCACATTTTTGGGGCGTGATATATAAGAATTGCGATTTGATCTTAATAGTGTGATTATAATGGTAAAAAACAACTTATCAAATAGCAGAATATCATTAAACAAAGTGAAAATTTAAACAATTTATTTCATAATACAAACCCTATCTCATATACATATACGTAGTTATATTGTGATTTAATTTTGGAAGAGCGCATATTCGATTGTATAATAATTATATTTATATTTTTCATACATAAGATGAAAAAAACTATTTTATACTCTTTATGTTGTCTCCAACTGCTTATCATTGGAATATCGCCAAATTTCATAATGTCTTTCTTCTATCTAATTCACCGACATTGGCCCCAACTTACTGTTAAGTGTTGCAAGTGTACTAAGTTGCACTTTTACGCTGTTTTCTAGAAGTGCTATAGCACGTCGTAAGTCTGCTACGGCCGCTCGAGCGGCTACGTACTCCATTATATCAGGTGCCATGTACTCTTCTCTGGCTCGTTGTACAGTAATGAGTTGCTGACTCAAAGATTCTGCTTGAACTGCTATTACAGCTCTCTCCTTGTCTAATTCAACACTTTGCTTCTCCTTTAACTTGATCAACCTCAAAATATTTGTTAAGTGTGCATTTTGTTCCATCATGGCTTTTTTATGTACCGTCAAATTCAAATTAGCATCTCCTGTCATCTTTTTCAACTCTGCCAGCTGCTGGAGTTTCCTTTCGATTATTTCTTCACATTCTTTATTCTCAATTTGTAATTTGTCAAAATCTACAGGTCGCAGGCTTTCGCTGAGTTCAGCTTTAATTTTGATCTGTCCTTTGAGTTTGCTGTACTGAGTGTTCAATGTACTAGTGCGAAGTCTAAGTTTACCAATCTGACTATCAGTTATCTTCATCCACTCTGACATGTATCTGTAATGTTATAATGTTAACCATGAAATTACATTGTACTGTGCTGTCTCCATATTGTAAGGATTGTCAAAAAAATACGAACTTAATAAATACGAATACGAATTTAATGCTATACAGAAAGAAATTAATGCTTACAATATTATATAAAAGGATTATTTAATTATTCTAACAAAAGGATGGAAATTGGATCTTATTTCACATTGAAATTCTTGAATTTTTGTTTAATAAATAGGTGAACAAAATAATAGTTTTGCATTTATTTAGAATTATTAGTCATTTGTCAGTTATTATCACTAAATATTTAGTCTCAATATAAATTATTGGTTACCTTATCCATATTTCGGCTGGGATCCTTTGAGCTATTTTATCCCATCCTTCAACCAGCACCATTTGGTTAAACATTTCTCCAGATTTTTCAACATCTCCCACCCGAACACTGATTTCCTCCAACTGAGCTTTTAATAACGCATGTTTCTTAGCTGCTTTACTTCTAGCTTTCTCCAGGGTATCAATTAGAATTTCCATCTCTATCGATACTAGCTCAGATCTTTCGAGAACATTAATTCGTGGTCCAGAACCAAAAATTACGGTGCCACTAACTTTAGCTGAAGACTCTACTCTTTTAGTGGAAACCTTTGATGGGCTAGCCAGCATCCTTGACGGACTTATTAAAGAATCTATATTGAATCTAGAAGTTTGTGACTTTACAAAGCTACCCATGTTTAGAGATGACGAACTTTGTAACTTTGTCGCATAATCCAAAGCTTGCTGTACTCCATGCATTAAAGTAGGATCGAGTCTCATAATTGTTTTCTCAAATATCTCATTTTCTAATGCCAAAACTTTAATTTGTTGCTTCAGATTGTTCACTTGCCTTATAAGTTCCGCATCAGACAATTCTTCTACTTCATTGAGGAATTGACTAACAGAACGCGACTGCTGACTTATGCTGCTTCTGTGGGCTTGGCTATGCGATTGAGACATGATTTCTTTTGTAAATATTAAAATTATAAACGTGATGTATATGGTACAAAAACTTACATTTGACAGTTATGAAAATACGATATGTCACTGGGGATAATGAACTCACTCTATGTCGACGTGATGCCGGTCACTCACATTCGTGCGAATACGCGAACCCACAAGTGTGGGACGACCTTCGCGAATGATTATGCGAAGTTCTCGAGGCATTCGGGGTTTTCCAAGCTGTGTCGGTTTTTTGTCACACATCAAAGCGCGCGAACCTCGAACCTTCGTGTAGTCTCCCACACATTCGTGCGACCAGTTGCGCACACGACTAAAAAGGTGATGTATCTCTTAATTTTTCGTGGTTCATGGCGTCTAATCGTACTACCATTTATTTTCTGTATTGAAAATGGATTTGAATGACAAAAACATAATAACAACAGCAAGATTGAACATTCGTAAACAAAAGAAGCGGAAATGGGCTTATATACTCATATGCGAACCCATTTGCCTGACCGCCCTTCACATATGTGCAAACATTCGTAAAAATGTCAAACATTTGCGCGCATGTGAGTGACCGGGGTTAGAGTTCAATATTGTACAGTTTTGTAACTATGGTTACTTAACTGTAATAGAGGGTTGTCATAGTTACAATTTTTTGTTTAGTCAAAATCCCTTCTAAACTGTGACGTTTAAAGTACCTGTTCTGTAAAAATAAAATCGATGTCAGTTGATTGGTATGCACAGAGTACTTACGTGTATGCTACAATTGCTTTTGAGATCAATGCCACGGACGTAAGAAAAAGAATAGAGTATTCTTTTTTTATGTCCGTGATCAATGCCCGTAAAGCTGTCAAATAAACACAAGTGCATCCAAAAGTTGTTTTTCTTTATAGGAAAACATCCCGCAAATCTAAAAGTTTCCATAATGTACTCAAAGGTTCTGCAAGTTTGCTCTTGGGCAGCATAGCAAACCTGGCCTGTACCGTGAGGGGTACAGTGATAAGTGTTTTAAGAGATCCGAGCCGATGATGAGTTTTATGATTAAAGTTTTTGTTATACGAAACCTAGAAATTCGAGGTGGCTTTAATCTACGAGTGTGAGCACAAAGCGCAAGCATTTCCCTTTGTAGTGAAGTTGACCACCGGTATTTACTCGTATATCGACTTTGAATAGAACTGTGATCTGTGTTGATTTTAACAATATAGTCTACAATTCAGGTCTACAATGTTTCAACCTGAGATTAAAGACTATAATCAACAATTTCCTTTCGTTCCCATTCCTTTGCTTGCTTTATATTCTTAAAGACTGCTTAAAGCTAAATAATAAATAATAGGTAGGTACATGTTATTTTTCTAAATTTAAAGAAGTTTAATATTATATTAGTTATTGGTATATATCGTAAATGCTTTTGGCAGGATATCAGTTATTAATTAATTTAAAGGTACTTACAGTTCACACAAGATTAAATTTATTGAAAAAGTAATCAGTTAAAAAAATCTTAAAATAAAATTTCTTTTATTATGCATAATACAGAGATAAGAACGTTGTTTTAATGGGTAGAAAATAGAAATATGAAGCAATTTGTTAGTCGAGTTATTCCAGGATTCTTTCTTTTGATGTTCGGAGTTCAAGAGATATTCGTTATCCCATTTTCGTTGAATATTGACACAGCGGTTATGATATTGAAGCTGGCACTATGGCATATTCAATCCAGAAATCGTTCTTTTAAAGCAAATCGTTTTAATGAAATACCGACTTTGTTTTTTTCGACATAAAGTTGCATTTGGACTGTGATGAAAATCGTTTTAGGTATCAAAAGCTAGCTTATATTTCATTAATTGTGTTTGTACCGCAATCGGCCGATTATAAAATATATTAAGTTGTTTTATAACATCGGACGAGGTTGCTGGTGCGAAAATGTTTTGTTGCAATTCATTTTTAACAATTTCTATTGTTTCTTAGGCAAAATCAAACACTAAAGTTATGTATAAGCTAGCCATAATTATCTACTATGTAATCAAATCAAATCAAATCAAATGTTTTTATTTAAATTTTGTTTGGTTTACAAACACTTTTTGAAAGTCATGCAAGCTACGTCAATGCTTCAGCAAGGCCCTACTGTGAGAGGGCCCGGGAGAAGAAGCAGAAGAAACTTCCGGGTTAATACTAGTAATACTAGTAATATGAATATTGAGGGTCATATTTTTATATTAGCTAATTGAGGAAATGGTTTAAAATTATTTTAACGTGTTTACAGATTATTTAACGCACTAATTGTATCTCCAGATGTTCAATTTTATCTTAAAATCATAGGCTTGGAAACAAAGATGTTTAGATAGATACTGAAAGGTCAAAATTTTTCCTACGCTGCCGTCGGTCTCGTACATCGCCCGTGCGTACCAATACACATTGAAGCAATGGTATGAAGACCCATGTGACGCAATGGTTACCATCCCGGATCGCCGTGGATATTTTGGATAGTGAGTTTGAATTTGCATTCTCGGCCTGGGTGGTACTTCACTAGCAAAGCTCGGTCATCGGTACTGAATATTTATACGAATACAGACCTCAAGACTTCATCATATTCAATACAGTCAAGAACATGGCCTGCGGTAACTGGTCATATTGAATTGTATGAATACCATTGCTAATTGTCATGCACGGCTTTATGTTAGTTTCTAGACTTCCTAGAAGCTGATGTGTTGGGGGTAGTAGGTATTTTGAGGGATTGGAATAGTTACGTCAGTGATATACAAGACATAATTTTTTACAATGATATCCCTATTACAGGGGCATCGTCAGCTCTTCTGTTGACTAGTAACGAAAAAATACTCTTTAAACTTACGGGATATAATTTTTTTGCTTTTTGCTAATCTTGTCCTATAACTTTAAATATGGAAAATCTCATACTGCTTTCTAATCTTAATATATATAAATTACGTGTCACGTTGTTGGTCCGCGATGGACTCCTAAACTACTTAACCGATTTTAATCAAATTTGCACACCGTGTGCAGTGTGATCCAACTTGAAAGATAGGATAGCTTACATCTAAAAAAAAACGTTTGACAGAACTAAGTCTGTCCGAGCAGCTAGTTATTTTATATGAATGTGTATATTGGACAATAGCATTTAGCAGCTAGATATCCTGCTGTAGTATAATGTTATATCATTGATGTGAGTAATTAGTATGGGGTAAAGTGCTCTATGTTATTCTTTAATTTACAAAAATAGTCCCAACTAAATATATCTTTGATGTCAGTTCTATCGTATGATAATGTATTTGTCGCAATGTATTTTATTTATTTTCTTTTTGAACAAATTTCCCAGCCATTATTGTATTTTAAAGTTCCCAATCAAAGTTATTATTTCTTAGTTTCTTCTTAATGCTTATTATAATTTCTTTATTATGATAAACATTAAAATTCACATTTATTTTTAAATAAGTATTTAATTTTGAGTGCAACCGTTATTTTCTCAATCTCGCTCTATTCACAGAGCTCTATTCAAAGACTAAAAATAACTGCAGTCTCATTCATCGTTGGAAAATAGAATATTAATTCAATAAAAACGGACTCTTTCATAACATTTAAATATTCGATCAATTTTTTTGCATGATGGTCGATTACTCTCAGAAGCGCCATCTGTCATTTACATAGAACTCGCATTAATCGTATGCCACAACAAGGAAAAGTGGGTCTCGCGCCCTTCATAAATCATTTTATATCTTCTAAAGAATGACTAATGAAGACGGAAAGTATCTCAAAGAATGAAAATAGAACATTTAAGTAACAATCTGCCTTTAAAGAACTGAAGCTGCGAATCACATAGCAGGTTTTAATCGCAGTATTGCGTTTAGTATTAAAATTGACATTAACTGATGAGTTGTGATAGGGAACTGGGTTTTTGACGTGCAGAAGTATAATTAACATGAAATTCAGATGGAACAATAAAGTGGTCGTATTTTAGCCGAATTGGGTCGCTGGGAATACTAAGCCCAATCTCTCCTCGGATGTGTGTCGTAAGGGGCGACTAAATCCGGCTCGCTGGTGGTAGGGCCCTTCGGAGGGATTATATTGGTCATATTGATTTTATTATAATCATTTTTACTATTATTATTTCTCTGTGGGGATCAACGCCTGGATAGCTACCATCCTCTTGCTCGAGTCAGCCGCCAAACGATAGCTACTTACCATCAGGTGGATCGTCAGCTCGTTAGCTGGTTATTCCCTTAAAAAATAAAAAAAACGAAATTTGTGCTGGGACACATTAAACTGAAACTTCAACGGACAAATGGAATTCAATAAAATTTTGTTTAAAAAATATTTCAATTCCAAAAAAATGTAGTGAGGAATTTTCTGCAATATAATATACCTACTTGTTGTTGTTGCAATTTTAGAGCGTCAGTAATAATGCGCCCAGCTTCGGTTTTTGGTTGGCAACGTGTTGGAATTGGCGTTGCTGGTGCATGCTCGGTAATATTCGTACCATCAGGTGGCTTGTCTATTCATTTGTTGACTATTTATGTAAACACGATAATAATATTGTAGATAATATTCAAAGATGAAACGCGAAACAGTTAATTGTAAAATAGTACATACGATGTTCATATCGGAAAATAAACTTCAAATTCCTTAGCTATCAAAGCAGCATCTATTTTAATATTAGCTTTATCAAACTAATAATAGGTAGGTATAGCAAATATAGAGTTGAACTGTGTAATATGAGCTTAGCGCTTGATTATACGAGTAAATAGGTATTGAGGAGATAATACGGATCTATGCATCGACGCACTCTCATCTAGTGCTTGCAGCTGATCCTAAACAAAGCTCTTGATATACATCAAGTTTGAATCCGATTAACTCGGTATTCAGATATCATGTGTGTTAATAATATCACGTGAAAGGAAGCCTAATCGAACTCGGATGAATTGTCAAAGTGCAGGATTACTATTGACTGAGCTTTCGTAGTTTCGACCACATCGACTCCTTTAAAATCTCTTTAAAATACATTTATTACAGTGAACTTTTCGAAGTAAAGGGTAGTCTGCAAAGTTTTATAGCAATTATTGGGATATAACACAGATGCCGCCTGAGGCCAGGCGGTCAGGGTGTAGCTGGAAGCGGAGGGCCGTAATGAAAACCCAGATATGATTTATACGATGAGTAAGCTTATCTCGTCTTATGAAAACGTTCTTTCAAATAATGCGCCAGGAATTACAAGCAAAGGTAACAAAAGAATACTTTTGTTTAGTATGGGGCTTGAAGATAATGTAAGAATGATTGCATAAAGGTGTTGTGGCAGCCTTAAGTATACGGAAGAATACAAATACGGAGATGGCTTTAAAATAATTGCTTGCCTTGTTCCGATTTAGTCTGAGAATAGTTATGAAAAAAACCAGCCAAGTGGTGTCAGGCCAATATAGGGTTCCGAAGGTGTAAGTTTATCGACTATTACTCATTAACTACGCTAACCTGGCTGTGATAGTTTTCCTTGTAAATTCATTAAAATAACCTATATTTGTTGTTATTAATTTTTTTCATTATTTCATCTCCAACCGTATAGCTATCAAGGGGAGGGGGGGGGGGGGACACTTTAAAGCCTAGAATATTTCGCAAACGGGCCCTTGAATTGAAAAACGGTTTTATCAGACCCATATTTTTAATGTATTTTTATTATCATTGTTGTGGTAACTACTGCGTTAAACACCTAAAATAGTTTTTCTCAGTTATCCTTGAAGATATTTATTGGCCTATTGATAGTAGCTACCTACAGCGTAGTATGATCAGTTTTAACCAGCAAGTGACGTGCAACGTAACATCGTTCCGAAGTTTACAGCCGGTGGCTAATTTCCATGAAAAGCCGTTTCTACATTGGACGTCACGACAAAGACCTCCTATTTGTATAGTAGGTATTACCTACATACGCAAACTTCCATGTGTGCATGCGATTGGCATGGATCTCAAAGGTATAGCCACATCCAGTAGGTAAGAGCTGATTCACATGGTACGGTCGGCCGCAGAAGTAGCTTAACATTTTAGCACCTTGTCACATTACATTTCTTGAATTTGTCATAGATGTTGCTAGGAAACCGTTGAAACAGTTACTATTACAAAGTACTATAATGTTAAGCTACTTCTGCGGCCGACTGTAACCGTCGTTGACGATTCGTCATGACGGATGCAGGTTCACATTGTAGGTATACGGAAACGAGGTTTTCGCGATTCGTTTTTCGACTTATTGATTGATTTTTTGACGAACGTGATTTTTAAAAGACGGTACATCATTTAGGACGTATCCGTCATTTTTCACGATTCGTGATTCGTGTGAACATGGCAACTTAAAAAGCATTCCAAATCATGAAAAATTGCGATACGGAAAAAACACGAATCGTCCTCGTGTTAATCAGCTGTTAACGTTATAAAGTCGAAGTCAAAGTCTTTATTTCCTAGAAAATAGTGTACAAAGAGTTGTTAACAAATAAACCCAACCGTGACTACATAATTATAGCGTTTACATTTAAAACTGTAGTATGGTAGTACCACACCCATGTCCCCGCATTAGGTTTATACCTGTATTGTGGGTGGTATGGCCGACACATATAACACATCACAATAGCACCCATGACCCGAGTAAAAATTGTTATCACTTATCTGTCACATAAATATCTGCCCCGGCCGGAAATCGAACCCGGGACCCCTCGCTTCGACACAAGGTCGCTACCAACTAGGCTACAGGGTTATCACTTGAATTATAAATGTCGTCGTCGTCCAATAAAAGCAGATTTACTATAAAATGGAAGGCTGGCTAGCAGGCTATACGGTCGTACGCTACGGCATGACTAGCCTAAATACAACCATTAATCTTTGTTGCTTTTTAATTTCGCTCTAAAACGGTATTTGGGTCCACGTTGATGTACCTGGGTCTTCAGTTAAGCTAATATTGAAATTAATGATGATGAACACTGTTATGTAAACGTTTTAATCGGTAGTAGATCTCGTTTGGTAGTAACGAATTTAGAATCAAGGAAAATAAACGTATGTACGGGTGGTAATCTGTGGTATACAACAACTTAGATTACTTAGAACATGTTTAACCCAACCTATAATTGATTCCTAGCCAATGATTATTTTATTCTAGGGTGGGATATTTGTGGGGTATTAATATTGTATATCAAGTGTGTGGAATGTAAAGCTTTAAGTTTGTTGAAGAGCGGAGTAATTTCTCGTAAGTGTCACAGACGTACTTACTGAAGATTTTCCTTTAAATATTGCGGAGAAGATACCATAATTAGAATCGAATACCTAAAGTACGTACAGAAATTCTGGAATTACATATACCTCTTGCGAATAGATACTAGCCATTCGAGCTGGCGACTGTACTCAGAGATGATCATACTTACGCATATTAAAAATATATTGAAATATTTATTTTTGAAGGCGTTTCAGTTTGTTGAGAAGTTCCTTATTTAGGTCTGGATAACACACTTCACCGTAATCAATTATGAGGAGTACAAAAGAGTGGAGAGAATAAGCTTGGTTTTGAAGGATAAAAAATGTTATAATCTGTAAAGTGAATGCAGCATAGCATACTTACTTCGTCATTCATGAATACAATATTTTTCTTTCTCCAGTTTCTTCTTCTTTATGTCAATGCACCTTTACGAAATGGTGGTGGAATCAAAAAAAAAAAAATGACATGCGTAACTATATTACCTTTATAATTAAATTCACAGAAAATGAATAGGTATTATTATAAACTGTAAGCAATCTTGGAGTTTTAAAAGTACCTACTTATTACAATGCAAAACCTTTTTTACACTACTTGGCAATACGTACCTAAATAAATCGGGGCCCTGTTTGAACATGCTAACATTATAAATATTGAAAATGGATTATCGCCACCGGGCATTAATATGGATTTATTATGTTGGTGCAATATAATACAAGCTGACACCAGTTCAGAGCCATAGCTCCAAGTTCCAAGGGCTCACGTTGGAGCTATTAACCCGCGCCGGCTGCGGGCTACATTACAAGCAGCACATCAATTTGAATAAAGCCACGCGATCTCCATGTAAACGTTACGTCTTGTATGAATATGGATGCCACATGTCAGCTATCAGCATTAATATAAATAATAAATAACGCTTCACACTCATAGCCCCACACTAGGATTCCCTGTGTCGTGGGTGCCATGGACAACACACATAGACAAGGACATTCACACCCAGACCGAGAACAGAAATTCAAACTCATCATTCAAATTTCCGCCTCGCTGGGAATCGAACCCAGGACCTTTGATGCGGCGATCCGGCATGGTAACCATTGCGCCACACGGGTCGTCATAGTCGATATCATATCGATGTCGATATTATAGTGTTATTTATGTTGCCCATCACTATATCTTGGAATATAAGTAGGTAAGACTCTTAAAAATAGAAAATAGTAAAGCCGCAAAAGGGTGAGAGTAGTCGATAGCAATAGATCGAAGTTAGAATATGTCATTGAAGTACAACATTATTCCCATATTTCAAAGTAATCTAGTAGTAATCCCAAGGTAATTCACTTCTTTGGAGAACTTTTTGAAGAACTTAGGGGTTTCCTCGTGTTTTTCTCGCCTTGTATATTTCGTGCCTATTATGTAATGAAATAATTACACAAATTTAGATAGTACTAAGTTTCGACGACCAACCGGCTAGTAGTAAAAGCAGACAAATTGTTCCTCGAACTAGTTAGAAACTATGTGGTTTCGAGTCCCGAGAAACATAACTTTATCCTTGTTCTATTGGCATTTGAATAATTACAACTTTATACATGTGTCTTGTTGCCTCTGAAACGTAAATTCTTAGTTACTTATAAAATAAAGTAATTTCGCTTGGTAGCAGGCTCTAAATTTCAAGAGACGAATAGACAAACATTCTAAAATTATTAAAATTGTTTATATGGAATCTATCTATCTACTTGACGACTCTCTAGCCTAGTTGGTAGTTACTTATGAACCCTACCTGGGAAACGAGGGGTTCAGGGGTTTGATTTCCGGCCGGAGCAGATAACTATGTGACAGACAAATATTTGTACTCGAGTCATGTGCGTTATTATAGATGTCTTATTGGTGATGTTGTGTTGTTCATGCCCCCTGCAGTACAGGGAAATCTTACTACGGGGGTATGAGTGTGCAAGCGTATATTTATTTTATTTATTTAGGTAATTTATAGCCACTATAATAGTTTTTTTTCCAAATAAGTTCCATTTTCCATCGATCTTTTACAATTTTATTATAATATAGATTAGTTTTAGTAGGTTTAGTAGATAGGTAATAACTGAGTTGTGCATACACATAAAACTATGATGCAGTAAAATCCCTCATTCAGTAACACGCACGGCAAGCTTGGATGATGATAAAGCACGTATATGTAGAATTTGTTACTTCCTACAATAGTTAATTATTTCTGCTTACATTTCAGTTCATATAAGCTTGATACTTGTGTGTAAAAAGTATATTATATATCAGCTTTATAGAGAATATAAATAAAAAACTGATCAAGTACGTGTCAGGACACGGAAAAGTACGGTTCCGTAGTTGTAAGATCATCGACATTATTCTGCACTGAAGCCTACCCAACCGTGATAGTTTTCTTTTTAAATTCATCATATTATATCCTACTGCCGTTTTTTTCTTTTTTTTTACCATTTAACTGGCTTGGGGACACCTGAATCTAACCAAAATTAGTAGGTACTTTAAAGCTGAATATTTTCTTATTTTAATTTCCTTTAAACATTATACTTATCATTTAATTCAACGAATTTATGCTGATTACTTAATACCTAATAAACAAAGCATTTTTGTATTACTCGTACACAAAATTCATGTCTCATAAAGATAAAGGCATCAGCCATAAAACGCTAAGTCTCAAATATTTTATTCAAATATTTATCCCAAAAACAGAAGTAATGGTGCAAAAGCTACGGATGAAGACAATCTGAGTCGGGACATTTGGCTACAACAGTCCACGATTTGCGTAAGTCCTATATCAACGCAAAGTAGCTCCGATAATAAATCATTTGCCCGCCATAAAAGAGGAATATTAAATCGAAGACGATGCTGGCCGCGAAGAAAGAAGGCTATGTAAAAAAATACGTCATAAAAAGGCAATTCCAATGCTCGGGGATGAAGAGAGCGAGCTATTTCCAATGACCTCTTTCGAACAAGTGCTGTCAAGTGGACCTAGACTTCAATTTTTAGTTGTCCACTGCAAACCACGCTTGTCATTGTAATCACAGTGGTCTGCAATATCATGCTTAAATATCTACAGATTGGTGCCAGCTTGCCTATGACAGAGTTTACTTAAAATGAGGTAAATCGATTTTCGGGGTTTAGATAGTTTTTAAAAACTCTCTTTTATGGTTTTCCATTCCTCTATGAAGGCGAAAACAATGGAGCTGCAATGGTAGGCTTCTTTCTCGCTACGCCTGTGGATACGTTCAAATATGTAGTACCTGCTTTTATGATTAGATTTCATGTACTTTTTTATATCGAATATACCAAAAGTCATTTAATAATCTTAGATCAAAGAAATTTGCGATATTTTACTCTAATGCCTTGGAAGCAATTTCAAAAGCTTTGCCCCGGTAGTGAGCATCCGGAAACTAAGTTATTTGTTTCTTAGAAAGAATTATACTTTTCAAGATTAATGTCCGCAATTTGTTTAAGTAAGAACGCTTCTGTGAAAGTTTAGAGTAGTTGAGTTATTGGTTCTAAGTAGGTAGGTACTTAAACATAATAATATTACCGACGTACGGGGCGATGCAGCGATGCTTGAGGTGTATTTTTTAACTTTATTTTTAAACTTTGTTTTTAAACTTTCAAGGATAAGTATGAAATCTTAAAAACTATACACCCACAAATGATTTAAATGAGCATGCTGTTGTAGAACTAAATATTTCATCATGTACTTTGTCTTTATCAAATAAGGATAGATAATAAAATTTATAAAGTATTTGTCAATGCTATAAACAGCATAAATGTACCGTGTATAAGACAGAAATAATACGAGAAGAATAAAAGTGATGTCTTCTTTATGTACCTAATTATATTTTGAAGTAGTAAACGTACTCGCTCCACTTCGGTAAATTTTTCGGTACGGAAAAATTATGTACGATACTCATTATTTAAATAGTATTTTTTTTTGGGTAAACCGATTGAAATAAATCAAACACTAAATGTTAATCCAAATTTATTTATTTATTTCAACTTCATTGAACCATACAAAATGTATTTGTACAAAAGACGGACTTAATGCTAAAAGCATTCTCTGCCAGTCAACCTTAGGACAGTTGGATGGCAATAAAGGCGGTTGAAATGAAAAATTAATTCAATACAAATTCACTACAATAAATCAATATCATACCTGTACACATCAACTAATATCCGTAAACGAAGCCCTACAGATAGGTATACATGAGACCGGCAAAACGAAGCAATTATAATTTCAAAGTAGAGAAGAAGAATGTTTTAGTGGTTTGTATTAGTAATTATATTTTGAATATGATTATAACATTATCATAGGAATCGTCATTTCATGAACGTTCCATAACTGTAAGTTACCACTAATATCCGTAAAGGAAGTCCTAGAGATATTACACAGGTGACCGGGAAAACGAACCAATTAGAATTTCAAAGTAGAGGCAAACTCGTTCAATACCGGCATATAGTCTACTCAATAAGTTCAAAATGGTTGAAATTAGACATACTGCTCTTAAAAATACGTGCGATAGCTCATTCTGTTCGGAATGACGTCTAGAAAAATGTTTCGGAAGCGTTTACCAGCACGTAAAAAATTGCAAAAGTTATTGACAAAATAAAGTTGAAAAAAAAAGTATTTTGTTTTTGGTAATCACTCCGAAACTATTAATATTTAAGAAATTTTAAAACAAGATTCTTAAAGAAGAGGAAATTTCCAAACAATGACTCGCGGCTCTCGAAACTCTATCTCCATTATTTATAACTTTAATTTAACGCTGAAAATGGGTCTCCACGCGGCATTTTTAGGTTGCGCGTGCGGCGTCAAAACCGAGTTCGTCACACTCAATAATTTTTTAAGGTATTAATTATTAATTATAAAAAATAAAAAAAATATGGTGTATTCGAAACACTTCATAGAATTTGCTCCCGTAGGAAATTTTGCTTAAAGTTAATTTTTCAACAAGTTAGACGATTGTTAATTAACTAAATTTTCTCGAACTTCCATTTTCATTGTACATTAAAAAAAATGTTTAAGTAATTGTCCTATAAATTTTTCGCTTCGTGGAGCCCTTCTTATATACATGCTTAACGAGATCACGTCATAAAAGTTTAAAAAGTTTTAATACTTTGTGTATAATAATTTTATAAGTTGAACAAACAATTTTTTCGTTTTTTTATCGAATCGAAATTTAAAAATTGAAAAAAGTTTTTATCTGTACTTTGTTATACATCGTTGTTTTTTTTTATTTTTAGGAGTTTCAGAAAAAATATATAAAAAAGTGGAGAATTTGTTTATAACAAATTGTTAAGTTAAAAAACAATGAAATTGTTGATAAAAAAATTATTTTTTTATATTTCTATTAAAGACGGTCAATTATAATTTTTAAGAAAAAAAATATTCTTGACTAATTATTCAAACAATAGAAATATTAAAAAACGATTATAAACAATTAAATATCATTATTAAGAAAAAAATTTTTTTTTCAAAAATCATTATTATTTTATAAAGAATAAGGTATTAAGAAAGTTTTTCTTGAAAGCATTGAAATAGTCTATTTGTTAATAAAAAAATTATAAAAAAATGAGGGAATTTTTTTTTCAAGTCAGTAAATGTCTTTTATGAATGCCAAAACGATTATGTAATAATAAATTGGGAAAAAAAATATTTTCAATAATGTTATTTGGATTTTTCATTTTTTGTTCAACTTATAAAATTATTATACACAAAGTATTAAAACTTTTTAAACTTTTATGACGTGATCTCGTTAAATATGTATATAAGAAGGGCTCCACGAAGCGAAAAATTTATAGGACAATTACTTAAACATTTTTTTTAATGTACAATGAAAATGGAAGTTCGAGAAAATTTAGTTAATTAACAATCGTCTAACTTGTTCAAAAATTAACTTTAAGCAAAATTTCCAACGGGAGCAAATTCTCTGAAGTGTTTGGAATACACCACATTTTTTTTTTTTTTTTTTAATTAATAATTAATACCTTAAAAAATTATTGAGTGTGACGAACTCGGTTTTGACATCGCACGCGCAACTTAAAAATGCCGCGTGGAGACCCATTTTCAGCGTTAAATTAAAGTTATAAATAATGGAGATAGAGTTTCGAGAGCCGCGAGTCATTGTTTGGAAATTTCCTCTTCTTTAAAAATCTTGTTTTAAAATTTCTTAAATATTAATAGTTTCGGAGTGATTACCAAAAACAAAATACTTTTTTTTTCAACTTTATTTTGTCAATAACTTTTGCAATTTTTTACGTGCTGGTAAACGCTTCCGAAACATTTTTCTAGACATCATTCCGAACAGAATGAGCTATCGCATGTATTTTTAAGAGCAGTATGTCTAATTTCAACCATTTTGAACTTATTGAGTAGACTAATACGTCAGTCTGTGGCCGCACTAACCTTTGAGCCGGTACAGTACCTCGCATCTAATAGAAAATTACGAACTCGAATTACTTTACAAATGTTGAACTTCGGAGTTCGTTGGTTTATTCGTCCATTTTCACTTGCTCCTTAACATAATATGGTTGGAACGCCTGAGTTAAGATATAAAAAGAAATGTGTCACATTAATAATATTTAAACAATAAGACGTTCAATATAAAAATAATTCATTATTTTATTTGTAACCAGTAACCGCCCTCGCTTTGCTTTGGTTTTCTTATTTTTTACACCTTGAGTTACATTATTATTGGAATTTTATTAAGGATACCAAATTTTTTTGAAAATATAATATTATAGCCTGTCACCCGGGGATAGTGTAGCTTCCCAACAATGAAAAAAAATTTCAGATCGGTTCTGTAGTTTCGGAGCCTATTCAATGTAAACAAACAATCAAATCTTTTCTCTTTATAATATTAGTATATGACGAAGAAGGGGTATTCTACGGTGTTGGTTATTCAATAATATTCCTTTTACTTTGCTCCATGATATTATATTTCCATTTCTCCTAACGTTCACATCAATAACAATCTCTACAACTCCGTGATCGCTATCCGAATTCCCCACCATGTCCCACACGTATTGTTCTCAATAGATTCACACATTCCTTATTCTAAATATGATTTAGTTTTCTTCATGACTTCTAGTATGACAGACCAAAGAGGTCGCTCGCCGTCACGGCTATCCTGACGTGCGCTCGTCCTCGAGCGCTTCCGCTCCCATGTCTCCAGTGGTTTGTTCGCTGGGTGCTCGTCATGGACTCCACCGAACGCCTTTACTTCTGATGTGGCTGCACACCGACACGGCCTCACGTGTCGTTACTCTGCAAGGAAATATCTTACGGCAGTACTTGTTCGCTCGGCCGTTCCTGACCTTGACGGGGCAATACTTTACAACTTTATGATGTTATTACCTTGAGCCATGTACCATACTCGTTTCATTTCATTTTCGACGTAACAACAACAACAAATCTTGAGTAAGTCTCTTAAACCACAGGAGTGCACCGCTACTAAGAAGCCTGATTACACTCCCCTTCTATTCATTCGACGTCATTTCACCACAACAAGTTTCTTACTCAAGTTCTCATCTCCAACCCAATTCAACACAAATCACATCTTATCACAGTTAATATCCGCTTCGACTGGTACATGACTTACAGGCATTCATGAAAACCTCAACAACATTAAATGGAACCTTAAATCTCTCTTTCATTTGGAAACTCAATTCAATAATTTGCAAAAGCTCATTAATACTTCTATCACTCAAGACAGTAATGACAGCTCTCAAACGTTTCTTTAACAAATTCACAAAATCACCTTTCTAAATGAAGGTACGCGTGAAGATGGTTGTACACCGAATACATCAGCACGTCGCGTCGCTCTGTCCCAGCTGCGTTCATTCTGCCGTCACCTGGACAGCCACCCCGTGAATGCTGGTTCACTTGTTTTGTGATGGCACGTCGCTATATCGTTTTCCACAACTGAAAAATACAAGGAAAGTTATTTTCACACGTACGATGTTACAATTTACATTTCAAACTACACTAGGGCTACTTATCTTCGATCCGTACTCCTTCGGCCATCGTGACCATCAACACGACCTCGTGTTGTGTAGGTTCTCAAACCCAGACGCGAACAGTGTGCATCTCAAGTCTGCACATTTTACTCCGCAATGCTGGATGGATTGATTTATTATGAATCACGTTTCATATCACTATCTACGTTTTGCATTTTCCACGTTGATCATATTATAACCATCCATGATTCTCGCTTCATCGCGTTTTGGATTGTTTTATTTCTCATTGCAAAATTTTCTTCAAATGTCATCCGAACTAGTATCATTCTTCATTTATTTTCCGACCTTTTCGACATTTTGGGCGCCTCAGTTCTTCCAACACCGATTATTACTCCGAGAAAACAGTAACATTTGTTCCATATTCCATGTTCTATCATCAAATTTATAATTACTGGATGGCTGCTGTAGGCGTGGATAGGGCCGCTCCTGATGACGAGGAAGGGGTATTCTACGGTGTTGGTTATTCAATAATAGTTCCTTTTACTTTGTTCCATGATATTATATTTCCATTTCTCCTACCGTTCACATCAATAACAATCTCTACAACTCCGTGATCGCTATCCGAATTCCCCACCATGTCCCACACGTATTGTTCTCAATAGATTCATACATTCCTTATTCTAAATATTATTTAGTTTTCTTCATGACTTCTAGTATGACAGACCAAAGAGGTCGCTCGCCGTCATATAGATTATTTTTATATTATACCTATTACGTTTAATATGATATTTTTAAAAGAAACTTAATAAGGGGAAAAAATTACACAGAAAAGCTGTTTACAATATAATTGGGAAAACATACGAAGACAGAAGGGGAAAGTTAATGTGAAAATTAAATAAGTATCAAAAGAAAAACCTAAACTTAGGTATACCTACAGGTTTATCAAATCATGCTTGCCAGATTAGTGAATGAATCCTGTTCATGCAATGGCTCACGCGATTGCGATATTCAAATCTCCTTATCGTTAAATCACATAAGTTTCATGATATTAATTCATTGGGGATAATGACGGGTATATAAAAATATGATTTTTTGATATACATATAATGTCATAATTACCGGTAGCTAATAATCCTGCTGTCGTACTTAATATAATGGTCAATAGTATCAGTATTCAGTATTTAAATTTGAATGAAATTAATACATTCACAATTGTTTAACCGTTATGATTTTAATGTTACAAAGTATCTCACTTGTTTTATCTTCTCATAGAATTACCAGTAGATATCAAAACCAAAGTTACTTTGTCAATAAGATAGTACTTCTATCAGGTACGCAGACAGTTAAAGCAGACAATCGTTCTTAGAGGATTTCGATCGAATTTGTCCGTTCAAGACGTATGTCTACAATGTAGTTGGTGGACCAGTGTGCTCGAATTTAAATGGAAGCAGATTCAATACGTGTCTCGAACATGGTATTGGAGTGGAATTCAATAAGTATGACTTAGTATTGGCGGTAGAGCGCTAGGTTTAACTGGTTTAGCAATATTTATTTTGGTTGTGTTAGTAATGTGTTTTAGAGTAGAATAAGGGAAATATAATAGTGTGCATATTTTAACATAAGTTTAAGAATGTGTGTCTCTTTTTTATTATCACTTTTTCTTCAGAGAAGCTAATAGCAGAGACTTGCAGGAATAATGGCGTAGATCTACATACATACGAAAAATGGTTTAAATAATTTCATTCAGTTTGAATAATTTCACTGACGCATTAAATTGTGTTAAATCTCAAATATGTAACATAAAATTGTAACACGTATCGGAATGATACCTATTTTTCTGTAAGCTTTACTAAGGTAAAATAAATATAATAAACAGAAAAACGGCACTATCAAAACTGTCTTAAATAAAAAACATATTTTTAATAGTAGGTACCTGCTTTATACGGTGAGTTACTTGTTATTTATTTAGATTTTCAGCAACTGATCTAAAAGAACTAAATCCAAACAAAAAAAGTGTAGTCTCTAAACCAAATTGACTAGTGAAGACAAAGCGAAGCTTGAAATAGTAATTGGTTTTCTCCGTTACAATTTCATGTCTAATCATGCGTTTGCTCACGCCCGAAAGGTTTCAAAGAAAATATTCATAAGCATATAAATATTCATGGGGTGATTTATCCCCAGTACCGCTCCATATTCTTATTTATTGGGAACGTGCGTCAGGAGTATCGATACTTCCATTTATTTATAAAGGAAAAGCTTTGTTCAAAGCTGGTATTTTTTTTATAAGAATTTTTGTATTTTTTTGCTCTCGTTACGTTGGGGTTTTGTATAAAGTGTAGGTAAATATTATGTTACATATAGCGTTGATGTAATGTAGAATATAAAAGCGAAAGGATTTCACTCGACAACTAATTACAAAATCTGGATACCTACCTACTTTAATACTGTAGATGAATTGTGATGATGATTTGTGCCCATAGAGATATTTACGTAAGTTAATTATTTTGCATGTAAAGTTACGTACTAATGTATTATACTTTTAATGTAATATATTACGATTTAAATCACATTAGAAGAATAATTGAATCTGTCATGAAAACTGTTCTCGTGTAAAACTTGTACTAAACAATCGTCTTAATTATAGATATGTTTTACTTTACTTGACTTGACTCCTTTTCTTGTTGCTGAATTATCTTAGAGTTGTTCTGCTTGTTAGTTAAAGCAGTCTACAGACAGCTGTACAGCGTAAACTGCGATAAATGGAAATGATTAAGTCTGTTCTCGGTCTGAAATAATTAGCGGACTGCTGAAACTTTCTGCAGCGCTTTTTGCTGGTTATTTACAATGATAAAGCATTTAAATACGGAATTGTATTCGAGACGAGTAATCGCCCTCGCTTTGCTTCGGTTTTCTTATTTTTTATACCTTGGGTTATATTATTGGAGTTTTATTAAGGATCCCTATTTTTTTTTTGAAAATATAATATAGCCTATGTTACTCGGGGATAGTGTAGCTTTCCAACAGTGAAATAATTTTTCAAATCGGTTCTGTAGTTTCGGAGCCTATTCAATGCAAACAAAAAATCAAATCTTTCCTCTTTATATATTAGTATAGATTAGTAAGTATACGTATGTTATGTTATCTACTTAATTAAAATAGTTAATTCAATTAAATATACTGAAAATGTAGTTACTAATAACGTAACGTTATTTTTAGTTTGATTCCTTGAAAGTGATTAAGGTACTAAAATATGGACTAGGGTACTATGACCACGGAAAACTAAATTACCCATCCTACAACAACTAGAGTAGGTACTACTATCCTACTATTACTAGGTACTACATAGGACTAAGCAGTAGGACCACGTTATGTTCCCCAACTCAGAGTCACTAACGGTTACCTAAATCACTCCTTAGTAAAGAATTTGTATGGTGATTATTTACTAAAGAGCGATTAAAGTGTGGCGTAAGTGGGTGTAAGTTGTGGCGTAAGTAATTGATTTAATTAAATGTAGGTATTTTTAGTGGAAGGTTTATTTATTATAGTAGCTTCAGTTTTTTTTTCGTAGTGCCTAGACCTCCTAAGTACTAACAAGTTAGACAATATACCCTTAAGTACTAGATATGTACTTGGCGCTTTACTAATAAACTAAACTATAACTTTTATTCATAAATAAATATCGATATTCAGATCTTCACCTTCATGAAATTATTAACTGGTTATTTAGAATTTGTAAATTATTGTTTTTAAATGTCCCGGGATCTAAAATTATTCAGAGGTAGTAGCACACATTTACGAGTAACGTGCATTAAAATGTGACAGTATTTTAACAAGCCGTGTCTATAATTTCGTAACCAAAAATATACTTTAGGTAAACATTAAGGTGCTCCCTCACCGGGAGCATTCGCGTGTAATGTAACGTTACAGTTTTGAGCATTACATCAGTGAAGGAGGAGAACCGAGCATTAAAATGCGCACCTTGTAATGATACAAAACGGGGATACATCAGTGAAGGAGGAGAACCGAGCATTACAATGCGCACCTTGTAATGATACAATACGTGTAATATCTTGTTACAACTTGTAACGTCAATGCGCTCCACTTCCGACCGCTTCGTCTGACATCTTGCTATGGAATGCTCAAAGTCGAATCTGTAATGTTACATTACACGCAAATGCTCGTCAGTCAGGGAGGTAGCATTGTAATGTAATGCTCAAAGTCGAATCTATAATGTTCCATTACACGCGAATGCTCGTCAGTCAGGGAGGTATTATTGTAATGTAATGCTCAAAGACGAACCTATAATGTTACATTACACGTGAATGCTCCCGGTGAGGGAGCACCATTATGTATTTGAATATTTGCTCTACTTACAAAGGTTTATATAATACAAGATTTATAGAAATAAACATTCAATTTACGCGTCTGTTCCAGAGTAATTTATTCATTTTTTATATGATGCAAAAAGCGAGAATAATGAAATTCATCAAACAAACCGAGTAGATTTTTGCATAATTCAAAGCCAACCCCATTATTGTGGAGATAAAAGTAATGTAGAGTAAAGTTGTTTTATTTTAAACAACGAGGCTACTTTGTATAAAAAGTTTTTATACTTTGTTCTTGAATATTCAAAGAGTAATTGCTAAGTACGAGGGTGAAAGTTCTTTTTAAATTATAAATTGTTTTTATGAAGTAGTGCAGTTTTGTATAGAAATTAGAACACTGTCTCCGTTCGGGTTTCTTCTTGTATGTTGGTAATAGTGACCACATGTTAATGAGGTTGACTTACACAAATAAAAGGACAGAAGGCATCAAAACAGTTTTAAATATACTGACTCTGTTTTTCTGTAATTTGTTTCCACTCTCAGTAAAAGCGGAAAATTGCGGTAAAGAAAAGATTACGATCTCGCCCATAAAATGTAATGTCTTTAATTAAGGACATTAGGTAAATGATAAGATTTAGACGTAAACTCCATTCATATTAAATTAAGAATTGCTATCTATCTGTTTAATGATGAAACGATTAAGGCCAGGCATAATGGCACCGATATTTTAGTTAAACAATTTGATAATTAAAATGTTTAATTTGGACAGTTTTATTCGACATAATCCATGATTATTTTATTGTTTGAACTTTAAGAAGTTCAAACAAGAACATTAAGAATGTTCTAAAATGTTATTGTCTTTAATAATTGTCGGCGACCAACATACATAGTTTATAAATGTATCTGTATGTATATGTGTGTAAAGAATGTTAGTTAAACGTAGAAAGCATAAAATATTACAGAAATACGTCGCATTCCATGTCAGAGCGAGATAGCGATATGCCAGCCCAGCAAGAAAAAGAAGAATAATAGGAAGAATCGAAGAGTAGCTTCGAAGAATAATTAGAAGATATCGCCCGGCCTGTGACTCAGTGGTTTGAGAATAAATATTGTTTCTATCACGTCAAATTCCTGTAACAGGACGTCAATTTCTCAAACCCGAGCACAGCCGGAAAGCCTCCACAAAGGCCTGATCAAGGAGCGGTGAACAGACGTAGCCCACGGGCGACACGCGTACTCGTTCCCCGCCACCTTGGGCCCACCTCGTGGTTGACTCCGAGGAGTCAGGGCATCGGCGCACCAGACGTTCCGCTGCCGGCGCGGGTTGTGGACTCCATTTCCACGCCCTTTCTGCGGAGCGTCAAGTCGGGGGTTATCGAACCCAGCGTGACGTGACTGGACGTCGGCCGTTGTACTTCGGCTACCCCGGTCACCCACCACGCAACAATAATAAACAAAGATAACAATTATGACGACTCTGTTGTCTAGTCATTCGAAGTCTTCTAATTCAAAGTGAAGTGCTTTGTAGTGGAAAAGGTCCCGTGTTTGAATCCTGATCAAGGACTCAATTATGTGATAAGTTCCTAGGCTGTTGCTATTTGTGATTTGTGATAACAATTAAATGAATAGTTATTTGAATGAATAAACAATACAAAATATTCAATTTTATTTATTTAATTTCAGCGTGACACCGTTTATGGCAATCATACGTAACAAATGAAACACCTTTAAAAATACATCAGCTCAAATTTTTTCATCGTTTGGCAAACATAGCCTGTTTATTGTTTTCACAAATTTGAGTATATCTCGATCATAACGGGCGGAGAGCACGTCACGAATGTAGCTGATTGATTTATCGAGAGCGAAATGAAAAAAATATTGCTTCGGCACTTTACTGCTTTGCTTTCCGTCAAGCCCAGAACAAATTTCAGGATACAATTTGTATCCATTATTGCAAATGAACCGTTGATAATAAAATATGCTATTCGTAGATTAAATTGCGTCTTCTTTCAGGGTTTTTTTTAAATAAATTCGCCTGTATGTAAGGGGGTGTTTTAACTTAATTTTGAGTCGTTTCTAGACACAAAGGGTCTAATTATAATTAATTGCCACTTAATAGAACTGCAAAGATTTAACATGGTTAAAGTTTACATGTAAAAGAAGTGCAAATTTGAAATTTTATAAGTTACATAATAAACACATCAACACGGTCTAGGGATATTTTATTCTTAATTAAATATCTTAAAAAGTACTGGCCGTATTAAAAACTTTTTTACACCAAATTGTTCGTCATTTGTCTCGAAGTAATTCCAAATTCAAATTTTTGAAAAAATCTTTTTTTTCTGTGGCAAAAGTTGTCTTGATGTGTAGGAGAGCGAGTTTTTATACGTGTATGATTTCGTAAAAAATCAAATTACCTTAAATAAAAGTTTTTTTTTCGTTTGGAAACTTCAAGGTAAAGCGCCAATTGACCTGCTTTAGCCATGCAACGTCAACATTTGACTAGGGAGGAAATGTTACGGCCTG
This sequence comes from Thymelicus sylvestris, assembly GCA_911387775.1. Classification (NCBI taxonomy): domain Eukaryota; kingdom Metazoa; phylum Arthropoda; class Insecta; order Lepidoptera; family Hesperiidae; genus Thymelicus; species Thymelicus sylvestris. The sequence goes on along the minus strand of OU426896.1, from coordinate 12,642,296 downwards.
TAGGAATGCTGGAAGCTGGGTCTATTCAACGTGATGTCGGTGATGCTATAGGGACCCACCAAAACGTAATTTCCAGATTGTGGACACGCTATCGTGCCACAGGTGAAGTAGCGGAAAGGCATCGAGGGCCCAGTCGTACCACAACCCCGAGACAAGATCGATTTTTACAAATTGCTGCAAGAACTCAATCAAACGTGACGGCGACTCAATTGGTTCAAAGGCTGCAGGTGGAACACCAAGTGCTTGTGAGTGACCAAACTGTGAGGAGGAGACTGCACGAAGCCAATCTACGCTCTCATAGACCACTCCGGGTCCAACCCTTACGGAGAGGCAATCGTGGACGGCGATTGGAATGGGTTCGGAACCACGTGAACTGGGGTCTTCACCAATGGTCGAATGTGATGTTCACGGATGAATCCAGGTTCGGCTTCCATCCTGATTCAAGAAGGACGCGTGTTTGGAGAGTTTCTGGGCGATGAAGCCGACTCCAGGACCCCCAGGAAGCCCACCCATACCAAGGAGGCACAATCATGGTTTGGGCAAGAATTCGCCTTGGAGGACGGACGGACCTCGTTTGGGTGTAGGGCAATATGACGGCAGAAAGGTATCGCCAACAGGTGCTAGAACCCATAATCTTGCCCCACAGGACACAAATGGGTCAAGATTTTCTGTTCATGCACGACAATGCCCGGCCACATACGGCTAGAATGGTAGCGACTTGGTTGCAAGATCACAATGTTAGGGCCTTAGACTAGCCTGCGCAATCACCTGACCTAAATCCCATAAAGCACGCGTGGGATATGCTTCAAAGAACATCTCTGAGGGAAGATCCCGAAAATCTGGTTACAGAATCCCAACTTTTTGCGCATCTCCGAAGGACCTGGGACACTATTCCACAGGAAGATATACATAACCTGGTTTTAAGCATGCCGAATCGTTGCAAATGCGTTATCAACGTTATGGGAGCTTTCTCAGATTATTAAATTAAAGTTTATACGAACCAATAACATTTTTTTAATTTTTTTTTCTTTTTATCGCATTAAACAAAATTTTATTCAAATTCAGTTTTTACCCATTTTTCATCTTTTTACGATAAAATCTTTAAATTTTAATGTAAGTAATTTTTTATTTTAAAAACTTAAAGACTAATAAGTAACGTTTCTTTTGATATATAGATGTCATATAAAATTAATGTCACTTTAATAGTAATTCACATTTTTTAAAATATCCCTAGACCGTGTTGATGTGTGTATATGATAAGGAAATTAAAACATTAAATAATGTTAACATGAACATATCGAATTGACCCCGTATCGAGAGTCACTAGTGTTTATGTATGTGAAGTCCACGTCAATGCACACTCGGGAAGCGCAGCGAATGATGGTACCGCCCCGTTTCCACTTGGCTAGTGTCGGACATGTCGGGCGTTAATGGCTAAACATTTTATACGAAGCTGTTCACACTTATCTGAACCGCTTTTTGTCGAATCCGATGTACGAGTAGTTTGTCAGGAGTTTGGCATCCAGTCGTGGGTGTTCGTGATGTCTTAATTGTGTGTGAATTACTCGTTGTTATACAGAAAATTTTTGTGCGCATGTGTGTGTGTCTAAGAGTTAGCCTACTAAAATTAGACATAAATGTGAAAGTCTGTGAGAATGTTTAGTTCTCTTTCACGCAAAGACTACTGAATGGATTTTCATGAAATGCACACAAGTAGACCATGATCTGGAATATAATATAGTGTATTTGAATACCAGGAAAATGCGGGAAACGCCGTGGATAGAGCACTAATTTGGCATTACGAAAAAAATCATAAAAATCATAGCTAGTAATAGTATAAACTTATACACTTTTAATTGAAATCCCTAATCACATTTTAATGCGGCTCAATGTACAAACTTCTCTTTTCTTTTCTCAATATTCAAACTTTTTTCTTCTCTCTTCCTTGGCCGGTAATGCATCTAGTCTTTGGTGATGCTGATGTCCATGGGTGACGGTAGCATCAGGTGGATCGTCAGCTCGTTTGCCGGCTATTTCCATAAAAAAAAGAAACATCCACAGAATGCAAGCATTTAAAAAATGGCTTAAAAACTAAAGCGCGCTAAGATATGACCAGAAGTCGGAACAAACGCGGCAACTTTATTGGAACTTACATTCAATGAACACCGAAGTAATAATTTCAAATACGGACAATTATTAAAGCTCAGTGAAATCTGGGAAACTGGTTGAATCATATAATGACGTTCAACGATTCTGTAGGTTAGTTGTTTTAAAAGATTTTTAACTGACTTCATAAAAGGAGAAGGTTATCGTCGCGTATAAATCCTAAAGTAACGTCTAAGGAGATATTTTTTACTGCTAGTTACAGATGATACTTAGGTCCTTATGTGGCACTACGGCTTTATCAAAGTTGTCAGAGTTCGTAAGAATATAGTTCATTATTATAATCTATTTATATACCTACTCGTAAAAAACATCATTCGTTGGTTTGGTGGCTGAAAAACTCAAAAAGTAGTTAATGGATTTACTGCAGGTATACAACAAATTATTAAAAGAATTAAATGTCTCTGTATTCATTATTCTGCAGTTTCCACGGATATGGATTTATAAGCGTTTTGGATATACTTTGGTGTAGTTGCTAATTTTGGTTACCATTACCGCAAAGGGTCTTGTATTACACATATACGTAAGGGTTAAGCTAATATATTATAAATCGTCATACGTCGTGATCCCTTAATCTTGATATTATTATGAATTTAACCATGGAATTTAACCCATGTTCTATTGATCTAGTTAATTGATATACGTACTGTACTGTAATTGAACGTTTCGCAAATCGTGATGAAGTGTAATTAATATTAGTTATATTTGACTAAGTTTCAGTTTATAACTGTCTGGATAGTCTGTATTCAAAGCGGGGAGACTTTAATAAGTAATGAAATAATTAAGTATCTGTACCTACCGTGTGATTGAATACCTTTCCATGATACCTGTATAACTGTTGAGTATAATTTATTTGTTGACTATTAATCAAATTATATTTCGCTTCGGAAAATCTTTAATTTACCTTAAGTTTACTACAAATCAAAAGTTTGTATAAGAAACAAAAGTTCTGCCGTAGCACATTTTATATAGGTAAATGATATCTATATTCCTTTGGTTTTCGTAGTTTTATTTACCTATTCAAACATGAGTCTCGTATTATAACTGTGAAGGTGTAAAGCACAATCCACCTAACAACATTGCATGAACATCTAATAACTCTTGTTGATAGTGTTTTACTCAAAATATGTCTGCGTAAAGCTGTAGGGGCCGCTAGCCATACCCGTAACTGTCATCACATAAAATGCTAGTTTATTTCTATTTTAATTATCTACGAAACAATATTTTGTGATATGAAGCACCTACAAGGCTACAAGGGGTACGACATCCATTTTACGTACCGGTACGAAAGTCATAAACCCATATTGATTGAGATGGAAGCGACGTGAGGTCGTCAAGATTCAATCGTAGCCGGAGGGCTCCCCTAACTTTAACTATTACGATTTGAAATTATTAGCCTCGAGCCTTGGGCCTCGCAAATGATCGCCTTCTCCGACAAATTTACCCAAACGTGTCCTGGTTACATCACTGACGGATCCTAGTTATGTTACTGATGCCGAGTTTTGTATTAATAATACCCTACCAATATTGTTGTAAACAAACTCTGTTTACTTTTACACACGCGAGATTTAATTACTTAGCTTACTCTGTAACTTTGATTTGAGTACATATAACTTTATAATTGATATTCGATAGTGGATTTGTTTATCTTTATCATCATAACCTATCCCTAATTTGGTAATGTCTTCAATAGTAAATGTTGCAATCAATCAGTAACTGAGTTTTCATATAAAACGAGAAATTCTTACTAATATTAATATGGTATCGAAAAATTCGCAAGTTAGCAGAGTTCATATTAAAATATGATGAAAAGGGTTATCTTACCAAAATTCTTATCCTTTGAATTATCGGAACGCCTTTTCCGTACAAAAAAGATTTCTTCGAAGGAACCTCCATAAAACAAATATTAGTACCGATGTTAAAGATAGGGCCTGTCGCGGGAGGATTTTACGAAGCCCGTAAAAAAAGGCGGACAGAGTCATTTATTTATTTTGTATCATAACGAAGGTCAGGTCACGTTTTGCAAGAGTTGCGAATCGTTTTCGAGATATGAAAATGTTTCTCTCTATCAGTCAACGGTCGAATATCAATCATTGTCCTGGTAGACTTGATGCCTGATGATCATTAAAATGAAATTATAAAAAGATCACTAGACGCGATACACTTTTTAACTTTGACGTAGAAACAGTTAATCTTAAATTAAAATTTAAAAAACCTCCGACCGTTTTATTTATACTAAACGCATGTTAGTAAATGTATCTAAGAACACTCTCGATAAAGTCACCTTTCAAACAAAAAAACTAGATCAAAATCGGTTCATCCGTTTGGGAGCTACGATGCCACAGACAAACATACAAATACACAGACACATAGATACACAGACACACAGATACACAGACAAGTCAAACTTATAACACCCCTCTTTTTTCGTCGGAGGTTAAAAGCATGGTAATATCGCATTTCAATAATTTCAAAATTTATAATGAGAGTTTAGTTTGGACTCGAGCAATAGAGCTAGATAATGTATCCACATTACCTATCTATACAAAACTGAAAAAGGTATAATTTGTACAAATTATAAAAGCTCACCGTGTTTTAAATAGATGTGTGTAGGGTACGTATTAGAATATAATTACCTACCATTGCGAGAAATAAATGGACGGATGAATGATATACGAGGAAACGAAATGAAATTTTATTCGAAATTGGTTTTGTCATTTTTCTGTTTCATGGATCTGACAAACACTTTTCCAGGTATTTGATTTTAATGTTTGTTGTTTTGTTTTAATTTCACTCATTCATTCGACCTGAAATTTTACAACGATGTGAATTATTTTTTACCGCTTAGTTAGGCTTTTTCTATTATACAAAAATATTTTTTTTTCAGGCAACGTACCATATTTCTTATTTGTAGAGGAAAGTGGTTACTTATTTTACACTCTTCGTTATGTTGACTGAAGTTTACTATTACTAATGTTTACTTAACACGTTCAGGGCATTATGAGGTCGAAACGTCACAAGCGTGACTTCTCGCTGGTGCGGCAGTCAAAATCGCATTCTTTCACTCTGTGCGGGAGGCGATTATTTTGACATTTCTTTGAGTATGACAGAGACAAATACATAAAATTGTTTCTCTTGCGAAGTCAAGCCCAATGGCGTAGTTAATTAAATATGAGGTTGAAGAGGCCTCATACGCACTGAATAGAAATTAATTACGCTACTGTGCGAAGTGAGGTCTAATCTGCCTCAAAACGGAGTGAAGCGCGGGAAGCCACGGTGCCGCGTATCCTAGCGTAGTGATGCGATAAGTTTCGATACGAAAGCACGCTTCTCGTCCGCGCGACTCGCTCGATATTTTAAATAATTTTTAATTATTTTAGGGCTTATTACGAAAAAGGTGTCAATCGTTGGGAGACTGTCTGCCAACTTCAGTAGACTTTCCCCTACATACTTTAAAACTAAAAATGGTATGTGTGCCGGTAGGTATGGCACTTTAGAATCCTAATTTAAGTGTTTCATTTCAGGACAGGTGACGACCCATGTGGCGTAATGGTTACCATGCTGGATCGCCGCACCAAGGGTCCTGGGTTCGATTCCCAGCGAGGCGGAAATTTGAATGATGAGTTTGAATTTCTGTTCTCGGTCTGGGTGTGAACGTCCTTGTCTATGTTGTGTGTTGTCCATGGCACCCACGATACAGGAAATCCTAGTGTGTAAAGCTATGAGTGTAAAGCGTTAATAATAATAATAATAATAATAATAAAATTTCCTAGCGGCAGATGCGCTAAGCATGCGCTTCAAAAAGGCACTCAACGCAAGCACTGCGTAGGTTGCTACGATAAATACAGGGTTACACTAAACAGTAGGTACTCAAGCAGCAAAAAAAAACTGAAAAAATTGTTACTTTTTGTGTTCAGTGCGATAAATCATACTGTTTGCCTCGCTTTAATCAAAATATTTTGATTAATCTTTTATAAAAATAAATTTTATCGCACCTGCATTTCTCTTTTATTCCCATCACTAGTAGAGACACACATCGAACTTCTTTTTAGTGCGATATGAGGCAGAACCGATGACATAAATATTTTTCTCATTTATTCAATACCGAAATGTCACAACTGCGGGCGAAGCTAGATTCAACTTGAAAAACTATTTAAGTTTATAATGGTAAAGTTTCAAGCAAATATTTTCAATTTTGAGCTATATTTAAGGTGTTTTTTAGAAACAATATTTTATGAGGCCGAAAAGCTCTCATACGCACTGTAAAGAAGTTAAACCTTGTCTCGAAAAGACCTCATTCGCACTGGCTGAAAGTCCATCAAAAATAGTCTCGCAGTGAACGTGTTAAGATGTGAGTAAACATGTGATGTATGTACCTACATTTTGTTTATCAATTTTTTTTCTTATAGTTTCTTTCTTGGCCGGAAACGCATAATTATCATAACTATTAGTATTTGGTTATTAATGGCATTGGGCCATGGTAACCACGTATGGATCAAGTGACTCGGTTGCTTGTTTGTCTATGTACCATATAAAACTATGTAACATGAACAAATTTTGTACGAGTCCATAGATCATTGTAAATGGCACGTATTGTATCAAGTTTGTGCTCAAAGGGACACTATCTAAACAACATAGAGCCATTACATAGTTATAATTTATACTCTCAAGAGGCCCATCTACATGCAACGAATTTCTTAGGAACATAAACGTAAAAGCTAAACTGAAAATGATTAATCATTGACGTTATTAATTGCTCAGCTTTTTAAACACCTGCGGCCTTATTCATAAAAGATTAACAAACCTATTTTAGCTATTGCAACGTTCCAATATGTTTTATCTTTATCGTTTTTCATAACAATGAAAGAAACAAAACACTTAATAAGCCTTCTATAAGTTTGCTTGTTTTTATGGTTTTTATGAATAATAAGCTGGTACATAAGCAAAGTCTGTCTAACCAACTAGAAACGATAGATAAAGGCACTATAGATTCACATTTCTTCATTTAAAAGCGTCTTACTTTAATAGGCGTGGCATAAAGTCCTAAATTATCACAAAATAGTGCTTTGAGTTTAATTGTGATCGTTTATGAAAGTCGAAGTTAAAATGATGACTCGCTTCCCAGCTGTTACTTCACTTACTTCCCGTAATTGTCATCAATAAAAGTTATGAAGCCTTTTTAATGGCTCCATCTTTAAGTCTAAATTGACCTCTCTTGCTTATGCTATACACTGACCATTGGCGAAATATTTTCTTATACGTAAGGCTTTCTGTCTACTTAGACGCACGTCATCGTTAATTGTCGCTTGCTTTCAGTTTGCTTGCAGCTTCATATCCAAAGCATTGCAGAATACTTAGATAGCGTGATTCAGGTTGGTGTGACGTGAAGGCAAACGAATAGGCAAATGATAAGAAAGGAAGGTTCAACAATTTGAACCAGTAAATACATAAAAGACACTCCTTCTAATTAAATCACAAATAAATAAAATTTAAATCACAAAGTCACCCTACGTCTCTTTATATGTACTTACTTTTTCGATTTGTATATATTTTTTGTTTTATTTATGCTTGTCGTGAACTTTTATTTTCATGGCACATTCATACATAATATTTTTTATTAATTTGGTTCTGGGTACATGTATGTTAATACTATTTCACCAATCGTCATTCAATAGTGAAACACAACAATTGACAATTTTACAGAACAATAATCGTATATTCATTACAATGCAAAGGTTCTGAATACGCAGTAATGAACACAATTATTTCCTTTTCTGTTCTCGAAAATCGATTGAAAATATAATTCGTTTTCGGTTCGTAAGAGAATGAAGTTGTCATCCAATGTTATTCCATTTTCGGTAATCACCTTTGTATTGTTTTTTGGGTAGGTATATGTGTGTGTATGTTGAGGTAATAATATTGTTTTAAACTTTAATTTCTTTTTTATAACTAATGGTAAGTGGCTATCGTTGCCTATGAACATCAGCAGCACCAAATGCATCACTGATGCGTTGCCGGCCAAGAAATAAAGAAGAAAAAGAAAGAAAGAACTAGCTCTCAAGCCCCCAGTCGGAACACGACGTGTTATGCATATGTTATTTTAGAATATCTTAATTAAATCACGCGTGGTCTACTTCGTCATGGTTAGGTTGAAAATCAAACTGCACAGTGCTCAATTTGAGGGTCACTAGTAGCTCTGAAAAGCAGCGGCCGTGGATTTTCCGCGACCATTATGCTGAGAGTGAACCCTTTTCACCCATTATCTTTTAGATTTAAGTATTGTTTTTGGTTATAATTTGTTGATGCAAATAATTTAGGTGAAATAAAGATATATTTCTTTCATAATTTATAGTTTGCTTCAATTTTGTGATGAGCAGCGGTGGGTATGTGCGGATTATGAAATGATGGCACGGAATACAGATGTATATACGTATACCAGTGATGCTCATGGCTGCTCACGGTGGTTAGACCATTGCCTAGTTACTAATATGGCTAGGAAATGTATTGAAAGCATACACGTTCAAAATGATGTGTCGTGGTCTGATCACTATCCCATGGTAATTGATTGTAAAATTAGTGTAGGTCACTTTCATGTTCAGTACACTCAAAACAAAGGTACGAATAGTGTCATCTGGGGCCACAGGGATAGTGAGCAGACGAACTTATATACACAAATATGTGATAACAAATTGAGGCAAATAAATTTTCCTGTAGAGATGAAAGATTGTGCGGACAAATTTTGTGATAAGTCTGAACATAAAATAATTATAGGAAAAATGTATGAAAATATTATATGTATATTGAGAGAGGCTGCAATGTTTAGTCATAATTCTGTACGGCATAACAAAAAACCTTACATTGTCGGATGGAATAAGTATGTGAAGCCGGCTCATGCCTGGGCTCGTCTTTGTTTTCAGTCATGGGTATGTGCTGGAAGGCCAACGTGCGGGACCGCGTATGATGATATGAATGAGTCGCGTAGAGTTTTTAAAAGCAAAGTTAAGTGGTGTCAGGATAATGAAGAGCAGATTAAAATGGATATATTGGCATCATCGTATGAGGCTAAGCAATTTGGTAAGTTCTGGCAACATACAAACAGACTGAATGCAAGGTCGAGTCTTCCAGCTGAAGTAGAGGGCGTGAGCGGGTGTCAGAACATTGCAAATATGTTCAAGACGCAATTTAAGGTGGAACCAGGCTATATAAATTGTAGGACGGAGGATGGGGGCGCTGGGGACATTGCGGATACTGGAGGTAGCCCGATGCGCTTCACGATCGAGGAAGTTGGAGCGGCGATTAATAATATGAAGCGGGGGAAATCACCAGGTCACGATGGCCTCAGCGTCGAACACCTCAGATACGCTGGTGTGCACCTCTCCCGGGTCCTCAAGTTGCTCTACAACCTTTGTATAAGTCATGGTTACTTGCCGGATTCAATGATGAGGACAGTGGTCGTGCCTGTTCTTAAGAATAGGACTGGTGATGCGGCGGATGGGTCAAACTATAGACCTATATCCTTAGCGACCATCTTGGCTAAAGTGCTGGACAGTATGCTTGATACACAGTTAAGCAAGGCAGTTAAAATACACGATGCTCAGTTTGGTTTTAGGCCTGAACTATCTACGGAGAGCGCAATACTGTGTCTCAAGCAGACTGTTCGGTACTATACGGATAGAAAAACTCATGTGTATGCGTGTTTCTTGGATTTGTCCAAAGCTTTTGACCGGGTGACATACAAAATCTTGTGGCAAAAGCTTAGACGTGAAAGCAGCTTAAGACCGGAGTTGATCTCTTTGTTGGAGTATTGGTACAGTGCACAGACGAATGCAGTTAAATGGGGCGACGCACTTAGCGATGATTATAAGCTGGAGTGTGGAGTGAGACAGGGGGGGCTGACGTCACCCAGGCTGTTTAATTTATATGTGAACCGGCTGATTGAGAGGCTCAGCGGGGCAGGTGTTGGCTGCTCAATAGATGGAGTACCAATGAATAACTTTAGTTACGCTGACGACATGGTTCTGCTGAGCCCCTCGGTCAGTGGGCTTCGAAAACTGATAAAAATATGTGAAGAATATGCCGAGGAGACTGGACTCAGCTACAATGCTAAGAAGAGTGAATTTATTATCTTTAGAGGTAATAACAAGCCACTTAATTTCAACCCACGTGTACGGCTATGTGGGACTCTTCTGAGGCGAGTGGCTGAGTTCAGGTACCTCGGTCATGTTGTAACTGAACGCCTGGATGACGACAGCGACATTGAACGAGAGCGCAGGGCTCTGTCGGTCCGGGGCAATATGTTGGCTCGCAGATTTGCACGTAGCACGACACAGGTCAAATTAATGTTATTTAAAGCTTATTGCCAATCTTTTTACACGTGCAGTCTGTGGGCGGACTATACGCGGCGGGCCTACGGGGCTCTGCGTGTTCAATACAACAATGTGCTGAGAGCGATGTTGAGGAAGCCTCGACACTGCAGTGCGTCGGCTATGTTTGCGGATGCTCGTGTGGACGATTTCTATGCGATCATGCGCAAGCGTGCCGCGTCCATGATAGGCAGATTATTGAGTAGCTCCAACACCCTTCTCAGCACATTGGCTGTGAAGTTTGACAGCCCTCTCTGGAGGGCTTGGAATGGGGTGCACACCAGCACCAGGACGACCCCACCTGGTGCTCGTTTTGTGAGGATGGGGATAGGTTAGGTTAGGATATAGTTTTTATTTTATTAATTACTAACATAGAATAAGAAAAATTGTTACTAACATTTTTATTAGTATAAGTATTTACATTTTGTTATTAGGAAGCCTATGGGCCAAAAGGCCTGAAATAAAGATTTATTATTATTATTATTATAGTTTATTTTTGAGCCATGATGGAGTTCGTTGTTCGGTCCTTCGTGGGATTTGACGCGGACTTTTTGTAACTATTTATTTGGTGTGAAAATATTTTTTTTTAAATGAATAGAGAAGTACACAACATACGTGCCTAGAATAAACTATTCCTTTTTTCTTTCTTTCTTACTTACCAATTTCCTTCTTCCTTTCTTTCAATAAAAGTAGCAAGGGAAGCAGGAGGGACGGATTAATTATTAATTATTATCCATTCATCCTCACACTGCTCGAATACCTTCGATTTCAGTCACTGAGGTAGTGTTTTGGACGACAAGATATTGCGCACTTTTCCGAATGCAGCCCATCCGGGTTGGATTCTACGAATGACTTCTTTCTCAAAATTGGACTTACCCATAACAAGGAATTTTATTCCCGAAACTAATCAATGCAACGTAACATTACAAAACCAATATTTATTGAAATTTAAAGCTTAAAACTGGGTTACTAGATCTTAAGCCGAAGCCTAACAATGGTTTAGTTGTCGCTTGTAATAATAAATATCCATTGTAAGGTTAAACTATCTCTAAGTCGCTGGGAACGAGCAAGATAGGGAACTTCGAAAGTTAATTGGCGAGTATTAATATCGAGTTCGTGAGATAAAGCCAGGTTAAAGTTGCAAGACTAATCGCCTTACCTCTACTTTGTTAGCGAACTATGTATAGTAAGAAATAGCTGAAGAGTTTTGATTGTAATGTATGTATGAATAAACCAATAGTTGCAAAGCAAAAAAGTTACATATCTGCAATTTTGCAATTTACTGATTATTACGGTTCATTTAAATAAATATACATTATGAATGTTTTATTCAATAATAAAGTGCTGGTAAAAATTTCAAAAATTTGGTTTTAAAATCCAAAAAATTAGCTGTCCTGTCCTGTGTCTCCTGAAAATAGCTGTTTTGTATATAACTCTTATTACTTTGTTCCTGTCGAAACGTAAATAAAGCTACTACCTTTTACAAGTAGAGACAATGAATGTACCCACTGAATTGAAAACTTAAATTGTCTAGGAAATTTCAGATTTTTTTTAATGCTATTTACAAATGTTCATACCTTTAAAATTTTGAATATAAGAGGCGCTTATATCGTATCTTCCATCTAGATTCGTAGCGCATTATACTCGTTCTCTGTTCTTGTGCCTTCTTTTCAAAGTAGTTACTCATTTGCTCAAGTATTTCTAGAATCTCTAATCTCTTTGGGATCAAGAGCTCTTTGCTAATCGTTGGCAACAGCAAAAATTTAGTTAAATTTGAATTGAGTTGCTGCAATGAGCTATTAAATAAAGGTCAGAAGAAAATAAATAGAACCTAATTAAGATCAAATTAAGTTAGTTTCACTTAACATTAGTTCCATTATTAAATAGATAAAAAGATATAATATGACGCTACGAATGTTACTAAGCTTCCAACAATACACTAAGGTACGCTACACTTTTGGCCACATTCGAGACCTTATATAATGCACCGAGAAATTGAAACGGCGACATTGAGAGAGTCACGAAGGAATAGAATTGCAAACATCGTGGAATGGCATGTCACTTACGGTGTTGTAGATTTAATATAAACTGTATTATGCAATGATACTACGAAGTAAAAAGATGTATAATGTCATTGTTATTATCACTAAATACGTAATGTTTAGAATTACACGGATCTATATCTATAAAGCTCACTCAGACTTTGACTGCACAGACAACAGTCAAGTTCATTAGATGATTCCCCAAATAAAACTAATTCATTCCCCAGAGTGCGTGCATGTTTTCTATGGATTTCAAAACGGCTGGATTGATTTTGATGCGAGCAATCTTTTGAGTAGCCCGGAAGTTGATCCTAAAGTTTGATTGTGATTTGACGAATAACATTTTTTTTTATTTCAACGTTTAACGCATTCAAAGTCACATACAAACGCCAGTACCGTATACCAAAATATAGGGAGTTACTGATAAAGTTTTAAAACATAAATATTTACATAAATTTACTAAGTATAAACCATGAAACAAAACTAAAAAATACGCGTTGCTTCGTCATCAATTCCGCTACACGAATCGCTACGTGTATCTATGAAATGGGTCTACGTAATGTGCATTGTGAAATTGAAGCGTCGACACTGAACGTTAGCCGCAAGGGGAATAATGGAAGATATTGTGAAACTACGTGGTGCAACGAGATGTTATCGTGTAGGGGATTTGTAGTATGCAGCGAGGGTTCGGATAATGTATACGGAGTTTCTTAGAAAAGAAAATGTAAGCACAGATTAAGAAATAATAGTACTTATAATAAGTTATGTAAGTAAAATTATATGCATGTAGCAGTAACGAGTTTACTTCGAAAATGAGTACGTAGGTACTAATTATTGTATGACATTGTTTTTTTAGGATAATAATATACATGTGAAATGAAAAGGTTTTTGGTTTTGCAAAAATGTGGCTGATGTATAATTTTTTTTAATGACGCTCACATTTGCCAAATAAGCCGTGTAAATTATGTAATAACAATTATATCCATTAATAGGTAATAATTTACATTAAGAACCAATATATTTCATTTATCAGAAATCCATTGAGAAAGAATTATCAAATTAATATAATACAGAAATTTGGCACACATGGAGACCACGATGTACAATAATACATAGCGTACTTATTATCCCGGTATACCTAATGAAAGTGATCCAATATTAACTACCAGCTATTTCTTACTCTATGGAAGTTGTTATTTTCACAAGTGTCATTTGTGTCAGAAAGTAGTGTAATTACAAGTGAGGTCAAGATAGCCACTATCTGCCGATAACCATAAGAGCCTTCTGCTCGCGACTGAACATCAAAGCGAGCAATTAACATATCTTGATTACGCTATGCAGAACATTCGCTCAGGAGTAAATTGATTTATAAAGAGATGATAAAACGCATTTAAAGCAGGAATTTAAATTTATCCTGATTTTACGCCAGTTTACGCTGGGTTAACTTGTAAATCAGCGCTGAAAGTTTTGAATATGTTAATAGTTAAGTTCCGATAACTTTGACTGGCAACTATTTAAACTTTTTACTAAAATATAAGCATATTTACATTCTTTTTTTAAACAATTGAAACAAGCGTTATGGAGTCCGTGCATTGTAGTAGATCAATATCTTCAATGGTATAATTTTACACATAATTATACAGTTTACAGCTCTGTATGATTCTAATGTCCACTAAACGCATGAGCAGTTAGCGTTGGCAACAGATATGTAAGATTTCAATCTCCTAATTGCCTAACGCTGTTTCATTAGTGATCGTCTCGGGTTCTACATTGTTCGAACTTCTTAATTACTATTATTGTTAACTTGGTAATTCATCCTTGAAATGTTATAAATACCATACATAATAATACAAAATGTGCTTAAACAGAGCGATGTTATTATCAAAACAGGTTTACGTTCTATTTTGAAGAGCGGCAATTTTTTAGCGTTTTAAAAATATAAATTTGAAATCTCTGTAATGTTTGTAAGATACTGTTAATTTTAAACCGCAATTGTAATGTTACTCTTGGCTGGCTGGCTTCAACCAAATAAGGTTAGTGGCCAACACAAGTGTCGGAAGTTCTCATGCCGCCCGAAAGTCTCAGATATGTATGTTTTAAAGACTGTTACGATAACGAATGAAACAAAAAAATCTTACAATAACAACCATGACCAACAGTTTTGAGTGCTTTTATTCCTTTTAGTAATATTTCACCTATATTTTTTGTCATCGATTTTCCTAGTGCCCCCCTCCTTCACTAATATTTGTTTACTCATTTATAACTATTATTTCAGTTATTTTATTATTTACGCTCTATTTATTCATCTAAATATCTGTCATCTATCAATGACAATATTTATACTTAGATGTTCTCCGTTAGTGCAGAAATTCAATAGGTACGCTTGAATTATGAATATAAATCAGTTGAGATAGTCTCACGCCGTTGACCTTAAACTGGAGTTTGTCGTCTATACCTACCACAGATCAAATCAAAATGCCATAGATATTGCACAGAGCTGTATATTAAATTGTATTGTAATCGAGAATAGAATCTGACAGTCTATTGGTTTAAACATTAATCTCTCAATCCCAAACGCCCCCCTGAGTTCGAACTGCAAGCACCTTTTATTTCAAAAGTTAAGAAGTTCATTTTATCACTGATCAAATTCGTAAATAGTAGGACAGTAATTATCCACTGTAAATATTGTTTTTTTTTTTATTAGTGGATAGGTACTGAGCGTGTTCCATTACGCTAAAAATGTTTGTTTGGAAAAAGTCGAAACTCTCAAATGTGCCTGATGCATTGTTTCAGTGGTCTCTTATCATCTTCGCATTTTTGCCTTTCAGGTGCAACCATTTTGGGGCACATCGATTGGATGGTTTCAAAGTCTATAAAGGACAGCCGTACACATATTTTTTGTTTTACCTATATTATAACGTAGATAATATTTCCTCTTATTTGCTCTTTCAGGGACCTTGATATAATATAATAAATTATGCTACACCTTACTCACTATTTACTGAAATATACCACTAACAAACTACATAAGGTTATAGTAGACTACTGTATTGTACTTGTAAAGAATGCCACTAGGCATTATGTCCGCTCATGTAAAAACCTATTCATAGGTCTTACAAAAAGAATAAATAAATAAATAAGGTAATGTGAGGTAGTCATTAGTTAGTTAAGTCCCTAACGTAGGTAGAACTTGTTAGTCATCAAGCATACTCTCCTAACAAACAGCTAAGTAACTTGTTAAGAACGGCTTAGATCAAGACCCCTGTCGAAGTTGTTACATTGCAATTGGAACATATCTGTTTTACCCTTTAGGTGTGAAAGTGTTTTAATGTCGTTTAAAGGTTACTGACTTAATTTATTATAAGGCACTTACGCCCCAATTCAGAGTCACTAACGGTTATATTGAAATCGCTCCTTGGTACATAATTTGTATGATGATTCTTTAGTATGGAGCGATTTAAGTAACCGTTAGTGACTCTGAATTGGGGCGTTAATCAATGATTTTTCTTGTCCACAGTAACACTATTATTATTACTAGTAACTAATTAAATACTTTTTTCACATATTTTATTTTTATTTCTTATTTAATTTATACATTGAAACCGGACGCGGAGACGGACCGAATCTAGTTGTTTTTCTTGTAATTTTGAAAATGACCGTACATTTAAAATACAAATTTTAACACAATTATGTTTTCCTTGTGGTTAATAACTGCTAGGTTTTGATATGCCGCTGTTACTCAGATAATAAAATTATTAAAAATATACCTAACGACTTTAAAATTTAAAAAATATAAATAATATAGGGACTTATGAGACCGAGTTAGGGACCAAAATTCTTTATGAGATCTGCGCAAAAAGGCTGTCGTATTTACAACTGCAACTTGCAACTTGGTACGAGCCAACAAAAATACTTCTCTTGCATACAAACATTACAGAGATTCATACTTAGATCTGTACCTACACACCAAGCCTCAGTAAAAATCACAAACAAGTCACTAAACGGACCGACTAATCTTTATCAGATCTATGCAAATTTGTCGCCACTCAGCAGCCAATAAGGTTCGCTCGGTAATCCTCCATTCAATTCCGGCAATCCAACCTAAACGGGGGTAAACGACCGCCTTAACATATTCCCTGTTCCACCTATAAAAAGAAAAAGCGACTAAAGAGTACTGTTCACCGTACACTTGTCTATTAAAACTAAATATCACTCATATCACGGTTTTAGAAGATACGTCCAAAATACATAATCACTGATATAACGGCTTTCTCATTTTATAATTTAAACCTTACAGCATTTTGCGTGAACCTAAGGTAAGTATGTTTACCTAAACGATCCTAGCTCACCTTAAAGATAGTCATGACTAGTCTGATAGTCTAGTCGTGTCCTGTGATAGATTGAAAACTATTCACATACTAAAGTTATCAATGTTAAAACTATCCCCAGAATCTATTTCTCGTTGCATCCGAATATACCTAAAAGCCTGTCTCACCAACAAGGACTACAGTTTGATTGAAAGCTGGCAGTAGCGCGGATGCAACTGAAGTGCCAACAGGCAGATCACAGAGCTTGAAGAATTGATAGATATCCGGAATACTTCCTGGAATGACAATCATGATTTAGTGAAGTGCTAAATGGAAGAGTTCAGCGAAAATAAAGACAGCTGACCCAGCAAATGTTGTTCTGCCATAATGTTAAATATGATGTCTGTTTTACTGTACTTCAGGGACATAGTCTTAAACTTACTAACGAATTAACGATACCCATTTTAACCAAGTAGCATTAACCCAAAGGTGTTACAACCATCTTGCTTCAATGAACTTATATACTGTCTTGCTTTGTAAGGGTTCTTGATTCTACTTAATTACAAGTTAACAACTGCTTCATAAATGATTTCTCTTATTGTTTAACTGGACTCTCAGGTATTCATCTCAAAAATTCCCGAGCTTCAATAGTTATATTTTCATTATCACTAATAGTTTGCCCGATGCCTTAAAGTTGAAGTGAATTAAAGAAAAAACAAAGACAAACAAAGAAAAACTAAACTGGAATTTTTCTACTTTCTCTTTAAAAAAACCATGTATCTTTGTTCGAGGATAGTGGCTGATACTCTTAAGAGTTGGGATAGATACGACACTGCGTTAATTGGCGATTAGTCTGAAGCGGCTGAGCCTACAAGAAAAGCGAAGAAATTTGTTTTTAGATTTGTGATTACTGTAAATCCGTGTGGATTTATTTGTTGGTTACTCTGAACGCTTAAGTTTTATTATTATATAGTTAAGTTTAGAATTTTATATAATGGGCTCTATCCATACTCCGAATAAGTAGTGTAGCTCGCTTACAAATAAGACTATCTTAGTTCGTGCGCACGTTATTGCAAATTATGGCAAGTGCAGCCTTGTAGGCAGCCTTGGAATTAGGTGGTTAGATGTCAAGCTATGTATCACTTTTGACCTGAAGAGTGTGCTTGCCGAGTAGCTATATCGCCAGTATGGTCCTTACAACTGAAATCTTTAACATCAGTCATGTGTTTACGTTTAAAATCATACGTCATGTAATTAGGTTGATTTTGTACGTATATTAATAACTAAACCGTAAGCGGTTAATTAACTTACCGTAAACTTACCACGAAACAACGAAAGCGATATTACTGCTGACATTTCAAAGCATTAATTAACAATGATAAATAGTCCAATGCCTCCACGCGAGGGCCGTGAGACAGCTCAGGCCGATTGCCAATCCAATAGGACTCTAATCTGTCCATGTGTCTTGCTTACTAACGAAGGTGAAATACCGCATGTGTTTTGGTGGCCAGTAATACCTGCTTATGTTCCATTTCTGTCCTTAAATATAATGTGATTTTAAACTTAACTCACAGTGGACACATTTTTAGTATAATACGGGGAGCGATGTACCTAATTACTTCAATCAATAGTGGTACTAATGTTTTGTAACAAAAAATATGTTATAGTATAGTCGAATCAATAATTCGACAGACCACTTTGACTACTCAAATGCACAAATGTTGCCAGGACGTAGGAATTGCTATTGTTATAGATATGTATGAAAGTTACATAATATTTTTGCGTGAGTTTTAAAATCATGTTAACTTTATCTTAATTTATTTTTCTTCACAAAAATGTAAATGTATTTTGTTTAAATTAAATACAACTTATCTTTATTGATTGTAACTGGCATCGGATCATTATATGGAAGGTATTTTATTAGATAGGAAGTACAAACACACTAATCGAACACTATTTTAACAACATAACTAATGGTTTTCCATAGCACGCCTACAATACATTGTATCACCGCTCACTTTCTCGCTGGATCAAACGTCGATACTGAAATATCGAGACTATTAATAATTTTCTGCAATAGATAGCTGTATTCGTCATTGTGGTATTTTGTGTAGTTGAATATAACCCTACTGCAATAAATTGGTCAGTTTGCGAATTCAAACTGCGGTTACTGATAACAGGACTGTGGTCAAAATGAGAATCAATCAAAAGTTAGCTTTTGATATTTTTATTTCTATACATGACTCGCGTTTACATTTACGTTTGATTAATATAGTGTAACTAGTTGAAATACATAAATAAATAACTGCTTATTTTTCTTTACTGCCTATTACTTTATTACTCTGCTATGAGCAGGCATTTATTTTATTTATCACCTTGGTATGAAATATTCCCATACTATATTGGTATAAGGGTCAACGCACATTTATTCGGCGCCATTCGCGTTTCGCCGAATGATTTTGGTTACACTTATTCGGCTCGGCTTCTATCAGCCGCGTACGGCGTCGTAAGAATGCGAACGACTGCTTACGGCGTCGTAAGAATGCGAAGGGCTGCGTACGGCGCTGAATACGCTGCGAAGTGCGTCCGAAGACGTTAGTAGGTATAATCTATACGGGAACTATGAAGGTCGCAATCTGTCGACAAGGCCAAGGAGTCAAAAAGCTTCCATGTATCTACCTACAGCGCGGCACTGTTCCGCCGCGTTCGACGTCGTACGCGGCGTACGCGGCCGAAAGATAAAACACATTTGTCGTCGTTTTCTACTTGTTTACCGCGAAATCGGAATCGGCGCCGAAAAGCCGAAAGGATGCGTACGCGTCTCCATACAAAATCGTTGTTTACTATGGACAAAAGCCGAATGGAGCCGAATAAATGTGTTTTGACCCTAAGAATTTCATATCAATGTACTTAGTAGGTATGGGCATATTTCATACCAAGATGATAAATAAAATAAATAAATAAACGCTAAACAAACTCATTCCTCCGCAGTAGGTTTTTACCTGTGTCACGGGACCACGGGTGGCATGACACGACACATAATATAACACATCACAATAACACCCACGACCCGAGTACAAATATTTATCTGTCACATAAATATCTGTCCCGGCCGGGAATCGAACCCGCAACCCCTCGCTTCGCGGGCAGGTTTGCTACCAACTAGGCTACAGGGTAAGGATAAGGTAAGGAAGAGGACGCGACAATAGTATTTGTACGTCATTTATGTTTGATTTCGGGTACTAGCCAAGTGTTTTCGCATGAATTTAAATTTTTCTCACGTCGCGTAGAACTTCCAAATCTTTGACAGATAATTAGGGTAAGCACGCATTGCGAATTTTCACCGCCCGATTTTTTTTCTGACGATTTTTAAATAGCGTACTACATACATAACCAACACGATTTTTTTTCGCAAGTGCGTGCAGCTATTGTATGTACAATTTCCATATCTCACAGAATTTTGTGGAAAAAATCGCGCGGTGAAAAATCGCAATGAATTTCAGGCTCGTTTTACAAAGGACACTATCACGGCTATGTTAGAATAAGTAGTTAATGAGTAATAGTCGATAAACTTACTTCTTCGGAACCCTACATTGCGCGTGGCCTGACACGCACTTGCCCGATTTCTAGAGAATTAGTTATTAAGAGTGAGAAAAAGCAGACGCATCTTGGCAACGACCGCTTACCACCAGCCTGTCAAAGTGAAAGAGTAGTGACCATTCAATCCCATGCTACTTCCATTTCCTAAAAAAACACAAACCACTCTCAAAACCCAACAATGCAGTAGAAAAAATAACGCAAAAGTAATATAGAAGCGAGTTAACAAACAAGTTCGAGGGTTGTTCGCGATAGATATAGTCGGTCAAATTCAATCGAAACTACGGTTTTATTTTTTAGAATGATAGCTTTGGTTCTTTCATACAGGGCTGTGTATTTGCAATGCTTTGTTTCATGAACCAGCCGACAAAGGAGTTGACTATCCACGTGTTACCACTATTCTACGTGGATTTGACGACCAAGGCATAATGGTTATCATGCTGGACCACCGTACAAGGGACCTGCAAGACTATTCTGGTTTGTAACTTGACAGCGGAGTTTCAAAATTGACGTTCGAGTTCTAGGATCACTTCACTTCGCAAGTGCGTACTAGATGATTAGATAATGACATGTCAATACGATGCAAGTTCGCTTTTGTTTTGTAACTTGACAGCGGAATACACGATGAGTTTCTAAATTGAAGTAAGAGTTCGAGACTCCCTTCACCTCGCAAGTGCGTACCAGATGATTAGAGAATCACATATCAAGATCTCGGACTCGAACTTCAATTTTGAAACTCATCGCGGATTCCGCTGTCAAGTAACAAAAGTGAATAGCCTTGCAGAGTTCGATTCCCAGTGAGGCGGAATTAATTCTTCAGTGATGTGACCCTAGTTGATGTCGAAATTTATGTCGATAGCCAATTTTTATGCAATTAAATTAAAATTAAATTAATAAGCAAATTATCTTCGTAACAGTTTAATACTTGCGATGTCTCCTGAAACTGTCACTTCAATTTCCCGAAACAAACCGCTTATCCACTTTAATTAATTTACTTCATTAATTCAAAAATTGCAGACATTAATGCCTACGTGGTGTGCATTAAATTCCGCACAGTAAATTGCGAAGTAATTGCATTCATTAACAGGTGGTACGTGCAGTGCCGTGAAAATAAACCCGACTTTTTACAATTCCGATGCCAAATGGTAAAAACCCTGAAAATTTTTCCCTCCGTCTTCTTCCACTATTCAGAAAGGTAAAACGCGTACCGCGCGACTCAAGGATGTATTATATGATTATATGACGACCTGCGGGGCGTGATGATCCATGCCGGATCGCTATTCAAACGGTCCTGGGTTTGATTAGCAGTGAGCCAGAAATTTGAATGATGGGTTTGAATTTCTGTTCTGGTTTGGGTGTAGGTATACGTGTGTTCTTGTCTTCGTGTGTTGTGCATGGCACCCATGACACATGGAATTTTAGTGTGGGGCGCTATGAAAGTGTAGCGTTTATTTATAAGTATTATTAATGAATACAGGCAATAAATTCGATCAAGAATGAGTTATTTCAATGAACAAATTGAGTCCTTTAGGGATCATCGTTTCTAGCCTAAATTTAACTATGGTCAAGGTTAGGTACATTATTCAGTTCATGAAGAAATGGGTATATTTTTATGTTTCTTTCATCGTCAGTAACGCTTCTGTGACGTCTTTACTATTGTAAATGTATTCGGGCGGCGGTGACCACGTACAAAACATTGCGTGTGCTGCTCTCCGATGCTTTGTAGGTTATTTCAACAATAAGTCTCAAATCTCTTGGGTCAAAACCACACATGACATGATTTTGTGGTGAAAGCAATTATAATAATATTTGATATTAAACGCACCTTAACAGAGTAAATTAGCAGTGATTTTGATAGAGTGAAATCACCAGGACTGAATAAATATGAATTTGGGTTATCTTTAAGTGTAAAGACTCCCGAAAAACTTTGAGTCAAATTGCTGGCGCCCTAGATTGAAATGAAATATTTATTAATATTGAAAACCAATCCGGGTGTATGGCGTTACATGGTTGTTATATACCGTACCGCACCTTCGTAAATAATCAACATTCGGTCGGGTTGGGTCGTAAATCGGCTCCCGCTCTAAGTTCCAGTCCCAATAATGGCCTGTTGGTACATAATGCGAGACCCAAATGTACCAATTTACCCTTTGCACGACGCGAGCTCATCTTCGGGTAAAAGATGCCATTCAATCTACAGTTTCCGGGAAAAACCACGTTATTTTTAAATGAAATGCCCGGATGATGCTGTCTTACCCAGGATGGCGCATTTCATTCACCGCACCCACGCAAATGTGAAAATTAAATACCTACCTCCTCATAAGGAAAATCAGGGATGGCAAATATTCACACGTTGTTATACCTTTGTTTTTTTAAGAACAGAGTTTGTCTTTTTAAGCCGTGATAATTATCATGTTTCTTTGTAAAAGATTTAAGTGGTTATGTTTCGACACAAACCTTTTAAAAAGTTGATGGACTCTAAAAATATGACGATAAGTTTAGCTTGAAATAAATAATAATTTTGAATAATCAAAACAGAAAAAAATGCTGTTTCACTTGGTTTCATTTTAAAAAACAGCCCAAGACACTTCTTAAATACAATTCATCTTTTAAACAAAACAAAACAATTTATCTTCCTTAAAGCTAAGCTTAGCTAGTTAAGTTTATTGTGAAGTTGAAGATAAATCACATCATGAATTTATTATCATCTAATTATTATTTTTTTGCGTCTAGTAAGCTTTAGTCAATGCTGAACGTTCAATTTGACTTTGACGAAGATCTGGATTTTCTTTAATTCTTTTTCTTCTAAATCGCTGCACTCTTGGCAGAGTGGTCGTGGTCATTCGGTATTTGTGGCACGCCTCACAACTCTCCGCCATTCTTCACGAATCGCTGCTCTCCGTGTGCATTCGTGGACGGGGGCGTCCACAGCAGCTTTAATCTGGTCTGTCCAGCGCATCGGTGATCTGCCACGAGATCTTGTGCCTTTAACTTTACCTTGTACTACAAGCTTTTCAATGGCACCATGTCCACGCCGCGAAACATGTCCAAAGAACGACAGAATGCGAGCTCGTATTGTGGAAGACAGACGCTGTTTTACACCTGTCTCCTTGAGAATAGATATATTTGTGCGAAAAGAAGTCCCGGAAACTCGCAACATTCTTCTCCAGCACCACATTTCTAGAGCCTCTATCTTCCGCCTCTCACTCTCCCGCAACGTCCACGTTTCTGCCGCATAGAGAAATATGGGGAATATCAGCGCCTTGACAAGGCGGGTTTTGGTGGTTTTTGTAAAATTACGGTTTCCCCATACTCTCTTCATCTTATCCATAGCAGACCTTGTAATTGCCATGCGTCGCTTTATCTCATCCATGCATCCGCCACTGTTTTTATTGTTATTTTAGACAACACTATTTTTACGACAATATTTTTACGAGCTACAAAATTGATTCGTTATACGAGAAGGCCGATTAAATTGAACCCATCGTACTTCTCGGCCTGAACTATTTAGAATAGGTAATTGAAAGCCTAACTCTTTGGATTAGAAAATAATTTCAGCGTTACCTTAATTTTATTTCAATTTCAAAATAATTTGGGTATTTTATCAGTAAACTTTTGCTCATATTTCTCTTAGTAGATTTATTTAATTTCAGAAAAGTTACTAAGTAAGTCTTACTTTTAGAAAAATATTACGAAGAAAACTCCACTGCTCGTCATTTAAATCTATGCAGGTATTTAAAACAATAATAGTATGATGCAAAAACTATAACAATATAAATAATCTAATATATAAAATTCTTGTCACACTTTTTTGAAGTTGAACTCCTCCGAAACGGCTTCACCGCTCTCCACTCTCTTTTTTCGTCGGGGGTTAAAAACGAAATCATGAGGTTGGATAGAGGTTGGATACTACTCGGTGTCAATATGTTACGTTGTTACGTTGTATGTTACGTTTACGTTGTTATGTTACGTTGCAGTTGTTGCTTCCACGCCGCGGCCGTGTTGCTAAAAGCCTGTCATCGTTACGCTAGCACTGAAGTATGAGTAATCATGTTTAAGGTATTCATGTTCACGGCATTCATTTCACTCGTGAATACACAGATCCCGAAGAAAAGATATTTTCATCGTTGACATGTTTTTTTTTTTTTTGGAAATTAGTCAGCAAGTATATTTATTTTTACTACTGTAACTGTACTCGTCATTGCTTTTTAGAACGTGAGACATTCTTGAAACTAATTTGTTAATGTAGGACCTAATCATAATAAATATTAATTTAACGCAATAATAAATATAAATACGTATTAACGCTAGTTTTTGTTTAAATCAGTTATTTTATGCTCAGCGCAGTGTCAACTAAAATTGTTTCTTGAATTTTTAGAATGCGCTTAGTAACAAAAGGTCAAATAGAATAAACGACCTAACCTTCATTTTTGATAAAAGTTTATATCAATAACAACTATCTCATCCCTAAAGCATAAACAACGGCACGAGTTGAAGTAAGTTCTAACAGTTTTCATGAAGCAGTGAAACACCGGGTGAATTATAATCACGTGATCTCCCCTGAGACTCAAGAAACCCCATTTCATATTTCGTACGAATATTTCGTTGCGCTTCCTTTATTTTAATAAACATGAAAGAATAATATGATTTATGTCCTGTTTGTTCTGATTACTTACTGTAAGAAAGAAGTCGTATCTGAATTGCACCAGAGGATCTCAATTTTCATTTGCGTAATAACTATCAATATCTAATATACGACCCAATGGAGACACCTCTGCTGAAAGCTGCTGAATTCTTAACCGGCCCAGAACCGGTCGGAGTGGCGCAATTAGGAGAAGCCTGTGTCTAGCAGTCAGTAGACTTTAAAAGGCTGCTAGATAGATAGATATCAGTATCATAACGTAAAAATCTAAACTTTTCTACTATAATTATTTGAGTTTACGAGAATCGTGTGAAAGAATATTATTTAGCTATTTATTCATGAATCGAACACTTGTGAATTTTTAAGGTAATTAATACTGAAGGAACAATTTATAAATAATATTCTGAATATATCATTGAAAAGGATATTAAAAGAATAATTTGGAACAATCATTCTAATTAAATAGGTAAATAATATAATTAACCCATAAAAAATGTTTTTTGTTTTATGACCAACTTTTGAAGTTCTAAAAATATGTCATGAAACAAAAACCCCTCGACAACTGGGGAACTTTCTGGCTGGCCTTAAAAGACCCCGCACGACCTCTGTCAGTTAGTCTTGAAACGAATACGAGTAAAAACTTAAACTTGTTTAGTCCGACTGTAATTGCGCCGAGGGTTCGCCAAGATAAGCTCGTTTCTTTTTAATTTTCCTTCTGGAAATTACTTCAATTCCCGCGTTGAATAAATGAGGACTGTTGCACTACCTACTTCAGCTTTTTTTAATTTATTTTATTACCGCGAATGAGATCTCGGAAAGTTCCCGAGCTGTTAGTCTAAGGTTTGATTAACTGGTCTTACTTTCAAAAGAAATTTCAATAGCTGCCGGCTTTGCTTAATAGAATGAGATCGTTTGAGGTTTTTATGAGGTCAAGGTGGATTAACCCTCTTAAACCGATTGTACGCTATGTAGAATGAGAGATTTCGGAAAAATCATTTTTATTTCACTTGAGCCTTTATTATTGTACATTCTTCATCTACATAAGATTTGTTTCAGTTATTTTATTTTTATTGGTTTATGTTATTTTATGCTGAATTATATTTTTATTTGATGCTGAAGGTTCAATCGGTTAAACATAAAGATCATGTGGTTTTATGGTCTTACCTCAACAAAATGGTACTGTGAACTTCACATATTGGCACACACTTATATTTATTTGCCACAGAGGGACAACAAAATAGGTCTACCATCGTACTGAATTAAAGCGTCGATTATTGCCATACGAGGCATACATTCTTTACTATTAAACGAGCAATACTTGTATATAGGTATGTAGTTTTTAACCGACTTCAAAAAAGGAGGAGGTTCTCAATTCGACTGTTTTTTTTTTTTTATGTTTGTTACCTCAGAACTTTGGACTGGGCGAACCGATTTTGATGATTCTTTTTTTAACCGAAAGCTGGTAGCTGTCATGTGGTCCCACATAAATTTTATTGAGATCTGACAATAGCATCCATGAGAAAACCACATAAGTCGTAAAGGAGGTGGCCAATATTTACCCCGGAAATGGTTAAAATACGTTTTTTTGTACAAGGTTTTAGTCCTCTGAAAAGACATATTTTCCATTTATTATAACATAACTAGAATTTCAATTTTCTTCTGAACTCCGCCGTGAGTAGTTATAATAAATTAACAATAATAATAAGTTGTATTGTATACAAATATACTTTTACTACCTCCATTGCTATCACCCCGGTCACTCACATGCGCGCAAATGTTTGACATTTTTACGAATGTTTGCACATATGTGAAGGGCGGTCAGGCAAATGGGTTCGTATATGAGTATACAAGCCCATTTCCGCTTCCTCCTACACTTTGTTCACGAATGTTCAATCTTGCTGTTGTTATTATGTTGTTGTCATTCAAATCCATTTTCAATATAGAAAATAAATGGTAGTACGATTAGACGCCACGAACCACGAAAAATTAGGAGATACATCACCTTTTTAGTCGTGTGCGCAACTGGTCGCACGAATGTGTGGGAGACTACACGAAGGTTCGAGATTCGCGCGCTTTGATGTGCGACAAAAAACCGACACAGCTTGGAAAACCCCGAATCCCTCCAAAACTTCGCATAATCATTCGCGAAGGTCGTCCCACACTTGTGTGTTCGCGTATTCGCGCGAATGTGAGTGACCGGCATCACTGGAGGTTAACAATTGGCTGACAGAAGTGCGAATGTCTACTATATTGTCATTTGCCAAAATAATATTTTTCAGTTTCATTTCTGCAAAATAATAATTGTATTTGATTTTTTGCCATGAGGTGCATTAATTGCGCGGTTGATATTGAGCGCATGGCACGTCACTCCATATCTTCCTTAGCAAGAAACCTGCAATCCATATTGGTAGAATGGATCACTGCAGTACCTACAGACCTACAGGTATAGCATTTTTCTTTACTATTAAGTAGTGCTTACTACGACTAGGTTCACGCGGCAATGTACAATATTCCTGTTTTTTTTTTGCAATACGCTTAGAAAATAGGTTCTATTTTATAATAGGCTCCTAACATTTTTTCTTTCAACTTTTAGGCAAAGGCTATACTGTAGATGAGTACATAAATGACAAAGACGCATGGAAATGACCAGCTCTGCAACCAGTTCAGCACCCTAATTCACGTAATTTAAGAAGTTCGATTGCAGTGCAGTTGCAGTGACGTTCCGATCAAAATAACACTTTCCGTATTCTCGTAGCTTTCGCGAGCGCTGTCAAACAACGTCAACCAACGTCAACTTGATTGCCGCGTCACTGAAACTTGATTGCAGCGTCACTGCAACTCAATCGATGCGTCTTAAAGTTACGTGAATTAGGGTGCTGTACAAGCTGTGTATTTTTTTGTAATAAATATATCAATGTATTTTTATTTTTAAAAGATGTGTTGAGGAGATTTTTTACAGCTTTTCTTGTCCTCCATGACAAAGCACCTTTGCGAAAAGCTGGTTGATTAAAAAATTACGTGCATAAGTGTATCAATGATACCTAAACGATTAAATGATTTTGAATTTGAAAAAAAATTGAATGCATCACCTTATTTGCCTTATTTGGTGCCTTATTTTGGTTGTTATATTTTATTCCTTAATTTTTCCATATGTGTACCTAAATGTATATAATGAAACACTTAATAATATCAATATGCAGTTTTATTTATATTACGTTTGCTTGTGAATATTTACAGATAGGTAGGTGACAAGTTAATACGTGTATTTTATTTAGTACTGCTGGTACTTCTTTTTGTAGGAATAAGGTCATAAAGTCATAATTAAAGTAAAAGACATATATTAATTAATTATCCAAAAGATAAATAGTATTTATTTAATACAAAAATCGCTCTTTAAAACACTTTTTCACGATTACATATGTTTTGCAGAATGTCAAACTACAAAAGCTAAAACTGCCCGTAAAAGGAGAATCCCGAGTTCTAGAGATTTTTATTGATAAAATTATCAAAGTAGATATTGTAAGCTTTAATGTAAGGTAAAAATAATATGTGTACATTATACTTCACAAATGGGGCAAATGCCCATACAGATGTTGGCCACCTCCTTTGTGTTAAGATGTGCGCGACAAATTGACGAATAACTCAATATCCCGCCAACCGATTTCGATGATTCTTTTTTTAATCGAAAGCAGGTGCTTGTCATGTAGTCTCACATAAATTTGAACGAGATCTGACAAGTATGTAGTTTTTGAGACTTTGAAGTCGGTTATTTTTTGTTAGTAAAATTTAGATTATGTATGTATGTGTTTGTAGTCACGTCCCTGAAATTGGCTCCAACGATTTCTCTGCAATTTTCAATATTGGGGTTTACGGGGGCGAAAACTAGATCAAGCCAGATCTATTATTTTTAAAAAATCCTTTTCTTTAACTTACTAATTTATTCTAGCAGCTCCTCATTTATTATCAAGAATTGTTAATGTTGTTCATATAAATTGAAAAAGGAATAATTAAATTATTCAAAATAACAGCTTTCAGTCTAAATGAAACAGACTAAAATAAATGTTCATTGATTTTTTGTCCGCAGACGCATTAACCTTATTATTTTATTTAATTTAGTATAATCATTGTTCAATTTTGTGTACATTGAGATAATTCTTAAAAAATCGCTTCAATTCCCTGTAGGTAAATGAAGTGATTATTTTGGTTCTCACAAACACATCTCTCGCCACGTATCCTCACACATCTCTGGTGGAAACGTCGTACCTAAATTCGTACCTGGCAATTGGGTTTCAGCTTCGAAAATAGGCACAACTGAATTTCAGATTTTGTGTGACCACACAAGCGTGAAAATTAACATGAATGAAAAAAACATGAACTGAAATATATTTTTTGCTTGATTCGATTTAGCATTTTCCAAGCTAAATACTAAATTTAATATACATATAGTCTTTATGTACATCTAAGTTTACCTTGTAATACATATTTTTACTTTTGTAGAAGCGTTAAGAAATAAAACGAAAGCCGGTAAGTCGATACCGCTACACGACTGCTAATTACAGCCAATTAGTTGCCGGATTGCAGCGTTTAGTTTTTATACTACTTCACTTTGTTTTTCATACTGTTACGTGCTATTACATTCGTACATTCGTGATAGCTACTTACATCAATTTGCAAGGAAAAAAGGAGAAAAACAAAATAACAGCGATAAAAAGTTTATTATCGTATGTACAACATAGTAGTATCTATGACTTATTGTATATTTAATGTTTGTATACAGTCTTAAATATATCATTCCACGCCTAGCATTTCCATAGTACGTACAAACCAATACTTGTAAAAAAAACTTAATTATATCAGTACTTTAAACAACACAATTGATATGGGTTCAATTATAACCCATAAATATTGGGGTTAAAAGAAAACGTATCATCAAAGAACCCGTAATATTCTGATGTAGGAGACTGACGGCTCTTCTTCCGTTTATGCCCGGGCTGTCTAGAGCCGTGATCGATTTTGTAGTTGTATTTGTTCTTACGGCAACTGTCGTCACGCCATAGTGACAAGTCAATGCCCGGGATATGCGCACATGGGACAGGCATATTCCTGAAAATATATTATTTTAGCTTTAACATGATTTTATCTTATCTATCTTACGTACCTACATAAAGAAGAATATTGTACTACTCCAGTAAAAGAGACGAATTTAATCCTGAGTCTAGTTCCGTAATTTTACCAGGTTTTTATTATTACATCTGCATGGCTTAAGGTTCTTAAGCTAGGTTTGTTTCAAAACATCAATGCATATAGAGCTAGGTGAAAACAAAGTAAAAACATTTCAATGAATTCTGTTCAATCTTCTTCAAAGAAGGTGAAGACAAACCAAGCAAGAATAAATCAATATACAAGAATAAATCAACAAGAATAAATCAACGTACCTGGGGCCGACGTTCAAGAAGGCCAGAGGCTGAATGTATTTGACAGCCTCCGCATTGTCACAGGCAAATCGTGCCATGTTAGTTTTCCTGATCTCGTGTAATTGATCTACGACAAAAGATGTATTATTTTGACCAAACATAATGTAACGAGTACGGTTTACTAACCTACAACTACTACAGTAGACACTGGTTATAGATGCTACGACATTGACCGATGTTACATGTGGTGAAAGTTAAAGAACTGGCCTATTACATAATTTAAGAGCGTGCTGAGCGTGGTGTGTAATCATTCTCAGTATGAGGGGAGATCATGCTGTCAATCTGTGTATGTATTTTGCGTGTTTTTTGTACTCGGAGCTGTACATTAATACCACTCGATGTCATTTGAAGGGACTGAAAATTAGCAGGGTCTTCGTGATTCTGTAAATCAATATGTATCTTCACAAAGCACTCACCAAGCAGTGTAGATAGCAGCTAACCTAAGAGTTTGAAACTTTATCGAAAAGCAGACAACATCCATTAAAATTACGTCAATGTACAGTGAAAACGTACAGATTTATTAACTACAGTTGTACAATTTATTATTCAAATAAAGATTTCAGACCACGCTCAGTAAACTGTTGATTTCCAATGTTTCAATTTGCAGAGCTCTCTCATTTTCTGGTATTTTATTTGCAGTTCTGTCCATTTTACATTGTGTAGATATTTTATTAGTGAGTCGGATCTATTGTTCTGTTATGTGTATTACCCTCGATCATCCAAACTTCACAATTTGAGGCTCACTCTGAAAACCAGCGGCCGTGGTTTTTCCGTGACAATTATGGTGAGCGTGAACCCTTTTCATCTATTATCTTACATCTATGTGATGTATTGTTTTTAGCTATAATTTGTTGCTGTAGATAATTTAGGTGAAATAAAAATTTCTTTCTTTCCTTCTTTCTTTCTGTTGTAATTTGTTCGATTTGCACTAACGTTGTTTTCATTTGTGATCTATTTGTGTTTTCAAGCAATAAGATTAACCTCAAAACAGTTTTTATATGAACTGAATTATTTAAATTTCTACGTTAAAAAGGCATCTTTGTCGAAACTTTTTTGATAATCTTTTACATCAGCAGAAACGAATTCTTCGTAGTAACTTACCGTTACTGAAGCTGTGAAACTGAT
Organism: Thymelicus sylvestris; assembly: GCA_911387775.1. Lineage (NCBI taxonomy): Eukaryota > Metazoa > Arthropoda > Insecta > Lepidoptera > Hesperiidae > Thymelicus > Thymelicus sylvestris. Next base: position 12,610,583 of record OU426896.1, on the reverse strand, counting down.
CACCTCTCTCAAACCAAAACCGATCGGCGAACCTGAACAGCGTCAGCTGCTTGCCTATTATACAAAACAGGGTCGGAGTCACGAAAGTTCCGTCAATAAAGTTCTCGCTCATTACGCCGGCGAGAAGATCTACGTCGTTTACATTGTTGTACAGTTTCTTGAGCAATTCCACTTTCTGGAACAAGTTAATAGTTCTAACTAATATAGTCACGGTAACTTTAAACACTTCCTCTGGAAAGTACAATTAAAAGTTATGGGTGTATTCTATGTTGTTGTGTACAATTCAGCCTATTTTTTGCTTCAGCAAATGTTCCATGCTAACAAAAGATAATTTTCGACCTGCGTACCATCAAAGAATATTTTATAATCAGAACAATAAAAGAGCTTATGGACAACTTAATTTTATAAATTCCATGCAGAAAGCAAAATTATAAGATGAAATAGCTCTAAAATAGGCAAAAGAATTTTGTACTACTTACCTACATTTTTATAAAGGAGGTGGCCAATATTTACCCCGGAAATGGTTAAAATACGTTTTTTTGTACAAGGTTTTAGTCCTCTGAAAAGACATATTTTCCATTTATTAAAACATTACTAGAATTTTAATTTTCTTCTGAACTCCGCCGTGAGTAGTTATAATAAATTAACAATAATAATAAGTTGTATTGTATACAAATATACTTTTACTACCTCCATTGCTATCACCCCGGTCACTCACATGCGCGCAAATGTTTGACATTTTTACGAATGTTTGCACATATGTGAAGGGCGGTCAGGCAAATGGGTTCGCGTATGAGTATACAAGCTCATTTCCGCTTCCTCCTACACTTTGTTCACGAATGTTCAATCTTGCTGTTGTTATTATGTTGTTGTCATTCAAATCCATTTTCAATACAGAAAATAAATGGTAGTACGATTAGACGCCACGAACCACGAAAAATTAGGAGATACATCACCTTTTTAGTCGTGTGCGCAACTGGTCGCACGAATGTGTGGGAGACTACACGAAGGTTCGAGGTTTGCGCGCTTTGATGTGCGACAAAAAACCGACGCAGCTTGGAAAACCCCGAATGCCTCCAAAACTTCGCATAATCATTCGCGAAGGTCGTCCCACACTTGTGGGTTCGCGTATTCGCGCGAATGTGAGTGACCGGCATCACTGGAGGTTGACAATTGGCTGACAGAAGTGCGAATGTCTACTATATTGTCATTTGCCAAAATAATATTTTTCAGTTTTATTTCTGCAAAATATTATTGCCTTATTTGGTACTATTGTTATATTTTCATTCCTTAATTTTTACATATGTGTACCTAAATATATATAATGAAACACTTAATAATATCAATATGCAGTTTTATTTCTATTACGTTTGCTTGTGAATATTTACATATAGGTAGGTGACAAGTTAATACATATATTTTATTTAGTACTGCTGGTACTTCTTTTATTAGGAATAAGGTCATAAAGTCATAATTAAAGTAAAAGACATATATTAATTAATTATCCAAAAGATAAATAGTATTTATATATTACGAAAATCGCTCTTTAAAACACTTTTTTACGATTACATATGTTTTGCAGAATGTCAAATTACAAAAGCTAAAACCGCCCGTAAAAGGAGAATCCCGAGTTCTAGAGATTTTTATTGATAAAATTATCAAAGTAGATATTGTAAGCTTTAATGTAAGGTAAAAATTATGTGTGTACATTATACTTCACAAATGGGGCAAATGCCCATACAGATGTTGGCCACCTCCTTTTAGCCTAAAAATTTGGCTAAATTGAAAATTATAAAGTTTCGAATTAAATCGTTCAGTAATTTTGCGTGAAACAGTCGCTCATATTTTTTAATATAAAATGTCATCTACGATAATTTCATCTCTTACCTCATAATCCATAACATCAGTGAAATCATCGAAGTCTTTGGCACGGTTTAGGCCACACAAGTGTCTGTAGTCATTATAACCTCGAATGCCCATGTCTCTGCCTCTTTGTATGTCTGCTGCGATAAGGTCATACACCTTTTGCAAATTTGCATAAAAGTTCTCTGAAATCTTTAGACGGCAAGTGTTATTTTAATTTGGCTAGAAGGTTAATCAAAGCGGCCTTTAGTTTATTTGAAAGCAGTGTTCCTAAAGCTCTTTCTTCATTAACGTAATTCGCAAAAGCAACTTTAAAAGGTTATTTCACGTTTAAAATTGATTGAATTTCAAGGAGATTAAACAAATTTTTTACCTCAGGGTCTTGTACGTCATCTATTTTGGCAGCATTCTGGTAAAACGTTCCCCTATTGATTTCTTCAAAATTAACATTTTGTTCGATAAGGTCTTGTCTAAAGAGGGTTTCGCTGAGCGACAATTCACCGGCATAATGATGTTTTTCATCGTACTTTCTAAAGGAACCAAACGTTGAAATATTGAATAGGTATAATGCTGGGGATTTAGTTAACGACACAGAAAAATACACATTCAAATAAAAAATACGTTAACAGTAATTGTGTTTTCTTTATGGAATTTACAAACAGGCAAGTCACCTGATTTGAAGTGGTTACCATCACCCATAGAAACAAGTAATATCATTGCCATGCAAAGAAAATAGAAGAAAGAAGGAAATGAAAGAACTTTCTCTCAAGCTTCAGCCGGAACATGACAAGACGTTTGTTGGTTGACTCAGGCAAGACGGTGGTAGTTAGGCAGGTTTCATGGAAAAATAATAATCCTTACAAAAAGCCACTAAGCGGGGGAGGCCGACTATCGCACCTGTCGACACCCTGATTTGCCGGAATGGGATTGGGTTTAATGTTCTGGGCTACTCCAATTTTAAAAATTCCAGAATAATTATTACAGAAAAATTCAGCTGTATGGAAATTTATGCTCGACCCAAATGTATGGAACAGCTGATTTTATTTGTTTTGGCGTATTCTATATGAAACGTATAATAATAAAATAACACCGTATAATGAAATCCAAGTCTTACTTAATTCTGCCATCTAGGAAAGTATTGTAAAACCTAGATATGATTTCATATTCCGCATACACTAATGGTACTGCTTCTTCGTCATATACAGTTACTTCTTCTACCCTTCCCGATATTAGTCCGAAATTCATCATATTTCTATGACCTGAAATGCAATTAAAATTTTAGTCATGATTGTGTAATTTCTTTGCAAGTTTTTATTGTTACATTAACTCGTTATTGAGTAGGAAACAACGCCGGATTTGATATTCATTAAAACCGCACCCGTATATCCTCGCCGGTAGTCTTTTTCCGCGTAAATTTCTGTGGTACAAGACACACTTACACAACAGTGTTCACAGAGTATAATAATAATTGGATTATTGGAATCATTTTCTCTTTACTCTAGAAAATGTATTACGAAATAGTACAATGAATCTAAAATTGTAGGTATGTTTAATGGTTCTAATGGGCGCCATTGACGATGCGATCGATCGGTGCGATCCGTCGTTGCCGACCGATCGCAACGACGGATCGGTAGTGTAAGATTGTTACCGCTCATGAGTGGCACTTTTGAACCGATCGATCGGTGCGATCGATCGCACCGATCGATCGCATCGTCAATGGCGCCCATAAGTTGCCATAAATTTGGTTAAGTAATGATGGTAACGATGTAATCTGTTAAGACTTGGCAACAAGTATGTTCAATGACGTCTTAAGCAATGTTTTGTTTTATTGAATAGATATAACCAGTCAGTTTTATGAATATTTAACGACTTCAAAGAAAAGAAATATCAATTCAATTGTGTTTTTTTTATATGTTTGTAACCTGTTTTTATCTTCCTCATAATATTTTGTGCAATTAGTTATTTAATATGCTATTATTGATTACATAAATCATAACCTATTGCAATCAATTTACTTTTATCTAAAAAAAAATAAAGTAGCTATATAATATTATTTACTCAAATTCAAAAACTTACCGAACAATATTGGTAAAAGTTCATACATGTATATGTTAGCAGCGGTTGCGATATTAATTTGGCGAGCCACTTTGAACAATCGATCGTCCTTCCAACATGGGTTAAGTTCTCTGAGAGCTGTGGCAAGGCGATTATGCTCCCGCATGAAGAATATTGCAAGTGTTGTCGTACGAAGATCTGTGTTACCAACTTCTGGGAAACCTTATTAAAAAATAAATAAATTAAATAAATCGGAAATAATGATAATTAATTGTAATACTTAAAAAGTTCAGTATTTTTTTTATAGGGTAGCACGATTTTGTTCAAACAACGACCGGCACATTTCAGTGTTGGATGTTTTAATATTCTGACATTTTAATGAAACACAATTTTATTTGTATTGTTTCCTGAAAGTTCGAATTTAAAATTTCATTTGTATTCAATATTCCACTACAGTACTCATCCATTGTGCTTTTTATGTGCCTGACTAGCTACCACCAGCCATTTTTCCATAAATATACATATTGTAGTCAACAAAACGTTTTACTTGTTTCGGTTACAGCATCTGAGAGCAAATACTAAGTTGCCAGGAAAATTAATGCGTCGGTGATGTCTTTGCTTGGTCATAAAAACCGGTAATCACTTATTTGTGGTAATAACCTTGTGCTATTCATATCAAAAATTTACTTTTGCTCATCGAAATAGAATTGTATGAACTAACCGAACTTGTACCAAACAGTTTCGTTGTCTTCATTTCCAACGAATTTGCTCGCTTCCAATAGGGGTAAGTAACGTTTGCCTCTTTTTTCCATTTTTAGCAATCCATTATCGAATTCTCGAACTGAATTTAGTGCATATTCATCTACGCCGTATATCGTTGACAGATCCAATAGCGGTGTTTGGTAATTGATCTGCAAAACGTGATTTTTTTAGCATTTCCATTACAATTTTGTATGAGTGATTGGTGTTTCTGATTGACATAATGAAAAATGATGATATATTGTACTAAAAAAAGTAGCGACCAAAATACGACATTTCATCAAATCTAGAAACGCTAGTAATTCTCTAACGTTTATACTTAATTGTCTTTCCTAATTTAGTGCTACATTTGTATTAACCATATGTATGTATGTAGACAATTGAAAATGATGAAAATTAGTTGTTACCCTCAAAACGGCTTTGGCGCGTGGAGGATCCATGATTACTTTAGTTGATTTCAAGTTTACACTAACCTGTTCTGGAAACATTACGTCATCCGTGCAGCCCACATCTTGAAAAGTTTCGGCTCTTGAGAAATTTAGACAGCGTATATCAGTTAATTTTAGGTAAGGGTCGTCTTCAGGGACTTTTATAGGAATACAACGTGGATCTTCCTTGCCTTCAGGGGTGCAGCACTGTTGTCTGTTTTTGAGATAGTCCACTGAAAATATTTTGTTCTCAAATATAAATTAGGTGTTATAATTATAAGAAACCAGAATAAAATGTTGTAATGTAATTTAAATAAATTATAAAATACCGAAATAAATTATAAAATACAGATATGAGTCCAGCGAACCTGGATTCATATTCATGCATAAGTACATCTGGTTAAGAAAATATAAGAGATTTAGACAAAACGAATACTTTGAAAACATTAGAAACTTTGCCAGTTCCGTCAGTCTTGCTTATCATAGAAGTGTTTCTAGCAAAAGTTCCTATAAATCGTTGTTGAAACTGCACTTACTTGGTCCATTTAACACACTGACGTCTTTGTGCATGAACTGCATAAAGTGAGCTGCTGCTACGTTGAAGTTTGTCTTATCTTCTACTCTTCCGCTGGACTGAAGAGTTGTGCGTACTTTACGGGCTGAAGGCAATGGCTCTCCATTCTTGGCCATGCGTATTCCTCCATCTAGTTTCATAAACGTAGGGACTTAGTCACTTGTTGTAATCGTAATGAGTCGTAATACTTTAATCGATCCCTAGCTGGCAGATGTAACTATGTATTTTTTTACATTAAAAAAATATTTTCGGTTTCTTAGAAATGAACCTTGATGATAACAATTAACTAAATTGTGTAATATTATTTAATTATGATTTTTTTTTAATTTTACTATAAGTTTTTAGCTTTATTAACGATTTATTTTCGTCTTTTTTATTGTATGTAACAAGCTGGGCATATTTACCAAGGCTAGGTAGAAAACATTGTCAAATATTATGAAATATTAATATCAAAATGTCTTATCCTTTCTCCTTTAATTATTGTGATGTCGGCAATTTTATTATCTTGACGCTTTCAAGCATCTAAAAAGCTATAAAACTTATTGTCTGATCGCTAGATGAAGATCATTTTGTACTGTTTTATCATGTAAAGATAGGTCTGCAATACTTACTTTTACCATAGTCTGGTTTCATAAGCCTTGAGTACGGTCCCCTCGCAGCGCCAGACGAAGGATATTTGTAATTATTACAAGTCCCATTAATCCTACTGCCTTCGTGAGGACCGCACGACTTGACATCTATTGTACATGAACTACAAACAAACGATTAAATTAAGTGTAACGTTAGACGAATATTAGTTTGTGTTATACTTGTACATCTTCTTATTCGTCGGTTTCTTCATTGCTGAAGGTCGTGCCCGTTCTGATAAGACTTGGTGGCGGAGCTGACAAGCTGTTTCATTGCCATGATACTTGTACTTAAGTGTTGAATACTGAATCAGGGTAACTTATTAAATTCCTTATTGACGAGTGATGGTAGGACGAACCTGCATCGATATCTGGAATACTACTCACTGCAGACGTTTAACACTAGGCAAACACCTCGAAACCATATAACAACCATGGGTATGACTATAGGTAGATCAATTTTGGGCGCAGTGGTCTTCGGGATTGTCACCCTCACCCATCTCAATAATAATAAAAATATTCTGGAATACTAGGGGCATCAAAAAAGTTGACCACTACTTTTTTGATTTTGACAGTTAAAAACAAAACGGAAACTTATCACGCTCATCATCATGCTCATCATTTTCAAACAGGCTTTTACTACTACGGCTTCGATCATAGTGTCAAAACACGCAGAAATATGTATTTCAGCTATGGTTCTTTCAAATGTCTACTGTCCCTTCAAATCCCTGAAACTTTATCGAATGTAGTTTTTTATCGAACTCACTTTAAATCAATGGTATTGTATGTAGTATATTAAATTCAGCAGTGATAGCCTAGCGGTTAGAACGTTGGTCTCTCGAACGGAGGGGCCCGAGTTCAAATCCTGGCACGCACCTCTGGTTTTCAAATATTATGTGCGTATTAGAAGTTAATTATCACTTGCTTCGGTGAAGGAAAACATCGTGAGGAAACCTGCACACCGGAGAGTTCTCCATAAAGTTCTCAAAGGTGTGTGAAGTCTACCAATCCGCACTTGGCCAGCGTGGTAGACTATGGCCTGCACCCCTCACATTGTGAGAGGAGACCCCGAGCCCAGCAGTGGGACAATTATGGGTTGTTGCTTTGCTTTTGCTTTGCTTTTATATTAAATTCAAGGACATCAAGAGTATTTATGTCTGTTCGTACTGAAAAGCGCAAATCGTATATAGTATACGATTGTCAATATTGACAATGTAATACAAAGGAATCACGAAACGGAAATAAGCATTGCACAACGCAATTAATAAACAATTCTAGTAAACTAGAACCGAATAATTATCTTCGTTTGTGAATTTCACCTGGGTCAATATGCCTTTGACGCTCATTCGATTAACCGTGACATGTTTCGATTTGCGCTGCAACAACCATAAAGGTCTCTGTATACATGGAAGACTAGGCATGTCTCTCGTTGACATCCTCTGACCAGCGTGATAGTAACGAAAATATTTGGATACATTCATCACAGAAATCAGGATCAAAAGACGTAAAAAATTAACGAGAATAAGTCTATTCGTTTCGACTGTTGCGGTAAAAACAACGTTCCTTCCTATTTTCAGAGTTCCTCATATTTTATGAGTATCATTATTCCTTCTAGTTAGCGGAATAATACACGCATTCGGTTGTACCGTGGAGTACCCTTCATAATGAGTAAAAAGGAAAGACGTGTTCTGTATTGAAATATTATTAGGTTGAAGCTATGCTAAAAACGTCACCACCAAAAGTTGTATGGTAAAGAATAAGAATAGGAGAAATACGGAACTGAGGACCTATATACACAACAAGGATTTTAAATTATATTAATCTCAAAGGCACTATAAAAAAGCCAACAACATTATAAAATCACCGAACAAATTCACAAATTGTGAGCGGTGCTATTAAAAATTTATGAAAAAAAAAAACTTACGTTAAAATCTTTCTTATTCTCAGGTCCTTAGCTCGCACATCTTCAACTTTCTTTCCATTATAGCGGTCGTAGAGAACTCCGTTGGCTCGGAAAAATATTGCCATAAAAATTGTAAATTCGAATAAATAATTCATTTTGCTACAAACGGCTTCAGCTCCGAGTCCCCTCAGCTGACTGATACTAAAAGGGAAATTATGTTTCAAGGAATCCGCTCATGTAATTCACAAACTAGCAGCAAATTGCACTTTCCTGTACAGTTGAACATGAGTGGATGTAACCAAAAAAACATTCGATTACTTTTTATGATAGCCTTGTAGTAGACAGGTAATCACCTTTTCCACTACATTCAGTACAGTCTATATCCTTATACAGGATTAATTTGGAGTTCGAGGCATGTGTTTCAAGTATAATAATAACGTGATCCAATTTTTATTTGATTCTATTATGTATAAGGTTTATCACCAGTTTTTTGCGTGTTTCAGAGTGTCGACGAACCAGCAAGATTGCCACACGGTTCGTCAAATGGTTAGTCAGCTTGTTTCTTGGCTATTTATCTAAATAAAATAAAGGAAAAAGAGTAGTGGCTCCTGAGAAAGATCAAGGAATGCTTCACGTGAATAGATTCCCAAACATGGTTGGAGACTCTGTTCAGCAGTGAGACATACCATTGTTTACTGTATTAATTCCAGACGGTTTATTAAAAAGAAATGTTCTTGAAAGGTAATTTCAACTTTTAATGGGATTCAGCAACTTTATTTCTTTGCCTTGTAAAATTGAGTTTTGTTAAAAATATAATAGAACTTACCATGGTGCACTCTGTCGTGAGAAACTTTTAACGAGTTTCCCTCCGTCTAAGTGTGATCCTTTGGTATATAATCTGAAGTGTGAATGCTCTCTTGGACAAAATGTGTTCTAATGTTGACTATGAGGTACATCTGATTCTAAAAGAATTCATTAAGATTGGACCCAAAAAATTAAAAACTTTGTGTATTTTTAAAACTTTTTTTATAACTTTGTGTAAAATAAAACTTCCGGATACAATCAAGCCAGCTTGAGAAATCTTTCTTACCGTCATGTCAGGCTTAAATCACTCAATCTTTTTGCAACTTGCATACATAAAAGTTTAACAACTTAAACAATCGGTTCTCCAGGCTAGCAGGATAGCCTGGTGGGAGATCTTCTTTTGCGAAGTCGTATTATTAATGTAAATACATGTAAAATTTTAATAAACATAGGGCAACACTACCTATTTGAAGTAGAGTAAGTCGGGGCAAGCGTAATTTAATCTATCGGTCATTATCACGTTTACAGATTTATCAATCTGTATTGACAAGCGTAAGTTTCAGTCTGAAACTGGAGCGATTTGTATAACTATGTCAAGAGCCGTCAATCCCATTACTTTTTGAAGTTCACTGAGCTTATAAGCGCCTTAACTTCGGTGGGCGTCATCTGACCCAGTTAGGTTTAGGGCAAGATTTATTTGAATACGATATTTCCTTATTTATTGGATATTAAATATGGTTAATAAAATTTTTATAATCTCTGATTTGTTAAACCAACCAAAACTATAAAAGTTGAGTTAAAAGTATCACTACTTTCATTGATTATTAGGCGATACGAAGTTCGCCGGATCAGCTAATGTAAAAATAAAATGCTTAACTAGTTAGCAGTTTTTTGCCAAGGCTGAATCATGCGCTACCTTCTTTTGAATTCTATTCTATTCAGAGTAGCACTGCATTGTTTACAATAAGAAAAATAAATCGATACCTACTTATTTTTTTTAATAGCCAGCAAACGAGCTGACGATCAACCTGATGGTAAGTGGCTATCGTCGCCCATGGACATCAGCAACACCAAAGGCATCACTGAAGCGTTGCCAGCCGAGAACGAGAGAAGAAAAAGAAGGAAATGATACTATTTTCTATCTCGCGATAATCTGATGTTCACACCTGAAAACTAAGCAGCGAACCTTGTGAAAACTACCGCGTTAACGTAAATGCTGGTAAAGCCAGTAACGCTCTCTAATCTAGGTGATTTTTAAAAGGGAAATCCAAGCTTAAAACGTTTACTCCCAATCTGGTGTTTCCGAGGCGAGGCACGCTTCACCGCAACCCGAGTAAGCCTTACTGCTCGTGTGTTGATTAAGAATAATTCTGCTGTGTGAATCCTTTGTCTATATTTGGAGCTCTCTAGACCCTTGTTACTTTCGTGAAGGTCCTGTTTTATAAAGATAAGTAGCTCGTACCAGCCTTTTTATCTCTATTTCGCATTGTCCAACTGAAAAAGGGTTAATGATAGGACAAACGATTCCTTTTATTTTAGTTCTTGTCAGTTTCCTTTTTTTACTTATAACTTTATGTAATGGATATAGGAGCAGTCCATTCGTGCTAGATTTTCTAGCGGAAATTTATAATTTTGTGAAGTGCTACTACGTTACACCATAGTACATTAAAAAAAATACTTTTCCCCTCCACCCTCCAACGGCATCCACCCTACCCCTGTTGAAAAGTGTCCATTATAATATTATCGAGACCCAAAGTACATTTACCTAATGAAAAAAGAAAATGTTTATATGGCAATTTCCCACTTCTTGGCTGGTGCTGTTATAAAATAGCATCATGGATAGCAATGATAAATTACCCTGGACATGTCCATTTCCATTATGTTAATAGACATGTCTACTCCATCTGTTGTAATTTGTGTTAATACTAGGAAGCCGAAAGTAATTGAGTCCGTGTCAAGTAACAGTAAATTGAACTACAATGCTAGCTATATGGCTGCTAGCTCTTCTGTTGATTACTCCAATTAATTGAATAATAGCTCTGATCGGTCTAGCAACCGATGTACCTATTCCTCTTACCTACTCACCTATTTGTAATTGGAGGCTGCGACCTAGGCTTCAAATTTAGTTGCGTTTATTGATTTGAGGGATTGATTGTAAATTGTATTCTTGGACTTACAAATCTGGATAATATAGAAAATATTAAAATAAGATGACATTAACCGTTTATGCGAAATGCAAAACAGATTGGTAACGGACCTTTTATTTTCTCACACAGCTTATTAATTACACACACAACTTGTTTTGTTATGTAAAATATTCGAAATTATTTAATTTATTAAAATTATTTAATTATTTAATTTATTCAAATATTAATAATATTGTATACATTTAATGATTGCAGTTGTTGTGATTTTGTTATTTGTGTTGTCCTTACCACCTTCAACAGCGGGAATCCTAGTGCGGGGGTAAGAGTGACCCAGTGTTTATTTATTTAATAGTATAAGTATTCGTGTATTTGTCGACTAGTCACAATTTATATCAATATAAAATATTCGTACCAATAAAAAGAAAAAATTGAGAGGGGTTAAAACTTCATTTTGTAGAAAGTATCGTTGTTTTATTACTGCCCGAAGGTTGACTGGCAGAGAATGCTTTTAGCATTAAGTCCGCCTTTGTTTCTATACTTTTGTATGGTACATAAAGAAAGAAAGAAATAAATAAATAAATAAAAGTAACTACCTACTATCGGATTTTGTATAATTCTCTTGATAGGAATGATGCGAAATTTTTATCGAAGCACATAGCAAAGGTATGGAACAACTCGTGTGTAAATAAAATGTCGGTTAGTTAAAATGTAAACGAAATAAAGCGGAAAATATAATTGCTAACCATTTATTAAATTTTCCGTGAGAATAAATTGAACTGTCCCACTAGTGAGGTTTGAAATACAATTACCGTAACTTCAGCATGATTTTATTTTTGATTGTTGATTTTTATTTTTATTGCGCTTTGAATTTCAGTTGGATATGTTTATATTACATTACACATGTGTCGTTATGGATTTGAATTAAACAAATAGAAATAAATATTTAGACTTACACGTCGTAACAATAATATTAAGTAGGGGCACGTTCATTTAAAGCAGACGCTCTATATACAGTTGATTCTCTTGGCACATTGCTTAAAAAACTGTATTAAAATATGATTTTCCTATTTCCTATTATTATAATAATATTGTAATAATAATATCCGTCGTCAAAGTTTATCCCACATAACGATTGAATAACGAAGAAAGAAGACTGCGAAGTAACAATCCACATTCTGGCTCGCGGCTTTAGATACAATCGCCACTATATAGTGGTATGGTATGAAAGGAACCACGCTAGGAGTACAAATAATGATACGCTAGGAACCTCTATCCACAGAGATGATTACTTACGGAGGCGTTTCAATTGAAACCGATGTTGAATAGGTTTGTGGCCCGGTTTGAAGGCAGTGCGGATGTATTAGACTGCAGCGTCCGATTAAATGCTATGATGTCGTTGAACGACATTTATCTGTTTCGAAGCCCAATTTTCAAGAAAAGTAAGTAATAAAATTCATTAACACGTACCTAATTCAATTATATTCATACTAGCACTCTGCCCGTGGTTTTGACTTGTTTTGGTGTAACTCGACAGCGGAATCCGCGATGAGTTTCATAATTCCTATTCTTAATAAAACTCGACAGTACAGGTGGCGCCGCAGTGTAGAATGCGGCGGTGAGAAAAACTACTTCTTCAGGCTAATTTGACATGTTTGGTATTCGGTAGGGGATTTATTTGTCTCTATCATCGAATTAGGTCACCTTCGAAGCTCGTGTTCAATTGTCAAACGAAAAGTGAGCTTCCATTTCGAGATCGTATTTTAGAGAATAGCCCTCCTGGAATAAAATATAGGTGTAGATGGATGTGATTGCTAGTGGAATTGTGTGCTTCAAAAGGCACGTCTAGCCGCTACATATCGATGACTATGTTTTAATTATCATAAATCTAATACCTTTAAACGAGCAATTATTTATAATTATTATGTACCTATATATATTTTCTGAATTTTGGAAACAGCGCCTACGATTTTCATGTTTAGTATGCAGGGGGTTTCTGGGGCGATAAATCGATCTAGCTAGGATTCATTTTTAGAAAATGTCGTTTTATGATATTTTATCCGTGTTTTCAGGCGCAACTAACTGCATTAATGACACAGAGCTACTTCAGTAGATTTAGTTTATTTAATATGCTTAATCAGTTTATTTCTCGTCTTTAACGACGCCTCAAACTACGCCACTTAAGAAATCGTAGTTTAAAGGATAACTTTACTATAGCTATATTTGATGAGATACACTCGAATAAGAATAGAGGTACACTGTGTCAACTCGATACAAAATTTTATATAACATATGCTGTGAAGCCACCGCAAGAAAAGAAGTTTCAATAAAATTCTATTGAATTCGAACGTTGAATTTACGATGAAATTTATCCGAAGAGAATTACAATATGAAATATTGTTTAATATAGTCGTTTCTGGCGGAATAAAATGTAAAATGCATGAATTTTATATTGAACCAGTTCTGATAATTTTTTTTGTTGTATTTTTAACAGCGAGACTAAGCTCTCGATTTTAAATGCCATAATTATTTAAAGTAAAGAGTATATTACATTCATCTACATACATAAGGATTCTTGTTCACTGCTCGGGCAGACATCACCAATACAGTCTTATCGAAGTCGTAACAAATTTATAGTAGGTATGTATTTGTATCACACGCTCTACCTATCTATCTATAGTATGGTGGGCAGAAAGAGAGTCTTGACACCATAAGCTCCGCGGTTTTTTAGCAGAGTGCGAGTGAGCCAAACAAGGAAGGCCTTTTTAATTGACCTCAAAGATACTTGGAGTCCTCATAATATTGAGTAACTTAGTTATCAAAATAGTAAGATACTTCTTTATGACATACAAATATAACGCAAGTTTTCCAATATAGGTAAGTAACTATTCAATAATCGAAAATTAATTTAATTTAAAGTCATATTCCAAACCTCTCCTTGTACTGAAGCTCGTGTAATCTTATCACATAGCTAAGTAGGGTTGGAAACTAGGTACGCTGAGTAAGGAAATCATACAGAGAGTTTTTAAACTCAAATGGGTGTCTCAAAACTTTCAGTATGTGGTATGCAAACACTTTTTATAGATTCATCCAAATCAGTGCTCCGTTTCAGAGGAGGAATCTCAGTGTATAGTATGTAATTATGAACGTTCACTCGACGTGGTTTATGTACTCATGTGCGAATGTGTTCCACTTCTACCGAGGAGTTTTAAACAGTTTCATAAACTATGTTGATTTGTTTTATCCGCTTGCTAATGGTGGAAGTTTCTTGAAGTATTGGCACGAATTTGCGTATGAGATGAACGATAAAACCTGATTTTTATAAAGTAGGTTATTCGAGTAGGTTATTTTAAATTATTATAGTTATATTTTGAGTAACTTATTATGTTTAGCAGAATTTCAGCGGTTTCTAATTTGACCAAGTACCTGATGAGCGTATTATAATTAAAACATTTTTGTGATTTTTAAGAAAACCTTGCGAGGCAATCTGATCTGAGAATTCTCCATGTTTGAAAGACTTCTAATTTATCTGTGAGGTAAATTATGGCTCTAGGGTTTTCATTTCGGATATCCGATAGTTTCTGACGGTTACGCAGTTTCATAACATCCCTAATATTGACTAGAAATTAATTTGTTTGTCTTTATTGAGTTATAGGTACACTAACCTACGAGTATTAAATACCACAATCTAGTTAATAATCACAAATAACATGTTGTTTTAGAAACAATTTGAACCTTTAACGAAAAAATTTATGAGGATAAATGAAATGGATGTTTGCTACTCTTTTACGCAAAACCTTAACAACAGCTTTTCAAGAAATTTAGAACGCAATTAGACCATGATCTAGTATTACATGTAAAGTACTTATTATTCTAAAACCCCAGACAAAGCCGCATGCAGAGCACTAGTAAATAATAATATTTATTCGTTTTCCCTTCCTTTTCTCATGACTTTTCATTGGTACTACATTCATGTTAAGTAAAGTAAGAGACGTTACTGCTGTAGTTTCATATCAGTTACGAAGCGACATTTCCCACACGCTTTGCGTCATTATCCCCAACTTCCCCGACTGAACTTTGGATAGATAGGATGCCATTTTAAGTTATGTACTCGATACTTATGAAACGCTGAGGACCCTCGCGTTAATCTTAAAGTGAAATCGTACGTCCCAACTTAACAGATTAATGCAAAATTACCATGTCTACATTATAATATTTTTATTATATTTATTATTATAATGTCATTACAGGACCTGGTGGCGAAAGACATTTTTAAGGTATTTATTGCATAATTTTCTCATAGGTTTTCTTAAATATCTTTTCCAGTAGGTACACTGTGACTTAAACCCATAGGTAGTTTTTCCGTTCGTAAAGTAATTAATAAGTTACTAATAAGTAACCTTAGTATCTAAAGAAAAATAAGTAGATATGCGTTCTTCTTCTCGGCTTTTTACTTGCCGTGTTAGTGTGTACAGTAACGTACACGAAAATTGTCAGCAGGTTTTGATAAATTGGTCGCATCATGGCAACTGAATACCAATTTCCACTTCGCAAGAACTATATCATCATCAATACACTTCTTAATAGCTTTATCCACTTTGTTAAGTGTAAGTCAAAAGTGTCACCACATGTAGCTGTACTTAACCCCTTTTCTCGGCAGCCTTTCCAATCGACTTTCCTATAAATACGTTAGCCCGGACCTTTAAAAGTGGCTCTAACCTAGATTTCACACACAATACTGTTACTTGTCTAACTAACGACGAGAAAATATGAGCGAGGTAATTATAGGTAGGTACTAATAAGTAAAAATAAATAATTATAAAAATATGCCTACTGAACCAAAGATCTAGGCATATGTCCCATCCCCATTGACATCATTTGACATTTTAAAACTACTGAATACTGTGAAGGCTACACAGACTGTGACCTTCCAAACTGAAACACCTCGGCGAAACTTAAATTTTATTTTAATAATAAAAGGAGTCCTGTCCAGGTGGACTGACGATCCGAAAAAGACAGCTGTATTCAGAAGACTCAGGACCAGCCAGATTGATGTTGGTTAGGGGAGGCCAATGTCCAGCAGTGAAACCTCGAAAGGCTGATTAAATTTTATACCGATTTATCCTCTATATAACTCTTACTCAATATCAGTATATTCACGCCGCGACCATGATGTTGGGAATATTTTAATGTAAGATTAAAAATTTAATGTCGTTAATAGCTAACGATCGTACGCAAGCTTTAAAGTATAGAAGTTTGCGACTACACGATATAATAGAGTGTGTACTTATTTGTGCTATACGCTGCATGCACTGCTTTCTTAGATTTTTACCTTGTACCAATCTCCAAGGAAAAGGAAAATTGTTTAAATTTAAAAATAGTGTTACTAACAACTTTGAAAGCTTTGACATTAATGGATTTTAATTTTTACTCTTCAATGGTAACCAAGCTATTGTTCTGAAAATTCTAATGGTTTTATTATTTTAACGATTTCATTCGTGATTTTTGGGTATAATTCGTCCATACGCTACATGTCGTACAAAACTATCAACTAGGGCCCCTTATTCTGCGATTAGCATTCGTTTTAATCAGATCGACTTCAAACTCTTCAATTTTAACGATAATAAAACAGCGGCCTCATGGCAATAGGATCATTTGTGTATCCCTACCCTTCTTCTTAATTTGCAACTCTTTTGATATTTATGACGGTTGTCTGGAAGAGATCGCTAATTAGTGATAAGGCCGCCTGTTGTACTTAAATATCTTTGTAATTAATGTTGCTGAAAAATGTTGGTGTACTAAAAGAGGGTTTGTATCGTATTGTGTTGTATGGAGAGAAAACTAGTAGGTATATCTTTTCCTTTATCACTGGAAATGAAATAATTGGTGACCACTCTGACGTCTTTTAGGTCTATTGTAGCGGAGATTATGTTTGTTTACTTGCTTAATATAAAAATAACATTAATTACAAGTTATTGAAAGCTGCTGTAAAATTGGCATTACAAAGGACTAAGTAAATGAACATTTATAATATTATATAAGTTCGAATGGACTTCGCCTACAAAACACATTTTACATAAGTATATTACATGGGTGTAAACACCAGGAAGGCTATTCAGGTTTGTAACTTGACAGCGGAGTTTCAAAATTGACGTTCGAGTTCTAGGATCACTTCACTTCGCAAGTGCGTACTAGATGATTAGATAATGACATGTCAATACGATGCAAGTTCGCTTTTGTTTTGTAACTTGACAGCGGAATATCGATGAGTTTCTAAATTGAAGTAAGAGTTCGAGACTCCCTTCACCTCGCATGTGCGTACCAGATGATTAGAGAATCACATATCAAGATCTCGGACTCAAACTTCAATTTTGAAACTCATCGCGGATTCCGCTGTCAAGTTACAAAAGTGAATAGCCTTGCAGACCTGCCACATGTAACAAATGACTGCATATGTCATCATTATGTTTAACATTAAACATTTGCAAAAAGCACGCTAGCACAGAAGCACGATACACTGAAGAAAATTTAGCTTTAGTCTGTGGAATCAAAAAAAAAATCGACTACTGTTTGTAGTAGTGTAGTTTGTAGGAATGTGCACATGGTCACATGCATATGATATTCACGCAATACATGACAAAGCACTTGGGGGTAACCCATATAAAAAGGACAATAAAACCAGAGCACGTCTCGGAATCGTGTCGCGTGTCGCTCACTAGGGCTCCGTACTGTGGAACCATGTGGCTACAGGGCACAGGCTACCACCAAATACCGAATACAAATCGAAATAATATTTTGCCTCAGAAATTCTAAAAGAACATTATGTAGCGACGTGACTTAAATCTTAATTTGATAACAAACAGTAATAAAATTATACTGCCAGTTCTTTAACGGCGAAGATCTTGATGCTTAATCAAAAAGTTGAGAGCGAATAGGACGAATTTAACATACAAGACGGCCACATATTTATATTCCCATCTTACTAAGTCTTAGCATATACCTACATAATAGGTTCATTCCCACTATTTCTACATGACAACAATGATCATTCATAAAATAATATAATAGGTACTCATATTATGTGTAACGCGCATCATAACCGCAATGTAGGACATCAATATTTCACAGTGATTACGCTTCATACTATATGTATATGTATCTATACATTGCCTTTATAAAAATCAACAGCAGATACGTTCATTCATAGAAGAATATTTTTACACGTAAAAAATATCGGAAATCTTTTTTGACGCATTTACATGGTTCTAGTTACTGGCTTCATTACCATCGATTTGTCTTTTCATATGCTCTCAAAGCAATGAACTGCGTAATTTACTGTCTAACTGCTGGTATATAGAATCCCCTTAGTATTTAGGATAAAAGAAGGTTCGAAGCATTCAATCAAAGCTTTATCATAAGTGATCGACGGAGTTGATTCAGGCGAAATTACTTGAATTTATTACCTGACTGATGATGTTGAAATTAACGCTTTCGTGTGTCGAAACCACAGGTGAAAACTAAGATAAGGGCAGATTTATTATCGGTTACAGAATTTATGACACTTGAGTTGGTCACTAATACTTTCTCTAATTTTTAGGTATTGCAAATCAAAATATCAGTAAAAGTTACTGTTTTCAATGGGCGACAGTGACCACTTACAATTCGGTGGCTTGTCTGAACTATTGTCGACTATTTAAATTATTATAAATATAAAAATAATTAATAGTATTCTATATGGTTTTACATATTTGTATGGAACACGTTTTAACCTCCCACATTAAATATATAATTGTTGTAGGTACTTTATTTCGATATCTGTAAAGCCAACTTAAAAACCTAAATAATGACGCTAGCGCCTGTTTTTATCGACTAAATCAGTGTAAAGCTCCTCGGGTTTCAGATGTTTTTTAATCTGACGAGAAATCCATCGATTAAATTCAATACTGGCGTTTGTTTTAACGTTTTTAGGCTACAGTAGGCTTTGACAGGTGGCGATCATTTATCAAATTGTATCGAAGCCATTATCATTCAGGTGTCGACCGGGTCAGTTTCCGATGTTCATTGGATCCAGGTCACGGCTTCAGTTGTTTGTTATATATGTAAGTACGTATGATACGGGCTGTATTTTGAAATATTCAGTGTTATAGTATTTATCACTATGCTATATACCATAATTTATAGTGTGCACGCAGAAGACTTTTTTAAAGATTTATTATAACCAAAAACAAGGATAACATGAAATTGTTTAAACAAGTGCCATAATTAAAACTGCTTATATCTACTCGTATGTCCTAGGCTCAGGATGGGTCTGAGTGGCGCAAGTTAGGGGAGGCCTAAGCAGTGGACCTCTAAGGGCTGATGGATGGATGGATGGATGATGTTTTATATTAAATAATTGACTGTATTATACATTTCATCGTGTAATCTAGATAGATTTTTATTAGGAATGTATTTTAAAGATATACCTACAATACATTCCTAATTATAGGTTATTGTTTTGATTCAAATGTAGATAAAATATTGTCATTAACAGAACTATGACACCTTTACAAAACAACTTTGCTTCTTTTCAATTCATTTATTGTGAGTATTTGTTTACACAAATTAGTAAGCTTAAATAAATAGCCACATTACGAAATCCTGAATAGAAGCATAGGGATTTTGAAAGAATAAATTTACAAGGAGGAACACAGGTTCTGTTTTTATTCCCTTACATTATTCTACAGTTTTATCAAACTTACTGTGACTATACAGTGATTATTTGACGCGCTGATTCGTTTGGAGGATACAGATAGGGTCCAGCAAATTGCTCAATGACCTGTTATGACTTCAGATAAATGACGGTTGCTAATGCGTCTGGATTAAACCGTGTACTAAAGTGGACGAAGTAGATAAAAGACCTTATTGCAGCCTTATACGAGATAAATGTGCTGATAACGTTGATAGAGTGTTTAAAGTTAAATAAGGGGAAACATTTTAGATTAGTTAACGGGAAATGCTAAGCGTATTATGTATAAATTGGGTGAGGTTTAGTCGATAGAATTTACGTATGCGTGAGTGCGTGTGTGCGTGCATGTGTGTGTGTGCCTACAAATTTTCTTGACATTTTACCAATAATAGCCCACGTCAGCATAATCATTATGTTCCCTAAACGTTTAATTTATAATGCACAAAAGTTATAAATGGTGTTTTTTCTCTGTCAATAAAAAAAAACGCTTCACACTGATAGCCCCCACACTAGGATTCCCTGTGTCGTGGGTGCAATGGACAACACACAAATACAGAACACTTCACAGAAAACCGAGAACAGAAATTCAAACTTATCATTTAAATTTCCGTCCCGCGATCCTTCATGGTAACTACTGCGCCACACGGGTTGACCATTTTTTTAAACCACGTGAAGTTCCTTAAACACTTCACTGAAGATAATGTTGACGGTTTATCATAAGAAACCATAAGTGCCTAACTACAAGAGGGAATGAAATACTATTATTTAAACTAAATTTCCCACCAATATCGTTAATATTCCCCGTCATTCTAATCAATTCTAACTGTACGCTTTGTAATCCTAATAGCTCATTAATATTCCATTAGGTTACCAGTGAATGACAAGTGGGCCCCAACGCAACACCACGTCATCAACAATCTCGTTTGCCAACTAAACATGTTACTTGCATTGAAAGCAATCGTTTCTCTATTGTTTGAGCTTTGATGTTGCACGTCGAAGTTAGGTAATTGACGTAATATTCCGAATATTACGTCAATTACTTACTTACTTTATTTAAAATTTTCAAAGTTTGGTTTTAAAGTAGAGCAGTTATGATTATAACATTATAGTCGAGTAAATATTAGCATTCAAGTATTATTTGGTCTATTAATATTAGTAAGTATTATTTATTCTGTTTTCGACGCTAATGTGTTGTACTACTATAGGGCTCCTTCCTTGTAATCGAGAAGGCATAAATAGTATACTCCACCACGCTGTTCCAACCTTGTAGCTTTAGCTATTAAGAACACGTAGACTAGAGTCTAATGATCCTTCTTCTAATTTAGAAGGAAAATATACTTCAGTTAATAAAGGAGCAGTTTGGGAATTTGAAATATTGGCATAAATTAGTGTTAAGTATTCTTACTTAACTTGGGTACTAACTTTCTTTACTGAGTGAAACTTTCGGCAGTTTGAATCCAATGAGAAACTTCGTAAATTACCCTTGGATTTTTTATCTGCTCTTATTATAAACTTGTACCACAGAAGAAATAATAGTATACATATAATAGCTTGGACGCTGTAATTATGAGTGACGCAATTCCTTATTACTTTACACATAATGGACTTTCAGCTTCTAAGCATTGATGAATTCTTATTCTCAATGTTTTCAAATAAATTGAAATGAGTTTCAATCTAATATTTGTATTTTATATAACACATTATTTGAGTTGACGTATGTATTTTCATCAGTATTTTAAATCAATGTTTTACTTCTATCTATTCAAATAAACATTTTATTTAGCATGTGTGATTGTGTAATTGTTATATGACACGAAACATTCATGAATTTTAAAGTCAGTTATGTTCACTGAATTAAGATTTCATAACCCATTGAGTTTATTAAATGCATGAAATAAATTTCACAGAACATTGGATGCGCCAATTAATTCATCTTTATAAGTACCATAATTCCAATATTCAAAATTATAATCTCTGAGTTTTTTTGTTTTCACTTATGATTGAAAAAAAGACTAATTCTATGAACAGGCTTCTCCTCTCTTTTTGTAATGGTGCTTGGAAAGGAATCAATCACATTATCAGTTGTGAAGAGGTTAGTTAAATTGTGGAAGCTCAAATGTTATTTAATATACCTACCAACTGTCGAGGACTAACCGTACTCTCCAGATATGGAAAGGTTCCTGAAAGTCCAGTTACTTTTCACCTGTTACCTTCCTAGAATTTACGTTATTTCAACATTTTTTTCTAGTATATTTGGAGAGGAATTTAAAAAACTGGCTGGGCTAAAAACTAGTAGACCCTATAATTATGTTATTTATATATATTTTTTTTGGTGTTTGGAATATTTTGTATTTTCATTGTAAAACGAAGACAAATACTGCTCGTTACTTTTCGTAAAAGAAGGGTTTTAAATAGTGGTGATTTGCCATTATATCATATCGCACCTTTGGTGGAACAAGGGCTCAACTGCACTTTTGTAATTTTACAGGAGAGCCATTTTAAAGTTTTTTTTTTGTATTCCGAGTCGTATTATTCGTCTTTGTATTGCTTCAAAGTGTTTGTTCTTTGCATGAGATACGACCCATTTATTTGTGAATATGGCCATGTACTTTGCAGGTGTAAAATATTTTTTTGTTTAATTTTTGTAATTTTACGATTTTTTGTAAGATGTGCCCTTGTACCACCAAAGGTGCGATATTATTATTAAAGTTAAATAATATGTTAAATTCCTTCACGCTAAGAATGAGAACAAGGATTAGACTTATTAAGTAACAAAAAACAAGTTTAATTTCTTTATCCTGTTCACACAAACAGTGATCAAAATTGACCGAAATTGTTAATATTGCGGCACGGAGCCTTAACTTGGTTTTCCTCTTATGTTTTGCTCAACACTGAAGTGTAACACATGCTTAGCGAACATTCAATTTCATTCAACTAAAGTTTTAACGTGTTTTAAATGAAGGTACTTTTATACTTAAAACTCTTAAAAGTTTTAAGTATTTCCACCGGACACAATTTTACAACTTTAAGGTTTGCTTACCAAGAAATTTTAAAGTCTCTCGACCAAAGTTTGAATTTAATTAATAATCGCACGAGGTCGTTAACTTAGGATGTTAATATCTCGATGGCTATTACATATAACTTTAGTGCTATGAGCATAAGACTGAATCTTCAAAAATGGAGACTATGAAGTTTGATTCATAGATCGTAAAATCTTAGAACTTTTATTAATATGTAGTGCTATAGGCTAATTTAAAATTTTAATACAATTGTATTCAAATATTTATAAATACGATCTCTAGATGAGCCAGAGTCACCTACGTAGATATTATTAATTCAGCCGGCTGACAAGATGAACTGACTCTCTGAGGAAGACATTGGACATCCGTTGGAAGTAGAAAACTTAGTTGACGTAGTAGTCAGAGTGGCACCGGTGTGAAGCAGTAAACCAAAGATGCCGGGTGAAAGTGGATCTATCGTTTCTTCTTTATCAGTAACTAAATAGTGACGTCTCACAAAATTTTCTGCGCCATAAAGATTGTTTAAGAACTACTAAAGACCGTGCAAAAACAAAACAATTAGCTTTGAAGTAGAAATGGTATCTATGTTATATCGATATATTTTTTTGTTTAAAGAGCAATACATAGAGCATAGCCTCAGCATGGATTCAACTTATTCCTGAAGCGGATGAAATGAAGAGATTCGTCTTCTATAAAGTAAGTATCATTTCCAACTCGAGTCTGACAATTCTGTAATATAGAAACTGGTATTTCTAAGTTTCATCAGTTATCTGGAGTACACTTAAACTAATTCTAGACAGATGTTCTCTGTGAAACGTCAAGAATTTCGTACAATGTTCGCGTTATCAATCCGGTTAAGACCCTGGTATTATTCCACTAGAGACAGCAATATTACTAGCCATGATTCGTGAAGCACTAACTTGCTCAGAGTTTACTGGCATTTAATATTTCTAGTTAGTTCAAAGTCTCAAAATAACTATATACGTATAATGTAAATCATTTATTTACATTTGCTGCTTTAAATTAATGAAGCCTTTTACAATACTTTTGGGAAAACTTTACTTTTGGAGGAAAAACCATCCAATGTTCAGCATTTAAAATTTTATATTAAACATCATTTTTGGTCTCTTAGTACAGGTGATCATTTAAGTTTTTGACCTTTGTCGCTTTACGCCGAAAATATGCCATTGGTCTCCTTCAAACAAGATTGAGTTGTGAACCGAATCGAACGCGGTATGAATTGAAATTGATACTCTTGAAACCCAATCGTTGTTCGTTAGTCGCCTTTTGAAAAATGTTGATGCGTCTGTTAGTGATTTTTAACCGACTTCAAAGAAGAAGGAGGTTGCCAATTCCGTTGTAAATATTATTTAGTTTTTGGTTATCTCAGAACTTCGTCAATTACCAACCGATTGATCCCATATTTAATTTTATCACAATAGTGTAATGAAGATGAAATCCATGAGGAATTAAATATTATAATTCAAATTAAAATTCATGATCATTGATACACACGTAATTTTTTTAATGAACCAGCTTTTTATTTTCATTTTGATATTGTTTTTTATGCTGACGACGGGCAACCAGGCATACGACCCACCTGATGGTAAGCCTTGAAGGATACGATATACACTCTTCTTAAAGAACCCCATAAACATAGAGCGCAGGGAATGAATAAAGTTTGTTCCAAAGCTCGCAAGTTCTCTTGTAACCTTTTATTATAATTTTTGACTTTTGTGTATAATAAAGAGCTCTGTTTTTTATAATATATTTATTCAAATGAATTTAAAAAAAGATAGGTATGTGACTCACCTAAAATTGTTAACCTAATTATAATATTGACATGTTTAGAAATATTCCACTGACATTATTTAATTAATATTTTGTGCAATGAATACTGTAAGTCCTAGTTTTAGTTCCTAATTGCTAGTTCTATATTAATAAATGTGTAACACAAAACATGCAGTGGTTGCCTATAAATGTAAGAGCACTAATACTACAATAGTATTGTACATAAGTTAACTATTTTTTTTAATTTGTTGGACTGTATCTTGCTTTGGCAATCCAATGAAAATAAATAAATAGGTATATTAATAAACGACAGCCTCCGGGGATGTTTTAAATCCGAAAAAGCAAAAACTTTGACGTTGTCGTCGTCGGAATGACGACAAAAAGTAGTGGGACAGTCACGTAGACGATCCCTATAAATTGTAACAAGGAGTCCTTGCAAATACCTACATCTGAAAGGGTCTCAAACCGCGTAGATATACTCGTACATACTTAGTTTTCTAGTCAAGAGCTTGACTACTTTTTGTCGTCATTCCGACAACGACAAGTGTATATAAGTGATATACAAGTGTATATCACTTATATACACGTGAAAATGACGTGAAAATTCAGATAGGGTAAACATCAAAATATTTAAATGTGAGCCTTTTTAGGGTTCCGAAGTAAAATCAGAACCCTTATAGTTTCGTCATGTCCGTCCGCCCGTCTGTCCGAAGTTAAGCGCCGAGACCCTTAGTGCTAAAAAGCTGTAATTTGGCACAGATATACAAATTTATTAATATTCCAGAATCGTAGAATAAAATATTGAAAAATATTTTTTTTCAGGATACCTCCCCTACAGGTAACGTGAGGATGAATTTTTTATTCGTCGCGTACCCTATAGTGTGGGATATCGTTGAAAAGGTCTTTTAAAAATATTGCGGTCTTTTAAGACCATTTTTGGAATTAGGGGTCCGTTTGTGAAATATTTGGTTTTAAAGTGCTAATTTTGGTTAGAGTTAAGTGTCCCCTCCCCCCTGCCGGCTAAACGACTGGAGTAGGACAAAATTCCTAAAAATAGGTTATATAATGAATTTACAAGGAAAACTATCACGGCTTTTTTAGCATTTAAGTGTTAATGAGTAATAATCGATAAACGTACCTACTACTTCGGAACTCTACATTGCGCGTGGCCTGACACGCACTTGCCCGGATTTTTATTCTTTGTCGCTGCAATTCAATATAAATCTAACTATCAATCTAATTTATCTATGTAAACACATTTTTTTTTTTTTTTGTGGCAATGTACATTAAAGACTTTGAAACCATCCAATGGATGTGCCCCAAACTGGTTTCATTTGAAAGGCAATAATACGAAGATGGTTTGTGACCACTAAAACATATTGCATTAGGCACATTTTCGATTTTCGACTTATCCCATACAAAAAAAATTACCGTAGTGGAACATGCCGGGTAGGCAGTAGTTCAATATAAGTACATTAATGATATAAAATAATTTATACAAAATGAGTCTAAATAAAAAAGAGTCAAACACTCTTAAGATCATGATGTAGGTATGTATATTCGTAAGAGTGCGGATGATGCTGGTGGGGGTGATGATGATGAAGTATGAGTATGATGAGGAGATCTCAGGTCTTGAGGGTTGCCAATGCATCAGGAAATACTCCAAAGGCCAATATTTTCATATCTATCTGTTTGAAGCCGTTACAAGGGCAAACAGCAACTATCCATTCGAAAAAAATATTTTTATAATATAGTTACCAAGAATCATTCGCCGTCCACATTCAAAAATGGAAATAGTGTGCACGAATTGTTCCTTTTATACAGAAAATTTCGTAGAACTGTGGCAGAATTCGAAGTTTGAATTTTAAGAGACTTTTATTTTCTTTTGTGCTAGCTCCGGGGGCAAACTTACGAGTAAATATTAATGTTTCTAGTTTTCTGGTATTATAAAGTAGTGGTAGAATGAAAATTTAAATTCCTATCACCTACAGCTTCTTTATTTTAATTCTCAAAATATTAGTTCAAGAAAAACCTTACTTCTTCATAAAATAATTTGGGATTCCATAGGTAATATTACATATTATGATCATGGATACATCGTACACAGTCATAATACCCACTGAAAACATACTGGGTGATCTGTACCGACAAATAATATTATTTTTATTTGAAGACGTTCATAATTATACATACATTGTTTCTTAATTAGTTTTAATATAAATCATTTTATTTTAATTTCTTCTACTCTTGTAGCTCTCTACTGCTATAATATGCTTGCTAGTGTATCCGGATAATTTTTCAACCCTATAATAATATGATGAACGCACATTTGTCCGCACCGTCCGCGCCGGACGCATCGCCTTTGTATTAAATCATTATGGCACTGACGCGGCCGGTGCGGACAAATGTGCGTTCAGCATTACGAAACGTTTTGTAAATTTCGTACTTAGTATTGACAGTATTGTCATTTGAAATGATTCTTTGATTATCGCAAAATCCACATGAAACTCCATAATTTGTAACAACTGAAAATACTAACATTTTATTTACGATACAGCTTAGGTCGCGTGTGCAATTTATAAAATGAACAATGTTGACAAAAAACTTCGTTAGACCGGTGCCCGTGACCCGTGAAACGAAGTTTGCATATATTTCATGCGAGATACGTTTAAAGCGGTAATTATGTTCCTAAAATGTACAGTGTTTTTTGGAAGTGTTCGCATTAATTTTATTAAGCTACTACACAACTTAAATAACTTTTCTTTAGATATGACTGAAATATTTTGACAATTTCGGTAGCAGTGCAGCCCAGTGAAAATGGAATTTTGATCCTACTTCGTAGCCGGCAACGAGACGATAATGACGAATGTGAAAGTTTGAAAGGATGTATGGACGTTTGCTAATCTTTCACACACAAATTACTAAACAGGTTTTTATAAAAAGCACACACGAAGACTATGATCTGGGTTAACATACACTACACTTATTATCTCGGAAAACGCGGGCAAAGCCAAGGGTACTAATCTTACATAAGGGAGGCCATACACTATCAAGTGTACTTGATGAAGCGTCAAGCGGACTTGACGGGGCATCCAGTATACTTGATCATGTATGGGCACGGTCAAGCTATCTGCCATATATTTGTGTCATGCACACTGCATGGCGCGTCAAGTCAAACTGCAATTTTGACAAGTCAAACTGCAGACTTGACAAGTATACTTGATCGTGTATGGCCTCCATAATATGTGTTAAATTAACGTTTGTCTACTGCAATATAAAAAATTATTAGACAACAACACGTTTATTACCCGCCTGCCAAGGTAGGGTTAAGTTTTTCAGGCGTATCTTATATGTATGAAAGTATGTATGTATGCGTA
Source organism: Thymelicus sylvestris (assembly GCA_911387775.1). Taxonomy (NCBI): domain Eukaryota; kingdom Metazoa; phylum Arthropoda; class Insecta; order Lepidoptera; family Hesperiidae; genus Thymelicus; species Thymelicus sylvestris. The sequence goes on along the minus strand of OU426896.1, from coordinate 12,582,511 downwards.
TAATATTTTTTTATTACCTCATATCTTCCAAACCGCTAGACCAATTTATATAATTTAGGTATCGTTAGATTAGTCTTGAAAACCCAAGTGTTCTTAGGTAGGTTACGTTAAAAAAGAAATATGGTGGCTGTGAGATGTCATTGTTTATACTTAGCATAAAAAAATAAAAATAAATCGAATAATGCAATATGGGTATTAAATTAAAGAGCTCGTCATAAGGATTTCAAAAAGGTATTTCATGATTTTTAATAGCAGGCGGGTTTTTTATTTTTTCAACTTATGTTTAGTGTTATCGAGAAGCAATGTCCACAGTTTTAGTAGCAATATAACTGTGTCCGAAGAAGACTATTTATTAATGTAAACAGTCGAAAGACGAGCGGAAGAGACACCTGATGGTAATGGTCAGTAGTCAAGACGTCATGATGTACCAGTATTATTATACTGCAAGTCAAATACAAAATACATTTGTCAGCGCTCGACCCATTGGCTGGTCAGTGCTCATCCTTTCGTTCGTAGTATTTGCAATATTCGAGCCAAACTGCCCCGTTTCCTAGATTAGGCAAAGTGCCACGATTTATGTAAATACCTAATATCGGTATAAACATGAAATAAAATGAAATCACTTGATTGCACTTAAAGAAGGTACAAAAAGAGGGCTTAATGCTACACAGTATTTTCTTCCAACCAACGGCGATGAAGAAACATGAGGGGTAGTACTAACATTAGAAATAAAGCATTAAAAATTGAGCCAATTTGTCATTTTTATATTAAAGTTGTCTTATTTTAAACCAGTAATTAAAGGTTGGTGATTAATTAGATATGACCAGAAGCCGTGCTCCGATTTTTGTATGTTCGGAAATTTTACAAAAATGCAAGCGATGTAGAAAACTTTCACAAGTTCGTAAATCAGAAAACTTTCATAACGAGGGCCTCATCTTTTATGTTATATTGGAAAAATTTCACGAGATAAAAAGTTTTTATACATGATTTTTCTGTAATTAACTTTCTATTATAAACTACCTAAGTTTATCCTTATTGTTGAGAATTCTGGACATTTATACTATGTCCTTTTTATGTATTTTTGTGGACAAACAATCCACACTAAGATTGTATGAATGTTTTGAATTATTTTACTTTCGTAACTACTAAAAAAATTCAGGTCTACAGAATACAATTTAAAGATGAAAACACTACGAAAAAACCTTTTAAAATTTAAGGTATACATTGAAAGTAATATAAAGCGCATTAAAAATATTTGTGTGTAATATCCACACGGTTGAAAATGCAAAAGGGTCGGGACGGGCAGATAATGTTTAGGTAATATTCGTTTCGGGCATTCCTGTTCATTATGCCCATCGCGTCCAAAACGTAACGCCTGTGAACACGGACGGTTGGGCCGTTTTAATTAAGTGTCATTACTGACATGTCCATATCATCGTGCCAAGAGTAAAGGCGTGTCCACATACATTAACCGCGAGGACTCGCAAGAGCATTATACTCACACTAAATTTAAGAGTTTTTTAATACTTATACCCTAATTTTGTTAAAATCATTCATTGAGGTCTCATTTCTATGTAAAGTTTCATTTCGCCGATCCCGAAGATCTTGTTTTTACGACAGCAACTTTCTGTTCTGTCAGAACTGTAAATAAATATTGTTCAACCGATTCCAATCGTGCGGTGTTTTTCTCATCACGCGACTAAGCACGTATGAACGTTTTTATTTATTCAATATTTTTATTTTGTACTTAATTATTTTACTGTTATTTTCAATTACATCAACTGCAACAAATCATTAAATAAATGTTAAATAACTATTGCTATAGGTACTGCTGTCTGCAGCTAGAATGGTTACGACCACATTTAGATTATGACATCCACATTGGGAAATAATGACGAATTTTTGGACTTTAGATCTATCATATCGAAAATGACTTGATCTTGAAGTGAACATAGTGATGTAACACACACGTGATTAATAACGCTTCACACTCATAGCCCCACACTAGGATTCCCTGTGTCGTGGGTGCCATGGACAGCACACAGAGACAAGAACACCCACACCCAGATTGAGAACAGAAATTCAAACTCATCATTCAAATTTCCGCCTCGTTGGGAATCGAACCCAAGAACCTCGGTGCGGCGATCCGGCATGGTAACCATTGCGCCACACGGGTTGTGATTATTATCGACACTGAACACTCTTATTGAAAAGATAATAATGAGCATGTTTCTTATTTTTTTTTTGAGTCAAGAGGTGGCGTATGTATCTAAGGAAAATACATCCATATGATGTGTAGCTACCATCCATCACAGCTAGAAGAGGTTTGGAGCACATAATATTTTTTCAGTAAAACCAATAGCCTCATACTAATCTACAAAATACCAACATGTGAACCAAACCTAAACCGTAAATGAATGTGCAAGCTAAGCATCGTCTATGGCATCAGTAGTCGGTGTATGGGTAATTTAATTAACAGTTCATAGGTGTAAGGACCTTTGACCACTCTTGAATCTAAAGTTCACCTTTTCAAATATTCCAAGATCCCAGATCTACGTCATTTTAGCACAGCTAAAATTCTAAGGGTTAATAGTCTAATATGCAGTTAAGACGGTGTGCATACTAGTTTCAAAGCGGAGCCAATTTACAGGTAACAGATAATAAAGGTACATAAAAATCTTACTCGTGTAAGTACTTTAAAATAACAAAGCTTTTTACTTATTTTTATAGTTTGTAGAAACTTTTTTTTTATAAAGTATTTAATTTTGAACACATGTACATTATTTAATTCGATTAACATCAAAAGAGTTGTCACAAATTAAAACTTGGGCAAATAAAAACAATTATTATGGTGCCTTTGGCTCATTTTTCAACCTAAGCAAAGCCAAAGTGACCCACTGGTACAGTATTAAATTAATAACAATGTCTTTCGGTCACGGCTAGACATCGGTGGCGCGAAAAACTCTTGACAGGTGTCAGTTGGTAGACACTAATTACATTTAGGCCAGTCAACCTTAAGTTTCATTTGTTTTTCATTCCTGTATAAGTAGACAAGACACTAATGACATCACGCACTGAACTCTTTTGTAAGAATGTTTTTGACTGACATAAAGTTACTACCAGAATACTAATTAACTTACTGTTAGTTAGTCTTAGAATTTACGAATATTTTGATCTTTTAAATAATTTTCAGCTCTGATTATTTGTGGGCTATGTGTGTGGCTAAGTGGGGCTATGACTTTTATGAATATAGATTGTAATAGATGATAAGTGCTATCTGTAACTGTGAGCAGGAAAAAAACAAACCCGGTATTTTCTTGCTGCTTCTTCTCCCGGGCCCTCTCACAGTAGGGCCTTGTTGAAGCATTGGCGTAACTTGCATGACTTAAAAAAGTGTTTGTAAACCAAAACAATTTTGAATAAAAGCATTTGATTTGATTTGATTTAAGCAAAATTATCCAAAAATTTGCTCCTGCTTCAAAGATACATTCCGATTTATTTGATGTAAATTTTTACTGGACTGATCTTACATTAATACGGTTTCTTGAAAATTGCTATTTGAAAATTGCACAAAATTTGTGGCAGTAAATAGATTAGTCAAGGTTTAATAATATAATAATAAAAATACAACCATTATATTATGTCATACAAAATCCCTAAGTTCGGCATTGTACCCAGAACGCTGGCAGCATTGCTCTGCTGGATTGCTAATTTCATTTTAAGTTAATTCGTTAATTAGTTCGATTTTATTTGATTTTTGACACTACACGTTACGTACTATGCTTATGCTATGCTTTGTACCATGTGAAATACCGATATTACGAGTGTTCACTTGCTAAAGGTTTGTTCTCAAGGAGGTAACATTTTTTTAATATTCCATCAACCCCTACTGGTGCATAGTACTCGTAATAGTAGCTAAAGGCCTTCTTTATGTATTATGAAGAAGAACTACGGTAATGCATTAAAATGTATGTAACCACAACGTTGCCAATCATTTGATTGCTTTGCACATTTATTTTTCACACAAACACATTTTTATTTGTTACATCGCATTCGGTACAAATCCAGTCTTAAATTGGGTACGAAACTAAATTCTGTAAAATAAGGAGCACAAAGACCGAAACCGAAATTTCGTTACAAGCCATTCTAACTCAAAATGAAATTGACAAGGCGCCATACCATATTTAAACATAATTTAGTTTTAGAGGTACAAAATCTCCACCGTTTCGTGTTTATGAAGATAGGCTTGTTTAGGATAATTTGGAGAAGCGACCCTTTTTATCATTCTGTCTAAATTTTCTACCTTGCAATTTGTAAGGGTTCATTAAATATACTATTATTTTATAATAACAAGATCCTTTGATACTATGGCTTACAATTATGCTTCTTGGCTTAACTTGCTTGGCTCTGGATATGATTTTGAAACTATTTGCATACTTGGGAAAGATTCTTAAAATCCTTATGAACATAGCTAATCACTGATTTGTCTTAAATATGGAGATTAGTTAAACCGAAAGAATAATATATCAAAATCAACTAGTGTAATTCTTTTACTGATGGAGACTTAGAAGTATGTCAATGTTTTGTGCAGTTAAAAAATGTCCCTTATTCGTTGAAAGCAACTGATACCCCGTTATAGAAATTTGTAAGATTAGCTGTCATGTGGACTCATTTCAACGCACACACGAAGAACACTTGACAAGGAAACTTTAAAGGATTGAGCATGTTAGAAAGGATCAGGAAATGTAAACTGTTGTATTATTTGCTATATTTGTTGAACGATGCGATGCGATGGAATGGAACATATCCATTTACTATTTTTACTATTGATCAACATTCTACAGACTTAGTGAGGCACAGAAGATTATTTCTTTAACCACAATTGGAAATCTGAGCAATTATGGAGGTATCGATGGGCCATTTCTAAGTGGAATAACGAACCCAATACAAAACAGTTTGCTCGATTGCGGCTTATTGTTTCTTCTTCTTTGTTGTTTATTTTACAAACAAAGATGACCTTTATTTTTCCCATCAACGCCAGTTCAAACATCATTTAGTTATTTGTATATCAAGCGTTTGGACTTATGTTATGACACTCTTATGGAATAACCAATCTTAAGTCAGAAGTATCTTGCGGATCCCTGTTGTGTCTGCATTATGATAAGTCGTACAAATAATAAGTTTTGATTTAAATAATGCGGTAACACTAATTGTGAAAAAAATGCAGAACGATGGCAGCATCGTCACGGTACACCGTGAGCACGGTACACATTCAGCAGTACACTGCTGAATTAATTCTTTGAATTTCGATATTTGACATTTTGTTTTTAACAATATTTTATCTAAATGCGTCATAAAGAAATAATCTTTCAATCATCTTAATATATATAAATTACGTGTCACGTTGTTTGTCCGCGATGGACTCCTAAACTACTTAACCGATTTTAATCAAATTTTCACATCGTGTGCAGTTTCATCCAACTTGAAAGATAGGATAGCTTATATCTCAAAATAAAATAAAAAAAACTTTTTACAGAACGAAGTCTGTCCGGGCAGCTAGTATTATATAAATCTTAATATATATAAATTACGTGTCACGTTGTTTGTCCGCGATGGACTCCTAAGCTACTTAACCGATTTTAATCAAATTTTCACATCGTGTGCAGTTTGATCCAACTTGAAAGATAGGATAGCTTATATCTCAAAATAAAATAAAATAAACTTTTTACAGAACAAAGTCTGTCCGGGCAGCTAGTATTATATAAAGAACAATATTACACAATATTATAGAAAGATAAACCTAATAATTTTTTGGAACTTCTAAATTCGTTTTTAAACTATTAAGCTCCATGCGCACTTTCCTTGAGTAGAACAGAAAATCTGAACATCGGACTAGCCGCATCACAAAATTGGTTTTCGATTCGTCGTTCCCAGTAACAGCGTCACTAAAACGATTATAGGACAAAAGCGACACATAAAAGATAAGACGTGGCACTGCTATCGTCATCTGCGTCTAATGGTAATGACGGGACAATGGAGAAAGGAAAACCGAACAGTTTTCCAGATTTGCACTGATTCTCTGGGAATGGCGTTCAGGATTTTTACAATAGGTATAATTTAATTCTTGCAATTTACAGGCCCATTATTAACAAAAATCTTACTAAGGTTTGGATTGTCTGTGCACTTTCTCCTACTAATCTAAGAAATGGTCTGTATTTGATGCAATTTTTATTGCAGTATTAAAGTTTTATTTCATTCAAAGTTAAGATTTTATTTCAATCAGCTCAAATATTTCTTATTGAGTGTATAAGACATAGGTTTCCCAAAGTGAGGGCGATTATTGGTGTCTAAATATAGTTTACTTGGGTCTGTGTTTAAATATAGGGTACCGCACAAAATTTTTCGGACCGAAACACAATATTAACTAAATTAGATGACGCTACACTACCCAAACAAAGTTCATTTACCTTATAAATTATCAAAAATATTATAGCTATAAAGACTAAACTCTATACGGTTTTATTATAGCAAGCTGCTTAATAATCTCAGTCCTAATTAAATACATCTGCTGAAGTTATAAAACCAAGTTTCTAATTAATGCCATTACGAATTATGTTCGTAAATTTACAATTGCTGTATTTTAAATTGCAAATTTTGAATGCAATAGTATGTTTTGTAACTTGTATTTTCAGTAAGAAAGGATTTTTGCAAAGGCGAAGTTAGTTGGTTATCAAAGTAGTAGGTACATGGAGACTTTTGAATATTATCAACATGATAACTCTAAATTAGAAGTTGAAATACATATTGCATTTCATTATATAGGTAATTTTTAAGTGTGTATTAGGTTTTGAGTAGAGTCCTCATCTACAAATAACTTCACCAACACCTAATTGTCGTCATCAGTCTAAGAACAGATTATGACGAGTACCTCAGATTTTGACCAGTAGGTACCTACGGCGCTTATACTGCGGATTGACGGACTTTTAGCACTTATGAGAGTAACTACAAGAATAACTAAAAGAGGAGACAATTTATAACATATCTAGTTGGTAAGATAACACAAAAGGCGGTCTTATCGCTGAGCAGCGATCTCTACAACAGCCATTGGGTAGGAATTTTTTAAAACGCCTTAATCGGTAGCGTACAGTGAACGACTTGTCGTTGTTGTGACCTTAAGACCTAATATGTGTTATGTGTCACTTTTGGCAATATAATTTTTTTGCGTCAAACGATTCTAAATTTTGAAGCACTATCAAATTCAAAAACTCTCATGTGTGTGTGTGTCACGTTTCGATCTTAAAATCACCTATGTGCTAATCAAAAATTTATTAATTTTTATCGATTTTCTCAAAAAGCTGATTTTTATCACATAAGAGGTCTTAAAGTCGCAACGACGTTGTGTATCCTTGATCCAGATAGAAAAAGAGGGCCATTATCGGCGTAATATAATTTTATTTTACTACAATCTGAACAGCGGGCCCTTGAGTTAATCAAGAGGGAGCGTGTTTTGTGCAATTTGTAGGACTATTTGATCCTTCATAACAGTCACTAAGACCCTTTATAACGGTTCCGTTCTAAAAATGAATCCCGGTGAAGTATTTACTCTGACATAATATGTGGACGAGAATTAAAAAAATCATGTTTAAATTGAGACTGATTTGTAACTATGTTATTTTAGTGGTACAAACGACACAGCCCAGTAGCTTAAGTAAGACTAGCGAGCTGCCCCGGGCTTGGCCTCCGTTTTCCGAGCCTTCCTGAGCCTTCAGAATTCAGGTCAGCCACCTGGTCGGGGGCGTCCTGTGTTCCTTTTTCCGAGGCGTGGTCTCCATTCGAGGACCTGCCTTCCCCAACGGTTATCGGTCCTTCGAACAAATACTTAATTGAATTCAACTATTGTTTTAAGATTATCTTACATATTTCTTTGGTTCTCCACAATGCCGTAATTTTACACGTTTTAAGGGGAATCAAGTTTGTTGCACACTCTCGATGATTTCAAGGAATTTCTGCGTGAAAGAAGAAGGAAGTTTGCGTAATGAAGTCGTTTCCGTGCGCAATTCGCTTTTTATTTTTAGTTAAAAAAGAAAAGCGCGCAGTCATGGTTTCTAATCATGACGGATTTATAAATATCGAATTTAAACTTAATTCATCATGGAAGTTAGCGTCCAAAAAAGCACTGTCATAATACAAAAAAGGAAAATAATTAAATCTAAGTACCTACTATACTAGTATAATTACGTTTATGTATTATTTTCTGTATTATTTTGTTGATAATAAACATTATGATTTTTTTATTTTTTATAATCAAACACATAAAAAATCTTTCATAATTTAATACGTAAAAAGTTTTACATTTAATTAAGAATAATTTTATTAATGTGATAAAAATAAACAGCATACGTGTGATTAAAAAAGGCATTATTTCTCAATTAAAATACACACACACACACATATTTAGGAGATATTAATATATTCCAGTAATCAATCGATGTATTTTGAGAACTGAAGAATGATAATCAAGTACGTAATACAATGGCTGCTGAAGCTAAGAGGCAGACTCATGTTAAGCTTGATGATGTAGCCCATGTAGTATGAAAAATCACTGTCTTCAGTTAGTTGTAAGAATGTCTTTGCTTTGCGACGCTCTAATTTATCTGAAAACAACAACGTTACACTTCATCGCAATTATGATCGCACTACGCGGCGTCAAAATTAAATGGAACACCACAAAACACGAAAATAATTATTCAGAATATAATTAAAGAAACAATGTTCTACACCTAGACGTAAAATGGGCTTGTTTATTGTGAAAATAATGATATTATTTTGTGAAGAAAGATCTGATTAAAAAGTATGTAAATTGTGTTTTTCTGCCAGTCTTTCACCTGAATTTTTTAGTTTTCTCATTTGCTTATGTATCTATCTAATCCTTAATTCTTTACCAACATAATAAAATAATATGACCAATAAATATTATTACATAAGCATCCATTTATAATTTATCTTTTACAAGACCTTCAATGGCAAATAGTTGGAATCTCCCAAGAGAGTTGTTGATTATTAACTAAGTACCTAATTTTTTATATTTCCTTTGTTAGAGTCTTGTATTTTGTTTATTTACTAGTAGGTAAGTATTAAACGTTGTTCTTTAACCAAACAAGAAAAGGTTGACATAAAAACAAGTAGGTATTTCGCAGAATGAAATGTGAAAATTATTATCTAGACACGCGGGAGCGTGTCAAGCCAATTTCAAACTAACAGAATTTGCGAGCAGCACCGTGTGTAATATTACGCGAACCATTTGGAGCCACTATTTGACCACTCTCTCATTACCCTGATATGTGGATAATGGGAGCCAAATGGAGCCAAGCTTTAAATTAATCCTCTGATGCCCTGTTAAATCTGTTAATATAGTAAATTAGTGATAGAACATTAAGCAACAGGTTGCAATGCAAAAACTGGTTCCTTTTAAGAATAACTCTGAGTTTAGCTTAGGGAGGCCATACACGATCAATGTGTACTTGATGAAGCGTCAAGCGGACTTGACGGGGCATCCAGTATACTTGATCATATATTATTATGAGGCCATACCCGAACAAGTGTTCTTGATGAAGCGTCAAACGGACTTGATGGCATAGCTATCTGCCATATATTTATCTCATGCACACTGGATGGCACGTCAAGTCAAACTGCAAATTTGACAAATCAAACTGCAGACTTGACAAGTATACCTACTTGATCGTGTATGGCATTTATTAAGTGGTGCCAATTCCCCCGTGTTACCCTACTAAGATGTTTGTTTCAATCTGTCTTATGTTTTTTTTAATATATTCTATTTACTCTACTTATCGCTATTTTAATGCTAGTGACAGTAAAACTTACCAAGATTCATGAAATGTATTGCTTCATACAACGTATCTCGTATTTCAAGTGCTTTCTTTGTGGTAGCGCTTGCATAATAGCATGGGAATATCACCAGTATCACGTATCTAACACATCGGAAGGTTAAATAGGTAAGTAATAACTTTGCTGTCTGAAAATAAAATTTCTTATTTTAAAAAAATCCGCAATAAAATACTAATTAACCATTGCCTTAACGACTGCGGTATTGAACCTATCTCAACGAGCTCTGAAAATATTTATGTCGCCCTAATACCATTGCCTCAACGACTGCTGTATTGCGCCAATATTTCAACAAGCCCCTCTTTATTTACAACTATGTACTATAAAACTAAAGATACGCACGAAGTGCAAATGAATGAGCCACTACGTATTCAAGTATTAAAGGTGCGATCGTTACCAATTCTTTTTCAACATTTTAGCGTCGAAAGAAACTAAATGAACTATAATAACCTTCTACAATGAACTTTAGTTCATAATTATTATAATAAAGCTTTAATGGTTGAAGAAGATATACGATTGCACTAAGTTTATAAGTTTTATAACTTTTGGCGAAGACACTGCCTATTGTAACACGGTGTTAATAAAATTGTAGATTGGTGAAATTACAGCTATGCAATAAAATTGTGTGCGGTTTTATTGAAATAAGCATGCTGAAAGAAAAAAAGATTTATTTCGCCCACAGGGCACTGCAACAGATACAACAATCTGCTTTAAATCTTATGATTCATATACAATGATACATGTCAAAGTTTAAATAAATTCTGCTCTAAACTGTTATTTAGTAAGAAACTGAATTTTTATGATAATTAATTTTGTCATTGTCGGTCTTTTTTAATTATTATTGAATTTAACCATTTTTAAAATAGTGCAAAGAAAAAAAAGGTGCAAATAAATAAATAAATAAACTACAAGTACTAACCAAAGTACAGAGTTCGCTCAGTTGTACCATTTTTATGACACGTGTCAATAATACAGTTGATGCTGTTCCCGATACTAATATTAATAATAACATCTGAAAAGTTAAACAAGTAAAAAAAAACGATTTTTCATTGAAATTTAAAACTGTATAGAAGAAAATAATTCGTAATTATTCAACACAACACAACACTGAAAATTTAAAAATTTCAAGTCACTATGCTATTACTTGTAAAGAAAGATTTGGAAGCTATTTTAGTAAAAAAATAAGATTAAGTCAAAGATTGAATAAATTGTCAATAATCACCGATGAAGACATAATAGAATTCAATTGCTCGCAGCATTCATGTAGTTTCTCATATGCGTGGTGCAGTGAAGTGATATCAAGGTTTATATTTTCTGATAATCCTTCAAGTTTCTTCACACTAGCATTCTTCCTGATGTTCTTTATATTTTTTGGGAAAAGTTTATTCACGTGTGCTGTTAGAATATGAAGTCTTCTCGAAATAGTTTTGATCAAAACACAGAAGAATAAAATCTCACTATCGTGCGCATACGCTACGTATACCAATGGAAACATATAGTTTACAGTATCGTAAGCTATGTATAAAGTTATTAGGAATTCAAAAACAAAAACTATAAGGCCAACAATGACCCAGAATGTTAAATCAATATAGGGATTTGTAATATCAAGATTATTTTCAATTTTTAAAGTCTTATCAAATTTACATAAGTTTTTAAAAAGTTTCACGAGTTTTGTTTTTTGTAAAAACATGACATTGAACGTAAGTAATAAATATTTAACACAGATTACATTTTTATATATAATTAAAGTTGAATTTTTTGCTTTATTCTGGAACGAGAATACAATTACAGAAATCACAAGAATGAAATTTAAAATAGAAGCCACTATAAACCACAATTTATTATTTTTAAATAAATAAGTACGGTTCATTCCTACTAGCGAACTCAAAAATAGATACAATTTAAACTTAGATATGATTTTTGAAGATTCTAAGGAGTAATCATAAGGTTTTCTTGTAGGGATGACACTTGAGGGGTTAACTTTTGGTCCTCTAACTAGAACTTTCATTGTTACTACTGGCAACTGAAGCGCTTTACTATAAAATAATCTATCGAGTTTCTGACATTTTGTAATAATTATCCTAATACCAGAAAGCTGATAGGAATCGTTAATTTGTCAATTGTCAATAAGTGTTGTAATAGCTGATATCCAACTAAATGAACAATAATTAAGACATAAAGTTTTCAACGTCTACTTTCCCATTAAACGCTTTCAAAGTTCATGTAATTTAGTTATTAGAAAGAAGAACATAGTCGTAACCACGCCGTAACTAATAATGATACTTAGGCTATAATACGTTACTTCAAAAGTACTAATTAATGTAAATAATCACATTTAACTGTTGAGTCCAAGATAATTTCTAATTTACTCAATTAGCATCCATAGAGGGTAACAGTGTTACAAGTTAATAGAAATTATGTAAACCCACATTTTAATTAATCTAGGGACTAAAAAAAGGCTAACGTTATTTTCTAATTCGTATACTTATAATGAATTAGAATCTGAACATAGGAGTATGTAATTATCTCTTAATACTAGGCTCAAATTGCGGGTATTGCTTTACTGTATCTATATAAAATGTAAGAGGCAAAGAAATTATAAGCACGTCTTATAAGTTAAAACTATTTGTAATAATTGTAAATGTGGATGTAAATAAAAAATTATGCTATAATTGTTGCTTTAATCTATAATTTATAGATCGTTATGTAGTAAGCGACTTTTAATGTGAAATTACTACGGTTATTATGCCCATTAACTTTATTAAATTGAATTATTTATCGAATTTGAAAGTAAAATATAATTACTTTATTAACATACTGAATTACCGTCCTTGTAACAAAATTCACGTATTCGTCTTATATAAATTCCAGAATGCTTTATACTGAACGGTTTTCCTAATAACATCTGCTCGCTCTGATAAATGATACCATATCAATTTACGTATATGTACAACACTTACATGTATAACATAGTTTGCATCACAATGATTGATGGGACGTGTCAGAGTTGCCAGGAAGAAATTTATAACGCTTACGCTGTATGAAACCTTGCCTGATGCCTATTATGTGGGTCTAGAAAAGATTGATAGCACTGGCGTGACAAAATCTGGGTCCTATACAAATATAACAAGTATTTTATCCCAGTGTGGAAAAATTGTTATAATTCCCGTTAATTTTTTTTATTGTATGTATGTTTTAAGTTTACTGACACGTTATTAAATTGAATTCCTATTCATGTGATGAACATATTTTGAAAATTAAGCCGGCTTTTGGCTATGGGATGTAATATATATTACATCTTGAGCTATATATTACATCCCGCGATTGTTGTTCACACTGTAAGATATATATTTTGGAACAGTTCAGCTTCGGTCACCACTGTGTCATCACGTTCTATATTTATCGAAACGGTCGGATTCTGAAATGGATAATATGGAGATTGTTTTGCTTGATTCCTACGATAGTTCATCAGACGACGATGATGCTATATTTGATTTACCTGTATTAAGAAGAAATTAGAAAATATTATAAACGTCGATTCTGGATATCGAATCATATTAGACTAAGAGAAGATTATAATGAATGTCGGCTTTTTAATGAACTCGATGAAGAAGTTTTTTAATTACTACAGGATGCATAAAGCAAAATTTTTCGAAATTTTTTTTGGCGCGTAGTCCGGGGTCGCGATATAAAATATAGACCTCTAAAATATCGCTCAAAAAAGTATTTATAGTTTGGGATGTAATATAATATAATAAAGCACAGTGTGAAAGGTCTTGTACAAAATGTATGACGAGCGATAAAATATTATATCTCAAGATGTAATATACATATATTATATTATATCACATAGTCAAAAGCCGGCTTTAGACATGACAACGTCTACCTTGTCAACTATTACCATATAAAATCTGTCATATTATGTGTAATTAATAGCACCAAATTTAAATGCACAGTTTATAATGAGATTAAATTAGTACTAAAACTAGGTTCAGAATTGAAAAAAAAAACTTCGGTTAGTACCAGTTATCTATTTTGGTCTAGTTTTAGGACGTGGGGCCGCAGGTTCTTTTTTATTATATGTAAAATGATCCCACGGACCTATCGTTTCCTAATCATTTATAACAGTTAAAACCAGGACGTCTAAATTTCTGTTGATAATACATTTTCAAATATACTAAAATAATATTTTTATTACTTCCAATTTGAATATTTAAATCAAACTTCAGCATTTTTACAACAAACATGAATTTCACATTAAACATGAAACAAACAGGAATGGAATTGTAAAAACGGGAAGTATAAAATGCCAAACACGAAAAAGGTACCTTTGGTTACGGAAGACTTCAATGAATGAATAATAAAAACTGAATACATTTCAATACCAATGTAGTTTGTTCGTGGTATTGGCTAATGGAAATTGGACTGGGATGCTCCATTTTTATAAAAATCTATCAAGCTTAGGCCTGCGAGCCATTTAGCTATGTAGTACTCTGGTTTAGAAACGTAGAATTGATTGAATATTAGCAAGGGCGTAAAATCTCGTCTGCGTGAATATTTCAAAAGGGTCCGATTTTATTTTTCAGAAGCTACTAAATAATTTATTATGTTATTCATACCGAGTTTTAGAGTTTTTGTTCAATAAAAGTGCTAAGTATATGTAAATTATTTCTATTATTTGAAAGAAATGTATACTTAATAACAGTCAGTTTTTTACTACATACCTAATATTGTTTCGATGTTTAAATTTTAAATTGTAAATTTTCTTGTACGGTAGGTAAATAATAATTATTATTGTTTTGTTTGTCAGTAATACAAGGGAGGCCCTTGTCGACAAGTTTTCACTGTAGGAAGTCCTTAAAACATTTAATTTAATCAACTCGTCAAGAATCCTTATAGGTATAACTTGGTCATAATATTTGATTCTGAAACTGGTGTAGGTATTTTATAGAATACAAGGTGTGTAACGTTTAAAAAGTGTCACTGTCCACCTCATTATATCCATCATTAGACCTGTAATTAAGTTGAAACTATCATAATTTTGTATTGCCAGAGAAGAAAAATGTGGGTTTAAAATTTTAAAAGCATTGTTTCAAAAGAAAAAGTTTAAAATGCTTGCACAATATTTTAACAAAATGTACCTACGAAATCAAGTTAAGCAAGAGTTTCAAAGATACAATTTACCGAAGCAACTATGAATAGTATTTATAGGCAGTAATAATTTCCAAATGGTAAAACTTTTTGTTGTATTTCGTCATTACAAACTGTAAAAGATTAACTTAAAAAATACAGTAATAAACGAAGACGAGAGACAAAGCTATTCAGTGCCAACAAGTTGAGAAAACTCTTGAAGTAGAGCGATCTGCCAATACGGAGCAAATCTACTCCAACAAAGAGCTGGACGGAAGACTGAGCACTTCTGGTACGATTTCCAAACTTTTAGAATGTTCTTGCTCAAGTATAAAACTAAATAAACTAAGGTGCTTTTAAACAAACTTCAAATAAGTACTTGCGTTAATATTATTTTTAACCGAGCACCGCGAAGTCAAAACGAGGATTTTGATCGCAGTTCGTATTTATTTATGTATTTTTATTTAGTCTAGAACTTCTGATCTATTCTAGAAGAACTTCTGAGCAGTTTATTGTAATTCGAATATAAGGTATTGTTAGAAGCGTTTTATTCCTCCGGTGGTTTAGAAATTTTTCAGCCAACCCACTAGCGACATATTTTTTAGCATAATAAAATGGATATAAAATACTTTTTATCCATTAAACAGGTGGATGAAAGTCGCGCCTAGTTCTAATCTTAGACCATGATGACATACTAAATTCAATATGACGCCCTCTAGAATACATTAAGTAATATTTTTTAAAGATACTCTGTTGGTAATCCAATGAAAGGGATTTTAGCATGTTTTGTAATAAGTATAGGTCTTACCTTTGAGATAAATTGACTGGTATAGGTCTCGCCTCAGCCTATGGGACTACTGCGGAACATGAATGTTCTGTCTTTGTATGTAAGACCACGGTCATTTCATATATTTTTTAAGTTTATTAGTAGTTAGTAAACATGAATAATTGGATTTAAACTTTTTTTACCTTTTATTTATCATGTCTGAAATATTTCAGTACATAGTTATATTAAAACTGTATTGTATAAGGTTTGCATACATCTGATTTATACCTACGTTTAATCACATAATTGATTTAGTGCAAAGACAACTTATATCATTAAGTGTAGCGGAGCATATCTATATCACATAAATTGAGATCATTTGTCATAAGATTTGATTGATTGGAGTATTCTATGCATTAGCTTCAATAGGACGCATGTATCTCTTTCTAGGAAAGACTAGAGTCTAGATGCTCTAGATTTCTAGAGTGTAGATAGAGAGGTAGAGTGTTTGTTCCATGATAAGTAACAAAAAAAAAGCATAAATTACAAACCTACCGTATCATAAAGTGTGAATAGTTCTAAACACACGGTGGCGTGTAAGCCAATTTCTAGCTAACAGAATTGGCGAGCAGCACCGTGTGTAATATTACACGAATCATCTGGAGCCACTTTTGACCACCTCATAACTCAAAAACTATTCAGCATAATATTTTTTTATATTCGTGTCGTAACGATAAACATCTTATTTTTGTATTATTGTTACCGACTCCTGAGGCTTATCCTTGTTACAATGTAGGCTTTGGCTATTTTTTAAAATAATTATAACAAAGCCTTGCTTTAGAAGAAAACATCAGAGGATCACATGCCGTCGAGAATGGATTACTTATGTTAAAAATTCACAAAAAGTTACGAAAAATTCGAGAGACATTTCAATTACATTTCGCACTGTGAAGTGTACACTCAAAAAGCAGAACCCTCATTTAGAAATTTAAATGCTTGCGAAATGAGGTCATGAAGAAAAGAAAGCTTTAATGGTACCGTAGGGACTTCTACTGTTCGACAGGTGACCCTCAAAGACAACGAACCATTAACTGCGAAAGGGACCTCATAAAATTAGCATAAAATAATTAGTTGCGGAAAACACAAGGGACGAAAAAAGTCTAAAGGTAAATGGCATTTCTAGCAAAACAAAGCTTACCGCTAACGAGAGCTCATTAAGACAATAATATCCTCGTAAAAGGAAATTTTCCTTTATAAATCATTTGTATCATCATGAGAGAATGTAATAAAAGTACCATTTGTTTGTAATATTTTTACGAGATGCATAAATAGCTAAAATATCTGTTTGTCGTTGACCTGCGGTTGTTGCTGGTTCTACTTACTTTAATTACCGTAAATACGAGTACGTAAAATAAATAATACAATATTAAAATGATAAAGAAAATATTATATATTGTGAATATATTATGTATTAAATATTATATATTGGTTTATGAGATATTGTGAACATTACTAAGACATTCCGTACCTACCACTGTACCTACACGTAGGTACAACATTTTCTTTTCTTTGAAACCAAATGCGATTGAGTGTTTACATGAACAATATGATACAATATCCAAAGTAAATTCATATTGAGTCAGTCTCAAATTCGGTTCAAAGTTTTACGTACCTACTTAAGTACTTATTGGTGTCTGCAGTGAAGAAGCTATAAATCAAAGGGGCTGTTTTTATCTAAAAATATATCTTTGAGGAAAATAAAGGTTAAATTTCTAGCCGGGAATTCAACTTCAGATAAAATAGATCGTGTAATGGACGTCGCTTCGCCATTAACAAATATTTATTAGCTTCCACAAGCAGAAATGAGTTAACAATGTGCCTACTTGGAATTTTATTTAACTACTTTGCGACTACCCAACGAAGTTGACACTACGACAACTTACCCAGATGATGCTCCGTTTCATGGTGAAGAAAATATTGGTGCTGCAATGCTAGTACATGTTGGGAATTACTTTATTATTTTTATTTATTTTATTTATTGAACACCTACATAATAGGTAGGTACACACCATTAAGAAACAATAGGTAAGAACGTAAGCAAGCTAAGAGTTATTATAGTTATAGGTGTAGGATATACTATAACATTGATAATAATTTATAGCTAAGGACACATACTCGTAGAAGAACATATTTAACAAAAAATATAACACATGAAATAATTCAAATGATAATAACAAAAATGATAAATTATTATTGAATTGAAAAAAATATATTTTAAAATTATTAAAGGTATAATATTAGGGTAATGGTAGATGTAATATTGCTAGTATATAGCATAGTAGGATGTACTTCGGGATTAGCAGTATCTTTGTTTTATTATTCTCGAATTTCATTTCAGAGTTTAGGAAATAGTTCTCTTCTCGGGGAACGGTATTTTATTTATTTCCACAATAAATGCAAAAATGACTTCAGTCTTAATTAAATAGAATCGTAACAGGTTAAGGCTATAAAAAATTATCCCATCCAGTCACCATTGTAATGTCGGGTTAATGGCAGGCTAGCCATGTGATGTAGGGTCCCTGATGACAGGACCTCCATGTTAAGTAGGTAGAGCCAGGCAAACACACACGGTTTCAGATACTTATCTGTTTTACATCAAACAATAATTGGTGTAAAATTACTTGTGCTTTGTATAATAACACATTTTCTTCTGACGAATTCCTATGTGACAATGCATAGCAAATAATGTTATTGAATCGATTTGCGCCATTGATTTGCTTTGTATCCTAACGACTTACTAGTTTACTTCAGTAATAATAAGTAGGTACTATACTATCTGCGTCTCCTCGAATATAGCGTATATCGGTTGCCTAATCACAGTTTTCCCTATTTTCCTTTTCAAGTCCAAGACAAAGCATACACTTGCGAGAACGATTGTCCAAATGTTACGTGCGATGTGGGAAGGCTAATCAAATCCAGGACGAAACGTTTCCTTACTTACGAGATTTACGTATTCAGTGTGAGTCCCGTAGTCAGCTGTTCTCGGTTATTTTATTTATACTTTGTGGAGAAAATAAGCCTTTTTATCTGGAAAAGCTTGGTTTATTAACTTTATGAGGCATTGCGCCTTATATCAGCAGCAGCACTCACGCTTAATATTTACAGAAATAATATTATTTAATTAATTTAATATAGTTTTATACTTAATAATAAAAGATTTCCTAAGAGTATCATACTTTTTAAAAGCAACGTTTTAATTACTAATATACCTCGCAACGTTATAAAAAATATTTCCAGAAACATTTATTATATGATGGATGCTTTTTTAACCGACTTCAAAAAAGGAGAAGGTATTCAATTCGACTGTATTTTTTGTTTGTTACCTAAGAACTGTTGACTGGATGAACCGATTTTGATGATTTTTTTTAATCGAAAGCTGGTGTTTGTCATGTGGTCCCACTTAAATTTGAGCTGGATCTGACGAGTAGTTTTTGAGTTATTTTGAAGACGGTTATTTTTTCTTGGTAAAATTCATCATTCATCATTCATCATTCGGGTGGCAAATTCCTGATAATTCGTCTCATTTATCGGACCTGCATTTCAGTGAACATACCGTTAGCTTTGAAAAGATCTCATTAAGGTTTATAAAAGTGGCACGTTTATTAAACATTGATAAAAATAAACATGGATCTGATGAAAGACTTGTTCCTGGGAGCTTTGATTGAATAGAATCCATCGGGCAACCCACTTTCAATAAATGAAATTAGATCATTGAGTCCTGAGATTTAATGGCTTCTTTGAATGGCGGTAGCGTTGTGTTTAAAAAGGCTGCTGGTCATTTAATTTTCCGTTTAGAAAAAACCGGCCAAGTGCGAGTCGGACTCGCGCTCGAAAGGCATAGACCATTATCTATACAACATTAGCTCGTATAATATAGCCTTTAAATATATAAGACACTTTAAGATAGCCTTTTTATAATATAGCCTTTCCTATGCCTTTGCAAAGCGCTAGTTTTTAGTAAAGAAGTGATGTTTGTTATCTACCTACTGTTACTTAAATATTTATTTTATAGGTCTACTCATTCCTTTTCATAACACGTACTGGAAGAGTAGTAGAAGTGATTGGCATAGTTTGGCTTGGGAACCCGGTTCTTTCTATATCTTCTGTCTTGGTCGTTCTGTTATGGTGTTACTGTTGTCCTTGGGCGACGGTAACCATTTACCATCTTAAGGAATGTCTCTTGTCATCTTAAGGAAAGCTTGTTTATCGACTATCTATTTTATTATCTATCTAATTTTTATATGCGATTAATAAAGTAGTTTCCAGTATTATTTGAAAATTGTAATAAATATACTTCCCTGTCTAACTAAGTAGGTACCTCATGAACATCATCATGAACTTAACACACAAACTATTGTAATGATTCCTACACTAATGCGTCCTACTAATAGCTAAAACGCATTAGTAAAATATAAATTGGTATTCCAAATAACCATTCAGGTCGTAACCACAAAAATCTACATACCATTAGATGACTCATCAACTAATTAGCAGGTTCATCAATTCATAATTACTATGCTACATTGTATTTGATAGGACCAGTAAAAACAAAGGAACTACGAACACATACATACGTCATACATCTTTTGGAATAAAAAGAGGGTGCGTGTACTTTTATACGCGCGTGAGAAGTTATACTTCTTTGGCATAATTAAATTAATATTTAACCCTCTCCTCTCCCCTCTCCTAACTAGCGTTTTTAAATACGCACGTGCGGTTTTACGTAACTGGCGTTTTTGTGTCAACATGGACGTATTACAAATCTTAAAATTTCACTCTCATCATTTATTTCATAACGCGCCTAAAGAATTATAACTTCAACAAGAAAATGAGGAAACAATATGCGGCTTTTTAAGGCTTTTTAGACCAAACAAAGTTGTGGCCAAGGCCGGACTCGCGAGGGCTGCTCTAAGCGCTACGTGTGTACGTAGTAATGAGCCTTCTAATTTGACGCCAGGCGGTGAAACAATTTGTTTTGTTGGCAATTTGCTGGAGTTTATCTCCGTGGGTCAACGTTGTGGAAATAGTTGAGTTTAACTACAATTGTTTGATGTGATACAAGTTACTCTTGGCCGTTTTTAAAGCAGTTATTGTTTAAGCTGTGAATATGAGTTGAATAAAGATGGTGTTTGATAGAAAGAAATATTTTTATCGATGTCGGAGTTTATCCTGAAATATTTAATAAACCTAAAAACTGTAGAACATGAAACCTTTTTCATTTAAGTTTTAATTGCGATTGAAAATTCTTTTTATGAGTCTCATCCAATGACATAGAGTCGACTACCTTAGTGTAACAATGCCTTCTAGGTTTGCTATCTGACCGACAGAAGCTCAAGGGAATTTTTTAAATCATTTCAGCACAGATAAAATATACACTGGAAGTTTAAATAAATATTGCATAAGTCTGAAGACATCTCTTTGCTGATAACAGACCCTCTGGAGTCTGCGGTAACTGTAATTGTTGTGATAAGCAAAGCTCAAGAAAATGAAAACATGATCTCGTAGAAAATATAAATGGCTTTTAATATCACTTTTTAAAACGACGGTGTGTTTTAGATTTGTGTACTGAATTGCGAAATGTACAAAGTTTAATACAATGCAATGCAACTTTTCAAAACATGGAAAATATTATGTGCAGTAGTCTACGTAAACGCGCTCATAACCTTGGCTTTTGTCGATGCTAAGGGATCGACCGAATTAAGTAAATGGGTAGTTAGTGGCTACACTGCTAGTGGCAGTTTTTTTTTAATTTGAGGGCATGTACCTAATAAATCCCCACTGAAGCGGCGTTGTCGAATACGTCCTATGTCTCTTCAGTACATCCACAATATAGGAATCTAAGTACATCATTGTCCCTATGTACCTATATAATATACGAATAATTCTTTAAAAAATAAACTTGTATGGAAATAATAAACGAGGCAAACTTATATTTCCTCGTTTGCTAGCGTTGGACCACGTCACTGTAAGGTCACGATAAGCCGCGACTTTTCGCCCGCTCTTTAGTAAAACGACTGCGGCCAACAACGGGGTAAAAGCCCAACTAACGGCCCACTGCAATATTTTCACCGCACAATGAGGAAACTCTGGAATATTCACTGCTTTCATAACGGGGATTTGGAGTTCAGTTTTATCCATTATGATAGAAGCCTGTAAAAAAAACCGGGTCACGCGCAATGTTAGGGTTCCGAACTAGTAAGTTTATCGACTATTACTCATTTAACTACTAATGCTAACGGACAGACGGATGGACAGACAGACATGACAAAACTATAAGGGTTCCGATTTTACTTCGGAACCCTAATAACAAAAAATATGCGATAGTAGTAAAACAGAAAAATAAATCACACTCGCCATAACGGTATCGGATGCCATGACGACGTGTGTGCAAAATTGTTACCAGCAGATGCTGGACCGTCGTCGTGTCAAGGGTCCTGGGCTCGATTCCCAGCTAGGCGGAAAATTGAGTGATGAGTTTTGTTCTTGGTGTGGGTATGTGTGTTCTTGTCTTTGTGCGTGGTCTATGACAAAACAAAAATATTTGCTTTTTGAAAAATTCGCTTTTGCATTATTTTATTTATAGTGTGGGCACAAGTGGGTGAGGGTGTTGATCCCAAGGGCCCCTGAGAACAAGTTTTACTATTTTAATCGAATCTTTTAAATAAATATTTATCTACTCAGGCCGACAATTGAGTCCAGTGCCCAGGTATTTTGACTGCAGACTCTTTGGAGACCATTAAACGTTCTAGATTTCAGTTAAAGGAAATCGGCTCTTCTAACATTAGAGATATTTTATAGAATCCAATTTGAATACCGGTAATTGAGCCGAGAATTCACGTATTTACCTTGGCTGCAGACTCTTTGGGGACCGTTACACGTTCTAGATTTCAGGTACAGGAAATCTGCGCTTCTAACATTATAGAAGACAATTATTAAAGTTATTAAATATGTGAAAAGTAAATAAAATGTGTCATTACTCATTATATTGCCTACATTATAAAAGTGGCAAAGTTTTTCCCCTCGCTCATTAAAGCTGACGACGCACGTCACGGTTGTGATAAGTCGCGACTTCCCTCCGCCCTTTGATTTACCGACCACTCTGCAAACGTTCTCCGAGAGCGCCAACAAGAGTTTTTCTGATATTTGTGCCACACTTTTTATAATTTTTTTTTGTTATATACTGAAAATTTACGTTGTTGCTAATTTTCCTTTATCTTGAAGGATAATTGCTTTCGTTTCCTTCTTTTTTAGTTTATTGTCTTATTTTTTTTAAACTGTGTCTATGATGTAAAAATGCCATTAGGCATTAAGTTTGCCCTTTGTTTCTTCTTTTAAGACATGACATAAATATGTAATTAAATAAATATTAAATAAATAAAAATCATGAATTAATCGATACAATTGTGACTTTAATCAAAAGTGTTATTTTTTGTTTTAGTGTAGGTATGTCCACGCTTCCTGACCTCTACGTGTTAAATAATTAAGTATTTTAAATTTATGCTTTATTCAACCTATTACATGTACGTATCTAGTAAAATTTGAATAAATTTATGCACGCCAAACGGTAAACCATAAACTGCCTTACTCGCAATTTCCTGCATTCATTCTATCTTCCCGTCTTTAGTATTCATTTTATCTCCGTTGCTCTTATTCGTTTCGCTTAATTAACTTGAACATGCTTCTAGCAATGTATAATTCTTTGTTCTTTTAGTACAGGTTATATAATACAGGCTTTGAATCGCTTTTTAGGGCTGTGTATTTAGTACCTTAACGTGATTATTTGACTATGTTTTATTCATTTAGAAATTGGGATGTGTACAGGTTTTTTATATGTGAACAGCAACTTGAGACTTCCCCAACACCAGAAGTGTCACTGACGCGTTGCCGGCGCTGCGTTTGGTATAACATGTGGGTATAACCCAATAACGTGACAAGATAAAGTTTAAAATAATTCCAACTACCTACAAATCGCACTTTGAAAAATAAGTAATGAGTAGCACCTATAATTTACATAATATAAAAGTAATAAGGAATTTAGTAATTCTATGTAAACAGAGGAATAATGTACATAGGGGCTGAAATCATAACCCTACTTTGGGTGTCGGCATGACTAAAAACATTAAAAGATGCCTAAAAGAGTGCCAGGGTAGGAATACATTGTAGTACTTTAGGAATCAAATTAGATTGAGGTCCCTGCGACCCTCAACAATGCGACACTTTTCTTTGAGTAATCAGAAGACTACTAATCCCCTGTTTTACCCACTTGCATGGTCAAGCGAGTTTCTCTAATATCATTTATAAAACAGATGAACATTGAATACTGCCCCTAACTCCCAAACTGTCAGTACCATTAACCCAGATTGATTGAATGATCGTCGATATACTTTCTCGTATTTCTGATATCCGATTTTCACAGCTTTTTCCATAATTAATGGTTTATATTTATGAAATTTAAACAAGAGATCCTAATCAATATCCTAAATAACCCTACTTCTCCTATGTACCTTCGCAACCGATTTTCCTTTTCTCATTCTCCTGGTGAACCCTCCCGAACACACCGCAAAACCCTTCTTAAGTTTCCTTCTCATAAGTCTAGTTCCTATTCTCATTCCTTCTCCGTCCAAGCAGTTAGGCTGTGGAACTCGCTACCGCATCCAATTAGAGACTGTAAAACTATCTTCACATTTAAGAAACGTGTCAAAGAATATTATTTGGCTAATGTTACTAGTTAACACTAACCTATGCATTTCATATTGTTTAGGTATGTATATTATATATATATATATACATATATACATACATAAATACCTACTAAAAGATACATATCCATATACATATATATATATATATATATATATATATATATATATATATATATATATATATATATATATATATATATGTATATATATATTATAGATAAGTATTTGTACGTATATAATATTTTAGTTTGTTTTTATTAATGTTTATTTAATTGGAGTCACTTTTATAATAGGCTTGTTTCCACTAAGAATAAATCGGATGGCTTAGAATTTCTAATGATTAACCATGATAATTAATAAACAAAAATGCAACTTTTCTATTAAAATAATAAAAGATTAATAATATTTTTGGAAAAGAAAATCGACAAATTGAGGCGTTTAATCACGTGACATTAAACATCAATCAGAGAAGCGCATGGAAGCGTGACGTCACACCTCGCGAAACACTACGTTGTAGCTGTCATTTTCGTATAAAGTGAACAGGTTATTTGGAGTTTTCAGCAATTTTTGTTAAATTAATACAGTTCGTTTTTAGTTTAATCTTGAAAGACAGGTATAATTTGCTATGGAATCAGGATTTAACAAAGCAAACAGCAGTAATTTGCCCAAAATTGACGCCTTTATGCTTGGCAAGTTTTTTGCAATGAACACCGACTTTTGTTCATCGGAATTCCGCAATGTTAAAACTTCTGTGTAAGTATAATGTGACAAACAAACAAAGTCTCATTTAATTAGCAGTTACCAGTCAGAGAGTCGCATTTACCTACTATGGAATGTAAATACATAACTGATTTTGAGGTTAGCGAATACAAAGTTTTAATAACTTTAACTTAATTAATTTTTAATTTCAGGTCATCACGAGCTTCATACGGAGATGATGCTGTAAGCTATGTGCAGCTTAAGCGTGATGGCAAATTTTGTATTGTAAAGTGCAAAATATGCCCTGAGCACAAAGTTCATGCAAAGCTGTATAGATGCACACTAGTTGTTGATGAGGAAGATGAGATTATTCTCTCAGTACAATGTGAAGACTGCGTAGCTTCACAGGGTGGTTGTAAGCACGCAATAGCCTTCTTAATGTGGGTTCATCGACGAAGTGAGGAACCCTCATGCACTTCGATTGAATGCTATTGGAAGAAATCAAATTATCGAGAGTTGGTAGTACTCTTAAATATATGTCAGCAAAAGATTTATCCAAGGGCAGCCCTCTTTTACAACCAAATTCATTGGTTTTGCTGAAGTTTTTAGAAGAGGGAAAGAAGAGGAAAATTGAGGATAGTGAACTCTTAAAGTATCAACCCACATATATTGTGAGTGAAACACAGTCTGTCTCAATGCATCAACTTGTGTGGAATTTTAAAGAGAAATGTGTTGATGAGTTTTTAAAAAAAGTTCAAATATCTGCATCTCTAATAACAAAAGTTGAAGAAGAAACAAGAGAACAAGCCAAAAGCTGTCTTTGGTATGAGCTGCGGTATGGACGAATAACTGCATCTAGAGCATTTGAGGTTAGCCGCTGTAAAAAGAATGATGGTACACTCGTATCTCTCATATTAGGTGCAAAGATACCAGATACTTCAGCTATGAAACGTGGACGTATACTAGAAGATGAAGTAAGAAAAACTGTGGAGAAAAAACTAAATAAAAAAATAAATAAATGTGGACTGGTATTAAGTTCAGTTTATCCTATAATTGCTGGTTCCCCAGATGGCATATTTGAAGATGGTGTAATAGAAATTAAATGTCCCAATAGTGTCAAAACATACAAAACTTACATTAAAAATGGTGAAGCCACAGAAAAGTACAATACTCAAATGCAAATTCAGATGTATTTAACAGGAAAGAAAAACTGTTTCTTTTGTGTAGCCGATCCTGATTATTGCCAAAATAAAAAAGTTGAAGTATTAGGAGTGCAATATGATCCTAAACATATTGAAAATATAAAAGTGAAGTTATTAGAGTTTTGGAAAATGAATATTTATCCATTATTGTATAAGAGTGTAGAACTATAATATAGGTGTTTTAAATAAAAAATAGTATTGATTTTCGTTTGTTTTATTTTATTAAAGAATCTTGTATATTAATTAAGGCACATGCTATGATTATTATATCATCAAGTATTTTTACAAAATTAAAATTAATACATGCATGTGGTTTAAGCATATGAAATTCACGTAAACGCCGAATAACTCGCTCTACATGTATCCTTAGGCTAGCTATCTGTTTAGTTAGTTTTGCTTCAGTTTTACTCATCTTTACACCTGTTTCGACACTAGGAGGTCTTACTAGTGTAATACCAGTTTTTTTTAGATATTGTTCTAAATGTTTGAAACCCCTGTCTGCCATAATGAACATACCACTTTTTAATGTTTGGACAAAGTCACAGGATTCAACTAAACAAGTGTCGGTTGTCCTGCCCCCAAATCCCGGAGAAATATAATTCACTAGTCCATTTGGTGTACAGGATATTAAATATTTTATTGTGTTGGCTTTTTTATAATCTGACCAGGTTAATGCTTGATTTATTGCTTTAGATGGTTTTTCTATCTCTATTTCAAGGCAATCTATAATGCAACTAACATTATTATATTTGTGCCTGAATGCCATGGGTAAAGTTTTTTTTAACATTTCACTATCTAGCGACACAATAAAAGGCCTCATAACACTGGCTATTACTGGTATATTTTTTGAAAATATCTTGCTTAAATATGATGGAGTCATTGCATAATCATCAGACAGTTGATTAAATGAGCTGTCCAATCTTATTTTATTTAAACAAAACAATAAATGATGTTTGGGAATATTGATTTCATCTTTTATTATATCAATCAAATAGTAACACTTGCTTGGAACACCAATGTATAGTCGAGGCTTTTTCTTAATTTTTTTAATCATATTCAATATGGTCTCTTTTGCTTCTAACTTTTTGTCTTCTTCAATAAATTCACTACAGTCAGAAGAGGATTTAACTTGCAAAGAATGCACAGGCGAACAACTGGTGGTAGATGCAGATGGTGCATATAAAGAAATATCACTATCAGACTGTTCTGCTTCAATAAATATATTTCTTGTAATTTTGGTGAGGCCGGACACAGAAGGACTTAAATTTATAATGGTCTCAGATTTGAACGGGGATGTGGAGGTAGATATTTGCTGTGGTTTCAAAGGCGATAGTGCCTTTTCTGTTGATTTAATTTTAGTCTGGACGGCTTTACTTCTGAATTTGTGTGTTATTAATGCTTGAATAGATTTATCCGCTGTTAGTTCACATAAAGTTTCAGGTGTTTCAGGTACATTCTCTCCAACTATTTGAAAATCTGAAAAATAAACAATATTATGCTCATAATAATAATAATAATAATAATAATAATGGCTGCATATTTGTTTCAAACTGCAATCCGTTTGTTTTGTTTGTTACCTACCTGAACTTGTATTAGAAGTATCCTTGACAGATGAACTTGGGGTACTACTTTGTTCTGGTTCATTCAAACACTCTGCGATTACTGACATCCTTTGTTTTTTCAACATATATGGTCGTTCCTTACAGCTGCATGTCCGTTTCCTTCTATCTTCTTGGCATTCGAACTTCTTTGGTATACAACCTGGTTTCATGCGCACTCGAGAAACTTTACCCATAATATGATACTCTGTATAATTAATCAGAAGAGTATGAATTATTACATTTTATAAAACGAAAATAATATTTTAACTCAAATAAATCATAAAACCCTATTCAAGTCATAACATTTTATAGGTTATGTGTGGTATATTATGGTAGATTTTGCAAAATTCATTTCTTTTACTATACATTTATAAATAGATACATCAAGTTGTGTTTAATACTTACATCAAAATGATCTTCACAGAAATAAATTATGGAATCAGTTGATAAAGTAAGAGCATCTTGCCTCCTAGCCATATTTAACCACCAATTTCCAAACAATAAACAAATACGAAGAAATTTGTTTATTGTTTGGAACGTATATGAATAATTTGTTTGGCGTTTTTATCGTTGTACTTTTACATTGGGGCACTACCGTATACAGTATTTATAATACGAGGAATTCATTATTTATTAAAAAACACAATTGACTGTCATACACAAACACGGCTGTTTCGCGAGGTGTGACGTCATTCAAGACGCCATGACAGTCTTGGCCTTTTTCGCGGTCAATTTCAAGTTAATTTCTAAAAACTCAAAATACTAATGTAAAAGACTTATTTTTCCTAGAATAATATATTTTTGGGGTGAAATAGATGCTAAGTTATAGTTTTAAACTAATTTCCAAATTTTGTCAACTAGCCTATTGTACGCACTTAAGTTTGCATTTTTTGTTCACTTCTCCACTAACGGGCCTTCTGGAAGACATTTCAATTAGGAATAAGAAGTGCCCTTGTACAATTTTTTTTATATCTTATGTCCTATGTATTTAGGTATGTGTGTACAAAATAAATAAATAAAAAAAAGAGATTGATAATTCCACTTTTATATAGACTAAAATAGAATAAACTTAAAAACTCAAAACTGGATTTTTTTCTATAGTAAATTTAATTAATATGGGCTTCATATCCCTAATTTGTTTAAAACTATGACTTCTTCGCCCACTTCCGCCATATTTTTACGGCATTCGAATCGCAAAAAATTTATTCCAATAATATTTTTTGCAAATAAGCAAAGCTTTTTATACCAACGAATACAGAATGCTTGAATCAAGTTTATACGCGTACCAAATGGATAATTAAAACATCACCGTGACTAAAAGATCTTCAACTCTCTATATTTTTCAAACGTTTTACATATTAACAAGTTGATTCCCAAAAAGGGACAAAATGATAATGTCTATAGTTATGTTAGTTAGTCTTTCTTGAATTGTTATATTGTTATAGGTAGTATAGCCACCCAACACGCCCAACTGAAAAAATCCTATAATGATAAAACAAAGCTTGCAAAACACAAAATAAGAGGGTATATCGTGAATTTCATAGCCGCCAACCATACATCAATCTCAGACAATTCAGTTGTTGGTGTTCATGAGCAATAATTGCGCGATCGAAATTATTTTATACTAGTTGTAGCTGCGACTTCTTCCGCGTGGAAATTTTCCCGCGCAAATACCGATCTCGTGGGAATTCCGGGATAAAAAAGAGCCCGTCCCAATGAAATCGGTTCATCCGTTCCAGAAGGGCTCTCAGACTGACAGACAGATAAAAAAAATGTTTTATATCGTGTACCTAAATAACAAAACATCATACATGTTAAACGCGGTTTGTTGCAAAGTATACTAATACTAACTTAATAACAAAACAGTTATTTTGAAACACAGATACATCAAACTGAACGTAGAAATCGAGTTGGAACATGGAACATAGAAACACACGGGTAGAACTCGGTTCATGACCTGCAAGCCCTTCAGATGTCTAAAGTGTACCTATATAATTTTATTATGATAAAAATTAATAAAATCATTCTATTCGAGGAAGTGTGTGAACTATGCCAACCACACTTGGCCAGCTAACTGTTTCATATACCTACTCCTCACATTATAAGTGGACACCAGAGCCTTGGAACACTTACGGGTTATCATTATAAATACGTATTAGGTAAGTGAATAAATTATGTTGTTGTTGTATGTATTAAATTAATAAGAATATTATATTTTTCCAACGTTCTGCACTCTACAGTGCTCGACTTAAATTGGATTTGCTGTCCTGTCTGCTGACAAATTTTCTTTTAAAATATTTTGCATATAATATTTAATATAATGTAACATATACATTATACATATTCAGGACTAATTTAAATAATCTTCACATAAAAAACATAACTACATAATATTAAAATTATACAAGAGAAATAAATTTATAAGTTCACCGTTGTATTTCTCCAAACTGAAATATTTACATGAAACGATTTACAAATCTCGTTATAGTAAATAACGCAAAGTAAATACTTTTCAATTCACGATATCTCTGTCGTTTAATAAAAAGTTAAAGTTTGTTGATCCCAGTCCGATCCAGACAAGAGAAACTCATAATTGTGTAAAACTTTCAATTAAAAAGCTTCATCGGCAAACAATTACGAAGGCTAAAGTCTTTGCTAAAAATGTTTAGATGAATTAAATAATAAAAAGCTGTCCAATCTGCTCAAAAAGGCTTGTAGCTTGCTAAGATTACTTGTAAGCTTCAAAGCAGCTGAAAATTGGTACACAATGACATGTCAGGCACACCATTATTGGTAAAATATGAAAAATCCCCATCGATCCAACGTCTGCAAATAAATATGTTCAAGGTCAGTGTTCCTTTTTTGCACTTTTCAGTCTAAATTTAAAACTATCATAGCTAGTTAACTAATAATCCATCACCTTACAACTACGGATACCTACATTGCTCGAGGCTTCACAGCATCATCTTCACAACATCAGCGAACTTTGCTACTCATTGCCTGTTCCATTCTAATTGGTGAAACGATTTCCCGAAGCGAAAAGAGAGCCATTATTTGTACAATGGGTAGGTAAACAAAAAAAAATTAAACTTAGGTAGGTACATGCTATTCCTCCAATATCTTGCCTATGATGAGCTGTGCTCCGATAATTATGTTGTTCCTACATAATAACAAGCTCAAATACTTCAAATTCCTAAGCCATATTGTTAGACAAAAAATAACCGATACTAATTTTGCTTGAGGTAACATAAATCTTACAATACAAAAGTAGAGTGAACACAACTCAAGAAAAATAACAATAATATCGATTTCGTTACTAAAAGGCACATGATCGGAACGTTTGTTGTTGACCTAAATCTGTCGATCTACAGGCCAGATATTAGAAAGGGTCACGGAACGGCAAGCAGTGATTTTGACCCAATCCCACATTTCGGCCAAACGTAGTCATACTCGTTTTCAACTTGTTGAACAATCTGAATAAAAATGTTACAGGTTTTCCGCTTATGAATAAACAAATTAGGCACCATTTGGCTTTATGAGGTGTTAATTGAAATTCCAAATGATCACAAATTTTATTCTAAATGTCATAATACGCTTGCGTAATGTCATTACACTTGGAAAATGTACGGAAAGGTTTCAGTTTTAATTTCAAGCTTGGCAGGGATAAATTGGTGTTTTGCTACGTTGATCATAATGACTCAAGCTTTTAGCTTCAGCAAAGTGATAGGGCTTTTAGCGAGTATTTATTTGCATGGATATAAAACTAAAGTGCATGTCAATAGAGATGCAATGGAGAGAAATTATCAACGAAATTTTGTTACCGACATACATATAAAACTTAATATATATAAATTACGTGTCACGTTGTTTGTCCGCGATGGACTCCTAAACTACATAACCGATTTTAATCAAATTTGCACACCGTGTGCAGTTTGATCCAACTTGAAAGATAGGATAGCTTACATCTCAATAAAATTTATAGTCGCAATATTATTTTATTGCAATTTTTTTTTGTCAGAACGAAGTCTGTCCGGGCAGCTAGTATACAAGTAGTAGTAAATTAAGGGTTTTCATCAAATAGTCAGGGGATGGAGGAACTTTTTAGAGAGTCTGAAGACTTTTCGAAGCAAAGTAAGTGATTTTTAACCACCGAAATTGCCTTCAAATATACACTCACTTTTTGTTACTTTTTTGTGGTGTCATAACATATTTTATGACTCTTTGGGTCTGATTGTTATTCCTCAGTATGTTGCAATTTATGATATCTATTGTCAATACAATGTTAATATTAATTTATTATTAATTAATTATGTTAATTAAGTTTTAGCTTTACTTCCACTCCACCTGATGAAACAAAATAGAGCTTTTGTAGTTATAATTTAAAATATTGAACTGTAAAACCACAACACCTATTTCATTAATTACCATCACGCTTTATAATAAACTAATGCATTGCGGTATTGGTCATTATTCAATACATTTTTCGAGGAAAATGAAATTGGATTGTTCATGTGTTAAAATATTAAACACTAGAGCTCTTCCGTGGGTTTTACCCGATAATATGTACCCTATATCTAATTCCAGAACATAGTCTACAAGTGTCTTAAATATCATGAAAATTTTAAAATTTACATTAAAGGCCCTGCCATTTAGATGAATCGTAATTTTTCCGCATGATTTAAAACGATTCGATATTCACAAATTCACGGATAAAAATAACAATTATGTAACAAAAATACGAATCTGTATTTATGAAATGGCTGCTACATTAAATCAGAATTTGTTTCAAATATGTGAACTATTTGTCTTTAACGAATCATTATTGATACCAAATCAATGATGAATGTGGGAACGAGTCGTAAAATTATTGATATAATTGTTACTGTAATGAGCTAACACTTCCATAATTACATTATTCGACGACCCTGTAGACTAATTGGTAGTGGCCCTGCCTGCGAAGCTTGGGGTCCCGGGTTCGATTCCCGCCCAGGGCAGATATTTATATGACAGATAAATATTTGTACTCGGGTTATGGGTGTTATTGTGATGTGTTATATGTGTAGTCCATGCCACCCGCGACACATGTAAATGAACTATTTAGGGGGTATTATGAGTGTGAAAGCGTAAGCGTTTTATTGTGTTAATTTAAAATTATAATTGGATGCACCTAGCATAGCACTATGGCATGTCAAGCGCAGTCGTCCAAATTGCATGGAATATTCAAAAGTTTTAGGATGCTATTAAACTTTCCTCATCGAGCTCAAAACGTAATTACGCTGCAGATAATCATGTTTGCTAATTACTTACGAAATGTGCTGCAGTTTGTGTCCAGCTTAATGACCTTTTATAAATGTTGCTGTTAGCAGCTGGAGCACGAAACATTATAGTGGTCTGGCCAGGAAGTGTCGGTAACCGAACTTTTTGACCTTTTGTTAATCTTGTACTAACTATAGAATGATATGGGTTAATATTTGTCACATGAAATATTTTGCAATCAAAGGTAGTTTTTTAGTATCAACTAAAAGTCTAAGTAAATACATATATTTTTGTTTCACTGTCTGTCTCTCTCTTTATCACGCCATTTAAAGGGAAACTTATATATAAAATAAGTACCTATTATTATTTCTTCTGTGATATAATTAAACAATAAACTATCCATTGTAAAACACATATTATTGTTATTATTAAATCGTAGAAAAAATTGTGTATATCTAGATATTGTTATAGTTCTCAAATTATCAGAGTGCCATTTATTTACGTATATAGGTATACATATAAGCTGAAAAATCATACTTACCCAATTCCCTGGCGTGAGACTAGTATACAAACCACTAGGCTATTAGTAGTCATTGATTTAATCATAATATTGGTTAAAACAAATTACCAGACTAAATTACGGATGTGTTTACACATGGAAATAAATATGTTTTAATTATACGGCTGACGTATTTCAGTAACGTAAAAATTTTGTTCGATAAAATATGTTTGTAACGTTCGTGTTTACATTTTATTATTAATTGGGTTAATTTTAAAGTAAAATCGTTCACCACAATAGTTACTCGACGTTATTTGAGTCGACCAACTTTTTAATTAATTTTCGCGGCCGATGACAAAATTATATTAATTTAGAGTTCAGCGATTTTCTTTATTAATGTAATTATACCGTAAGCATTAAGCAAATTTAAACGAAAATATGTCGTATATGTATAAAATGTTCATAGACTGAAAACAATTGTTAATCACGTAGGTAATTATTGCAGTCTATTACCTAAGTAAAGAAACCTTGGATGCGGTCTCTAGTAGCTGTGACGCACTTGGCCGGTTTTTTTAATATTAGCTCCAGTTACCAACCGGTTTTACCAATTAGCTCATGGAGACAATCAGTGGAATTGTTCTGGGTTATGTCAATGATGGTGTTGAAGTTGTGATAGTAATCACGTACTATCCCTAATATCTAATCTCTATTTAAACTTAACAAAGTTTTATTTAGGAATGTTTAAAAGACTTAAAAATACGAGACAATAAATCTAGATGCAAATATTGCAATAAATTTTCATAATTAACTGAATTTCACAATAAACATTGAAATTTAGTTCTCAAGGAATTCGTTAGATCATGAATAAAAGCATGAATAATATAATCATGAATAATAGCTGGATAATAGTTTGACGTCAACGGTCTTGTAAACAAGTTAAACAAACGAATAATCTCCAAGCAATTTATCTAACAGAAGGTCCAAACAAAAGGAACGCGTCTTTGCACATTCCGTATTAATAATTTATTTCACCCTCAATGCGGGCGTTTAATTTAAAATTTCATATGGGGGTCTATTCTTACGTTCCAGTTTAGGGGTGACCCCCGTCTCAAATCCTTTACCAGGATACCCAGGTTTTAGATTTACGATTCTAAGTTGTTTAACCATTGCCAAGTTATTTTCAAACTCCATTCTGTTGAACTAATACAAACTTTGCAATGAAATGAAAAGCTCTTGTAGATCTGGCCGTTTTACAATTTCAAAGGATTTAGCAGCATGGTCACCTTTACTTATTGTCGTCGTTGCTGTATTAACGACCACAATCATATTTTAATTCCAATGGCTAACTTCATAAACTGAGGACGATGGGTTTTTAATGTCTATTAAATCACATTTTAGGTATGGAAAAATAAATGCTATAGACATTTTTTGGGAAATTGATTAAGAATATTATAAACAACATCCAAGAATTATTTTTTGTATATATATTTCTCAAAATCAGCTGTTTCAGATCGGGAATCTAATTCGAGACATTTTACTTGACTTTGCTGAGGATTAGAACTGTGAATTTTAGAAAATTGTAATAAATATTTCTACTAACGAATATACTGTGGGTATGTTGACTTGAGTGCCCAGTCCATAAATGTGACCAGTTTACTTATATTTCTCTATTTGAAGAAAACTCCGTTACTTTCTTATTACAGATTATAGAAATAAAATCAATTTCTGCTATGTGGCCAGAGTCTAATAGAATAAAGCCGATATGTCACGATGAAATCAAATTTATTACATTCTCATAAGCCGGAGCCTATTAGTTTAGAACCGCAAAGGAAAATGGTAGCTTTATCGAGCTAGGGACTAGTTCAGCAAAAACGTAAGTGATAATTATCTACGAATTCATTGCGGATTCGGGAAAAGCAGTGAACTGTGAAAATATGGGGTTTCTCACTTTAATTTTACACTTTATCTACTTAGTAAAGCTATAAAGGAAAAAAGAAAAGAAAAATTGAAAATGATTGTCGTGTCGTCTGTGTATGGAATCCTCGCAAACATTTGTAAATGCTGCGAATGAAATAGAAAAAAAATGTGACTGTGTTGTTGTGTGTAATGCAACTGACCCGCGCAGCTTGGGTGTCGCTCGGCTAGACCGAGCAGAACCAAAAACTTGTCTGTCTCATCTTCTCTCAGCCTCTATCCGAAAATTTTAGATGGGATTCGATTACTGTTACGGATAGATGTTTATTACGGATACGGTTACAGAGCTCCTTACAACCTTAGTTTCAATCAGTTGTGTCGCTTTAATTACAATTTGACACGATCCGCTCCGGACTCGATGCCCCACCTTTTCCATGTAAAAAGCAAAAGTTCCGCTCTCTTTCACCTTAGACTTCAAGCGAATTACGAGTACGAGTACCTACAATATCCATTTCTGCTAACAGTCCAGAATGTTCAGCGTTTGAAAATTAGGGAACAACGCTGAAATGCAAAGTAAAAATTTAATTAGCAGTGAGTTTGCAAGTTACACTAACAAATCAATTAGTAACGTAACTATTCAATGTTTTATCTAGAATTAATGTTATTCATGTCAGAACGTCATGTTAAATTAAATAATTAATGTAAATAAATGTATCAAGCATGCTTTCAGTAACATAAAAAATGCGTTCATTTATCCTCATTTACTAATCTATATATTTTATAATCGTTCGTAAAGGAGTAAACTCCAGTCGTGCATCGGAGCTGCAAGGCTATTCTGTTTTGTAACTCGACAGCGGAATCCGCGATGAGTGTCAATTTTGGCAAGGAATTTTGACACTCATCGCGGTTTCCGCTGTCGAGTTACAAAACAGAATAGCCTTGCAGACACCGAATTTTTTTTTATTTCGTAATTGAGTTGATGAATGATGAATGTACAGCTTATTATTGTATAGGCAAATAATTATTGCTATTATGTACATATATTGTATACTAGTAACCCACCTTCGCCTTGCTTTGGAAAACCGATGACCTAAAAGCAGTCAACTTTTATGCCATGAACAGAAAGATATAGACAGACCAATTCCTCGGGATAAAAAGTGTCCTGTGTTATAATCCTGTGTAATAAATAATTATGTACCAAGTTTCATCTAAATCCGTTTATTATTTTGCAAGAAACATCCGTAAATCCTCAAAATCTTTCCCGTTTATAATATTAGCAGGATAGGAATTATCAAGTAGAATTAATGGCATAGCATACATTAGCCGATAACAGCTTGATCCGCTGATTCGCATTGTAATCCATTCTGGTGATAAAAGAGAGGATTTAGCGCTATCAGCTAATTACAGTGACACTGGCATTGTTATTGAAATACGCGAATGTGGGAACTGAATAGAGCAGATAACAGTGGTTGCGTGAATATTTTGTTTCTGTATTACAAGTAAGCCCACATGGAGATAACATTCAAATATTATGGACTAGTAACCGTCCTCTATTTGCTTATTGAAACACATTTATTTTTATGAATAAAATAAAATAAATTAAATCGATGTTGCAACTTGCAGCACGTAATGATAAAGGAGTATCAGCATTAATCGAAATCGTTAAGGCCCAGACCGCTGGTTTTCACTCCATCCTATTAAGCTGCGCAAGAATATAATTTTCATAGATTATAGATGCTTAAAACGAAGCATAGCTTACTACCATCAAGTATTAACAATGTTACCTTTTGGCAACGTGTTAATTTAAACACGAGCATTTCAGAATATTCTAGTAATTCTGAAAACAAGCGTAAAATATATCAAGCCTCTTTACTTTATTGTCGTAGGTCTATAATCCCTCGCGGGTACGAATGGAAGTTTAGCACCATTTAGAATTCTGAAACGCCCTTTCCGTCTCTTCTTTATGCTCTTCGGGCGCAAAAGTTATGTTTGATGTTCGTATTACATATAGCGGCTTTGGATATTGAACGGCTGTATTTGAAATCTCATCTTCCAGGATGAAGACCGTAATGTTATTTGTGTAGGCGATTTCTATGCAAAAACCTCTCGGCATAGACTCGGGTCTACTCGTATATAATCTGTTGCGAGTTATATTTCTTTTTAGAACTGACTGAGTACAATGTGGTTGAATAAGAAGAAAATATTTTCTTCCTTGAGGCTTTTGATCGGATTTATGTAGTGGTACTATTGGTTAAAGCTCCGAAACAACATTTCTTTTGACCTTTTCAAGCGTTTTTGCTTTGAATATGCTTTTACTCTTATATGCTTTGGATACGATGATTTGGGAATTAAACTTATCTGATTGTGTGGAACAGGAGAATAATATTCAATGAAATGGTATAATATGCACTTTCGCATATGTCCAAAAGTCCCTCAATAAATATATTACAGTGAAAATAATCCCATTATGTTCTAAGTAAATAGAGTTTGCTAGACGGACAAAGAAATAGATAAGTGATTCTATAACATTTCCGTTTTCCCATAAATACAAAGAATCCCAAAATATGAGCTATTATAATATGGTAGCTATCAACAAAGTCGAAACCATCTACTTTATTAGACATGTTTTTATCCTGTATTTATTTTGATTATGCGGAAACCTGGCTCTGACATAAATCAGAACAGTAAGAACAACCCAAAGGTTTTGTCATAATTTCGCCAGAACAAAAGGTAAGTGTTCCGCAATAGAATTCAATACGTTCCTACGCGGATCGTTCCGTTGCGTGAAATAAAGCCTGTGTGGATATAAATGGAAGATTTACGCTGGTTACGTTCTTTATTCCCGACGCGTTCAAATAAAAACATGCTATCGTTTAATACAATAAAACTTACCATGTATCTGGACTCTTAGTCGATAAAGCATCTTAATTAAAACACACTTTAATTTAAAAACGTTAAAATGAAAATATGATCAGTAAAAGGTTTTTATCCTAATGATTTCTTCTCCACTTAAAAGTTGTCATGGAAAAAAGAGAATTTCACACAAAACAATTCAATGCATTCTCTGGACTATGAATAGGAAGAGATTGCGTCGTCTTCAATTGTTTTCCCCTTCCATTCAACTTAAAAAGTAGTGCAGTAGTGCAAGTACTTTGTCCCGTTAATGTTTGTCGCGAGTTTTACATGAATACAACGTGATACAACTTTTTAACATTTTGTAGGTAAAATGTTGTGTCCTAATTATAGCACGAAGCATTGTATGCAACCTTGTTTTCGTAAGAAAAGCATTGCAATTCGTGGGTATTCAAAATCAAAATATATATTTAGTTGCTTAGGTAGGCACCGTGCCTTATGGTGGTCACTCACGGTCATTCCATCGCGTCATTTTTGGAGCCACGCCAAACGACATATGTCAAAATGGATGGATGCCAAACATGATTCACACTCACGATCATTCCAATTCTCTTTCATTTGCGCGTTTGACCTGATCGAAAGACGTTGACATGACGTTGCGTTCAGAAGCCATTTTGTTACACAAAATTAAACAATGACATTTGGAACTCTCTCCTTCGTTCGACGTCTCGGCGCGAAACAGGGTTGGATTTTCTACTATAATAATTATAGTATTTACACTATAATTTCACCCTTTGTACTATGTATTATCCACATCTAAGTATAGTACGCTAAAATACTATAATTTTATTTGGTCCCGAATGTTTAGTTTTAAGACATACCTATTATGAATATTTCGACAGTGCGTGTATCCGACCGAATTCTGATCTTGCGTTTCCTGTCTCAATGTCCTCAGCAGTAGGCTTCTTTTTTTTACACGAATAAGTTAATACTTGACCACAATCCCACCTGATGGTAAGTGTAGATGTGGTCCAAGGTGGTGTCTTTTGTTCCTTTCCAGTTTCCACTAACAGTAACTAATCTCGTTCCTTATGATTCCTTCCATTCCATACGAAATTCAATCAAAGCGATAACAATCGCTTGCGAATTTGTGTTTCTTCCTACTACTTGTGTCGCCAATTA
Source organism: Thymelicus sylvestris (assembly GCA_911387775.1). NCBI lineage: Eukaryota > Metazoa > Arthropoda > Insecta > Lepidoptera > Hesperiidae > Thymelicus > Thymelicus sylvestris. The sequence continues at coordinate 12,542,744 of OU426896.1, read as the reverse complement.
CCTAAAGGCAGAAGATACACGGCGAATGTCTGAGCTGATTACAATATCTATACGCATACCTTTATCGTCCAGGGACGATGTGTAAGAAGATGTAGAGGATCGGTGAACCGAACTCGTTCGAGACGGTCGATCCGTAAAGTGCAATATTAACAAGGTGAATGCCTATAGTCCGTTCGATTCTCTTTTGCTCCACTTATCCAACGCAGGGCCGACCCAAGGTCACGCTGCGTGATATCTTAAGTAACAACCAACACGTTGATACTGGTTCACTGATTCTGACGCTTACAACTGATATCAGTACATATAAGGGTTTCCACCCTAAGCCGATTCAATCTGTGTACTACCTGACAACAATTGACTGAGGGCTGATTCCCAAAGTGACCTCCAAACCTCCCCTTCCAGTCACCCCTGTCCTCACATGCTCTACCGACCGAGCTAGCTGGGCCCATGCCTCCCATTGTTACCGGTCTGTCTGTAACTTATTCTGAATATTGTTTGCCCACAAGCCGCCCGACTCATCGGCAATTGTATCTAAATACTACCTGCAAACATGCTTCCGACTCCTCGGCAATTGAGACACAACCATCTCAACAATCTACTATTGTGCGCACTTATCCTTTCCTTCTCTCACACTCAAAACCGCGTGTGTGGAAAATTTTCCATTCCTGTCTGCCGGAAAACCAATTGACAATATCTGTCAAAACCCAAGCACAGACTGCTTAAACACATTGATCCAAAGTCCACAGACTACGTAAAAGCTCTATAGCTCCATTTATGGTTCGCATTCGCGACACTCCCGCCAGCAAGAGAAACTGAATCAACCAGTATTCAATATTAACACTGACCATATAACTATACACTTATACCAAACTGACTGACTGACTATTCAATAGTCTTATGCCTGTTCAACAACTCGAAAGAGCGCCCTTTAACCACCCATTCTGATCACGGAACCAGCTCACTTCATTCTATATATCATCGTAACTACTAGTGTACTTGGGCCTAGACACTATTGTGTCTCCTGACATATCATCGTAACTACTAGTGTACTTGGGCCTAGACACTATTGTGTCTCCTGACATATCATCGTAACTACTAGTGTACTTGGGCCTAGACACTATTGTGTCTCCTGATATGAAGGAAGTCCTGAACATCGTCCGTGGCTTGTTGTTGTACCACAAGTTTCTGTCTAGAACTGAAGATTGATTTATTCAGACACCTTTTAATACTAACATGTCATTTGCTAAATTTTCGATGAACCAATACTGTTTCATTATGTGCCTTTGAAGAATTGCCGCAAATTCATGCATCAATCAACTGTCTTAAATATTATTTTAATACTTTATAATGCAATTGCTAGATCAGGAACTCTGCACATTAAAAACTTAATTTAAGTGCTTAATTACTTAAGTCACTCACTTAATCCAACTTCCTTACAAAATGTATGCTATTTATCTTTATCATACTTTCAATTTTAATATAGGTATACACCATCTATAACAGTTTAATCATTTATTATTGTATCTGTACTGTCCGCAACACAGTATATAACATTATTGCACTGATTTAATTACGAATACGAATGTTAAGATCGTGACGTATTTTCTTTGAAACGGATCGGGACAATCGGTCGCTCGACCTTTCGGTTTGGTTCGGTTCTGACGGCTGACTCTTTCTCGTAACTTGTACTCCTTCGATTCGTCATCTCATTCTCATTAGTCAAGCACGAATGACCATTCATATTTACCTTCTACTTTTTTCTTATCTTGTTATTTTCATCATCTCTTGCTATGGGATTTTCCATTTCCAGATCCACACGTAAAAAAAAATCTTAAATATATCGACAGTTACAATCGATACAAGCTTCCACATCACTTATTCGTCGACGCATCTAAATAGGTACGGTCGATCACTTAGCTACTGCGCAATGTCTGATGCGCGCGCGCTGGCGTAATCGTCCGTATTGCATCTATATACGAGCGGTTGTGGCTTGCGTGCATATGCTACGGAGCTCGTAAACTTGCGTGTTGAGTATAACGAAATAACGTTTTAGTTTGGTTCTTGCTGCTTACTGCGACTTCCTCAGTTGTATTTTTATTTCAACATACCTCCAACTGTGTTTACAATATCTAGGATTAAAATGTACACTAGATATGTATTATGTAATCTTTATTTTCAAATAAAGATCATTTAAAATTGAATTGAAATTGAATTTCCAAATCTGATACGTTTACATTGAACGTACCTAGACCATATATTCGTAAGACCCACCGCAACCAGAGAAGTTTGTATATGGTCTGGTCTATATCAAAACTACAAACTTACCGAAGACTGCGTCGTAAATAAAATTCGTCGTAAATTGCGTCGTAATTAAAATTTAATTTTACTTGTTGCTGCATGCTCACGAAAGCCAAATATGTATGAACTACAAAATATTTTATAACATCCTTTGTAGCCATGTTTGAAGCAATAAACAAATGATTTGATTTTATTAACTTTGGTTAAGATTCAGGAACTCTTGTGTCCTCTATGTAATGACAAAATCTTATTTTCATTTCAGTCCCTCTTGGACATCTAAAGGTTTCTGAGTTATCGAAACATTGATGAGTTTAGTAAATGAACTTAACGCGTTCTCATAATGATAACTCCAATGGTTGGTCTGGTGTAGCGATATAAATATGCTTCTTGAATCCAGGCATATCCTTATGTTTATTGATTACCGAGTGAAGCCATTTTCCTCCGAGTTCCAGAGCCAATGTGGGTTCTATTACATATCTGTGTGTAGTAATTGTCTGGCTGAAAATCCTCTTCATGTTATATTTGCTGGATTAAGTTCTGACTGAATATACAGCCATTTAATGACTTTCTGGATTTTGAACAAAATATTGTGTACTCTGTTGCATTCAAATGCAAGTAAATGTGACTTGATTTTTATCCATGTAAGAGCAATTGAACTATCGGACCGTTCATTGATTGAATCCATACCGATTGAAGGCTCAAATGATTGAACAACATGATTTAATAATTAACATGTTCGATGAGCTGTACTGAGTTCAATTTTAGGTATATTCCAGCATGTGCTGATGAGTTTTGTGATCGCAGGTATATACATCTGGCATATTCTTTCTCTGAAGCATCTCCAAAGCCATGGAGTACATATGATTTTGCTTGAGGCATGGGTGATACCTCTTGGTATTTGAAGTTGAAATAGATACTTAATGGCATTGATTAATTCATCCCATTCCTTTATGATGGGGTTAATACTGGTTCATCCCAGTTTAAACTATCAATGAATAACGATTGTAATAACACCTCGAATCTCAAGATGATTGGGGTGCAGTATCCACATGGATCATACAGTACTGCAATTATACTGAGTATGTTATGCTTTGTTATTGCTTGACATGAAGGAATATTTATTTTGTATGAAAGTATACCTGATAATTGATACTATTATATTCTTAATACTTTGATAAATGCCTTATTATCATTATCGAACTGGTGAAATTGTTCACATTAATCACCTGGGAAGATCTCCAAGGCAATAATCTATCTGAATTTCATGACCATTTTCTGAGATCATGGCCTGTGCTTCGCATGAGTTCTGATTACAGCGCTTGTGCTGAAGCAAATGAATCACTCTCGGTGAGTATATCATTCACAAAAATTAATTTCCTCTTATAATGTCTGACGCACTTAAGTTGGTGTGTGTGACTTTCCAATCGTCTATTAGTTTTAACAGTGTTCTCATAGATCTAAAAAGACTTGAACATAATCCATATGTGTTAGTATTTAATTCATAATACTTGAACTGATTCTGGTGACTTCTTTCCAATAAATTAATTGATACTTCCTATCTTCTGGACATATCTAAGTCATTCTGAACATCATTGTTATATATGTAGTGAATACAATCTGATGATGTCTAAAGTACAATAATATTTGTATGATGTCATTTTGAAGGAGCACGCCTGATGCAAACACTAATTCAATGATACGCCATTTGCTGTTTTTGAACTTGCATCAAATACTTTTATCATTAAAATATTATATTATTGCATCAAATAGTTTATCCGAATCTTTCTTGAATATACCATGATGAACAATGAAAGTGCTCTAAATCTAGTCATTTGTTCATATGAATCCATAAATTCAATGTATTTCTAGTGTTAACGCCATCTATCGAACAAGGAGTCAAGTGAGTTTCGATTATTCTGCGTAAAATATTACTCGACGAGGTAGTTCCCGATGGAATAGATAGATGGCGCTATTGGTATGACCACAGGTGACTCGATTTCCAAAATCTAGGCGGGTGACTTGAACACCATCATACTGAACTGAAGTAGGTGTTTTACCTCTGTTTGAAGTAATCTATTTCTTTCTGGACTGATGAGTTGACTCTTTCCGATGAGCAGCCACTGGCATCATGATGACACAGCCGAAGCATGCAGCACATTACAACAGCTCCCGAAGGCTCCCATGTCTTAATGTAAATTATAGTTACCATTCAACACTTTGCAAAGTTCTCCTGCATGTGTTGTCCATTCCTAACACAAACCATTCCAAAATCAAAACAGTTCAAAGTAATACCAATAACTTTTGCTGGGCATGTTTACTAAAACTTATTAAATCTCACTCGAAACATTTGATTCTTTATAAAATCAAAACTGTGATGCATTGTTCACCATTTATCTAAAGAAAATAAAACAACTAAATTCTCTCTATTCAATAATCACGATTTAGTGCTTTTGCCCAACAGGTAACAAGTTACTGTCTTTATCCTAGTCGCACAAGTCTGACAATACCATGTACCTATGGTAGTATGACATAGTCGTTTGAATCCTTTAAAAATCAGGTAAAATTATTCTACCTTGATAGTCTTGACAACAACCGCTAATTTGAAACACTTGTTCTTAACTTAAACTCTTAATCTTGTATATTATATTAATATTTGTATTTATTCCTTGTATCGTTTATCCAATTTATTATATTGTCTGTACACCTTACCCTTTTCACACTGATTTCTGTCTTCTGTATCACCATATCTTATTCAGTCTATATGAAAATAGTTGAACTACACTGCTCATAGTAGTACCATGATAGCTATCAAATCAATAATCCACATCTATAATTATGGGAGTATAGTTAAGAACCACAATTTATTCCAAACTCATACTACTAAGCAGATAACATCTCTTTCTTATTAAAACTTTTAAATCTCTTTGTGTAACATTCCTGGAACTGAAATTGTTACTTACGTTCGACGAAGTGTTTAGTTTTGTTTCATACAAAACAAAGTGACCTTAGCTTGACGTATCGAGACACAGCATCCATATTTCGTCTTTAATCTTTCTAATTTACACATAATTAAGCTGTTTTGGCGCATTACTTCACATAAATTACTATTATAATTTCACAAATTACACCATCAACGAACAATGTAAGCAAATCTGAGTGACAGTGACAAGTTGACTGATCTGTTTCTGACAAACTGACAGATCTAGTTAATGGCAGAACTGCGATTTATTGCACGCCCGTGAATTCTGTAATTTCACATGAATAGCGATGTGAAATATCGTTACTTTTATTTCACTATCAAGTCGGTGAAGTTATTTATTTTTGTCACTGTTATATCACCGGTGATAAATCACCACCGGTAGCGCGCAGCAAGTAAAGCTTACAAATGAACTGTGAAGTGAAATCTCACCGAGTCACCGTATCACAAATTTACGAGACACGACGTGGTTACAAACATCAAGTACCCACACAGTTTTTAATCAAAACCTTACCCTGTCCAAAATAACTCATTTTTATCTGAAGTTTTTGTATCGTAGCGATATTATTAACGAAGCAAGTTGAAAGAAATCAAACAAACTTAAGTCCCATGACGTTGAGAACAAGATGCAATTTCACTTAAACAAATTCTCACTTCTAGCTGATGGCACTGTGTCGCTCACGCACGTGCTGCACGGCTCCAGTGACAAATGTTGCTTTCTCTCTTTCGCACGATGGAATTCTGTGAATTATATGTAGCTTGGCCGGTGGCCGGCGTTAAGTCACAGAAAAAGAAATACTGTGGTGAAATCACCGTCGCGATAAATGTAACAGACGGTTTCGATGCATGTCACTGGTGTGACAAGGTGAAGTATATTTAACAAGTGATATATCCAGTGATAGGTGAAATGTGCCATTCCTACACACGAAACACTGCTTTTACTGTATAAGATAACACTTATTCTCATAATGTGTTGCTTCACATAATAACATTTAACAGTCATGACTACGGAGTTTGCAGATACCAAGTGTTTAATTAGTTAGTCTATATTTCCAGTTATTCTGTTTCTCTAGCAATATTTAAAAATGACAGAACTGTAACTATGTACATCACAACACTGTTGTTCCTGTTATTAAGAATATCATTTAGTTATTCTGACACCATAATACAAATCATGGTAACATAGTATGTTAGCTGTTTATAACAAACTTTTAAAGTCCCTTTTTATGCAAGAAATAATAAATTCACTTTTAAAATGAACAGGAGGTACTTGTTTACTTGATTCTGTCTCAATCTTTTATCATAATTTTTATTCTCTGTTGGGTGTGTCAAAGTTATGTTCTCAAAGAAGTACTATACTTTGAAGACTTTATCTGAATCATATTGTAACATTTGTAACTAAAACATATTAGGTACATGGATGTACCATACACAAACAATTGAGTTTTAAAAATTTCAAGACTTTCATTCAACATATTATTGCAATAATAAAACAATACAGATTACCTGAATTCCATTAGCGGTGACACAGTCAACTCTCTTTCAAGTCCCTCGGCATGGTCTTCTATCAGCTTCCACGGTCACAACTACACAGGTTTGCATGAACTCACACACTTCTTTACTTACACTTACACACAGCAGATATCCAAATGGTTGTATTTTTTTTTTTTTATTATTATTATTATCACTATTTCTTTATTACTGAGATTCTAATGAAAACTGTCTCACATAGACGAAGTATTGCTATTAATGTAACAAATAAGACAGCTCACCATTATAATTGTAATTAAGTATTTGATTTGTTGGTCCCAGCATCTCCACCATGTCGCCAATTACCTAAAGGTAGAAGATACACGGCGAATGTCTGAGCTGATTACAATATCTATACGCATACCTTTATCGTCCAGGGACGATGTGTAAGAAGATGTAGAGGATCGGTGAACCGAACTCGTTCGAGACGGTCGATCCGTAAAGTGCAATATTAACAAGGTGAATGCCTATAGTCCGTTCGATTCTCTTTTGCTCCACTTATCCAACGCAGGGCCGACCCAAGGTCACGCTGCGTGATATCTTAAGTAACAACCAACACGTTGATACTGGTTCACTGATTCTGACGCTTACAACTGATATCAGTACATATAAGGGTTTCCACCCTAAGCCGATTCAATCTGTGTACTACCTGACAACAATTGACTGAGGGCTGATTCCCAAAGTGACCTCCAAACCTCCCCTTCCAGTCACCCCTGTCCTCACATGCTCTACCGACCGAGCTAGCTGGGCCCATGCCTCCCATTGTTACCGGTCTGTCTGTAACTTATTCTGAATATTGTTTGCCCACAAGCCGCCCGACTCATCGGCAATTGTATCTAAATACTACCTGCAAACATGCTTCCGACTCCTCGGCAATTGAGACACAACCATCTCAACAATCTACTATTGTGCGCACTTATCCTTTCTTTCTCTCACACTCAAAACCGCGTGTGTGGAAAATTTTCCATTCCTGTCTGCCGGAAAACCAATTGACAATATCTGTCAAAACCCAAGCACAGACTGCTTAAACACATTGATCCAAAGTCCACAGACTACGTAAAAGCTCTATAGCTCCATTTATGGTTCGCATTCGCGACAACTTGACTTGAAAGTAAAAGTATTTTTTCCATTTCAACAAATGGAGGGGGGGGGGGTGGCAGTTGATCTACCGATTTTGTGCTTGCAATACTGAGTGTACTATAATTTTTTTTAAGTATAAATACTATACTTTTCATTGTTTTGTACTATATTTTTCAATGTACCTAAATCCAACCCTGGCGCGAAATGAACAAAAAATGGATGTGGGTTTGCGCATTCACGATCAGTCGGCGCGATGTTGCGGCGTGACGCCATGGCGCGATTGGAAATCCAGAGTTTTATATCACGCCATCAATTTTTCACATTCACGATCAAATTTTGGCTGTATATCACGCCATTTGACGCGATGGAATGACCGTGAGTGACCACCTTTAGTCTAAAAGTTCCAATAATGCGTCCTTGAATCTACCTGTAAAGAGTTCTGGATTCGATTCCCTAAACATACATGCTACAGGTATCTAAAGGATTTTTTTCAAATTTACTTGTTTCTGATTAAAACAGTATTTATAGTTTTACATTAGGTATACTTATTGATTACTTGTGCTCTTGTTTGGGTTTCCGTAAAAAACTGAAAACCCTAATAGTTTCACGAAATCTGTCTGTCCGTCCTTCCATCCTATTTTACAGGCCTTTCAAACTCATGATCACATAAATAAAACTTAGTTATCACAAGACACAAACTATATTCTACTCTATACCTATATCGATATACTGAAAAAGCTGGCAATGAACAAATATTACGCAAATAGCCTAATACCTACATTAATATTTATCTTAAAATTACAAACAGATGCTTCAATTTTACTTATTGGTATGAAATGAGCGCACCCTGCGAGTCGTAAATTAATAAAGTGCTCTGTATTTTCTTTACCCTCGGCCCAGAAATGTAAATAATAAGCAATTGGAAGATATAATAGGTATGTAACTTCCGTAATAATGCTTTATAATGCGTGGATCACTGCTAAACCTTGAAATAGTATAAGTAGAAAATTTTTCATTAATTTCAGAACCCTATATTAGACATGTATTTACGATTTATTTATCGATGTATCTACGCTTATATCTAGCAAAGAGGAGTATTCATTTTGATGACCACACAATAATGAAATACGGAATGGAATGTTAATTACGAATATCCGGACGCAAAGCTTTCAAACGTTTACCACATAAATCGATTCCAACACTACAGATAGTAAGGTAATTTGTGACTGTTGTTCAAGCGACTCATCCTGGATAGAATTGTTGATTTGTAACAAAGAGAAAGGTATAAATTAAAGATATTATTTGTTATGGAAAACGAGCTGACGATCACCTGATGGTAAGTGGCTATTGTCACCCATGGACATCAGCAACACTAAAGGCATCCCTGATGTGTTGCCAGCCAAGAAAGAAATAATAAAAAGAAAGAATGAATTCAGAATTAGATTCAGACGCAGCAATATGAAAAACTGGACAAGTGTGTGTCAGGCCACGCGCAATGTAGGGTTCCGAAGTAGTAAGTGACTATAAGGCGCTCCACTCCACCCACTGAAGACGCGTCCCGCCGCGGTGAGCAGAGCGACGGATAACACGACTGCGCGCGGGGCAATTTCCCGCGCGGTGCCGCGTCGGTAGTGTGTTGTGCTAGGCGTGATTTCTATATAAATTGAGATAATTGCATACAATGGTAAAATCTGCCATCCCGCGCACCGCGACGGGGCGCGGTGCAGTGGGTGGAGCGTATAGATATTACATTATTTACAGTCATTTAATAACAGATATTACATAACGAATTTGTATTTTTTTACGATTCGTAAATGTATTACTTTATAAACTTAGTACAACCTACATACTTCGTCAACTTGATAATAAGTAGGTACTTCATAAATAAATGCATCTCTCTGAAAGTCACTAGAACACATTTTCAAAATTATTTTTATTGTAATTGTCTTATAATCTACTTTATGACTCAAGGGTCATGGGTTCATCTATTACTAAATAAAAACCATTACCACAAGCTTTAATTATATTGCAGTTCTCGTAGAGTATTTCAGTACATAGGTATTAATTAGACTTAATTATTTGACTATATTACAATTGGCTCTCACAGTAATAATGGATAATACGGTCCTTAATACCAAAACCATTGTGGTTTTACAATAGACATCCGACGAGCGATGCAATTACCACAAAGAGCGTTTGTTTACAGACCTCTGTATATCTTGGTCTCAACCAAACACCCAGTTATTTGTGTTCTAGCTTAAACTGTGTAAGCTTAGATTGTGACTATTCAAACTCTCCTAACGCTATATAGGTCAATCTTTAACAATATTCGCTTCTCGTGAATCATCAAAGGATGACAAAACGTTGGAGCTATCTCGACAAAAGTTTTTTTGGTTTCCGTTTTGGGAAGTTCTGTCCATGCTTGAGTAAAATCTTCACTTCAATTTCAAGTTACTTAGGTATTTTGTCAATACACTTACACGTGGCAATGTTTACTGCCATTACCGTTTCGAAAACTTTTGGTACCTCTCGGCTGCAATGAATGAAGCACTAACGTGCAATGCATTGAAGCTTACATTATAATGCTTTGCACTAACTTCTCAAATTAAAATTAATATTACTATTAATAATGATTCTTATTTAGAATTTTTCCGTCAGTCGAAATCAACTGACAATTTTATTAAGAAAATAAAGCGTGATGTTTTAATTCACTTAAAAATTTGGAATAAAATTTTTTCTGAAAAATTACATCCTGCAAATCATGAAGAAGACAATATCGGAAAAATATTTAAACTCAAACCAAATCTACCTACGATGAGTTATTCAAGTGACTTAAAAGAATAAACTTACCAGAATAATTGTGGTTGATTAAAATAAACCGATACAAAAGGGGTTTGAACTTTTTTGTATGAAACCTGGCATTTCGGCGGCTAGTGATGAAACATGTCTCAATCGACGAAGTAAGTGATTAGAACCAAAAAGTATTCAGTAATGAAATGTTGTAAGTGATATTATACTTTCTGAGATATTTGAGTTTTCGAATGGGTGTCGTAAGATGCGTTTAAATCCGGCCCGCTAGTGCATGGTAGCGCCCTCGGAGAGATTATATTGGTAATATTGATTTTAATCGTTAATTAATACCATTATTACTATTATTATTTCTCCATGGGGTACGCCTGGATAGTTACAACCCTTGAGCATGATTCAGCCGTCAAACGACTCGTCGTGTTCCAGCTGGGGGCTGGAGAGCCAGTTTTTTCTTTCTTTCTTTTTTCTTATTTCTCTCTTGGCCAGCAACGCATCAGTGATGAATTTGGTGTTGCTGATGTTCATGGGCGACGATATCCACTAACCATCATCGTCAGCTCATTTGCCGGTTATTTCCATAAAAAAAATCTAAGTGGTTCTAGGATTGTTCCTGTAGTGCACTGTTTCCAATTTATAATTTGTAAATAACTGACGAAAGAGGACAGGTGTCTCATTAGGAGTAATGCATGATGGGAAGTGTTCACCTTCGCAAATGAATTTCACACAACACTATGTACCTTTATCGATACGTAGCCAGCCATACCTATATAATACCTAAGACGCGGGAGTCCCGTTAATTATTTCTCGGTATCCGAGATGGCAACCGAGACACGTTTACTAACATTAGGCCTTCGCCCTTCTGTCTATGTAGACCGACTTCATACATTCTCTCCCAGTCGACTTTCAGGCAGTAAACACAACGAAATGGCGGCATGGGTAAATATAGAAAAGAAATTAAAGTACGTACTTGTACATGCAAATTTAATATATAGTGTATAAAATAAAATATAATACAGAAATAATATATATTGATTATATATATAATATATAATAACATTCAATAAATATTAATGCATAGCTTTCTTGCTCAGAGTGGCATCGTCGCCTCTGCTTCTGCCTATGTTTCAATTATGCCGCTTGTATGATATCGTCAAATGAAACACCATGGACTGTAGGCCTTATACTCTCAAGTTTTCGATTTTTTATCGATAATTTCCTTATATTTCCTTAGTTCGGAAAATATCCATAATTATAAAATAATATAAAAAATATAAATAGTTTGAAAAGTGAGAAAAACTTACCGAATACCATGTACGAGAAATCGAAACACAAAACGTTAAGAAATAATAGAAAGGTTCAAATAATATTCAAAATATTTTATTAACTTATTTAATAATTATGTTGTGCACAATTAACAAGTAGCATCGAATTATTTTACTGTATTTTTACACCTTACGCTAATAAACAGAACTTAGGTATTTAAAATACATGTTTGTAGATTTAATTTATTTCATGAAGTTTTTTGCAGGTCATGATTAATCATGGTGTACTTGAGAAATTTAAAATACAAACATGTAAACACTTAGTAAAAATAGTATATGAAGTACAATTTACTGTGATGGTATTGGCGCTAGATTAGGTAGTTAATATCTGCGATACAAGAACTCCTACTATAGGGTATTGTATATTGTAGCGTTTACTGTTTGTTATTATTTAGCAAAGAAATTATTATTAAGACATCATGACTTGTAAATTACGTTTTTAAATACAAACAAAAAATTGTCTTCGCAGCTATATAAAGTCCCAAATATACGTAACATGATTGTAATATATTTGCTATATTTACATTAAAATTAATAAGTACACGATTACATGGATGAAGATGATAAATAAATATAACAGCAAACAATTTAATAGTTAAATAATCCCTGACAAAAAATTAAAAACTTCAAAATTAGGGAGATAACTACACGTCAGATTTGGCTCAAATTTAAATGGGACATTACAATCACCAGATTTCCAATATAAAAATAATCATCAAAATCGGTTTATTTATTTAATCTTTTTTGTAAGACCTAAACAGGTTTTTTACAAAGGGCGGACTTAATGCCTTGAGGCATTCTCTACCAGTCAACCCAGGGTGATGGTGAGAAGTTCACGCATTAAAACGTTATGAGGTAACACACATAAAAAAAATACAGGCGAATTGAGAACATTCTCCTTTTTTGAAGTCGGTTAAACTAAGTTTTATAGGGTCAATGTACGAGGTACCAATGCAAAAAATGTCATCAGAAATACAGCAATATGGAAAATTTACATCAGCTTTTTTCCGCATCGGTCTCTCATATGATTTCATACAAACGCGATGCGTCCGGTGCGGACAAATGTGCGTTCAGCATTAGGGTAAGAGTAGGTGTAATTATTAAGTTTGCAAGATTTGACCCACACAAGCAGGGTAAGTTAAATAAAACCGTTTCAAAACTGTACTAACTATTAGTTCAAAGATCGTTCGTTTCAGAGATAGTTATTCACTTCATCTGATCGTCTAAATTGTAAGCGAGTGACCCATTTCGATTAAACTATCAGAGATAGAAGAGCCTATATTAACTAGTAGCCTCTGCGCGGTCTATTCTCTGTTCAATTAAATATTTAGCGTTTCCAACTCCCCTACGTCCCGATCATGTTTTCTGAACAGTACATAGTAAGTTTCATCACAACAGAACTAAATTTTGTTATAAAACAAACGTCTCTTAGAAGTCTTACCTATATTCTTGTTTTGTTCAGATTCTGTGAAACTAGGAGTTTTAAATACTAAAAGAAGATAACGTTGCGATATCAAACTTTTAAGTAAAACGATGAAACATACTCCAGTTAGAATAAAAATAAAGGAAAAGAAAAAATGGATATTTATTAGTGTGTCTGTCGTTTATTCTTAAACTATTATTTATTTAGTTATTATTTAGTTTCTCTATGCAGAATGGAGCAATTATTTTTACACTTTGTAACTAAAATACAACATTAACAAAACAACACAATTTTTAAACAGATGCAAACGCAAGTTTTGCGTAAAGAATATTATCTGATGTTACACAAATTTATAATAATTATAATGTAAGAAAATATTTAAATACCTACTTGATTACACCTTTTATGACATTTAATGATAAATACGTTTATTATGTCTACACAAATTACATATGCACGACAAATTAAATGTAGATGTTGACGAAAAATATAATATTGATTTGTCTACACATAGGTATGTATGTAGTTAAGTTACTACGATAACTATACATAAATCTATGCATCTAAACAGTTTTCCCGTACAAGATAAAAATGCTAATCAGTTAGTATTTACACATCTATCTAAGAAATTTTATTTTCATTTATTTTTAGTACATAAATAGATCAAACTATTTACTTATTACTAGAAATAACCTGGAAGCACACAGAAATGTTAGATGACATAATAATGTACCTATTGACTTAAGGAAAAATAAATGTTAGAATTGAAAAAATAAAATTAGTGCACCAACTAAATACTGAAGGCATTAGGTACATGGACATCGCTAGTTTTAAATATACAAAAATAACAGAAAGAAAAAACCTACGTGAATAATAAACAATAGTGTTATAAAATTCAAAAAATTCAAAATTCAAAAATATAGTTTGTAAATAATAAAAAAATTACTTTTATTTACAGACCATACTATTTTAAATTTGAATAATTAATTTTGTCTAAAAAGATATCTGGTGTTACTTGACTGTTGATAATTAATAATCTATATTCGGATAACATTACAATGTTAAGCATAACATAAATAATATTACAAATCTTACACGACTAATAATATAATTAATAATATTGTTACTTCAATTCAAATGAAAATTAGAGTAATAATTATGTAACCTTGGTATAAATAGATATTGCTTAACATAATAAACATTTATTATAGAGGCAATTTACAGAACAAGCACATTAATCCTGGAACAAGCAACAAGGATTAGCGCATAATTCTCAGAAGGTTAATATGATTATAAGGTCAGCTACACATATAATAATATAATACGGCACATTCGACTCTGCAGTATTTGTCGAACTACATTGCCGAATCGGAGGTCTCACTACATACGAGTTTAATCGATCAAGTCGATCGGCTAAACTGCTCGGCACTCAATTCTTATACATATTATGAGTATTTAAGTCGACAAGGTACAATTCGGTTTCTGTTCGAGTTGACGTAAGCGTTTGACTAAGCAGAGCGGTTTTTGTCGGACATAATTCCACATATTCGGTTATTCCGCACGATTTTGAATCGAACATGTGTGAAGCATGCCTTATATTATGTAGGTAGGTAATACCTACTAGGTATATCTTACACGCTTTAATGAGTCGACGTTACATTCGCTGTGCAAGTTATAAATCATACATTGGTTTAAATTTTACAGAAATGATTATGTTTTTGTTTTCAAATAATTTAATAACATTCTAAAGTTACAATAAACTAAAGAGAATTCTATTATAAACGAAACAAATGACTTGGTAATATTATAATTCAAATAGAGTTATAATAACATATAATGGATACATAATGCTATTGAAATAATTAAATTTATTCGTTAACGTTAACAAACTAAATAAATGAACAAAATAAATACCATTCAACTTAAACAGTATTAAAAGACAATTTGTAACATCTAGATCCAGATACACAATTCCTCAATTACAACTTACTGAGATAAATTCTACGACCGCGAACTGTAACTCAACCTTTATCTAATTTATTGTCAACCATAGACAATCTTCCAGCCACGACCTCCATTTTAATCTTCTGGTCCTTAGATTGCAACGTTGTTAAAGATATGTTTGATTTAACGTTTTTTTACACATATAATACAGGTTGAAACGTCCTTGCGTTAGTTTCACGTGGTCGTACATGAACCTTCGATGCACTTTAGGCCTGGCTCACAAGTCCCTCTAAAACCACCACAGTCTTCGCCCAGCGTTCTTGCGCATACCTTGCAGCACCTGTCACAGAAAGAATTAATTATTAATTTTATGGACTAATATTATGTAATAAAAGGTTATTATCCTTGTTTTTGCTGGAAAGCTATTCGATGCATCGTTGTAAATAAAGAAATGTAAAAACATGGTAACAGTTAGAAGACTACACAAGATTTTATTTAAACGTCTTCAATCTTGAGTGCAAGCCAATCTTTAGTGCAAGCCCACCCTGCTCAACAGTGGACTTAGAAATGGCGACAGGAACAAGAGAATTGTGGTTTGAATTGATACTTGATTTGATGGGAAGGTTGGTTGATTTTGGTGGCTATGTTAAGTTCAAACCTGGCAGTATTCGTGTGGCGTAGGCTCACCACCATCTTTCTAGAATATAGAATGAACCGTGAATTTTAGTTATACGCTTCGGCTTTTGTCAGCGACAAAAGGGTTCATTATTGGCTGTCCATTTGACAAAGCTGAACCAACCATTGGGCCAAAGGTTTGCCGGGTATGAATATGAAAACACTATTCATTAAATTTGAAACTCTCGAATATACAAACATTTTGAGTAGACACAACGTGGCATCACCAAAACCTAATCTCATTATGAACTAAAATCCTATCAGAGGTTGATTACTCGTACCAAACTATGTTGAGTAGGTAGCGAACCCGCGAAGCTCTATCCTGCGGACATTCTAGGCAGATCACGTCCGCGCCTGAATTAATCGCACTCACAGTTGTGTACTAAACTTCAACCACGTACGGAATGGTCCATCGCTCATAAAAAGTCTGACATTTTTATGATATTAAAATTTCTAATGATTCGAGCGTTTTAATGTCTTTTTTCATCCTTCAAAAATTCACGCTAACTTTTTACCAAAGTCCTTGACCTAGATCAAAGATGACTTTGTAGCTTGCTAAAAGCAACCTTTAGGTAGAGATTTTTAAGTATTTTTTGTAATAGTAACTTTAAGGGAATTTTCTGTGCCATTTTTTTAATATCCTATATCTCAAAGCGAATGTAGGATGACCGAATATGGTGCACCGTGCTGACCAAAAAATTATTAAAAATGTCATATCTCTTTTGTTTTAGTAATAATTTATCAATACATTGCCTTATGTTAATGTGTCGGCGAACACAAAAATTTGCAAACAAGGCTCCAGGACAGACATTAATATGTGCTCGTTTATGTATTGAGACTGGATCCTTTCGACAGGCTTCATGTGGAAATTCGGTTGCACTTGCTCTTGGGAACATAATAATAACCGACAACAAATAATAATATTGTCTCGTAACTTTAACCTCTAAATTCTTATTCGTTAATTTTATTGGATAAACATTACAGACATGCACATTACTAAAATCCTATGTATCTAATCTTAAATCTTACGCGACTCCGTCTGAACCTAAAGACCGTTGTCTAAACCTAAACGATAGGGATGGTAATACTCGTATGATGGC
The DNA here is from genome assembly GCA_911387775.1 of Thymelicus sylvestris. Classification (NCBI taxonomy): domain Eukaryota; kingdom Metazoa; phylum Arthropoda; class Insecta; order Lepidoptera; family Hesperiidae; genus Thymelicus; species Thymelicus sylvestris. The sequence continues at coordinate 12,525,587 of OU426896.1, read as the reverse complement.
AATTTCACACTTCGTCAGGTCCATTGTGATCAAGTGCGTAGAATTAAGTTACGCAGCTACACAGAATCTATATTAAGCTGGGGTGTAAGGCTGATCACGTACGGTCCTGAATTAATCGCGGAGAGAGACGCTTACACGTGTTCTTTAGCCACGTACCAAATGGCATGTCGCTCACGAGGACGCACTAAAATAAAATTGTATCATAATAAAATGTCGTAAAGATACGTTAAAAGATGTTAAAACTTTGTACGTATGATGTAAGCTTTGTGGGTTAACCTGTTATCTAATGCTATTTATTAATTTTAATAGGTTCATTTTAGGTTTTAGGTGCCCGATGAAGTAATGGTACTCTTAATTTAAAACGGTTTTTGCATGTTTTCGGGTTTTTAGCATTCTGTTTTTGGTTTTAAAATCTCCTAAACGAAACGTTTTTGGGAATCTACTTACATATAATATAGAAAACATCTACGAAAGGAACAAAAATGGAAAATACAAAAGCTTAAAAGATTCGTGATTGTATTAGTCGCGCTACAGGCTTCAGTAATCTGAACTTTACGGGAAAAATTTGAAGTGAGGCAGCCGGAAACGAAGACACTAATAACGGATTTTGTTTCAAAGCCGAGATTTAATTGTGTACACAATCCGTTTAAGGTCAAAAAACGGTTCGAATCAAAATTTTGTGGGTTGAAATTTCGTGCTATAAAAGTGTTTACGAATGTTATTTTTGTACCAATTACTGTAAACATTTATTGACTTTTATCTTTTATTGGTACTGAAAAAACCTAAGTGTGTTCAGGTGGAAGTGTAGTTAAAAGCCTTAGCTTATACCTTAGCGCAAAAAAAACATTTTATTAATTTGCGCGCTTATCATAATTTCATTTACCTTACTTTAAACTATGAATTTTCTATCAGTTAGGATATTTAAAAACACTGTGATACCAATGGATAACATTTTGTTATTAATGTTAGCGTTCCGCAGATTTAATACTTGCATGTTGCTTGTACTTATTATAAATAGGTACTATTATTTCTTCTGTGCTTTTACTAAAATTCGTGTGCATGTACTAAAATTTAAACATTATTTAGTTAAGTAAATATTTAGAGGCAAAACAATGTCTACCGATAGCAGCTAGTTACGCAATAAAATTAACAATTGTTTTCGAATTATTCAAGGGCTATTGAAATAATATTTTACTTCTATAGAAATTAGCAGTACCTACCTACTTTCGCTCAAATAATATTTTCATTCTATTACTTTCCATTATCACACAGATTGGCTCTTCACAGATATTTGAAACCCTTTATTCGGGGTTGTTTGCTTATAAAAGTCATAGACCTTTCAAATTAAGGAAATATATTTTTGAGTCACAGCGTTATTAAAGGGTATAAAGGTAGCTATGATTACTTCAAAATATAATTATGGAAATATAACTACATCAAATGGTATTAATTTCTCCCACTTCAATGATATTATTTATGAGCAGTTCTAAAGGGGAAATAAAATGTTGTGAAGTTGACCATAAAACGGCAAGAAAATTTGATGAAAGTTTATTTTAAAGCATTTGAGATATTTTTCAGAAAATTATTTACCTAAATGGGCCAAAAAAGGCTAGGTCGTCTTTTTTATCTTTTCTGCACACCATACGTTTCGCGTCATTATCTTATGGTGAGAAAATAGCTTATGTAGGTACCTATAGCTATGCTGCTTAGAATCAGCGAATATAATACCTATACTGTTAAGATTTAATGCTAAAACTCGTCTAGTTTATAGTAACTTTTCGTCAGAAGAATGCGTTTGAGATCAGCTTAAAATTTTAAAATTGCGTGTTGATGACACTTTATAATATGTAGGGGAAGGCCGGGCATAGTGAACAGCCTAGGCAAAGCGGATACCCTCTTTTATTTTAAAATGGTGGGCCCGAACGCGCTACCGTCTTGCCACGAGGTGCACCCCGTGCCCCTTAGTCGTAAACAAACAGAGCTAACGCATAGTCACACGTCGTTTGCGAAAAAAATAACAAAAATTAAAAAGTGAACATTGCTTACGACTTTTCAAAGTACGTAATTTTGTAATTACTTATGTTTATATAGTATTCCTGTATTGGCTTGATTCTCTTTTCAAAGTGCATGTTTCCTTGCAGAAATACTGCTAGTTTTATTGGTATTCTGTTTCTAGATTTCATTTAAGGTTAGGTTAAATTAAACAAGTACCCGTTGGGCAAAATGAACACGGGCAAAGCGGACACAGTATCCACTTTGGCCAACAGCGTTCGTTTTGTCCGCAGATTTAGAAATGTTCACTTTTCTTGATTTCACTTTATCAAAAAATATACCAAAACCTGGCAAAGAAGATCCACTCAGATATAACGCCACTCAAAAATCTTCCACTCCTATGCCTACATCTTACCATCACAGGAAGAACAGAAAGAACAGAAAACTAAATTTGTTAAAACAAGTGCGAAATTATTGAGAAACATGGAGAAAGATTTAGATACCAAAACAAAGACCACGCGAAAGAAAAACGCTGACATTAGATACTAAAAGCGGCCAAGTGCGAGTCGGACTCGCCCATGAAGGGTTCCGTAGCAGCAAGTAACATAATATAAAAGTTCTTGTAGTTCGTTGTAACTTTGATCGATGTTTTTTGCGGTTTACGATTTACGACGTATTAAAAAAAAACTACTTACTAAATCTCGTTCAAATCAATTTTCGTTGGAAGTTTGTATGGTAATGCACATCATATATTTTTTTTGTTTTATCATTCTCTTATTTTAGAAGTTACAGGGGGGGAACACACATTTTACCACTTTGGAAGTGTATCTCGCGCAAACTATTCAGTTTAGAAAAAAATGATATAAGTAACCTCAATATCATTTTTAAAGACCTATCCATAGATACCCCACATATATGGGTTTGATGAAAAAATAATTTTTGAGTTTCAGTTCTATGTATGGGGAACCCCAAAATTCATTGTTTTTTTCTATTTTTGTGTAAAAATCTTAACGCGGTTTACACAATACATCTATTTACCAATTTTTAACAGTGTAGTTCTTATTGTTTCGGAGAAAAGCGGCTGTGACATACGGACGGACAGACAGACAGACAGACAGGCAGACAGACAGACATGACGAATAAGGTTTTTTGCCATTTGGCTACGGAACCCTAAAAATGACTAAAGCAACCAAAAGAACCAAAACCACTGAACATAATAAAACGACCAAAAATATTAAAGCCAAAGGATCTAAGGGCAAAGAAAATGATGAAAAGTTTACGTGTTTTTTTTTGTGGAGAAGATTTTATGAGAAGATTAACGAACAGCTGTTTGATGACTGAATCCAATGCAATTCCTGCAAGCAATGGAATCACGAGAAATACGGCATGGCTTACGAGGGAAATGGCATATTTCTTTGTGACAACTGCTAGATATGACTGATTAGTTGTATTCTTTATTATTGTTTCCTTTAATTACATATATCTTCTTTTATATTCTTCGGTAATCTTTCCTTAATTAACCGTGTGTTCACTTTACCCTATGAGCCTATCCACTTTACCCGGTGGATTGGGCAAAGCGGATAGCGGTACCAAGTTTAGTGTGATTAAAAATTTTAAGTAAAGTACTGATGTTACATTGTTTTAGTTGATTATATTAAAAAGTTTAATAAATACTGTTTCAAACTCAGTCATTATTTTTTATCTATCTGTATCAACTTCCTTTCTATAGCCTGCCAAAGGTTAAGGTGTCCATTTTGCCCGGCCTTCCCCTAATTAACAAAATTTTTTATTTTCTCTGTAAGTGAATATGTAATTCTTTTGAGAAAATAAATGTCTTTAACCGTAAAATAATTATTATAGTATTCTTTAGTCCAAGAATCAAACCAAATTATAAATCAGTCCGAGGCGCTTGAAAGTAGGTACTATTCCCATAAAGACTTCTCAAAAAATGATAATTTCAACATATTTTTCAAGTTTTACGGTCCAAAATAAACCGAAATAGAATTCGTAAAAATTTTCGAACAAGCATGAATACGCACGGTGGGCAGGAAGCGACCGCAGGTATGGGAAAAATGACGACTAAAACTGAAAATAGGGCTATGTTTGTGCATAATTATAGGTCAAAATTCCATTGGAATTTAAATCCTAGCTGCTTCTTCTTGCTAGATATTCACATTTTTCATTTTTCTGCAGGCACTCATGTATACGTGAAGGATAATGCAAGAATTATTGCCTTTTACGGTCTAATATTGATCATATTTATAATGATTTGTGCATTAAATAATAGTCTCACACACACGCACACACACACGGACGCGCGCGCTCGTTTACAGCCACACACATACACAAACTAAGTGGACTATTGCATATAAATCTAAACACGCGGTAGCGTGTACGCCAATTTTCTAGATAACAGAATATATTTTTCACAATTTTTATTTAATGAATCTTAGTTGAACAAAATTCCGCTAGATGGCTACGAATTCCAATTGTATCCACAAGTAAAGTATCGAAGTTAATAAGATATATTCCTAACCATTAACATAGATTATTAATATGAGAATATTTGTATGCAATATATCGCATATGACCAGTTCTATTTAATTCATTATATTCATTCAAAATGTGTCTTAATGCTAATTTACAGCAGAAGCACTTTGATCATGCATGTGAACATGATGAAAATCGCATGAAAGTTTGCGCTCCGTGTGGCAAAAAAAATGTTTTTCATAACAAACCTCATTAGCACTTCCTTATATCTGAAGTACATATTAAAGCTATAAAAAAACATATTAATGAAAATTTTGATTCAACAAAAAACATATTAATGAAAATTTTGATTAATATGTTTTTTTATAGCTTTAATATGTACTTCAGATATAAGGATGTGCTCATGAGGTTTGTTATGAAAAACATTTTTTTTGCCACACGGAGCGCAAACTTTCATGCGATTTTCATCATGTTCACATGCATGATCTAAGTGCTTCTGCTGTAAATTAGCATTAAGAGACATTTTGAATGAATATAATGAATTAAATAGAACTGGTCATATGCGATATATTGCATACAAATATTCTCATATTAATAATCTATGTTAATGGCTAGGAATATATCTTATTAACTTCGATACTTTACTTGTGGATACAATTGGAATTCGTAGCCATCTAGCGGAATTTTGTTCAACTAAGATTCATTAAACAAAAATTGTGAAAAATATATTTATATGCAATAGTCCACTTAGTTTGTGTATGTGTGTGGCTGTAAACGAGCGCGCGCGTCCGTGTGTGTGTGCGTGTGTGTGAGACTATTATTTAATGCACAAATCATTATAAATATGATCAATATCAGACCGTAAAAGGCAATAATTCTTGCGTTATCCTTCACGTATACATGAGTGCCTGCAGAAAAATGAAAAATGTGAATATCTAGCAAGAAGAAGCAGCTAGGATTTAAATTCCAATGGGATTTTGACCTATAATTATGCACAAACATAGCCCTATTTTCAGTTTTAGTCGTCATTTTTCCCATACCTGCGGTCGCTTCCTGCCCACCGTGTACGAGTAAGTCGCTGCTTTAAATGAAAAAGTTCCTATGGTCAACATTAAAACCAAAGACTTCTACGTATTTTACTAGCGGTCAATTTATTGCAAATCATTTACTATCTCGCTTAATCTTTCTTTGACATCAAACTTCCATGCTATTACTTTTACTTTTAATTCCGAAAAGCTAGTCTAGTAGTAGGTATATAGAAGTATTTGTGTAAAACTGAATGCTATTCCTCTTGACAAAAGTTTCGTAATTGTATTAATCTTGCTACCGGGTTACATAAAGAAGTTCACGGGCAATGAATGGCGCGACATCGACAACTACTGAATTAATCTGGATACTTTAGTGCTAAGCCATGCCAAATACTCGCCGCAAACTTTGTTAGTTTTGTTGAAAAGACTGCTTTTAACTGTGTTTTATGTCAAGTAGTTTTTAGGGTTCCGTAGTCAAACCGGAAGCCATAGTTTCGTCGTGTCCGTCCGTCTGCAGCATAGAGCCTATAGTCAGTAGTGCTCGAAAGCTGCAATCTGGCATTGATATACTCGTACAATATACAGATTATTAATTTAAACGACAAAGTGGTGGAATAAAATATCATCTTTTTTCAGTTTCCCACTTTACCTGTAGAGGAGGTCCCTACAGGTAAAGTGAGAATGACTTACATAGATTTTTCTCGTCTACCTCATAGTGTTCGGTATCTTTGAAAAGGTCTTTCAAAAATAATACGACTTTGCAAAGACCATTTTTCGCCACACGAATACTTTTCCAACAAAAACTGTAACCAACCTGCAAGGATCCCACACCACGATGCCCAGCCCTGGACAACCGCTGGGCTCGAGCGCCTCACACTCCCTGGGATTGCACACACAATCCCATCCTCGCACCGTCGCCCCCGCCAGAGCCACCACCGCCACCATCGCTAGCCACCTCCGCATACTGTTCACATCACACGAACACAATCTTCTTTTTATATCGTCCTGGTACTTTGTGATTCATTGTCTAACATTTTCAGGTCTCGTCAAGTGTGTTTAATGGTTGTTCATTCTGTAACAATAAAAGGAATGGTTATTTATTGTAATATCAAAAATATGGTTTACCTGTAGATTGATGTTAATTAAATAAGAATTTAACAAACCCCCGACAGTTTTATTTACAATAACATAGCTAAGAACACTCTAGTTTTTTTAAGTGACTTAAACCTTTTAAACAAAAAAGCTAGATCAAAATCAGTTCATCCTTTTAGGAGCTACGATGCTACACCACAGACACTTCAAAATTATAACACAACTCTTTTTTGTTGGGGGTTAAAAATGGCGAGCAAAAGTTATTTAGGATAATTTGATAATTTATTGTAATAATTTTGAAATTAATCAATTTTTTTTATTCAATAAATACAATTACTAAATTAATGAATTTTATTAAATAATAACTAAATTAATTAGTTTTATTCATTCAGTGGGAAAAAATATTTTAAATAAATGCCGGTAACTGGTGTTTTTCATTGGTGGTCGAATAATATTCACATTAGTTAAATAACAATATGTTCCATTATTAATTGCAATAAGAACATAACAGAATAAAGTACGGATATAATTACAACATCGTTATAATAAAGCTCGGTCTCCCTAACCACTCGTTAATCTCATTATCGTTGAATAGGTTCATTTACCAACAAATTCTGGTATCAAATTGATATTCCCGATGTGATCAGATTTCATTCAAAAGAAATATAGGAATTTTGTTGTGCACATCTATCGGTTTTTGGATTTCTGTCTTTCTTTGTGACAGTGCGAGTCTTAAAGAAACTGCTGCTTCAGTTGCAAGATTCCATCCGGAAAAACATACATTGCAAGTTAAATAAAAGCTTGTATTTTTATAATGTAAGATATTCACACCAGTTGTGAAATAAGAAGAAAAATAATTAACTTCGCCGGTGAAAATACGTTGCAAATAAAATATCAAGTTTAAATAAAAAGTGAATTTAAAATCCAGACACTGCGTTATAATTTTTAATGTATTTGTTTCTGTTTGCTCAAAGCATTTTTATAAATATGTTATGAAAATTAACTAAGAGGAACAGGAAACTATAATTCGTGGCTATGAATTTATTTTACGGTTGCGAAATTGTCAAAACGTTACGCATTATAAAGTGCTTTTTCTCTTGGGAAAAGAGAGTACTCGTCGCTTTACATAAGTGCCTCTATCTGTATAAAATGCATCAAAATATTTTAACACAATTTCAGAGCACCGAACGTGGAAATATTTTGCAAATAGCAAAGTCAGAAATAACATTATTTTCGTGGACCTTTTTAAACAGCCATATTATGAAAATTTCAAGAATTTTATTAAATCTCGGAAAGTTATTGGTTTCTGTAAAATTCTGTTGAGTTTTTCGAGAACGGTCAAGTCTGAATCGGTTAGTGTTATTTTAATGCATTTGAAAATATTCCAGTTTTAGCTACAAAAATATATTTTCACTTACGATGAAAAAAGTGTCAAATTTTCTTGAGCGCTTTTTTTGTGCATTTTCTTTTCTTCTGTGCTCAGGAGGACACATTATGCCGAAGGAAGCAGTTGTTATCGTAAGACAGCTGTCGTTAAGCTATATTGGAGCTGTTTTACGATATTATAGAGTTTAGCGACACTTGCTTGGCCTATGAACAATACTTAGGCATTATTACAGTAGCAATGGTTGAGTATGTTGTTTCCTTACTTTTGTCACTTTTGTTTTGGAAAAAGCCGGGCCCTACATAGTACTCCTTCTCCATAAAAGATTTCACTGTGCCAAATCTCACTTTTGTCCGTGTTCGCAATGATGTTAATCACAATCGGTACAAAGTTTTCTCCCCGCGTATTTAATATACGTAGAGGTTGATGTTTTACACATGCCACAACGCGTTGTGAGCTGTTATTTCGCTCACCGAGCGTATTAGGTCTTCGAGCGTAACATATTAATAAAAGAAAGATTTTACATACATATACCTACATGCTGAACCAACATAATCATTAACTATGCTGTTCTTCCAAATTTTCGTTATCTTTGTTTGAAGGTTTTATGAATTCTTATTTTTTGAGTAATATTTGTTCAGGCTTTTTGTTCAATTTAAGTGATGTTTTGAAAGTAAGATAATGTTAGAATTTTTTGGAACAGAAGAATGTATAGAAATATTGATTTAATTGTTAATTAATACCATTATTATCATTATTATTTCTCCATGGGGTTCACCTGGACGGCTACCAATGAATGAGAAATAATAATAGTAATAACTAACAAATAAAATAAATATTACTAATGTAATAATTATCTTGAGGGGCCCTACCACCGGCGTGGGATTGGGGTTATCTAAGCCGCCCCAATAGGGCTAAAAATGAACCTATGAACAGCATTATTTTATGTTGTCAAAGCGCTATTCTAGTGAGTGTTGAATTGAGTTTGACTGTTTGGACCCGCTTAATTAGATTTCCATTATCCGCCGTAATAGCTATCGCCAAGCCTATTAGTTTGTACGTTATGCTGATACCAAAGATATTAACCTTCTTGAATGTTAACAATTACTAAACTTATTAGGACAATAGATTTTCCGGTTCAATTCAAGTTCTTCTAGATAGATATTAAACCGTTTTAGCGTGTCAATGTTTCATTCCATCCAAATTTATTATTAGAAAAATGGATGTTAACATATAGCATTATGACACAAACCTTAGTGATTTTTATGCTATTCTATGATTGTTTTGTTATATGATAAATAAATAAAAAATAAGTCCAAGTTAACTTTACCTGCTCATGTTGTATCATGCTCCTGAAAGTCACTGAGCTCTATTTTATCCAGTTTAATTCTAAAAGTAGAATGTAATGTATTTTATCTTCAAAACTAGTTTACATGTGCCCTCCTTCTACAATTGGTTGGTAATTGTGACGTAGATTCTGAGTTGCAAGTTGGTTTCTCCGTGATTATTTGGCGTCGAAAGGTTGGCCTTTGGTATTACGGATACCTAGGTATAGGCCATGATATGAATACCTAATCATAGTACAAAACACTTTTCACCTTAACTCTACAGATCAATGGGTTCCTAGAATTTAATAATTATGTATATCGCAAGAAATGCACGCGAAAGCATTTGCAATTCCTTCAGGTTTAAACTTCGCTAATTTACCTGTAGGATATGTGAAGTTCCTTCTATCTCTCTCCATCTCTAATTGAAAAATAAGTACAACTAAAGCACCTGTGCCCGACTGCGAATACCTAAAGGAATGGACTAGTTTATGCTTATCTATAGGTGTACTCAGTTTGATTACTTAAAAGCAGCTGCATTCTTGTTTATGCTTTGAATAAAGAGCTATTTTATCTACTTCATACTCAGTTGTGCCATAGGTTATTAATAATAATGTTTCGTGCAAAGCTGCTTTATATTATTCGCCTTTAATCCTTCAACTCAGTATCGGTCTATTGAAGCTAACGTTTCAGCAACGCTAAGTAAATTAAAAATAAACAATCTTGGCTAAACTAGTATAAAACTAAAAATAAAAAATAATCAGCCTCCTACCCAAAAATATATCACGATATACCTTTTTGAAAACTTTGTATTAAGCTCTTTAATTTAATACCCATATTGCAATATTCGATTTATTTCTATTTTTTGATACGTCAAACAATGGCATTTCACAGCCACCGTATTGGTTTTTTTAACGTCACCTAACTAGGAACACTTGGGTTATCAAGACGAATATAATGATATCTTAATTATATAAATTGGTTTAGCGGTTTGGAAGATATGAGGTAATAAAGAATGTTACATTCATACATACAAACATACCTACATATGTACAAGATACGCGCGAAAAACATATTATTATGGAGGTAATGTTTATACAATTTAATTTTTATTCCCTTCGTTCGGTAGGCTGAAGGGTGACTGAGTGCCAAATGAAGCAGGAAACCAATGGATTTTGAAATTTAGCTAAGGATAAAATTCACGTTACGCTTAAAAGAGATCATTATTTTCACACCAGACAGACAAGCCAATGTTGTATTTCAGTTTCCCACATGGTTTTTTATAAAACATTAATTCAGCGAAACGATATAAAACTGACGTGTAGGGATAACTAATGACAAAGTTTGATAAGTTGGAATCATGATTATAAATTGACGATACATAACTCAGTTTTATTATAAAAGTATCTTTAGAATTTTGAGAAAAAGATATTTATGTAGTAAAACTTACATGGTAATGAATTAAATTATTGCAGATTATTTTGATAAAAAAACGTACTTATAATAAGAAACAATTATTTGCCTTTTAAATTGAAAAAAAGAAATATGACAAAAACCTTTTTAAGTTAAAGAATCACAGAATTTCGTGATATTCTATTAGCTTGCAGCTTTCATTTCCATTTTACCGCTCCCCACTTTTTGACTTCTGAAATTGATTTATAGGGAAATACGAAAAATGCCTGAAATATTAGTAAACTGGCCTGAAATTAAAGTTCGGGAAAACTGAACTGAAATTCAGTAGTGGGAGAATCAAGACTGATTCTCAATACTGAACGTGTTGAGAATACAATTCAAGTTTAAAAAACTGTTCATAACACAATGTGAGGGAAAAATTGATTGGAAAGTGATCCAGTACGAAGACCCCGCCTAGGATGTAGATACAAAAATGTTGAAATATCGGCGAAAATATAAAATAGTCTGATGTCTGGCTTGAGTTAGCCGTCAAATGACTCGTCGTGTTAAGTACCAGGAATAGGTGAGAATAGAAAGGTGTTCGTAGTGGAACTCTTTTGAAACGGTTCGACAGATTTTATGATTTTTAATTTTGTGTATATTTGAAAGATATAAGAATAGGTCATAAAGTATATTTCATACCGCTAGGTGATTAGGGTGTCCCTTTATCTAGATATAATTTAAATGGCAGAACAACGTTTGCCCGTTCAGCTACTAATGAATATAATAAAAGCGTTATAAAATATCTTAATTAAATTCCGAGTGTTCTAAACCAAATCCCACTATATTGAGCGCGTCGTACAAGTTATTCGTTGAGAAGCGTGTTTATGTCAACTTGTATTCAGATACACGTAAGCTCTAAAAGGATTAAAGGTTGAAAGCACGTACTGAAATTTAAACTAACTGAAACTACAACAAAAGCAAAATTACCAACACTTTTGGTACAAAAGTAACTTTAGTTTTTGCGTCAATGATTAAGCACAATTATGTAGATGAGTGTAAGTTTCAACTGGATATTAATAAAATAATTAGTAAAAGAAAGCCATCTGAAGAGACTGACATTGAACAAAAGCATGCGAACACTGAGATGGTTTTTTGCAAGTTGATATTTCAGCAGTTTTTCATTCGGTAGCTTATTCCAAGGCGAGGCTTTGATGTGTCCATACTATAATCATACTAACGTATGGACAAAGATATTATCAGATTTTGTACAAATGTGAGGTATATAATAACACTAGAGAGGTCGAGTTAAGATATTTAGAGACTACTTAATTGCTCACCGTCCCTTTTCTTGATGTCCTACAAATGATGATATAAATAATGTTATGAGATAAATTTAAGTCTTACTGAAAAGTTACCTTTATGTTAGAAAAACTTTCAGACATACTTGGTCTAGCCCTAAGACATCCCTCCCGTCGTTTTCTATAACATACAAATTAGAAAGCAATATTTTTTCAGAATTACAATTGATAGCTCTGTTGTCTGTGTACAGAGATGTAGGGTATTTGTTAAAATAAATCTGCAAAGCTCTCGGAAAATATAAAAGGGACGTCGCCGCTTACAGTCTGGAACATTATACAACGTATACGTACCTGCCTATCTTTTTTGTTTTTTTTTCCTTCGGTTCTCTAGAGAAAAACTCGCTGAAATTACGAACATACCAAAATGACTATGTTGAATTTTATATTGAGGTCGTGATCAATATATTTGGGTAGGACCTATTCGCAAATGAAACGGTAACATAATCATTTTTTTTTTCTTTGTTTAAAGGTGTGTAAAAGTTAGCATTGTGAACATATAAATTCATAAAATATCAGACAGACAGTGTTGTCAATCTATAAAAAGTGTTGCTGGAATGGAATGCTCCAGATTCAGAAGAGAGATTCAGAAGTTAGAGGACGTGAAGACGAGAAGTGGCGCAAGTTAAAGGACGTTTATTACTCGCAGTGAAACGTCCAAAGGCTAATGAAAGGATGATGAATAAAATCAATATCAATTGAATAATATATACAAATATCATGGAAGAATAATTTAAAAATGAATTTTAAAAAATAACTCCATTTAAACCCAAATGCTTTAATCGTTTGGCTGATTGATGAGACGGATGAATATTCAGTGTTTATCTAAAGCCATAATGTTATTTAAAGCGAACTTAACCCATTATCAGCGTAATGGTAATGGTTTTGCCAAATTGCTGATAGTGAAACTTGCCCATAACAAATAGGTGCGATTTGTTAGTTTCTCTAGCTGGGGTATCGGATAGCGGGAGCTTAATTGACCTTAAAATTTATCAACTCCTCCCTACATTAAATTCAAGAACTATTAGTTTAATGTACGTATCTTTCGTCCAATTGGATGGAGTCAAATCGCCCTAATTTGATACAGTTGCAAATTATTCTGCCACAGTATCAAAATCTTAGTCAAGTAATTGCTTGCGAAATGGCTGGCAAATTTATGTGACGCTGTCACAGTCGACTATTCGTTTCAACACCAATTTAATTTGAGCTAGTGGTATTGTAGTAATTTATTACATGCTTTATTTTAGCTTTGTGTGTGAATAAATTTAATGTTCATAAAGGAAAGCTGATACCTAATTCCAAAAGATAATAATCAAACAAAGTACCAGAACTTTGTCTACTATCATCATATTAGGTAAATGGATCAACAGCTAACGTTTTTACTGTGACACTAAAGCAAAATAAAATAAAAATAAATTAAACTACAGCAAAGGTCGCTATCACAGACATGTATCAATAAAATAGAGTATCGTCACTTTTAATTAAATTCCGCAAAAGCACGGTTCACTCTTTGTAATTATCATTTGTTTATTTTTAACCAATTGAATAGGGCCCTACCAAAATATATGGATGGATGTCGGTACAATAAATGAGACTGCATTGAGAAGTTCTCACAGAGATCTATTAAATAAAATCATAAAAATGAGCGTAGCCATCCTATAAATTAGTTTACACTATTTTCCCACTACGACTTTGCCTACGGAAAAGTGGTTTCACTAAACGAAATCAAACGTCCCACCCGATATAAAATAATTTTTCTGAAAATCTTAATTTCTTGTCTTAAACATGGAAATATGTGTCAAGTTTAATCTTAGTCCATACAACGAGCAGCGCGTGATGAAAAGACAAACATCAAAATTTGTGACGATGCAAAAAGTGCATAGTGATGATGCACAAATGTTCACATTTATAATACTCCTTGTAACATAGAAAAGGATTATCTGAGGACATAAATGAGCTAATCAGATAACACCAAAAAGTGGACTACAGCAATGCGACGGAAAACTGACCCATTTATTAAGCCATAAGCAGCAGGGGCCGCTAAGGTTAGCGAAATGTAATGAGCTACTTTTGTTTGTATAAACTACGACTTCGTTTAATCAAGACAGGCTTTCCTATTGACGTAAAATCAAATAAATTAATTACAGACACTGTTATGAAAAAATTTAATGTTAATCTAAGCCTCATCTATTAATTAATTGAAGGTAGATGATGTTTATTGTATTGATGTTTATGCAGTAACAACAACTAACAACTATACAAGACACATAATTACATAATTACTGATAGTTACAATAATACTCGTTTTCTCTCTTCTTTTTTCAAATATCCCGATGATTTCTCATTAGGTTTTATAACAATTCATTATAAAAAACACAACTATAAATAATATTTTTTATAATATCTATGGGTAAATTTAAATATAGGTAGCGCGTGTAAAATGTAAATATTTCCCCGTTTCCTTTTGTAAATCCTGCACCTATCATACTAGCTAAGGTTATCTAGAAGAGTTATTTATACGGCATTTTCTTTATTGCAGGTGTATTTAAAATGGAGACTAAGCTTGCGTGCCTTTATTTCGTTGGAAAAACATCAGACTTCGGGCTTTAGATTTGCATGGGCGTACCACATGAATATTTCATGTGCAATTCTGACGCAAGCGATAAAACTTCTTACATAAATATACATCTCCAAGTGTATGTCAGGTCGTAAAACTATGAAGTGATAGTATGGATACTAGCGCTGCCTGCGGCTTTGCCCACGTTTTTCGGCATAAAAGTACTCTTTGTTATTTCAGATGATGGTTCTTATTGCGTAAAAGAGAAACATCCATATACCTACTACCTACATCTTCATAAACAAACTTTCGTTAATAATATAAGAGGGATTATTACATAATCCATGATACCATTGTTTTTGCACTACTGTCAGGTTTTCATTTTAATGTAAGTAGTAGAATACGAGTAAAATTCTTTTATTGCACGACGGTCGTTGAGTAGCACATTAGTTACCTTCACATTAGTGACTTTACATAAATGGGAAGATTTGATTTTTTAGATTTGATCTCGTTGGATATAATAAGTGTTTTCATACTACTTATCAGTACTACATGTAGTACTAATATCGTTTCTGTGTAATAGCACACTTAGTAATAACTAAGAATTACATTGAACCCAACATGCTTCCAACCGAATAATGAGCGAATAATGTAATTTGAGGAAACTTATTTCCCAGCAGATTCAAAAATTCTATCTGTCGAGTCACGTATATAAACGAATATATAGGTATTTATAGTTACTTGTTGTTTTCCAAATCTTTATGATTATTATAAATTATTTTGACCTTTTGTTTTGACATTTATTTTGGTATTTGACCTTTCGATGAAAAGCTTTATGTTATTGATCGCTGGCTACGGTATCAGCTTATACTAAAACTTGGCTCCAACACGAAAAATAAAATTGTTTATAGTGTTTTATAGTTTTTGATATTGGTACTCAAAATATATTTAAAACCTACGTTACGAATTAATTCCATGGAACGTGGTTACAGCTAAACTCAGGACCCGGAAAAACTAGACGTGCACATAGCCATTCATTTGTGCGACGAAAATAGATTTATCATTATTGGCTTCAAGTCTTTAACCCATTAATGGCTCACGACTGGGCACGGGTCTCTCCTTTGAGGAGGCCTAGAGCATACTCCACCACGCTGCTCCAGTGCGGATTGGTGGAGGGGTTAGTGGCCAACCCGAGTGTCGGCAGTTTTCAAACCGCCTGAGGGCCTCAGACATGGTTTAACGAGTGTTATCTTATGATTACAATCGGGACCGACGACTTTACGTGCCCTTCGAAGCACGGAAATGCTCAAAAATTTTTTGACACTAGCGGTCTCCCAATTCTCCCATTCAACTACCGACCGCGCCAGCTGTTGCTTGTTTATTTATTTAATATTTTAGGATCAACGCAAGCCGCCGGACTATGAGCGCTTCATAATAAATTTGTATGAATATAATGTTGAAAAGACCCTATTTTGTTGTTAGTATAATCACAGAAGAAATAATAGTACTTGTATAATTATACACATGCAGTATAGGCGGATTAGTAGGTACAGATAATAATTATGTAGGTGTCCTCTCCACATCTAAGTATTAATCTGACCTAAATTAACACTGTTAATTACATATTAATCATTTAATGCAGTACGTTAATTACCCCCTGATCGTATTAGACAATTAGGACATCTGAGTACTGTAGTATGTTGAATACAATTATAAAATATGTATAGTATGAATGTTAGTGACTTTCGAAAAGTGTTTGTAACAAACCTACTTCGAATAAAACTAATTTCATTTCATTTCATTTAGTGTTAGTTACCAATTCTCTTGTTAGTAAACTGAATGCTCTCGAAAATTGCATAAATTGTTATCGAACGATAAAAACCAATACCAAAATAATCCGCTTAAACGTCTGTAATTGCTTAACTTTGGTGATCACTAACGATTGACATAAAATTATGACTGCTTAATTTTAAAGCACATATTGCCAGATTTGTTATATACGCGACTTTGAATCAAGGACGATTACGGATACCATGATTTCCCCAAAATGATTAATCTTTATTATTGATCTTCACATCACAGGGTCGGTTAAAACAATGAGTCTCGACTTGCTCAATTAGTCGTTGAGTTCAATACTGCGGGCAGCCGCGCCGAGCTCAGGTCAGCCCAGTAAGGAGTTTCAAACTAGAGTGTAAAGCTTAATATTAGTACAATGTGGGAGGTAAAGTTTTGGTTTATTCAATAACTAATATCCCGCTTTTAGGTATTTCTCTTCAGAAACATCGTCTTAAGATAACAAATAGCCGTATGAAACAATAGAATTATTACGAATTTTTTAAATTTTTCGTAATAGAAATATTAAGAATTTTTAAATATTACCTACACAAAATTCACAATTATTTTTAAGGTGTATAGTAAAATTATGTACAGTATAACTAATAATTTCTAATTATTACTAATAAGAGTAATAAGTCAGTAGTTAGTTGTTTAGTTAGTTAGAAGTTAGGCTTCCTTTTCGGTCAGTAACGTGTGATGTTTTTGATGTTACTGATGTTCTTGAGATAAAATATAAAACTAGGTTAACATCAACTTTACTTTATACCGATATTGTAATGTAATTGAGCTGTAATTGATGATGAAAATGCTGAGAATAATTATAATTATAATGAATCTTTCATAGAATATAATCACACTTCATGTAGTTTGAAAAGGAAGATCGAAGAAAACAAATTAATATTTAATTAATACCTAATGTCAAATAAAAATTTAATAAACCCCCGACAGTTTTATTAACACTCAACAATAGCTAAGAACACTCTCGATTTAAGTCACCTTTCGAACAAAAAAAAACTAGATCAAAATCGGATCAGATACACAGACACACAGATACATAGATACACAGACACATCAAACTTATAACACCCCTCTTTTTGTCGAGGGTTAAAAATATATTCTAAACGACGACAAACAAGAGTTTTCATCCATAACATTAAATTTCTTAATTTAAGTCCCAACAAAAGTTAGTAGGTATAAGTAATACGTAATATTATTATGATATTTTCAGACTCGAATTATAACAACGAAATATATTTTGAGCATCTTTCAGGACAAAGTATTCTGAAAAAAATCTGTCTCCGGCAGAGCAATACAGTTACTAGTCTATTGTTTAAATATAAATCAAAATAAAATAAGGACCGTACATACAATACATTAATTTGATGTTACCTACTCATTATAATCAGGGCAAATTAGGGCAAATTGTTATTTTTAAAGTAACTATTAAATCTTTGAATGGAATAAAGTACTTTTTGTAGGTAAATGTGTGGCATCTCGACCTTTGTGACTATTTAACGCCCCAACTCAGAGTCACTAAAGGTTACTTAAATTGCTCCTTAGTAAAGGATCGCCGTACAAAATCCGTATCTCTTCATTAATATCGTTTCTTAATCCATTCATCTTTCGTTTGACCATCCTCGTCCCCTTCATCTATACATTCATTAATACTTTACTCATCACACTATAATGTCTTTCCTCTCGCCTCATCACATCCTCATTCCTACAACATAACCAACTAATTTACATTTGACTTCACAGTACAAGTTGCTTAAATTACCGCCGAATCCAAGAGTCAACTTCATACCGTTAAACATAATGAGGGTCGAAGCAGGGTTATTAGGAAGGATGTCTAGCTAGTAGCTAGGGAAACCTTACACGGGTCAATTAATTTTCTTCAATGTTTCTTGTTAAACCTTATGGAAGGTTACAAAGAAAGGATACAATAGTTTATTATAAAAAAGATGAAAATAAGCTGTTGTGTTTTAAAACACACAGAGAACATAAAAATTTATAATTTGACAAAAAAACTTGTAAAAATAATTCATCACAGTAAAATAAACTAACCACTATTTTACCCGTACCCACTTCGCTGGGCGTCAAACACTTTTACTTGCGATGAAGTAAAGGACCGTATATAAAGGACATCCGTACAATATTTTTTTGTGTTTTTTATTTATACATAATACCTAGATAGATTTATTAAGCAGGCACCATTCTTGGTAGACAACGTGGCGTCACGTTTGGTTTATTGGATGATTTGGATATCCATGTGCGGATTGTGCGGCTGTGGCCACTTAATGTTGCCTTTCAATCCGGCTACTAATTAGTACGGAAGCGAGAGAAACTCTTAAGCTGTTTAAAAAAATTAGTAATTTTTTTACCGTTGAAAAAGCTCAAAGAAGCTGTTTGACCATTTTTGTGTGACTTGTTTTCGGTTTTCTCAAAGAAAAATAATTACTGTTGGTTAAGTATTTGAACGCGATATTTGCCTTTTTGATATATTTATCATAATAATTTAACATAGAAAAAACGATTTCACAATAAACTTGAGCGTAATCTACTAAACTCACTACCAAATAAGTATCTTTGACTTTTGGTTGAACGAGTGAAGTTGACGATTACCTTTATTGTTACGGAGCTGAAGTAAAAATATTTCTTTTCTATTATTAGACCTTCAATTTATTTTCAGGTAAATTGAATAAGGTGTCTGTGTCTCGCAAGGTCAGAACTCAGAAGACGAAACGCCCTCCGTAGGCGAATGCGTAAAAAGCAACTGTAAATATTTGGTGCGTTAAGTGCTTATAAAGGTCACGACGGCTCGTTTAATAATAAATCAACTAAGTTTATCGCCTGAAGGGGGAAGGAAATTAGGCTTTTGATACGCTTAAAGTTAGGATTAATTATATTATTATTATTATTTTATTTAACCGTTTCAATATAAATTTTTCATAACTACTCTTTGTACCTATCGGATTTCGCGTAGTTAACTCTCTATTCAATGCCCATAAATTGCTGCAAGTCTACCTACAATTACAGCTACAATATAAAATGGCATAATTTTAAAAGTATGTAAATAAGAATTTTCTGTGCAGATTTACGTTTGTGCGCCATGCAGGGATAATAATGAACCAGATCTGTTAAATGGTGTATTTTCAGTGCGCACACAATGCGGCCCCGATCCAAGTTAAATACACTTCGAAGAGTTTCAAGTGGCTCAGTGGACGTCTTATTTGGCGGAACTGATATCCTTCAGATGTTATACAAGAGGGTAAAGAGTCTCGGGGAGTGTTTCTGAAAACATTGTGAAACTGATTTTGCCTATATAATATGCATTATGTATTTGAACACCCGACGGAAAAATATGACACATACATTGACATATTATAGGTATAGGTGTAACTATGTAATGTAAGGACATAATCAACGCGCGCTCAAAACGAAGCACTTATATTGGTTCAATTCGACCAATGCTCAATATAAATCCATACTATAATATTATAAATGTGAAAGTGTGTTTGTTTGTTTGTCCGTCTTTCACGTCGCAACGAAGCTGTTATATGGTATGGTTTTTGCGTGTGGAGATAGAGAGCAGGGTGGAGAGTAACGTAGGCTACTTTTTACCGCGGTAAAACATCCCCATAGGAAGATCGATATTTTGTTAGTTGCTAGATATTTAGTTCCGGATGTTGTTAATAGATGGCGTTAGTAAAATTTATTTGCAAGTTCTGAATCACGCTATCAAATGATAATTATGATGTTTACTTAAGTCATAGGCAACAAAATCTAACTAATTAAAAGTAAGTAGGATTTGTAAAGAATCGATCTCTACCGCGGGCGAAGCTGCGGGCAAAATCTAGTTTAATATATAAATTAAATAGGTAGGTATATTCATTCGACGCAGCGACTCGGTCTTACGTATTTAGTATGAGTGAGAGAGAAGAGAGAGAGAGAGAGAACTCTCTCAAAAAGCAAAATCGAAATGGTACTACTATTTATTTGTATGAAGAACATTTGTGTGAAATGCTTCGATGGGTCCATACTAAATAAATAAATGAATGGACACAGAATTAAGTGAGTCTCCAATGGCGATAAATTAAAAAAGTAGTTCTGGGTAATTTTTTATTAGCTACATATAATAAAAATATGCTTTACGTGATCTGATACCATCAAGCATATTATAAATTGAAAAAAAGTAGGCAAAAATCCCAAGTTCTCCTCAGGAGACGGTTGAAATTCCTGGTAAATTTTTCATTTAAACGTACATACGTCTCACGTAGAAAACTATTTCATTCAAATTCCACTCGGACTAAACCATTTTTTCATCTTGAAGTCAAAAAAGACAATCAAAAGTAAAGGAATCAAAAGTAAATATCGTTAACTGTTGTTTACTGTGTAGCCGCCAACCTGAGTGTTGAAATTTTTATGAACTGTCTTCCACAAAGATTGACGTCAGATAAAAGTTATTGAGAACAAATATAAATAAATGAATGCGTACGTAATAAAAATAAATGATTCCATTACTTCCTGCCAAAACGATTGGTAAAAGATAAATGTTAAATACAGTTACAACTTTTTATTGTTGCCAGATTCATTCTCTTTGCTAAAAAACAAAACGTGCGTGGCATGTGTCTGTACCTGAATGGATTTATCATTCATTTCCGGCCTTCGGTCGGTAAAACGAATCTGCCTGTTGTTCAGAATTCCTGTTTTGTTTATTCATTTGTATTTATCCGCATTCGCATTCAGAAATACAATGTTATTTAAGGCTAGGCTAGAAGCACAATAAACCATTTCGGTTATTCCTTTAAAGTGTTATTGACCAATTCAATTATTCACTTCGTTGATTACAAAATATCCAAAAAAATTGTAAATTAAATTTTGCAAAAAATATAGCTGGCGGTTACTTTATTATAGTTTTTATTCGACTGGGCGACGCAAGGAAGGGTAATGTGTTTATCAGACTGATAAACACATACAGGGTGTCCCGTAAGTAGTGGCTCAACCGTAGAGGGCAAATAGCTTGAAAGTGGGCCTACCGTATACCTATGTCAAAAAATGACCTTAATAGAACCTTAGTAGACTGTTAATCCTTCTATGGTGTAGTTTTCTTTTGAGTTTTTAATCAGTCGGGTTTTTTTTTTTTTTTTTTTCACAAGATGAATAATTGATTGAAGTCGATTATACACCGTATGTTAAAAGTTCATTATTGCCAATGGACGTGAGCAATATCACAGGAGTCGCCAATGCAACAACGACATTGCACTGATTTTGCCACTCCCCATGCCAGAGCTCTCTGGGAAAAACCTCAGAAGGAAAATCAATCTACAATGGGACCGTGGAGATTCTCCACGATCCAATCTCTGTGGATAAAACTTTAGTTTTCAGCGAGTGGTGCGATGAAGACGAAGTGAGCACTGGTCGACAAATTCCTCGGAGATCTCACCGTCGCAAACTCGATAGAATACACAGAGAGAATCGATGTCCCCTAACCTGTGAATGATGACGATTCGGCTCGCGCGTTTTCGCATGCCATCAAGTAGGTTAAGCTAATATTGTGGCTTAGATAATATCACTGCCCGGTAAAAAAAGCGTCATAACATGAAATTGTCGAATTCGAGTTATTGAGACTAAAGATTTTTTACTATTTACGATATTGATAATGCAAATATAATAGGAGTTCACTGAAAATTTATTTGTTATGTTTTTATAATATTATTTTCAACTAAAACACACCTCAAAACGCCTAAAAAAGAGTACACGGGACAAGACTATTTTATTTAAAATATTAAGCATAAGATATTTTTTCTTCGAGAAAACTGTCATAACACAATTTGATGCACTTTTCATGTTAACAGTTCTATAATAAACTTCTAAAATTTAATTATAGAAAGTCACATCACACTTTAATACTTTTTTGGCAACACAAAACAGCAAGGCTATTCTGTTTTGTAACTTGACAGCGGAATCCGCGATGAGTTTCAAAATTGAAGTTCGAGTCCGAGATCTTAATATGTACGTGATTCTCTAATCATCTGGTACGCACTTGCGAAGTGAAGTGAGTCTCGAACTCGAACTCTTGCTTGCTTGCCTTGCTGCTCTGGATCAACACAAATGTGACACTGTTCATGCCGGTCAACTGAGCTATAACATAACATGATTTTACCGAAGTATGTATTTGATGTATAATGATACAAAGATGCCATAACGTAATTTATTATATACATATTATGACTTTATTTGCCGGGCAGCGATATATATTTAACATAACATCTATAGCCAAGTGTTTGAACACCGATTTTCTTAAGGAGTGGTTACATTTTTAACATGGATCACAAACATCGTCGTAAGGAAACCTGTAGGTATACGTGAGCGTGCCCCAATATACCTACTCTGTAATGCCTATAATCTAGCATATTCAGCTAGTTTTATACCATAATGACAATGAGAGAAAACTGAGCTTATCATTATGATAGGTACATTGTCCAATACGTAATAATTTTTCAATATTTTTAACTGAATTTAGATTTTAATTGACAATTTAATGACTATTTTAATAGATATAAGAAATTTTTACAGATTTTCGTTTTTATTAAAAGTCATTGGTATTCTGTTTTAATAAAATGAGGTTAAAATAAAGCGTGACCTACTTTTAATGCTTATCATCGTTAACAAAAAGTAACCGTAAAAAATTATTAAATCTTTTTGAAGATTCATTATAAAAAAATGATGATGCTTTTATTGCTGTGAAGTTTCCGGAGGGCTAAAAATGTTTCATGGAAGTTACGAAGAATATATTGAATGTTGTAAATTAGACATTTTTGTGGAAGAGATATCGTCTGTTGGCATTGTACGATACCAAACCCGCCGAAAAACAATTTTGTTATAATATATCCATCCTATTAGAGACTTCTGTTTTTAAGTTATACTTCTTAAGGGGCGTTAAGAAAAAATATGAGAGTAAATTTTTTACGATTCGACAGCCAAAAAATGACATAATAAAGGTGCGTGATACTGGGCGCACAGCGTTCACTGGAGTTGTTTTGGATTGCTACTTATGAGACATAAGAATAACTTCTTACGTGCGTATGCAAGTACACACACATACGTTTTTTTATGTAAATAGCCGTTAATCGAGCAGACAAGCGACCTGGTGGTAGGTGGCCATCGTAGCTCATGGAAATTTTCAACGTAAAAACACTACGCTAACTGGTTTGGCATGGCAATACATGGAAAAAAAATATTTTAGAACTTGTCTATTTTATCCTCTAATATATCCTATCCAGTCCTCGCCTATAATTATGGTGGCACTTGAAAAGCTAGTTACACATGTAAATGATATTATTAACAATGTATTAGTGTTCACTATGTTGGCGTTCATTTAAATAAATAAATAAATATTTGATCAAAATTTGGTTAAAACTACTCTAATTCTGTTTCAGGGCTATTCACTTTTGTAACTTGACAGCGGAATCCGCGATGAGTTTCAAAATTGAAGTTCGAGTCCGAGATCTTGATATGTGATTCTCTAATCATCTGGTCACTTGCAAGGTGAAGGGAGTCTCGAACTCTTACTTCAATTTAGAAACTCATCGTGTATTCCGCTGTCAAGTTAAAAAACAAAAGCGAACTTGCATCGTATTGACATGTCATTATCTAATCATCTAGTACGCACTTGCGAAGTGAAGTGATCCTAGAACTCGAACGTCAATTTTGAAACTCCGCTGTCAAGTTACAAAACTGAATAGTCTTCCAGTTCTAAGTGTGACGTATAATTTGCTGTACTTCGTGTGAGTGATACCGTTTCATTTATTTCCTTCTTTTGCTTCCCGTTTTGATCTTGGTCAGTGACGCATTGGTAATGCCTATTATTACCCTATTATTGAGTAGATATGTCCATAGTGTTCATGGGCGATGATGATCCCACCACATGGCTTGTCTTATTATTTTTCGGTATCATGCAATTTTTAGTGAACTTTAAATTCACATACCTAGTCTTAGTTTTGTTCTGTCTACCAATATTACTATGTAATTTACAATGGTAGACAAATTCCACATTTAATAATAATATTATAAACAAATTATAATTATCATAACGCAATTCAAGAGATAAAAATATAAAAGAGCAAAGAGAACTTATAAGATTTTGTACAATAAGCTAAACAAAGCGAGCACTCAGAAAATAGTGTGTTGATCTACTTATAATAAAATCCACATACCTACAACTTCCATAGTCATATCTGATTCTGAGGAGTTATGTGCTTCGAAAAACTAAATATTTTTTAGATATATTTTTCTTAGGCAACGTTTTCGCTAAATAAATCAAATAAACATTATATTATGAATGACACGAATAACATTATGAAGTGCTTTTAGCGAAATATACCTATACCTATATACACGGGATGTTTAAATTGGAATATAAGTTCAGTGAAACGTACATTTTGTGATTTGATCTACCCACACCCACACTCACTGTTAATTAACATCGATTACAGTTCATTCAAAATCTGCATAATATTTTTAGTAATCATGAATATTTAAACCGTATTATTATGATAATGGTTTATTATTAAGCGCTTATCATCTATGTCTCCCTGAAGTGCGATTTGATTCCCTGGGCCTCTGTAGTCTGTACCATACGTCACGGCGCACGGCTAGCACGGTCATCCTTGTGTTGTAAATATCGATATAGGAATACCGAAAGAAAAGTCTTGCTTTGTAGGAAAGGGTGAGTGAACATTATTAGTGCTTATGCAAGGTTAACTTAGACACAGTACAGGAGTATCAAGCATTAACTTAAAAGAAAGTAAAACAAGATCTACAGATCATTGAGTGAAAGACTCTGACAAATAAATACTAAACACTCCTAGCCCCACTATAGGATTCCCTCTCTCGTGGGTGCCATGGACAAGACACAGAGACAAAAACACTCTGAGTGGCGACATTGTACGCCCGTCCCGAATCGCGCTATCAAAGTTTTCTACATCTCTTGCATATAAGTTCTTGGTACACAAGTTCCGAACACGAAAGAAGAGCACGGCCGCTCCCAAGCATCATCACCTAGCTTTACGGGAGATCTCTCTTCCCTTTGTCTGTCACTGCTAGTGCTAACAATACTATACTTTGTTAATACTATAGTTTGTTTTTTAAAAAGGAGACTTATAAACAACCTTATAATAATTAAAAGGAGTAAAAAGTAATTAGGAGTAAATAGACATTTGTGTTAACATTAAATAATAATTTGTCCTTAAATTCTTTTTATTTTATACCTTCTCAATTTTTTTATTTCAAATTATGACAAAAAGACTAACGCCCCAACTCAGAGTCACTAACGGTTACTTTAACCGCTCCGTAGTAAAAAATCACCATACAAATTCTGTACGAAGGAGCGAATTAAGTAACCATTAGTGACTTTGAGTTGGGTTGGGGCGTTAGTCTGTTTACTAAATAGGACTCATCAAAAAATGGATTATTATTATAGGTCATTTACCTAAGAGACATTTCAATCCCTTCAATATCCCAATTTTCACTTACATTTCTATATCGAGCGTGTTTATCTTGAGAATCTCCAGCAAATTCTATTTTGCTTGAAATAGCACCAACGCTGATTTTACGGCAAAGTGAAAACATCCCGCGAGCGATATCCCTCAACGACGCGCGCAGAGGCCCAAATGTTGCAATTACCGCGTCTTAGGGGATGTCATTTTACAGATATTTTTATTTAAAACAGTAAAAACTCTGCTACGGTTGAAAATGTAATATGATTCGATTATATTATTTATTTATTTATTTATTTATTTAATCTTTATTGACCACAAAAACACGGTACAATTGGCGAGCTTAATGCTTAAATGCATTCTCTACCAGCTAACCATCAGGCCAAACAGATATGCACGAAGAGCGGTATTAACTGTTGTTGGTAAGTTAAAGCGTACAGCTAAAAAAAAAATGCATAAATAGTGTTCGAATACATTACATATAAAATACATGCTTACACATAAAAAATATCTACTTATAAACATATATAAATACAACAACATATTATATATATTACATATATATATATTATATATACATAAATAAATAAATAATATACGTACATATATAAATAAATAATATATATTATATATACATAACGTCTAAATATATGTAGCGTCTGAGATGTTATAAAAATTACAGTTTACAACCAGTTAAGAAAGCTTGTAGTTTTTTCTTGAAGACGAGTTTAGCTCCAGGTCTCCTAAGCTCATCAGGAAGAGCATTCCATAACCGGGCAGCCTGAACCGTGAAGGAGTCTGACACAAACCCAGATCGATGCAGCGGGATAGACAGAATATAAGAGTTAGCAGAGCGGAGCTGTCGATCATGGGAAGAGTACAGATATTGAAATTTGGATTTTAAATAGTCTGGAGAATGGGAGTCAAAGAGGACAGAAAACAAAGAACACAGTAGCCTAATTTGCCGTCGCTGGCGGATAGGAAGCCATTTAAGCTTAGAACGGTATGAGGAGATATGGTCAAATCTACGAAGACAGAAAACAAAGCGAACGGCGTTATTTATGAGTCGATCCAGTTTGTCAAGTAGAGCCTCACTAATGTCCAAGCAGCAGACATCGCCGTAATCGATTATGGGGAAAATTAATGTCTGTACTAAATAAATCTTAGTCTCGACTGGGAGAAAATTCCTGAAACGGTTAAGGAAAGTCAAAGAAGCTGTAACACTTCGACAGATTTCACTCACCTGTGTATTCCAACTCAAGAAACTGTCAATATGAATGCCAAGGTCTTTGACACTGGCACTGAAAGGGATGCTCGAAGCCTCAAACATGACAGGCGCAACCTGGTTGAGATCAACCTTAGCCAGCTGACGGGGGCTACCCACGACAATGGCTTGACATTTTGTAGGGTTTACTTTGATGCCAAAATTCTGTGACCAAGTGCTGACCTTATTTAAATCAGAATTAACTTTCCTAATGGCACTGTCGATGTCAACCACATCGGTTGCGGTGTAAATCTGTAGGTCGTCCGCGTAAAGATGGTAAGAACAGCCAAGGAGCGGTGTGAGGGTGTTAATGAAAATGGAAAAGAGCAGAGGAGAGAGGATACCGCCTTGAGGCACGCCGGAGATAAGGTCACACCAGTCAGAGACAGATCCATCAACTCTGACGGCCTGTTGGCGGCCTCGCAAATATGACGAGAACCATGCCAGCACAGTGGACGAGAGGTGAAACTGGGTAAGGATGGCAAGGAGAATATCATGGTCGACCATGTTAAACGCGTTAGAAAAATCGATCAGTACCAAAATAGTGACCATCCTATTCTCCATGCCATCACGAATGTCTTCAGTTACCTTCATAAGAGCAGTGGTAGTGCTGTGTCCCTGTCTAAATCCAGACTGAAGTGGGCTCAGAAGGTCGTGTGAGTAAACATAAGTAGATAGTTGCTTGTGAGCAATTGCCTCTAATATTTTGGAGAGGAAGGGCAATATGGAGATAGGCCTATACTCTTTTAATCCACAGGGGTTAGATGTTTTTGGAATGGGAGTAACTAATGCCTTAAGCCAGAGTTTAGGAAATACCCCAGTAGTCAAGGAGAAATTTACAATGTGTGCAATGACAGGAAGAAGGAATGAGAGTATAGGCATTATCATTGCCCTCCCTACCCCGTCATGACCAACGGCGTTGGATTTCAAAGACGCAATAACTTTACCAACCTCAGCCGCAGATACTGGTGAAAACAAGAAATGGTCAGTGGAGGGTTGAACCATGGAAGTGATGCTAGAAATGGTTGAAGATTTCACTGCGGCATTGACACGAGGCACAGATGCGAAAAACTGGTTAAAATCATTTACCGAGAAGGAGGTTCCTTTAGCCTGTGTAGTAGTTTTGCCAATGCCGAGTGTACGGAGGAACTTCCATATGTCGGCTGAGGAGGAGTCACGAAGATTTTCTAAGAAATAGTTTCTCTTGGCTGCTCTCACCATCCTATTACATCGGTTACGCGCAACTTTATAAAGAGACCAATTTTCGTCACACCTGTCACGCTTGAACCTGCGAAAAGCCCTGTCACGCCGCGTCATCGCCATACGAACTCCTCTAGTGATCCATGGTGCCGGCGGTTTTTTAATTCTCACTTGTCTAAGCGGCGCATGTACATCAAACAGTGTCAAAATAATATTGTTTAAGTGAGAGATCTTGTCATCGACTGTTGACGCAGCATACACGCTTGAGAAATTCAATTCAGCAGCATCTGTCATTAATTTATCTTTATCAATCCTGGCAAAACAGCGCATCAAGACCATCTGCGACTTAAGCTTGGGTGGTTTGAGCTTGTAAGAAAGATAGAGAAGATCATGTCGCGAGAAGCCCGGTGCAACTATTTGTCCATGACTGGTAACATGGTCTAACGAGGAGGTCATAATTAAATCAAGGAGGGAATCGGAAGTGTCAAGATTGTGATGAGTGGGTCCAGAGGGAAGTACAGAAAGGTTGACCGATTTGATAATATGAAGAAGATTAGTGCTCTGGGAAGATTTCTTAAGAAGGTCGGTGTTTAGATCACCCATAATGACGTTATGCGCGTAATCTGAACAGTGAGACTCTAAAATGGCTTCCAAACTGGAGAAGTAGTTGGTAGAAGGGGGACAGTATACCACTCCAAGGAGTGCTTTAGCGCGTTTTACCTGAACTTCTATAAATAAATATTCTGGAGAGGCCGAACAAGTTGAATGCGACGAGGCAATGATTTTGTAGGGGATATCGCTTCGCAGATAGATAGCCACACCACCACCACGTTTGTCAGTGCGATCGTTCCTTAAAAGGATAAATCCGGGAAGACTGTAAGACGTAGTGGGTAGGTTGGGCTTAAGCCAGGTTTCTGATATAAAGATTGCATGGACTAAAGATGATAAAGAACTAAAAGTATCTAATAAATCAGTAAAATGGGAGGGTATGCTCTGTGCATTGAGATGACACACATTGAACGTGTGCATGTTACGACTCAGTGCATTACTTAGAAGCGTCGCTAAGGTTTCAGACTCATGAAAAGAATCGCTACTAGATGAGCTGGAAAGGAATTCATAAGTGGAATAATATGATTCATCATCAGACATTTCAGATAAATATTATAAAAAAAATATATATATTAATATAATACTTTATATAAAACTATAAGCAAGATGGATAATACGGAAATAAAATATACATATACCTACTAAAAAACTATCACTTTAACATAAATGCCCTCGCTGGTCCTGCCAGTCAAATCTGGTAGGTAATGTTACAATATAACAAAGGAAACAAAAGCACACATATATTATATATATATAAAAACAACTAACTTACGTCCTTATTAATACCTAAGGTAAAGTAATGCAGTTCTTATTTATTTCTATGACACAACATTCGCTTGACTTTAGTATAACACAGAAGAAAAAAATAAAATAAAAATAGTACTTCTATTAAGACAAGTGATATCTATAATCCTGTAATCGGAAAGATGCGTGCTTAACCGCTTAGATAATAATAACAAAGACATTTTTCTTAATTCTTGAAACTTCCAATAATTTCACATTTCTAAAAATAGTCTTATAATGTTATTCTTTCACCTTATTGTGCTATCTATTATTATATAAACCATGAACTTAAAAATATTGTATATAAAAAAGGTACAATACATCATCGTATATCAAGGGCTTGGCTGTATGAAAAGGCATCCTTTGTCCAGAGCATTATGACACAATGACAGATCTGACAAGATGTTACAGTAAACTTCAATGACAATATTGACAATTGTCAGTTCACGGTTGTCAACCACTCAAGTTGACAAGTTTGTCCAAAGCGGCAAGTCAGTCAAGTCAATAATTTTTTAAGAAATATTTCTGTAACTACTACCTTAATAATTCTATAAATGAACAAGGGTATTCTTAACTAGATATTACGTGACGTCAGTCAGTGATGTGTGACTACCTGTGTACCTACCTGTAAAATATGGATCAGAACTTTACACCTGTGCTGTAGAAATACACTATTGACTGAGCACTTATGCTTTATGAAACCACACCAGCCAACATCAGATGTACAATACAAAATCCATGAGACAATCTACTTACATATTAAACGCTAATGAGCAAACACTACTAGTCTACTGGGGGAACAAGTCACCATTGTTTACGATTCCGGACCCTTGCAGTCCGTTTCTCCTTTGGCGGGCAATCCGATGAAGTGGTTGCTTCGGTGGGGCAGTGCTGCTGTTTCGCTTGCTCCCTATCATCAGATGACTCGGTTGCTGCATCAGGGAGGGCCAACAACTCTTCCTCGGAGGAAATACGCTGCTTGGTGCCATCAGGTGTTTTGACATAAATGTTGCCATCCAGCGTCCAGCAATTCCGCATTCCGAGGCGCTTCCTGGCCAGGATAAACAATGCTTGCCTCTTATGGGTTAGGAATTCGGATATAACAAATGGAGTACCCTTAAACCCAATCTTTTTCCTCCACACGGATGTTCTTATTGTTTGATCGGAAAACTTTAACAATACTGGACGACATTTGCCATCGATGGGCCTGCCAAGGCGATGACAGACAATGATGTTTTCAGCGGCGAACCCTTGAAGTCCCAATTTATCCCTGAGCAGATTAGCAATATATGGAGAGAGATCATCTACAACATCCTCCGCAACACCAGCAATAAGAAGATATTTTCTCCTATGCCTCATCTCAATGGTATCCACAGAGCTATTGCAGTCAGCTATCTGTTGCCTCAGAAGTGTTAGGATGGAACATACCAGTTTTTGAAATGCTCTGAACTCCTCTTGAAGTGTGGGAAGTGCAGTGGTAGTCTGAGGGGCAGCAACGGCAGCTTTCAACTGGTTATCAAAATCCGCCAACTTTTGAAATAGTGCAGTTTCCAATGAGTGTTGTGCCTCCATAACAGCTTGGATGTTTGCCATGTTATCAAAAAGGATTTTTAATTCAGTAGATTTTCAAGTGAATAATATAAGTGTCAGTGCAACCAGCAGGACAGTAAGGATATTTTTTAATTTACACCATAGATTGTGCTTAAAACACTTGTAAGTAAAATTTTTATAGATTTCTTGCTATAGATCACTAAATTATCACTCAATACTTTTAATATTCAATAAAACAATTTAATTATAGTGGAGCACAATGTTACTTATTTTAGATCTACCGCCCAAAAAAGCAAATTATTGCAGACACTAAACATTTTAAAGGGATACATTCATTTGTGGTGATCATGATCCATTTCGACCCAGAGTGCAGAGGATCGAAATATCAGTATGAAATACAAAAATCATGTAAACTCGTATTTAGTTAGTCTTGGTGTAAAAATCAAAAATGTGTCGTTAGTGCTTATTTTGGAAAAAATAAAGTTATGCGCTTTTCATTCATTTCAATTCTTTTTTTTTTTAATTGACTCTCACTTTACATTTATGTTTTTGATGGGATATCATTACTTTTTGTATAGAAATTATTAGTAAGTACTTATTCATAACGTTACTGATTAATTTTAATATATGAACTGTTATAGTGCTCTTCAACTAAATCTGTAGTTAGTGCGCCGTGGTCCGAAATACGGTACCTATTATTTCATTATTTATAAGTAATGATCTTCCACTATTGATGACCGCTAAATATTGAAATAATAATTAATACTAAATCCCAATTATACTATCGTAATAAATACGAAAGTCGACTATACTCTTATTAGTTAAGAGTGACCGCCCTCGCTTTGCTTTGGTTTTCTTATTTTTTTACACCTTGGGTTACGTTATTGGAGTTTTATTAAGGATCCCTAATTTATTGAAAATATAATATAGCCTTTGTCACCCGGGGATAGTGTAGCTTTCCAACAGTGAAGGAATTTTTCAAATCGGTTTAGTAGTTTCGGAGCCTATTCTATGCAAACAAACAATCAAATCTTTCCTCTTTATATTATTAGTACAGATAAGTTGTTTATGTTCGATGACATCGTGCAACAATAAATTTTGAAACAATACTTCGAATTACTTTAAACTGGTATAATTACGGAAATAATACAAAATTTTGTGGTGTAATCTTGTAGATTAGAGAAAAATAATTTTCCACACATTAAAAATAAAACGACGTAATACACTGGAAATAACGTCTCCTGACGAACCACTGATCTTCACGTAAATGTATATGTGTGTATTTCTCACAGGCACTTGGGACACTGAACATCTTCCTCCCGTTGAAAGCCTCAGAAAGTACTAAAACTGATATGTTTCGTTATATATTCACCTTGGAATCCACATAATGACCAGATGTCATCAATTTTGATCGCTACTCTTAAATTGCAGGCATTTTAAGTAAGTGTTCCTAATAGAATCAATCTTTTGAAAAATTATCATAAATTGATAAAAATTTACTACTTTCAGATTTATTCCTTTGTATTCACCCGACTACCTATCTGCATGCCAAATTTTAACTTTCTAGGTCACCTGGAAGTTGGATATAGTTTTGATCTATAGGTCAGTCAGTGTTAAATTTCTCGATTTTTGGACGTTAATATCTAAATAACCGTTTGAGATGTGTTTATGAAATTTGAAAGACGTATGTATTTCGCAGAGTTCCGGTTCCGGCGGCGAAAGTGTAAACACGTACCAAGTGATCTCTGCGAATATTATCGAAGTGCTAGTGCAAAAGTGATAATTTGGTCACATATTGCGTTTAAACATTCAGCAAATCGAGCCAAAGTAGTGTTCGCGCAAAAATAACAGTGAAACAACAACATATCTGTGTGACTTTTTGAAATAATTTTTCATCGTTACAAGCTCGAAAATACAACAAGGCAGCAAAAATAGTGACAACTTTGATAAGTGACAAGTGACAATCAAACAAACTGTCAGTGTCATTGTTAACCATAGACAACGGTTGAAACGGTCCAAGAACGATAAAATCAAACTGGACCCCAGGCTTCGAAAAGATAAAAAGTGATACCATCATTAAAAAAGTGCTACCAGTATACAAGCACTATCTAATCATAGGTGCTACCAAAAACAGAAACAAAACAAAGTGAAGCAAAGTTTTGCCACCACAAAACTTGAAATCTACTACAAGATTTAGTCATTATGGATAAAAATATGGAATTACTACTACAGAAACTCGACGAGAAATTAGACAGACAAGCCGAACAGATAACGCAGTCAGTAACTAGGAACGTCATGGAAGCGATAGACGACAAAATGAACACAATAATTGAAGAAAACAAATATCTCAAAAACAAAGTATCAGAACTTGAGATGAAAATTAAATCGTTGGAAGGAGTGAAACGAAAGAACCACCTGGTTTTCTTCGGAGTAGAGGAGGAAGGAAAAACCGAGACAGAACTGGTAGACTATATTAAAGAAACCGTAGAAAACATAGGAGTACAAATGAACAGCCAAGAGATTAGTAATGTTTATAGAATTGGAAGAAAGACGGAAAACAGAAACCGACCAGTCGTAGTCTCCTTAACAACAATCTGGAAAAAACATCTAATACTCAAAAACAAATCAAACTTCCCACCCAGCATCTATGTAAAGGAGGATTACTCCAAAGAAACCCTAGAAAAACGAAAACAACTCCAATCTCAAGTAGAGGAAGAAAAAAAAAAGGGTAACATTGCTTATTTAAAACAGGACAGACTTGTAGTGATCAAACCGAAGGACAACAATAGAGAAAAAAGGAAGAGAGAAACTTCAGGCTCTCCAAACCAATCAACACAGAAGAAAGCTAGCATAAATAATTCCCTGAAAACTACAACCCAATCTCTTACTAAAACCCACAGGAACGAAATCATTAGACCAAACATAATGAATTATATAGAGAAAACAAGATCTGATGCACAGCTAAATAATTCAAAAAACTAATTAAGGCCCCGGAAAACCAGAAACAAACACAAACAAACATTGCTACAACAAATATTTGCAAACAAAACCAACAAACAAATCGTCTCCCACCACGGCTGGTCCCCACGGGAGCACTAGACCAAAACCCTTCAGCAAAAAGAAGTGAAACATTTATCATTGCAACACTCAATACGAGAACCCTGAGAAAACAAGAAAACCTATTGGAATTGGACAAGGCGCTACAGAATATAAAATACGACATCCTAGGCATAAGCGAAATGAGAAGATTAGAAGAGAAAATAGTGGAACACAACGATTACATATTATACCAAAAAGGAGAAACTGCAGGCCATAGAGGAGTAGGTTTCCTAATCAAAAAAACATTAAAAAACCATATACAAGAGCTGATAGGAATCTCAGAAAGATTAGCAATACTCAACATCAATATCCCAAGATATAAAAAACCATGGACAATCATGCAAGTATATGCACCCACAGAGTCAGCACCCGAATGCGAAAGTGAAGGCTTCTACTCCATTCTGTCAGACACTATAAAAAAATATCACAACAACTACCTCATAGTCATGGGCGACTTTAATGCGCAAGTTGGCTGTAGAGAAACTGGTGAGGAATTAATAATGGGTAAATATGGATATGGGAAGAGGAGTGCTAACGGTCATAGAATAATTGAACTTTTACTACAAAACAACCTAACACTACTCAATTCTGTCTTCAAAAAAACCCCCAAAGCTAAATGGACCTGGCTGTCACCTGATGGAAAGTATAAAAATGAAATTGATTACATAATAACAAACAAACCCAAGTTTTTCAATGATACACATGTAATACAGAATTTAAATTTCAATACGGACCACCGAATGGTACGCTGCCGTTTAAAAAAGCTCCCAACCCAAAGAGGTAGAAACAAAATAAATAATAAACTGCTGACACCAGAACACTATGAAAAAACCATTGATTCTTCGTTTACCAGGCCGCTGATGGAAGTAGTAAAGTCTGACAGAAGTGTCACAGAAAAATACGACTATTTGAACAAGCAACTATCACAAGCAAGAAAAGTAAAGGTAACAACAAAGACAGATACAAAGTTTAGCGAGAGGACAATAGAGCTCCTAGAAGAAAGAAAAGCATTAATGACCAACAAGTCAAAAAAAAAAGGAGAATCGTAACAAAATATCCAGTCTGAGTAAACAGGTTCGAGAAAGTATAAGAAACGATAGGAAAACAAAGAGAACGGAAAAACTAGAAATAGAAATCCAAAAAACAGGGGGAACAAGAAAAGCGTTAAAAGAACTAAGGGAGTACGGATTGGAATGGATACCAAAATTAAAAAGTAACAAATCCAAACAAGCAACAAATCGTAGAGAAATCCGGAAACTGGCTACAGACTACTACAGAACCCTTTATTCCTCCAATAATGCCGAACAAGATAGTAATATCTACAAGAATCCAGTCACGAGATATAAAGATGTCCCACCAATACTCGTGCAAGAAGTTCAGAGAGCCATCATGTCACAAAAACTAGAAAAGGCTCCAGGACCTGACACTATAACAAACGAGCTGATGCGAGGAACCGTAGAAGAAATAAGCCCAATTCTGACCAAACTATTCAATGAAATTTTAACAACTGACATCATCCCGAAGCAATGGAGCGAATCTCACATTATTCTCCTCCACAAGAAAGGAGACAAGGGTAACATCGGCAACTATAGACCAATAAGCCTCATTTCAAATGTGTACAAAGT
Organism: Thymelicus sylvestris; assembly: GCA_911387775.1. NCBI lineage: Eukaryota > Metazoa > Arthropoda > Insecta > Lepidoptera > Hesperiidae > Thymelicus > Thymelicus sylvestris. Next base: position 12,489,505 of record OU426896.1, on the reverse strand, counting down.
TTTTGCAAAAATAATTCTAGAGAGAATAACAAGGGTCCTAGACGAAAACCAACCAATTGAACAGGCGGGATTCAGGAAGAACTTTAGTACAATAGATCACATCCATACAGTCAAACAAGTCTTAGAAAAATACAACGAATACCAGAAGCCTCTATATATCTGCTTCATAGACTACTCCAAAGCCTTTGACAGCCTAAACCATGAATATATCTGGCTGAGTCTAGAAGAACAAGGAGTGGATGAGGCCTATATACAGATAATTAAATCCATTTACAAAAATTGTAAAAGTCGCATTAAATTGGAAACAAAAGGAGACCCATTTCCCATAAACAGAGGCGTGAGACAAGGGGATCCACTCTCTCCCAAGCTGTTCAATGCTGTGCTGGAATACATATTTAGAAGATTGGAGTGGGATAACTATGGTATCAACATCAACGGTAGCCGCCTTAGCCATTTGAGATTCGCTGATGATATCGTCCTGCTAGAAGAAGACCCCAAGAAACTAGAACACATGATAAAAGCAATAGCGGAAAAAAGCAGAGACGTAGGATTAGCAATGAATGCAAATAAAACGAAACTGCTGACCAACTCCACAGAGGTTAACATAGAGGTGAACGGAAACAGATTAGAATATGTAAAAGAATATGTTTACCTTGGCCAAATTATATCTCCCGAAGACTCTATGACCAAGGAAATAAACAAAAGAATAGCCTGCGGATGGAAAAAATACTGGTCCCTAAAAGAAATTATGAAGAACAAAGATTTGAGCATACATATTAAAAGAAAGACTTTCAACACTTGTATCCTCCCATGCATGACATACGGCTGCGAATCATGGGCGCTAACAGACAAGCAAAGGGAAAGATTAGCTAGTACACAAAGGGCAATGGAAAGAAGTATGCTGGGAATCCGACTAAGCGACAAAATCAGAAATTCCGAAATAAGAAGAAAGACCAAGGTTGCAGATATAATAACTCGCATAGAGCATCAAAAATGGGGTTGGGCAGGACACATGCTGCGTTGCAAATTAAACAAATGGAGCAAACAAGTAACCCTATGGTACCCAAGAGAGGACACTAGAAGAAAGGGGCGTCCGAAAACAAGATGGAAAGACGATATTTGCCAAACCTTGGGGCCATATTGGACCAGAGTTGCAGAAGATAGAGCTCAGTGGAAAGAGCTGGAGGAGGCCTATGCCAAGAGGCACGCCGAATTGCGAGACATTCTATGATAAAAAGAACTTGGAAATATGTATTGCCAAAGCTGTAGCAAATTCGGAAGAAAAGGGCTTTATTATTATTATTATTATGTATTTCGCAAGTCTTAATAAATGAGCCAAATTTGACAGGTTTATGTTGAATAGTTTTTGAGTTATGAGGTGGTCAAAAGTGGCTCCAAATTATTCGTGTAATATTACACACGGTGCTGCTCGTCAATTCTGTTAGCTAAGAAATTGACTTGACACGCTCCGCGTGTCTAGATATATTTATATAAGCTACAAATAATTATAGGTACCTATTAGAAATCGTGAAGGGACTTAGGTTTTTCTAAATTTTTGACTAGATATTTGAGACATGAGTCGGTAAGCAGCATGCTACACGTGTAGCAATATACAAAACGTACTTATTAGAAACGTATTATTTTCGTATACAACTTTGATTTTAATATCAGCAATCTTCTTTCCCAGTCAAATTGTCGCATACCGTTCCGTCGGAAGACCGTATTTTTGCAATTTTTCTTAAGGCGGTGAAGAAATAATAAGGTTTGTAAAATATACACTGCTTCAACGCTCAAAGTTATTGCCGTAAGTAGATTAGAAAGCCATTTCTCACAACTTGAATAAAGTACTATAGGAAGGTACGTAAAATAACGGAGTTTATAAGATTATAACATTTTCATTCTTAGAAATAAATACCTATTACTATTATAAAATATATTTACTTCAATAAGAGAGTTTTATATTTTATGGCGAGTTACGATGGTAAAAATGATAAGAGATGTCGTTAATGTAGTCCTAAATTACGCTTTCAAAGTTATAAGAAGATCTAAAAATGGTCCTCTATAAAGTGATAGCATTAAAGGGCATAAATCTCTCCCGACAATGAAAAACTCTGCCATACAGAACTTTTGTAAATAACGTCTTGAATTTGAATATTAGTAAAAATGAAACTGACCTAATATTATAAAAATGTCATTTGAAATAAAATCCTTATGAAAATCTTTACAGTAATAATTAAAAAATGAAGAAGAACAGGACAAAGCAAACCTATGAACTGAATAGTTAAGACAATTAGAAAATTAAGATTAACGTCATTAAGTACTTACTCGCATATATATAAAGACCCCTTGGATTCTTCTCGTTTTCTCAAAAAATAATACCATAGTACCATCGCTAAAATCAGATTACTTTTCAGGTTCGTTAAACTTTCAATGGCGAGGTGCCACTTTGATTGGAATACGGCACAAAGTAGATTGTAAAGTGAATCTGTATCCGTGTTTCATTTTAATATTTATAAAGGCGGTGTAAATTTTTATCGCAAGTAACAGTAGATTGAATCTCTTGTCTTCAGGAGGTTATTAAAAATGAAAAGTTGCGCGAAAAATTGTTTGGCTTTGAATTTTATTGTGAAAGTAACAACGAGGTAACGAGTTTGCAGTCGTTTTTTGTTGAAAACTGCAAGCTATATCGTCGGGTGACATTCTTTTCCTCTATGATAAAGCACCTTTTCAAAGTGGGATCAAAAAATATCAGAATAATGTTCGTATATTATTGATACCTATATGATAAAATCTATACTATAACTTTTTGTCTACCGATGTTCTTTGTTTATTTTGTTTCGTAAGTATTTACTTGCATCCACACACTTTACTAATGACGAAATTTTTTTTTTTTAAATTTTATATAAATAGTGCTGAAATAAAATGGCAATGGTATATTAAACAATCAGATTCATAAAAGGAAGGAAAACATACGTTTTCCTCAAATTTTCCAATTAGGACTGTGATCATAATTATTTCGAACATTGGGAAAGGGGAAGAAATGCTTATAAAAACTAAGGGGCTCCATGCCCGTAGGTCAAACCCATGGGGAATGCATGGCAGCCTTTCCATATACGCCGTATATAATAAGGACTTCAGAGTGAATCGTGATTGAAAATTTAAAAAAACATGCATTCACATGATCGTATCTTTGAAAAATTTGCCTGTAATGACACCAAAAGTTATGCACTGATGTTTTCAATAATGACTTGAATTTATATTCGACTTTTATACATTTTTACATCCTAAGTAGGCGTATACGTGCCACCTGATTATAAAAAACCATCTCCGTCGTAGGTATCGGGAACGCCAAGGAAGTCCTTTAGATTTGATCGATTTTGATTTTTTTCATTGTGAATTTTGCTGTGAAAATATTTTCTCCATATGGAGAAAAAATATATAAGAATGAACTTCTGTTACCTTTCTATAATATAGAGAGACTAATGGAGGCGGGGGAGATTCTCCTGTATTTCAGCGTAAAAAATTCTAGCCTTTTATATTTTTTTAAAGTTTTATGAAAGATCAACTCCCTTATAACTTATTACGAAGTTCCAAGACTTCCAAGTGTTCAAGTCCTTTAATTAAAAAGAGTGTCGTGGATGGTACCACAATTCAAAATGATTTGTAGAGGGAGATGATTATATCAAGCCATAAAACAGTTGTAGTCTTAAATTTGCCCGTTAGTAAATATGATAAATATTTAAAGGCGTGCATGACGTAAAAATCATATTTATGTTGTCACTTGTAGATATGAATATGGTTGTTAAGAAAACTATACATACTTACCTTGTGAAAAATTGCACGAGACACAAGTTACTACTCTAATGTTGATCTCATTGGTCCCATGGAATTATTGGCACATGATTTAATTGGTTTTATTATACCTGTTAGAAAGACTGCAAAAATCTTGGTATCACTGTGGATAGCAACCTTAACTGGGGTCCACAAATTAATGAAGTCAGCCGCAAAATGTTTGCTGCTATTAGGTCTCTTCACCAGTAAAAATATTTTCTAGCTTTACGTTACTTGACCTACTGTTTACTATACATTGTATATTTTATGACTTACATGTGAATTCTTATATTGGTGTGCAATAAAGAGTTTTGTATTTTATTGTGTTGAAACTAAATATTGCCAGTTGTCCCCATCATAAGATGTCTCAGCGGAACTAGTGTAAATCGATCTTATTTTTCCAATTATTGCGCCTTAATCGTTACTTAAAAATTGTTTGAATATATAAAAGGATAAGATTATTGAAATTATAACTAAATGAAAAGATAATAGTTATATCAAAATTTATCAAGATGAAAAGCTTAATTTTAATCAGTGACTACGAATGTACTTTTAGAAATATACAGTGTGACTGGTAAAAGACTTTAGATACTCAAGGACATGATAGTACATGGTCATAGTTAATGATTAAAAAAATCAAAAACAAAAACGTCCTCACAGCCCGTAAATTAACTTTAATCAAATTAATCTCAAAATACTCCGAAAGCGTGGACACCGTGTACACACGCTCGAAACGCCTTGGTCTAATGTCGCCACGCCGCGGTGCCGCGCGATCAGCTGGTGGGGTCAATAACCTTTGATAAGGGCAACATATGATTCCTTTTCTCTTAATACTTTTCCTAGCTTATAACAGGCAAAAATACAAAGGTAAGCTCTTAAACTGTGATTTATTGGAGGTATTACTTTGTTAATTAATTGATGTTATGATCTTAGACCTGATCAGCGCGTGCGCGTAAACAGAACTAAGGTAGTGAGTAGGTTTGGCGTAGATTTTGGCAGGCGGAGTCGGCGGCGGCGACATCGATGCTCAAAGACACCGCGGTCTTTGAGCGCGCCGACTTTTGTCGGAAGTGGCAAAATTACAAACACTGGTAGCACAGCCGGTAGTATTTGTGTTTCACCACGTTTATGATGTAATATTATTTATTAACCGCGTGCGTTCCGAGTGTCCACACTTTTTGTTTTTAATGGATAATTAGGTCAAATTTTAAGCACCCTTTTTAATTACATATTTGGATCGAGAATCGAGTACTGAGTATGCCCTATCAATATCACAAGTGTCTTACCAGTCACCCTGTATAATATAAAATCATATTTAATGCTATTTAAGAAAGCTATAAAGATACATAACAATCTTTAAGCACTAAGAAAGTCAATGTTACATCTTGAAAGACACCACAAGTAACACAAAAAAAATGTGTGCTCTTGTAGTTGTCAAGGAAATTAAAAAGCAGCCAAGTGCGAGTCGGACTCGCCCATGAAGGGTTCCGTAGCAGCAAGTAACATATTATAAAAGTTATTGTAGTTCGTTGTAACTTTGATCAATGTTTTATGCGGTTTATGATTTATGACGTATTAAAAAAAAACTACTTACTAGATCTCATTCAAACCAATTTTCGTTGGAAGTTTGCTTAGTAATGTACATCATATATTTTTTTCAGTTTTATCATTCCCTTATTTTAGAAGTTACGTGGGGGGGGGGGGACACACATTTTACCACTTTGGAAGTGTCTCTCGCGCAAACTATTCAGTTTAGAAAACAATGATATTAGAAACCTCAATATCATTTTTGAAGACCTATCCATAGATATCCCACACGTATGGGTTTGATGAAAAAAACATTTTTGAGTTTCAGTTCTATGTATGGGGAACCCCCAAAATTTATTGTTTTTTTTATAGTTTTGTGTTAAAATCTTAATGCGGTTCACAGAATACATCTTACTTACCAAGTTTCAATGGTATAGCTCTTATAGTTTCGGAAAAAAGTGGCTGTGACATACGGACGGACAGACAGACAGACATGACGAATCCATAAGGGTTCCGTTTTTTGCCATTCGGCTACGGAACCCTAAAAAGGGTCTTTCAAACTGTAAGCGGTCCAGTCACATTTTAAACATGAACAGATATGAATTAGTACGAATAGAACAAAAGTTAGCATAATCTAGATCAACTATACTCAACGTGCAGCCCGCCAGGCTTTTATAGTTGCCGCATCTGAGGTTACTTTATTTTATAATAATCGCGAAAACCTAAGAAATCAATACCAATTTTTTTTTTATTTCTTTGTTTTGCGGCCTGCGACAGATTGACTTCACGTGTTTGTGGCCCATATGAAAAAAAGGCTGATTACTACAGCAACGCTATTCTCTTTTGTAACTTGACAGCGGAGTTTCAAAATTGACGTTCGAGTTCTAGGATCACTTCACTTCGCAAGTGCCGTACTAGATGATTAGAGGATGACATATTTATTATTCTCGATCATCGAATTACGTCACCGTCGAAGCTCGTGTCCAATTGTCAAACGAAAAGTTAGTCAAGAGCTATCGCGTTCTCGAGTAAACTAAAGATTTTTGAAATAAAAATAAGTGATTTTTGTTATATTTTAGTTATTAGGTACTAATAAATACCATGGCTCGTTTATTTGTGTTCAATTATTTATTAGAAGAAGCTTACTCTTTAGATTGTGCTGAAAGTCGACGTCAAGCGAATGAGATTCGTAATTTTCAATTAATTAATATGCACAGAGACTTTGTTTTTAACTACCGCTTGTCGGAAGAGTTAATTGATAACCTATTGGAAGATATTAAATATCTTATGATAGCACCTCAGTGTCGAAGACATGGATTATCAGCTAAAGTAAAGGTTAGTAAAGCAAACCTAACTTTCCCGTCTTTCTTACAAAGGTGCGAATACGTGTGCGAATTTTATGTTTCTAGCCCAAAGGGTTTGGCCTGTGTGTTGATACATCAGTCACTTTTGCTTTTCATATATATATGTTACCGGATATCTATATAATTCAGCACTCTATACAATACCTAGGCAATTTATAGAATATCTAAAACGTTCAGGTAACGTTTCGAATATTATTTATTTCATACTTCGCCCAGGCATTCTATACAATACTCCATGCGTAATTGGTAATATGTGTAAAAGACAACAAGTGGGAGAGAAGCGAGACGTGAGGGCAGGCAGTTTACTTGACACAAATGGTTTAGGCTACCAAACCCAAACTTTGGCATTCTTACATATAAGCAAGCTTCCAGCTCCGACATATCCTCTGTCCTTATCGGCTAGGTTTGGGATTTCTTCTTTGTACATAGTAATGACCCGCTCATGCCTATTGTCTATGGGTACGCAGTCTTACGCAGATGATAGCAGAGTGGTGGTGAAACGTATAAATCTCACAATTTGGGCTGTATCCGAGTGGGGCACGGCCAATCTTGTGGAATTCTAAGACTAAGATACGTGTAGGTATATTTACCGCACGTACCAGGAGCCCGCTCACCCGAGCTCTACTTTTCATAACGTACATTAAGAATATACCGATCGCCTTCAGTTGTTACGAGTTAAGGTAAAAACCCCAACTTTTGGCGGTGCATTGAACCAAAGGCTAAAGCTGCTGCAACGATACATGGAATTCTTACAAAGTTTCGCAAACACTACGATTTGCGAAAAAACCATCGAAAACATTTCATCGAATTACAAATAATCGAATCGACATTTCATCGAAATCACAATTAATCGAATGAACTTTTCATCGAAAATACAATTAATCGAATTAACATTTCATCGAAAACAATTAATCAAATGACAGTTCATCGAATGACAATATATCGAATTACAAAATATCGAATCACAATTGGCCGAATCGAATGATATAATTTTCATATGATCAATAATAAATATTTTATTATTATTTCAAATGTCACCCATCCTTGAAAGGCAGCATTAAAACGTAAGCAGAATGCAACATGCAGCAAGCACAGTTTCTGTCACGGCTCCGGCGCTGCGGGGCTCTGGCGGTCCCACGCGAGCTTATCGTCGCAGATGCTTTTAATGCTCACCACCGCAGCTTCGGCTTGCTGGCCGGCTGCGCCGGCCAGCCTCAGCTGCTGCGGCGAGCATTAAAACCACCTGCTCCTTAGCTCGCGGGCCGCCTCGCCCCTCCGCGCCTACGCGGGTTTACATTACACTCTAGGGGTAGGGCAAACAAGACTACGTGGAGTCGGTTTTGCAGCGATTCGTTTCTGTCACTAACGTAAACGTTTTGAAAAAAAAAAATATTCAAGGAAGAAAGTAAACCTAAAATTTTTATGTACGGAAAAATGTTAAATTGTTATTGATCAAAAAATAAGAAATACAAAGTTATAAAAAGCATTAAATTGTTTCTGTTTATAATAAAATCTTTAAATCTTTTAAACAAGAAAAATTACAATTGGAGGAATTGTCATTCGATGAATTGCCATTCGATGACAGTTCATCGAATACACATACCCAAATCTATTAATTTTATTCATTGCCGGTGGACCTGTAGGTATTCTGTATAGTAGTTCGGAAACGTATACATTACCTAGGTAAAGTATGTAATGGCGAATAATATTAATATCATTTAATACATTGCCAAAACGACCCAGGTATTATTCACAGTGCCTAGGGATTGTGCTGAATACCCGCATTATACAGATATCCGGTAACATAAACATTAATAAAGGTGACTATACTATGTATAATAAAACTCAAAGGGCAAATTTTCTGTACATTGAATATTTTTTTTAAATTTTGATTAGGGGGCACTTCAATAACGTGTTAGAGCACAAAAATATTTTTTTTAGAATTATTGTCTGTCTGTCTGTCTGTCTGTCTGTTTGTCTGTCCGACATGAAAACCCTTGAACGGATTTCGATGAAAATTGGTAAAGTTCTTACTTATACTCCGGGTCATATTTTAGGGTATTTTTTATTCCGGAAAATTAAAAGGTTTCCCCGGGGAACGGGATGAAAGTTTGTATGGAATATTTTTAAAACATCAACGGATTTGCTTCAAATTTGCAATAAATGTTCCTTGCTTAAATTGATGAAATATATATTTTTCAGTTTTTCAAAATTTTGCAAAAAAACAAAGAAAAAAAATCAAATTGATGTGAATATTGCTTATTTTTCAATACCCGCTCCTGGAGGAATCCTTTGTGATTTTATCGTGGGTTTCAGTATATAAATTACTAAATAAAAGTACTTCAATATAAATTCACCGTTTTTTAAATTTCCTTCTGCAAGAGGTACAAATAAGGTAAAACATAATTTCCGTATGCGAAGCTGCGGGCAACAGCTAGTACATTAATAAAGGTGATTGAAAATTATATATTTGAATTATTTTTTCAGTTATTATGTGCACTCTCTTTCTTTGCTAATGGAAGTGATCAAAGAATATGCGGAAAAAACATTCATTCCTATATGTCGCAGCCATCGGTTTCCCGTTGTCTGCATGTGGTTGTTGAAGCACTCAGCCATCCAAATATTGTAAAAAAATACATTCGATTTCCTCAAAACTTTCAAGAAAGGCTTAAGCTGAAAGAAAAGTAAACAAACATTTTCAAATTTTAGCTACCTGTATAAATATAAACGCAGGTATTAAAAATGTAAATGCCTGTTATTATTATAGCTTTACCGCGGCAGTCCCCGGATGCCACACGTTTTTTTAGTAATAAAACAATAAATCATAGAATTTATAAGAAATGTGTAAGTGCCTTTATATCAGAAGGATAAAATATTTTACCGATTCGTTTATTCATACCGAGGCGAGGCCATCTTTAGTCGTTTGACGTTTGAGTTTGAGACTCCCTTCACTTCGCAAGTGCGTACCAAATGATTCGAGAATCACATATCAAGATCTCGGACTCGAACTTCAATTTTGACACTCATCGCGGAATCCGCTGTCAAGTTACAAACCTGAATAGCCCTGCTGATCTAGATAGTAACTAATATATAGCAGAAACTACTTATAGTGAATTCGTAATTACCTATAACCAATGATTCTCATTATTCATTCCTAAAATGAAATAAATATATTTTGCAATAAATACCTATAAGAATTTAATCTTTATGCTAAAAACCTTCTTCATAGAGTGTATTTAAAAGCATAAAAAATGTTACTAGAGTGATTCAAAGCGAATCCCAAACAATATTCTTAAAAGCCTTATCTTATTTTAACTATTCAGAATTTTCAACACCGACTGCAAAATTTAATATAGTAGGTATAACGTTCAAGTCATCATTAATTGCAAATTCCGTCAATGTCATAGAATAAATATTTTTGATTAAAAACTTTCCCCTTTACGTATATTCAACAAAGCATGCGAATATATCAAGAGGAGCTTCTTTAACTTTGTGGCGTTGAAGAATTCGTAAGGAAACACAAGGATATTACTCTTCATAATTTCTAAACAATTTTTGCTTACAATATTCTATTCAGCGCTCATTGTGCCTCATTCATCATGTTTCAATGACACTTGAATTCTTTACTTACGACGAACTTGCCATAAATAAAATTGACATAAGTATCGCACCAGCTTCCTTACAAACAATACGCAACAAATCTATGCGTAAACGATGAATATTTCACTTGACCGAAATACGTAATGCAGTAGACCGTAGTTCTATTCGTATTTCGTACCAACCTCGTGTTAATATTAAAATATGTAGATCAGAACATTTCCATGTTCTTTCTTTGACGTAACCCTCTCTTATGCATGGACGCACTTTCATATAACAGCACGCCATATTAAATGCTCATTAAATTATTGAACACTATGTTTTTTTGCGAATACAATCTTACATTCACACATTATGCTGATCCTATCCTGTTATCCTACGCTGCTGTCCTACGAGCACATACTTATAAAACACCAAATAACTATCAATAATAGAACTGCAATCCTTTAAAAGAAAACGTAGATTTTAAGAACGAGATAAATGAAACCATTTCTAATTCACAACAAAAGTAAAGTGACACTAATCAATACTCTGCGACACTACAAAGTAATGAGAAATAGATACTGACGAAATAGAAGATCAAAAAGCAAGAAATAACAACTAAAATAATTAAGCGTCGTCGTTAAGTTCAATAACAATTTAATACTGTAGTAGGTACTTCAAAACTCCATTAACAGGACTTAGTGGTGAAATAGGAATAGAACCTCTTCATACAACATTGTACCGGATTGTAATCCCCTCAAAGTCAAGTCGTAAAGTAAGATGGTTACTTTAGACAGTCTGCAAGACAACTGAACAACTTGGTCTGTATTCAGAGTACAATTCTAGGCAGTTTAATAGTGCTTTATTACTAATTCTACGCCTAAAGCAGTGTTGCGAAGTTGTGGAGTACGGGTTTGCCTCCTTAATTATAGATGTACTGCACATGGCCGATAATGTTATTTTTATTTAAATAAAGGTTAATATTAACCTTTATAAACCACTAGCTGCCCGGACAGACTTCGTTCTGTCAACTTTTTGTTGTTTTTTTAGATGTAAGCTATCCTATCTTTCAAGTTGGATCAAACTGCACACGGTGTGCAAATTTGATTAAAATCGGTCAAGTATTTTAGGAGTCCATCGCGGACAAACAACGTGACACGTAATTTATATATATTAAGATTATACAATAATTTAATGTTCGACACAGCTAAGAGAATGGCACAGGGCCTGTCACATAATTCTAAGGACCGACAACCACTGGAGAAGAAAGGTCCTTGGATGGAGGCCTCGTCTCGGAAAAATGAACAGTTGGTCTAACGAAGATCTAATGGCCTGAAGAAGACAGCAGGCATCTGCTCGATTTAGAAGGCTTGATAATTAGGGGAGAGCTATGTCTAGCAGTGGAAGTCTAAAGGCTGGTGGATAGATGGATAGATTAGTACATAATTTCAATTAAAAAAAAATACTACTCTGAGTTTGCAGCGATCCGTGAGCACAATGCAAATTTGGATAACAATTTTGTTAAGTTTACAAAATTGAGCTACTGAAAAATGAGCATGCATATAACACCCCATCAAAGAATGGAAACATGAATTTATAAAAAGAAAAATATCAACCTACACTAATACATTTATAGTGCCGTACTAATACATTTACGCCTCAAAGGAAGCATCAGCTGGATTAGTTGACTCTAGAGCGGGTAACTTATTGTGGCTAACCACCGTCCCGTAGCTACATATCTACTTGAAACAATTTGTTCGTTTATGTGCAAAGTAACTCCCTCATACTACTTCTGGTCTTTTACTTAAATTCGGCAGTTTTAACCTAGCTCGTCTTTAAAGTAGAGATAATAAAATGAATAAAATACAATTCGTCAAAATCATGTTCAATGTTTCCGTTACATCGATACGTATGAAGCTATTAATAACATGTTAAAAATACAGTCGAATTTTTGAACTCCTTTTTTTTTGAACTTTGTCAAAAATTAGACCAAATTCACGTGACTATACTCGTATAGGTACTTAATTATTACGAGTTAGAACAAACTTTTGGGATGACCAGTGACCCCTAAATCTTAATACGACTTCCTTATCCCTTTCATAACACATTTTAAGGCACATTAAACGAGACTGCCCATTTAAGTGATGAACAATATTCGTACTCGTAAGTATAAAAAATATAAACGCTTAAGTAGGTATACGCGGTAGACCTAAATTTTATCGTTATCCTTTAGTGGTGTTAAAAGTAATTATTTAAAATAGTAAATAGTAATAGATGTTTAAAATGTCCGGTAAAGGTAATAAAAAATGAGGTTTTCAAATAATCTAGTAGGTATACAAAAGGTTTATCTGTTTTAATTAACAAGAACGATATGTAAATACTGTTTGCTGCATAAAAACAGCAAATACGTCAGGGCCAACATCAGTGAAGATAATGTTTATTTAGTTAATATTTTCCCAACAAGTCTGGAGTTTTACGCGAACGGAGCGTTTTAAAATGTAAATTTTAACGAACTATGGTTATGATTTTCTATGTAGCACAGCCCGGGATTAAGAAAAAAGTAGATGTTTTTCCATATTTTCCGTTACGGGTAGTTTTCTTATTGGAAAACGATGATATCGCTGAACTTAAGGTATGCTTGGTTTCGTTGAATAGGCGTTATGCTTGGTTATAAGAGTGAATATATTTGTCTTGAAGGATTGCAGGCTAAGAAACGGTTTCATTTCAAACATTATCGATATAATGACACAGGTGCCAGTGGGCCAGTCACAGCCAGTCTCATCAACATCATCACTCATGACTTCAGTCTTTTCTGTCAAAGCGTCTTAAAACAAAGGAAACTATAATACATAATTCTGACCAAAAAATAAGGGTCTCGGATAAATATTAAGGATCTTAAAATTGTGTGATAGCACTGATAGCCTAGCGGTTTGAACGTTGGTCTCCCGAACACAGAGGCCCAAGTTCGAATCCTGACACGCATCTCTGATTTTCAAAAATTACGTGTGTAAAGTCAATTATCACTTGCTTCGGTGAAGGAAATCATCGTGAGAAAATCTGCACACCTGAGAGTTCTCCATAATGTTCTCAAAGGTGTTTGAATTCTATCAATCTGCACTTGGCCAGCGTGGTAGACTATGGCCTGTAGCCCTCATATTGTGAGAGGAGACCCAAGCCCAGCAGTGGGACAATTGTGGGTTGTGACTTTGACTTTGACAATTTTAATGGTGTATCGAAAACCTAATAAACTTTTGGCCCATTCTTTTAATTGTTCCTAAGTACCTAAAACCCCAAAAATCTGTATTCCTATCATACGAAACAAAACTTAAAATCTTTTATAATCCTCATTCATATTTAAATAATTCACAACTTAAGTGCTTACAACATTAAACAAAATATTACCTCTACTCTCAAACAAATACAAGCACATGAGTAAGCAATTAATTAGACCGTAAAAGTGGCCCGAAACACGTTTATTTTATAAAAACCCCAGCTCGAGGGGAAAATAAAATTCTCAGTAACAAAGACCCTCAAGAGACATTGTCCTCTCCTGCCTCCATGTGAGTTGGGCCGGGATCACCCTGCATTATTTACGAGAGCCTTACCGCAAACAGCAATTAACGTTCGCGTTATTATAGCTTATGTATCCATCCATCCTGGCTTAACCTTTCCATTTTTAATGATGCATACATAAAAACTTCTTTCACATTCAACTACCACGTGTATTTTGATTCTGCAGTGATTTATGAAGCCCAAAAAATTATGCTAGATAATAAAAAAAATATTAAAATATAAATAAAAAAGTACCTTCAAAGAAATAAGTCCTTCCTCTTCAAAGTCGGCTCACAAAACAAACAGCACACGTTATATAATATTAGGTTCAGACGCGAACGAACACGTACAACACAGAGACAAGAGGTGATACATCCACTCTCTACGGGAATCAGAAGGATACTGCCTCGCGTCACATCAACCCTCGACGGAGAGCTACGGGGAAGCGAAATGCGCAAGTCACGAAGCAACTTATTCACATACCAAAGTACTTTTAAAATTCGAGTTCGAGCAATCCTCTACTTCTTTAAAGCAGAATTAGCATGATAAAATGGATTGGCCGAACGACAAATAGAAGCCAATGCGAACAGCGAAGACTTCTAAATACAAGCATCTTTTTAAGTGACAAGAACCATTTTCAGTTAACTGCAGCTTATCTTCTTGGATGTTTCCATTCGATTATTGTCTTCTTCAAGTAATGAGTAGACTGTTGTTACTAATTTTGCTATTCAAGACTACTATATCTGGTCTACCTCGTCAGGTGGGATTATGGTTAGGCGTTATCATAGTTAAAATAAAGTATCAGAACACAAAAGTGCGTAATTTTTATAGATTTACATTTTTAAGCCTATCAAAAACTGAGGAGAAAAGTTGATGACTGAATGAATAAACTCATATGTGTGACGATTGATCTACACAGGTCAAACACCTCTACTCGACGCTAGGAACTCACGTTAACCTGTACCGCCTACACCCAGCCTAACTCCTACTCATTTATTCCTTTTTTGGCTGTATAGCGGTGAATTTTATGTCATTTTATAAAATTCCATGCATAAAGACTTCCATGCAATTATTAGGGGTTTTATCCTTTTTAAATGCAAGCCAACATTCCCTCTTCGTAGCGCATACTGATAAATAGAAGACGAGGCTATGTCGCCAAGTGTTTGGAATGGCCGTCGATGGACTCTATGGCCCGTATTAATGATCTTGATCTCTGCGATCTAAAATTCGATTTGATATCATGTGTCAAAATAACATTAGTAAGATCTGACTAACGCCCCAACTCAGAATCACTAACGGTTACTTTATTAATCGCTGCTTAGTAAAGAATCAACATACAAATTCTGTACTAAGGAGCGATTTCAGTAGCCGTTACTGACTCTGAGTTGGGGCGTAAGATCGCGGTCTTGAGCTCTTTAATGCCGGCGACACTCACGCATGGTTTTAGGGTTTTTTACCAGTCTGGCTAACTACCATCATCCATCCAACGAACTGTGTTTTCTAACATATCTCGGCCGCAATGAAAAAAAAATCAGAAATAGAGCGGAAGTAGGCCGAAAAATGTTTGAGCGGGATTGTTTCAACTGAAATATCTTTTTTATTCGTGTTCCCATTGAAATAAAACAAACATTAGTTTTAACCCAAATAATATTGATAGCCGATAGGTAAATACTTGATTGATATATTTAGGTTAACAATTGTGAACTGTTATGTTTCCAACGGTGGGAATCATCTATATATATTATAAAACTGTAACTCGATAATGTCTGTACATTGAAGATATTTATGAAAATTTGGTATCAGGGGACTATATATGAGCAATAGATTGCAAATCTGTCATTTTTAAAAATCTTGTCTGTCTGTATGTTTGACACCGCATCACGCCAAAACCACTGGATGAAATTGAATGCAGTTTTCACAGTTGTTTTACTGGTGGTCTAACTTAGAATCTGGTGTATGTTTTATAGTGATACGTCGCTTAGAAGCCGAGATATCAATAAATAGGACTTTTTGATATGCCACATAACAGTAAGAAATACTGAAAGTGCCCGATACAGGGATATAAGAGACTATTTAGTATCGGAAATATACGTTATTTCTTCAAATAACTAAAATCAATGCTTACAATTTTTTTTTTAATTATGATTTTGCAGTGAATTAGTTTTGCTAATCAACAACAGATGTCAGTTTAGGTAACTAGAAGCCATAATTAAAAAAATTAAGTAGGTCTGAAAACGAGTAAATAAATCTTTTATTGAAATTAATGTGTAACTAACATATTCACAATATTTAAAACATTGGGGTTTTAAGAAATTAATTACCCTACTCAATCAATAACACAACTATTTATGTTAGATTGTGCTATAAGATTCCTATATTCAATTCGCTGTATGATAGTGTGGGTTAGAGTTAGTGATAATAATGACACAATTTAGGAAAATTTTATTATCAAATATTGTTTTTTCTGTAGATAAATAAAAATCTTAAATTTTGACAAAGTATTACAATTTAGATTTTCTTATTGTGATGTAGGAAAAGGCACATAGAAAGTAGATAATATTAAAAATACAAATTACAGTAAGTAAGAAATTAAAATATTTGTGAATAATCGTCTACTGGTGTCACCTACTGGTCAGTGCGTACCAAGCCGGCCCCGCATAGGCTAATTATGACCGGACGTAAGTGCAATACAAATAACTAAAATATTTTTGAATTTGCAAATAGTCTAAATTTTCATCATCCTCCATGGATGACTAAGACCATCGTCCGTGATCAGGTCAGACTAAAGGCATACCTATCACCCATTGGTTGTTGTTATTCAATTTGTTGTTATTCAAGAAAGAAAACAAGAATGAAAAAATAATAAATTATGAAGATGATTAAATTTCCATTCTGTTAAGTTTAGAGGGAGTTATTTATGATTTAGCAGTGAGTTATTTATTATTTAAATAGTAGTAAAAATAAACTAATGTTATGGTAATGCAGGCACGCTGTTTAATCCACCAATGGCGAATCAGTTCAAAGAATGAGTTTCTTTTGAAACGTTTTATAGGTATAAAATATACGTCAGGTATTTGGGCCAGGTTCTTGGACACTTAAAAATCCCAAAGTCATTCAGGAATAAACTCAGCAGAAGTAGAGTCTCCCGGTTGAGAGGCGGGCCCTGCTGTCGGGTAGGGGATGCTTTCATTACCATAAATCTAGCTGGTACCGCGGTTGTGAAACTCCCCAGATAGTCGGGGGGGCTCTTTTGACTCTTCACGCAGAAGCGTTTACCATTTAGCTCTCAGGCAATCAAATACGGAGGGGCGAGACGTCCCTGAGGGACTCATGTAGCCCGTGGTCGGCGCGATCAAATATTGACCGGGAAACCTAACATGGTACACCAGGTACCTGCTAAACCACCCGATCCGATCATGGAGACAGAGAGGCGCGGCGGCGGCGGCAGTTTGCGTGATCTGGTGAGCAGCATGGGGACCGTCTTACAGACATTACTTGGTCAGATGAAAACACATAATAAGTTGAAAAGAAGGAAGAAGTAGTGCCAATAAAACATTACGTAATTAAAATGGAAACAGAATTCGATTACTTTAGGTTTTGCTGTTTGTACTTAAGTACGTGGAAAAATTTGTCGAACTATATGAAAAAATAGGAGCAGTCCAGTATTCCAGTAGTCTGAATTAAACTAGCATTTATAATCTCCAACTCCTACAATCTCCTGGTTTAATTTCGGGGAGGTGTAGTCAAAGTAAAACTTTTTTTTCAGTTGTCTTTATTTATCTCAGTATATCTTAATTGACTTAATATAACAAAAATGAAAGGAAAAATCATTTACGGGCGATCTGAGGTCGGGAAGTGGGGGGTGGGGGAGTTAAGTTGAGTTTTTAATGGTAAAAAACGGTCTACCTCGATTTCCGGCAAAACTACAAGTCCTATGGAAAATAGTTAAAAAATGGCAAAGTTGTAGGTAATAGAAAGATCTACAAGTTTTCGATTTACACTTTTTTCCATATAATCTCAAAATTTTCTCAAAGTTTTTGGGTTTTTATTTTTCTTTTACAAACAAACAAATTTATGAAATTTGGTGAAAACTTAACTTTTTATGTTCCAAACACTGTAATTTTTTTGATTTAAAATATTTCTTATTTCACCATAATTTGACTTAACATCGAAAAAGCACCCTAATTATTTTCAATCGAAAATTCTCACGTCAAAATATCTGCTTTTTTAAAAAAGTATGTGGGATTTTTTTCTTTCAAATCTCTACCTTTTGATGGTATAAAAATACATTATTATGGTAGCTGCTACGAAATAACAGGTGGTAAGGCCCAACCATAGGCCATATTGTATTAGGGTCTGGGTTGGGTTGGGTCTGGTGGTGTATCTTAGAGACAGACTATGTAACTCCAGAATGGGTGAGAATAACAGTTTTAAAAATATTTGTTGATAGTCACGTTGACATAGCAAAACCAGTACAACATTGAACAATTCAAGATCTGATGGTGTACGTGTAATTAGGCGTACCTATAATAAGATATTTTTTTACTCTCGCCAAAACGGCTAAATGGATTTAGATGAATTTTGGCTCATAGATATTCCATATCCCGCATCAAAGAACAGGGTGCATGTTCGTCGGGATCAGGTCGTTCGAGTTCGGTTATGGATCAGCTTCTTCATCAGGTCAAGGGTATTATTTAGTTTGGAAGTTGGGTTTACAGGTTATTTATTGTTTTAGGGTTTTGTTCCTCAAAAGAAAAAACATAACCCTTAAAGGATCACTTCGTTGTCCGTCTGTCTGTCTGCCTGTCGACCTTATTTTCTCAGGAACACGTGGAGATATCATTCCAAAAAACTTAAACTTATTTGTATTTGGTTAATTGATCACTATGTCAAAGCATAGGAACGACAGTTTTACAGTGGCAAAGTTAAGTTTGTTACTGAATCATTTAATATTGCTCTTATGTTCGGTTCTCTAAAGTATAAAACCCTTGGTGCCAAAAAACTCGCATTTCCCGGGATTTTTTTAAATTACTTTAATTTCATACTCAAGTCCACGCAGACGAAGTCGCGGGTAAAAGCTAGTTATTCAAATAATTTAGCATTCTCTGATACGCTTAATAAATTACACAGGCAAACAAATAACCAGAAAATCGGAAAGTTTGTGATCGTTGTCGGTTTGATTTTATTTAAAGTTTATTTTATTCTTTTTAGGACAATTTAATAAAAGCTTATTTTTTAAAAGTTTTTTATACCATTATTTCTCAAATATCTTTTATCTATACCTACAGTCTTACAGCATTCGATCATTTACAGTTTAATAATTATAGTAGTTAGCTGATTGAATTACCGTAATTATACGAGTATTCTACGTGTGTAAAATTGTAGTTAACACTCAGTTTTTATTACGACGGAATAAAAAAAGCCCGTTTCCGTTCGATAATGACGTGTTGAGATTGCAACTCATATTTAGTATATTTCCCGACGTTATTCACTGGAGGTTACAACTTACACCGTTATTAAATAACTCCTAGCTAAGTAATTGGTTTCCGCTTTGCATGTAACTGTAAAGTATTCAAGAAACCAGTAGCGAAGGCAATGCTCAATACTTTACTATGATAAGATACAGCCAATAACAGCATTTTGTTTATGTTGACGACGGTCTGAGCCCCGCGGGATCGAGGGATCGAGAAGCCGCACTGGCTTACAAGTATCGGAGCGACCGGCTACCCAATAATTATTGACCTACCTTGACTCCCTCGTTCTTACCTCGACTCCTACAGGAGGGATGGAGATTATTACTGTTGACAGGTCTTGCATCGCTGGACACACTAGTGAAGTGCGAAGCTCATAGAGTATGCCCAGGGGAAAGATCCCAGCCAGCAACGGTTTGCTATCAAAATGATGAAGTGCTTTGAAGACCCTTTGCCTCTTATTCCAAGTGGTCCTTAATCAGTCTCTGATTTCTCATAAAGTTACCGTTTGTAGGGTTCCGTACGCACACATGTACGTATACACACAGGAAAATTTGCGTTTCTCTCTGTCAATCTGTGAACGAAAAGAATTGAAATCAGTGTGTGAATAAGGACGCATGCGGCATGTAGTAAATAAATGTAATTATTTTCCTTCTATAAATGTATTGTAAAAATGATGAAATTATAGGAATCACAAGAACACTTGGAAGCAGTGCTTGGATTTTTTCTCACTTATTTTTTATTAATCTACCAATACATATAAGTCAGATTACGGACTGCTATAAATTAAAATAGTGCATAAATAATATCTGTCAAGCCGTTCGAAAACTTCACGACTATTGAAAGACACACAATCAGCTATTACGGAAAGATTTTGGCCTACCTCTCAGAACTAATCGGCAATTTAATTGAATCACATTGGGTGAATTCGAATATTTCAATGGATTCATCAATAAACCCATTTCCTTTGTTTCCAATTATTTACTCGAATAAACTTATTCGCCGCGAGAATTTTAGTAAAAGCTGAACATGTAACCGCATTGTTAGCTGTGACTATAAAAGTGTAACAATTGAACCCATTTTCGGTAAAATATGTTCAGCCTATCTGAAAACAACAGGTTCTCTACCTATATTTATTTTACGCTCAGTATTGG
Source organism: Thymelicus sylvestris (assembly GCA_911387775.1). NCBI lineage: Eukaryota > Metazoa > Arthropoda > Insecta > Lepidoptera > Hesperiidae > Thymelicus > Thymelicus sylvestris. Next base: position 12,469,027 of record OU426896.1, on the reverse strand, counting down.
CTATGGTTTATTGAAGCGCTTCACTTTATTTGAAGCTAGTTTCCGCTGCGGCATCGCCTGCGGAATTCTGGTTCACACAACGAAATTACAAACATATAAACGTCCAAATCAACCCAGAAAACCATACCATGCAACCGGTATAAAATCTATCCTTTTTTCTAATCCTGGATAAGATCTGTTTGTGTAACAAGTTTATCTTTAATCGGTACAAAAGTTAGCGCGTGATGGAAAGAGAAACATCCAAATCCATACTTACTTATATATACTTTATACTTATACATATATGTGGCAGAAGGGGTAATCTACGGTGTTGGTTATTCAATAATATTCCTTTTACTTTGCACCATGATATATTTCCAATTCTCTTAAACGTTCACATCAATAACAATCTGTACTAGTCCGTGATCACTATTCGAATCCCATAGAATGTCCCACACGTATTGTTCTAAATGGATTGACACATTCCTTATATATTCTAAATATTTAGTTTTCTTCATGACAGCTTCTGCATCGGCCGATCATTGTACAACCAAAGAGGCCGCTCGCCGTCATATATATACTTATATATACTTATTATACTTATATACTATTCTTACCGAGCCCCGTTTCTCTCGGACCGGGAACTAGCACGGCCATATAAAAGCGAGCGCTGACCGGGCCTCGCTCTCTCTGCGCGTGGCATTCGGACGTGGCGGTTCTATTCGTAAATTCGTATCAGTTGTAATAATTTGTTTGTAATTATATTCGGGTTGATTTTTGTAATTTTGTTTTAAAGAAAAACCCAAATCCCCTTCAGATCGATAAGATCAGAAGTGCGATTCTACCACGTGTTTTAGAGTTTGGCTATCTGATAGATATTTGTGTTTGTTTGTTGTTACGGTTGTTACGGATTTATACGGTTGAAACTTATTTAGGGTAGATTTTAGAAGTCTGATTGATATTTGTGTTTGTTCTTCTTAGTAAAACTGCGAAGAAAGATTAAATTGTTACGGATTTTTAACGATTGAAAATTATTGAGGGTAGACTGTTTGGATATGGTCAGGTACGGCCGAGCCGGCCAAGATTCTAACTAATTAAAACGAGCGTTTTCAAATGACGTGTCACTATTCGGTTGTTCAATACATTTTATTACACCGGGATTTGATCGCGAAATCGGTCAAGGGGAACGTTACTGCAGAACTGTTTATAATCTGCTACGTGTTGAGGTCTGTAACAAGGGCTCCCAATGGTCTGATGTGTTTTGAAAAGCGCAGCTCATTCTAAATATTACGAGACAAACGACCACGCAATAATCACCGCTTCAGTTGCTTGTTGGTATAGTGACAACTACCCCAGTCATCAGATCTCTGGTGCGCTATGTCGCACTAGATAACGCTAACCCTAACCGTGCTTTGCTAACCCTCAGTCAACAGAGCATCTGAGCTACTTCCATCCAATCAACTACGGCAAGACGAGCGTACCAATGAACGTCTGCGGCAGCCCGCGACGTTTGCCGTTGGTGACTTTGTGCTTGTCAATAAGATGGCACGGTCGACGGAGAAGCTCGCTTCCGGGATGCGCGGCCGTTACAAGGTCCTGCGCACGCTTCCACATCACCGCTACGAGCTGGAGCTCCTCGCCGGGTCTTATGGCAAAAAGACCCAGGCGGCGGCTCAACACATGGTGCGGTGGCGCGGCGAGTGAACCCCGGACACATGCAGCGCTGTCTTTGAGACTAGTATGCGCAGGTCGAGGTGGACACTTCTGTGTTAAACTTCCCATTTGAAATTAAGGTTGAGGTGGACACTCTGGTGTTAAACTTCCCGTTTATTAAGGTTGAGGTGGACACTTTGGTGTTAAACTTCCCATTTAATAGTATGGTCGAGGTGGACTCTGCAGGGTTTTTTCTTCCCATACTATGTAGGCGCTTTGTCGGTAATGTTCAATGTCTGTATCGGTGAACATTGACGACAAAATCATGCTACCTTGCTAGACGTTACATTGACGTGCTAGCCATTTTAAGGTGCCGTACTTGTAGCTTAAATTGCGCAGTTGAGATATTCGTACGGCATCCATTCTTCTTTTATTCTCTTTACGTAGACAAGTGTGTTGTGGATGGCGAAACGCCGGCAGTTCGACATCTGCAATACATTTTAACTCTTATTTCATATATGCCTCATAGCACATATTTTTTTTCAATGAATTACCCATTTGCTTTCAAATTTTAAACTTAAATTTTTGAGTTCTTGCTGCCGATGTTTGAGTGCACGCTTACATCTGTAGTGGGGATTTCAAATTTTCGGTCCTTTTCACAAACTTTAGAAGGCTTTAAACATTAAGTGAATGCATGTCGCCTCAAGTATATTTTCTCAATTTTTCAGGGTGAATACTTTGATGCAGACACTGATGCAGCTGGGGAAGACATGCAACTATTGGACGATGAAGCGGTCGAGGACGCCTCGCTGTTAGGAACGGCCGTCTTACCGAGCCCCGTTTCTCTCGGACCGGGAACTAGCACGGCCATATAAAAGCGAGCGCTGACCGGGCCTCGCTCTCTCTGCGCGTGGCATTCGGACGTGGCGGTTCTATTCGTAAATTCGTATCAGTTGTAATAATTTGTTTGTAATTATATTCGGGTTGATTTTTGTAATTTTGTTTTAAAGAAAAACCCAAATCCCCTTCAGATCGATAAGACTATACTATATACTATATATTATTATACTATCCATACTAATACTAATATACTAATTACTTTACTAAATAATATTATAAATGTGAAAGTGTGTTTGTTTGTTTGTTTGTTTGTCCGTCTTTCACGTCGCAACGAAGCTGTTATATGGTATGGTTTTTGTGCGTGGAGATAGTGAAGAGGGTGGAGAGTAACGTAGGCTACTTTTTACCGCGGTAAAACATCCCCATGGGAAGATCGATATTTTGTTAGTTGCTAGATATTTAGTTCCGGATGTTGTTAATAGATGGCGTTAGTAAAATTCATTTGCATTTCACGCTATCAAATGATACACGTAAATTACAACTAAGTCTAACTAAGTAAGAGTAAGTATGTAGGGTTTGTAAAAAATCGATCTCTACCGCGGGCGAAGCTGCGGGCAAAAGCTAATATCTCACATACTTTCACTTACTTATCTATACATATAATATAAGTATATTATATAAATCACAAAAAAAATGTACGGATGTCCTCTATAGACTTTGAAAACATACAACCGATATGCCCCAAAATGGTTTCATTTGAAAGGCAATAATGCAAAGATGGTTTAAAACCACAAAAACAATGCATTAAGCACATTAGGTCAATTCATAAAGTCGATTTTCGACTTTTCCCATACAACAAAGAGTTGTTACTATATTTCTAAACCTTCTATTTACCTGCACACTGTACCGAATTTATTTTTTATAAAATTATATAAGTCAATCCCGTCAGCTAAATTTGTTCCAATCAGGGAGAACAAACTGCAAAAACAATTAGTAGTCAGTGAATCATTGTTCCGAAGAGCAATCAAAGCGCAATCACAATGTGTTTTGTTGTACAAAAAAACAATAGGTGCAGGCCAATTGTTTCGTAGTTAAACACAAAATAAATCATTCTGTTGCTCATGGGCACCTTATTACGAATAATATGACTGAGTTTAGTCATAACATAATTAATGAAAAAATTAACTATATTAACGCTGTTGTTATTGCTGTTATTATATTATTATCAACTAAATGTGAATGTATTCGTTTATTTTTGAAGTTATACTTCTTTAGGCGCGTTATAAAATAAATGGAAAAAATGATGAGACTGATATTTTAAGATTTGTGATACGATGACGGTGACACAAAAGGTGACGAAAAACAACACAGGGGATTTTTTAATATGAAAAAATGATTAATGTTATATTTATTATATTGTTTTTTTTATTTTGTTTTAAGAGACAACGCATCATTGTAAGTCTTTATAATATAACATAGATCACCTCCAGTTCAATTCCGATAGATACAATGCGTTATCATGCTCGTAGCCCAGTTTAGTTATGTAGTACCATCAAAGCAGAATCTATTTCTCCAGTGACTAATTTACTAGCGTTTACTTTGTCGAAATTGTTTGCATTGTAAACGACCATGGTCGAGAGTAAACCGTTTAATTAGATCCTGAGATAACATTACGTTGGTATGGATGAGTGTGAATGTTTGAAACTCGTAAATAATGGTTTTTACGACATAAATGACCAAAACATGGAGAGATGTTTTTATAACAAGCCGATAAACGCGCAGAGGAAGCACCTTATGGTAAGTGGTCATCGTCGCACTTGAATATCAGTAATCTTGCTAGCCAAGAAAGAAGAGAAGAGAAGAAGTTGGTATGTACCACCGGCTTTGCTTTGATTCGGGAAACCATACTTACACACTTGAAAATAATATGCTTAGATGGGCCTCTTGAAAATGTCGTTACATGTTTATTTGTGAATTTATTGAAACAAAACAGACACTAAATAAAACCGACACCATACTTATGAGATTGAATTTCCTCAAATTTTTCTTCATTACAAAACAAATGTTCCATCGTTTCTTTACATAATTAAACTTTTTCGAAATGAGAGTAAAAGTTTAAAATACATTCTTAAGTGGGCCCAAAATAATATAAGTATGTACAATGATTCAGAATTCATAAATAATAATTATTCTAGGATCCAGTCATTTAAATATTCCCAAATTTGAAGCGAATCAGACAGAAGAATTTAATAAACGATTTTTCTTTTCATTAACTGATAACTAAGTTATTTCTCCTGTTTCAATCAGAACGCATTCAGGTTCCAAGTTGGTTTGTTATTAAAAGAAATATTCTCCTTCATTAGGAATCAGTTCAGTGATTTAATAATTCAATTAGGAAAGCGTGAATAAACGTTTCGTAGGCATGTCTCACTTTCTTTCATTTTCAATTCAGTAATCATTTTGACTATCTTATGCCCATTAAGATTGAATATAAAATATTAATTGGTAAAAGTAAATAAAATATTTTGAGTGTAAGATGTAAAAGCTTGGCACCGAATTACAAAATTTCAATAGATATCGTATATAACAATACTTTGAGTACATGAATAAGTAGAAATTGGTTTTTCATTAAATTATTTATCTACCGCCTAACTCCCATCTCCCTCTCCCTCTCCCTCTCCCTCTCGCTCTCGCTCTCGCTCTCGCTCTCGCTCTCGCTCTCGCTCTCGCTCTCGCTCTCGCTCTCGCTCTCGCTCTCGCTCTCGCTCTCGCTCTCGCTCTCGCTCTCGCTCTCGCTCTCGCTCTCGCTCTCGCTCTCGCTCTCGCTCTCGCTCTCGCTCTCGCTCTCGCTCTCGCTCTCGCTCTCGCTCTCCCTCTCCCTCTCCCTCTCCCTCTCCCTCTCCCTCTCCCTCTCCCTCTCCCTCTCCCTCTCCCTCTCCCCCTCCCTCATTACATTAAAAAGTTAATATGGTCGTTAAGTTTTCAAAGAGATCGGACCTCATACTACAGCTATGAAACAGACAAATTTCTGAACGCACCTATAAATATCTGACAACCAAATGACAAGATGACAAAATACATCAAATGTTTCACAGCTTTTGTATTGGAAAATTAAATTGTCGTTGTTAGTATTTCCCGTTAATTATTTATTTTTTAAACCTTTCCTGAAGTCTCACAAAATATCAAGATCTCGCCGACAAGATTATACTGCACTCTTTAAAAAAGACCTTACCTAGAGAATCATACAATCTGTTTTAATTACGAATATTTAATTTAATTCACCTGACTCAAATGAGATGCAAACTTCCTAAGTCCTTTATTCAATGGCACATACGTGACAGTGGAAACGTTGTTACCTTGTCGACTAAGAATGTTATAATTGTTCACACGTGCTTAAGTACTATTCTTGGGACGTCTTCGGTGCTATAGTCATTATTCCTCAGTCAACTTAATGTTGCGTTAAGTAATAACTAACCAATGGAATGAAAATTAGTTTTGCCTAGAGACATGTTTCTCCTTACTTAATTTCATCAAAAACATAAATGTGAAATGAGAGCCAAGTTAAAAATAAAGAATTGAGATCTAAATGGGTGCCAAGTTCTGTGTAGAAAAGCCAAAAATTTTAGTACCAAGAACATGACGTAATTCCAGCTCTACATTACCACATGTCGGTGGTTGGATCGGTGACCGCTAGTGGCAATTTCTTGAGCGTTCCCGAGCGGAGGGTACTAAAAAAAGCCGTCGGTTCCAGTTGCAATCATAAAATAGCAGTCCTAAATCCACGTCGGAGGCCTTCGGGTGGCATTAAAACACTAGGTCACTAACCCCTCCCAACAATCCGCACTGGAGCAGCATGGTGAAGTATGCTCTAAGCCTCCTCAAGAAGAGAGGCCCGTGCTCAGTAGTGGGCCGAATGATTGAAGCCAAATACAATCAGAATATTCGTAGATATCACACATTAGCAAATGGAATGTCACACCTCGCTCACTGTTCATTAATGCTAACATTGGATATCCATATAAATTTTACAACTTCCAGCGGCAATGTATCGTGAAAACGTCAAAATCTATAGGCCCTACCTTCGTTATCATAACAGAAAGTAAAATACTTTTATCTACTTAACCTTTTCGAATATGAAAAGGGACGTAAATATGACAATTTAAAGGAGAGGTTCATAATAATCCATAAATTCTACTGTTGTTATTTATCCAGAGAAAAAGTTCTTAAAAGCCCCGCCTGAACTACATAATATTTTTCATAATATGAGGGGCATCATCATTTAGTTATATTACACTATGCTAGCCAAACGCGTATTGTTGACTTCACACATCTTTGATAACATAATGAAGAAAGGTTTTCTGACTATGATATACTTCTACGAAGCAAATGATAACTAACTTTTATTATTCACAAAACTTTTTGTAAAGTAGAGGTGCGTGCATGTTTCAAACTCAGGCCCTGGCGTCAGGGAGACCAACATAAAACCACCGGGCTATCACTGCTTTTAGAACACATTCTCGTAATAAAACCGGAGCAGTATCGTTTTCAGACACTTTTAAGGTTAATCATCAAATATCATGAAATCTTGTGAATGTAAAAAACTACAGGTAAATAATTATGTATAAACGTATATTTAATTTTAGATAAGTACTCATATTACAATTATATGAAACAATAGTGGGTTACTTTTTTTCATTACTTTTTTGTGTGGTTACTCAATTTTACCCTCTTTGGGTTACATTTATTATAATTAATTAAATCTCCTATGCAAGTTTTTCTTATATGAATAGCCAACAGACGAACTATCTATAGCAATGACATTGATGACAAGTCCATTATTAACTACTCGACCCTTAAAACGTATTCCGTATTAATGATATATTTGGTAAATTTAAAAGTTCTAATACCCCCGGTAAATCAAAGTATTCCAAGACGCTATAAATTGCGTAGCTATCAATTTGCATGTTAATACAGCCAAGGGCGTCTCTGTTCGGGCCAGTGAGTGACAAGGGCACAACTTTACTGCCATTCGCTCGCCCTAAACGGTCCCTCGAGTATTAAGACATTTTTCTTTTCCAGCAATTATATTAAATTTTCAACCGCCTTTCAAAGAACCATCTGACGACCTTATTACGGGAAACTTAACAGAATGAGGTTATGCCTCTCATTCGGCCACAAATACGGCGTTTCATCTCTTTGTAACGTTTTTCATTAAAGTAGTATCTCTGGGACCTTTGAATTACGCTTGTTTACTTTCTTACGTCTACCTCTATTACACTTAATGGTCTTAATGATAGAACCTTCCTGCGTAAAAAGATTTGAAAATAGTAAAATTGCTATTTTTTATTGATTTACGCAGGTATGGAAAATGGAATCTATAAAACTTTCTGTACAATCACCCACTTAGACATGTAAATATAGTTAAATCATCTACTGGGTTAGCATCATATCATTTTTCGTCTCTATACATAACTTATTACTTCGGAACCATACATTGCGCATGGCCTGACACGCACTTGTCCCCGGTTTTTAGTTATCATTTATGTATATCCTAGAAATACTGCCTACTGTCTCTGATGGCTTATACTACTTATATACTCAATATTTATCATATCAATTGGGAAATTTTAATAGAAATATTATCGTCTACAAACTACGATATCTCTAAAATATTCAAAGTGCCCCAGCGTTGCCCCAATTTGGTTCAACTTCAACAATTAGGGGCTAAAATTTATACATAGGCGCACCCGTACAACTTTTGCTATTAACGATTAAAATCCAGCGTAAAACTTTAAAGCAGACTATGCTATGCTATTTTTGGAGTTCTACTTAGTATTTAGTGTTTGTTTCCGAGTGTATATAAATTTTACTTTTGTATTCTAAGGGCACACTAATATGTAAAAGTCGAAAATGTTGAGTAGAGTAGTAGGTAGTAAAAGCTAAAAAAATGAATTGACTCGATTATTTAAAAATATTTAGAAGATTTTTTTTTCAAATAATTTTAATTTCTGAAGTTCGTATATTAATAGGAAATTTTAAGCATTTTGGATTAACTTATAATTTGGCGTAGTTGCTTCTTTCGTTCCTATGGTAACTTTATTAATACACTACTCTTACTTTTAATCTACAGCAAAGCGTGTTTGCAATACCTAGCTTTAGGGGCATAAAGGTGAAAGAGTGTGATTAATTTATTTATTCCTGAGTATTATAAACAAAGATATTTAATCTCGATAATTCTATCGCGATGTGAGCGTCGAATGTTTGTATTTAATTATCGAGCTCAGTTTATCGCTCTCTCGGAATTAGAAAATCCATTTGTACTTTGTCTAGACTGGACCTACCAAAACAGTGGAAATTAATCACTCTAATAAACATAGGACTATAACTAAAAGGTACTAAACTATCCATGAATCAATTATAATGTGTCTGAATTAATTTTTAATTAGATATATGTGACGGCGAGCGACCTCTTTGGTCTGTCATACGAGAAGTCATGAAGAAAAACCAAATGTTTAGAATTAGGAATGTGTCAATCTATTTAGAATAATACGGGTGGGACATTCTATGGGAATTCGAGGAGTGATCACGGACTAGTACAGATTGTTATTGATGTGAACGTTAGGAAAACTGGAAATATATCATGGATCAAAGTAAAAGGAATATTATTGAATAACCAACAGCGTAGAATACCCCTTCTGCGTCACATGTATATTTTATAGTCAATAGTATCAGCCTTTTTTTCGAGGGGGGAAATCTTCGAAAGATACCCGAACCCGAAGGTTGCGGGTTATGTAGGATTTCTACCCACTTAAAACCACCTCGGCAGCCATCCACCGCATATTATGGTTAGGCTCCGGGATCTCTTATGAACGCACCGGTGCCTCCCCTGCGTATTACTTCCTCATTTTCAGACCCCCTCTCCCGATCTCGCTCGGCGGTCTTCTTTACCATGACGGTATCAGCGTACTTTGTAAAAATCCCTGTTAATCAGGTATGGTGGTGTGGTATACATTTTTAACCATCTCTCTCAAACACAAATGAAATTACACTACAATTTAGAGATAATTATATCGCAAATTCAACAAAGCAGTTCAATTTACATCATAAATGAAAATGGTAATTATTGTTAGATGATTATTATTATACTCATACATTTTTTGTAAGGAATCTAATCCATTAAACAAAGAGGCCAATTAATCGGTCGACGAAGCATCTTTATCAGTCTAATGTTTGTCGTGTAGACCCTAAAGAGCAATCATTGGCCCCTTATTTATCGCAGGTATTCGCCCTAATGTGCTATTGAGAAAGATATATACGAGGAAAGGATAAGGTGATCATTACATGTTCATTAGGGACTATAAATCAGATTCTGGTACCGACCGCCATTAACGTTGCATTTATATCTAGATTATCTATGTTTTTTGTTATCAAACTTCTTATAGGTATATAGCTACTATTATAACGGTTTTGGATATTTAGAATTTTAGATAACTTACTTTATTTTAAATTTGGAATGTGAAATGTATTCGTACCATCTACCACATGAATTGTTTTTACTAGGTTTAATTCGTAATATTTTGATTTAAATTTAAAGTGAGCATCTCATTCCCATTAACTGCAGTAGTTAAGGGAGTTTCTTTACTGCAGTTAATGATCCGCATCCATTCTGTATTAACTTACTTGTATATTGCATTGACGAGAAGTAGACCCTTGGAGCGACCAGTCATTATTTTTAGAAAAGTAAATGGTACCTAAATTTTAATATTAAGCCATTTTTAAAGGTAAGGTTAAAATATTACCCGAATTACCCGTGCACCCACCGGTGGGTGAAGCCAGGGGGTGCACGGGTAACGGCCCGAAATAAATAGCTCTGCTATCAAATCTTCTTTCTCGCTAATTTAAAGTATCGATAAACAAGTCCAACTCATAACTAGCGACTGTTTCCAACCCAATGATTTAGAAGCGTTGATCATTCCGTCTAATATCATAATGTAATTGAGCAACGAATTCCTTCTGCATCGCTGCCCATCAAATGTAAGGTGACATGACAGGTGTATTTCGAGAGAAGGAAACGTAACGCACGTTTAAATTAAATACAATACTGAAATGATATATAATATTATGTACGAGTAACTATGATATGATAACTAAATTTCATAACGGTTATATTATATTATAACCAATCAATACTGTCGGTATGGAACTAAATATCAAATGCATAAATTATGATATTGTAATTAACTCTCATTATTAAAATACATTACCATACTGCGGTGACGAATTTGAATACGGAATATTCATTATGGCTTTAATTTAATTTATGTACTATCTCATAGCACCTATACCGTATCTTAATTAGGTTGCTCATTGGATATTGTGGGTTTAAAAAACTATTACTAACGCACTTAAGATCAGCAAGGCTATTCTGTTTTGTAACTTGACAGCGGAATCCGCGATGAGTTTCAAAATTGAAGTTCGAGTCTGATATCTTGATATGTGATTCTCTAATCATCTGGTACGCACTTGCGAAGTGAAGTGATCCTAGAACTCGAACGTCAATTTTGAAACTCCGCTGTCAAGTTACAAAACAGAATAATCTTGCTGAACAACACAGCAACTGAATGGATTCTAACAAGGCAAGGAAACAATAATAATCTCTGCGATTGCATGGTAATGCAGCTTACTGGACCCTTCCAGGCAAAACCAACCCACGTGCAAGAGCAGTTGATATGACCTATGCCACCTCCATAATAAATCTTTGGTGACAGTGGCCTTTGAGAATCGAACCCTTTCACACTCAACAAATAATAATAATAAGCAGAGACCCGCCTCTGCGGTCATAAGTGTCAAACTGAGGGCACAAATTACACTCAATGTCAAAGGGTTACTTCACATTGACATTTTGTGTATAATATGCGTGTGTGTCAAGTATATGGTACTATGTATAGGTAATTTTTTTGTGTTTCTAAATGTCTGTGGTTTCTAATACAGCAACCAGCTTTCTGCGTAATTGTCGTATTATATAGAATCTATATTATAGATAATCTCATAGTTGGGTTATATGAATCCTTTGAGATTTGGATAATTATTTGGGGGTTATTTAGATTTTAAAATGAAGGTAAATAATTACATAGCAAGACTTTCATGAACAAAGCAAATCCTAATTAATTATTACAAACAAGACTTATAAAAAATAGTTAGCAGTAGTAATTAGAAACCAAAGCCGGCGAGGAATGAATGTAGATTTTACAATAGTTAATTATGTAGGCAGTTAATTATATAAACTTTTCAGTTTTTCGTGAATCTAGTAATTGATTAATATAGCCCTACAAAATAGTGCCACTTAAAATTGCAACAAATTAAAAAGTGGAAACATTAGATAAAACTTTATTTAATCAAACCTTGTAATTCAGCAGCCAGATAACATGCCAACACATTTTTTTATAACAATTTGAATTTAATAAAAATAATTTTTTCTACGTAACGAAGGTACGATTGTATTGGCCAACTTCGATAGCAGCGGGCTTGTTGTGTAAAATTAAGGTAATACGGTAAACATTATTCGTCAAAATATTGTCGATCTCTCCCAAATAGCTCTGTAAGGCTTTTACGTCTAAAATTAAAAAATTAAGTTAAAATAGATTTAATAATACAAAAATTAATACATATTATCATGTCACCGCATTGTACATATAAAACCCGCCTCACTTTGGCGCTCCATTTGTATAAAAGTTATGTCTGTTATACCATAGCTTGTTCCATCGTTTTCGTCTCCGTCCCTCAACGCATCTTACACATTATGTCACCCTGGTACTTTTCCCCAAACATAACACTAAACCTAAAAGTTCCTCTCTGCACTGCGGGGAGACTGTTTAAAATTCCCCAATTGCGCTGCGTACAATAAATTTAACTCCAGAGACTCCCAAGCGCAGTAAATTTTGTGCTTATTTCCTACAAATTATTTTTAGTTAAGCACCCTGCTTTCTGGACAACTGCATCGTTTTGCTTTTAAAATGGTAAAAGCAGAATTTTAAAAACACATTCCCTAAATAAATATTTGGATAAATGCACGTCGTCGGGGCGACACTTGAAAGTTAAATATTATTAAATAAATTCTGAATTTATAAGCATGAACATGTAACAAATTGTTATTTTATGCATAAATGCTGAATGTTGGAAGAATTCTTATACTGGTAAACCATAAAACATTTAATACTAACTTAACCAACCTGTGTAACCGGCCTTATTATACGCATATCTTACATAGCGATTTCTTCCAGGTACCCCAAAGTGCCAATAATGTTAAAGCAATACAACAAGCAGAGTTAGACACACTAAAAGCATAGGAAATATAACACTCAAACATACTTTTACATTACATTTAAAATAAAACAATTCCAGCCCGACGTATCCGTATTGAATCCGGTCCGTCTTGGGATAACATATTTTGGGGTCGTCCTCTATCCATATTCTCAATCAATTCAATAGGTACTTAGAGTTTATTTAACTTGGGATTTACGCCATATTGAGTTCTTACGACAAGGTTCGGCCATTCAGAAGGTCCAATGTCGTATTGTAGAGAGACAAGATCACGTTAGAATAGTACCTAAAAACCAGTCAAAATTTAATTTCTTTGAATTGCCAACCTTTCAGACTCAGATGCATCCTGACGACGGAGACAGTAATGATATTGCGTTTATCATCTTGAAGTTTAGAATTTCTTGGCGCTGTACCACCGTACTCAACTTACACAGAAAGCACGTTTTAATTTAAAACAGATGCTGAAACTGATGGGAAAATCCGCAGATGATCGTGTAATGATCTGTTTATCTTAACTCGAACTAATATCTGATAGCAATGCTTCTAGAATACTCCCAAAGATTCTGTTGTATAACATCTAAAGGATATCGGTCTGCCAAACAAGACTTCCATTGAGCCACTTCTGCAAAGGCATCAAAGTGTATTTAATTTGGATCGAGGTTGCACTGTATGCGCTCTGAAAAGACACCATTCAACCGATCTGGTTCATTATATTATTGTTGAAAGGCACACAAATGTAAATTTGTACTTTGAACGTTTACGTGATTCGATTCCACAAAGAGATAGTTCATTTTAATAAATTAAATAATGAAAAGTAAAAGGCAGTTTTCAGAAACTGAGAGTTAAGCTTTTTACGGTTCCGTAGAAATGTGGACATAATTTTACTTTGCCCATCTGTGCAATCCGCGACTTACTTCAGAAATCCTAAGTTATAGAAGTAGAAACCTGTAATTTGATATAGGGTAAGATAGTTTGATCGTTGTTTAAAATCAATGTTGGATCTTGATGTAATAGTTATCTGTAAGTCTAAAGTCTTCTTAGCAAGTTCTTACATAGCAAGTACAAACTAGTTTACTGAAATATGATTTTACTTCAGTGGAGTGGAAAACAGCAGACGTGAAGAAGCTCTTCGATCAGGGATTCTATCGAAAAATATCGCCAGATTTTATGCTCAGTATTACATTCTCGTAAATCCATGCAGAAAAATCGACTTTTCCAATACATTTACTCGCTGGATTAGCGCATTATGGTCTTCTAGATATACTCGTACATTATTCATCCCAACTGTTCCGGCAAGATCAGATTATTTAAATGTTTTAGGCGATTCCCGGGATACAAATTTAGTTTTTTTTTTAAACTAGAGGTTAGTTTACATTTTCTTCAAGTATTATACGGTGGCTTATTGTCACAACAGCAAACCTTATAGAAATTTAAAATTTGGTGTTTAAAAACGAATCAGTATTTTTTAACGTAAATCGTTGATAATACAAGGAATCACAAGCTGGTAATTACCACCCATAATAATCTATACAAATAAATAAAATTGGAGTGTCTGTTTGTAATATTAAAATAACCGCTTTTTACGAAGTGCATTTGGATGTATATAGGCTACATATACCAAAACAACATTTTTTACAATTTTTGTCTGTCTGTCTGTCTGTCGGTCTGTCTGTCTGTCTGTCTGTTTGTTCCGGCTAATCTCTGAAACGGCTGGGCCGATTTTGACGGGACTTTCACTGGCAGATAGCTGATGTAACAAGGAGTAACTTAGGCTACTTTTATTTTAGAAAAAAAATTTTTAAGAAAAAAAATAGGATCATTTTCTGTACATTGAATATTTTTTCAAAATTTCAATCAACCGATTTGCTTCACATTTGCAACAAGCGTTTGTTGCTTTAATTGATGGAATACATATTTTTCAGTTTTTTTTTTTAAATTTTGCATTTAAAAAAAGAAAAAAAAATACAAATTAATGTGAATGTTTTTTATTTTTCAAAACCCTCTCCTGGAGAAATCCTTAGTGATTATACCGTGGCTTTCAGTATATAGGTACATTGCTTAATATGAGTTATCTATACTCTATACAAATAAATAAAATTGGAGTGTCTGTTTGTAATATTAAAATAACCGCTTTTTACGAAGTGCATTTGGATGTATATAGGCTACATATACCAAAACAACATTTTTTACAATTTTTGTCTGTCTGTCTGTCTGTCGGTCTGTCTGTCTGTCTGTCTGTTTGTTCCGGCTAATCTCTGAAACGGCTGGGCCAATTTTGACGGGACTTTCACTGGCAGATAGCTGATGTAACAAGGAGTAACTTAGGCTACTTTTATTTTAGAAAAATATATAATTAATATGAGTTATTCAATATAAATTCGCTGTTTATTAATTTTTTTTTAAAGAGGTACTGATAAGGTAAAACCTAATCTATACAAATAAAAACGCTTGGTCACTGATACCTCCGCTGTAGGATTCCCTCTGTCGCGGGTGGCATGGAGTTGGACAACACTAATAACACATCACTATAACACCCATAAAACCCGAGTATTTAATTTTGTTGAGTGAAACCGTGTGAACCTCATCTGTCAAATTTCGGGAGATAAAATGGGTGCCAACTACAGCAGCCTTAAGGCGGCTGGCAAGTTTTTTTTTCAGGGGGGCGCCACGTTTTGAAATGAAGCGCAGTAATTTGAATACGGCGCTTGATTTATAACTATCATGGGCACCATTTTGATATCTATACATCTATACAAATAAATAAAATTGGAGTTTGTAATATTAAAATAACCGCTTTTTACGAAGTGCATTTGGATGTATATAGGCTACATATACCAAAACAACATTTTTTATAATTTTTGTCTGTCTGTCTGTCTGTCGGTCTGTCTGTCTGTCTGTCTGTTTGTTCCGGCTAATCTCTGAAACGGCTGGGCCGATTTTGACGGGACTTTCACTGGCAGATAGCTGATGTAACAAGGAGTAACTTAGGCTACTTTTATTTTAGAAAAAAAAAATTTAAGAAAAAAAATAGGATCATTTTCTGTACATTGAATATTTTTTCAAAATTTCAATCAACCGATTTGCTTCACATTTGCAACAAGCGTTTCTTGCTTTAATTGATGGAATACATATTTTTCAGTTTTTTTTTTTAAATTTTGCATTTAAAAAAAGAAAAAAAAATACAAATTAATGTGAATGTTTTTTATTTTTCAAAACCCTCTCCTGGAGAAATCCTTAGTGATTATACCGTGGCTTTCAGTATATAGGTACATTGCTTAATATGAGTTATTCAATATAAATTCGCTGTTTATTATTTTTTTTTTAAAGAGGTACTGATAAGGTAAAACCTAATCTATACAAATAAAAACGCTTGGTCACTGATACCTCCGCTGTAGGATTCCCTCTGTCGCGGGTGGCATGGAGTTGGACAACACTAATAACACATCACTATAACACCCATAAAACCCGAGTATTTAATTTTGTTGAGTGAAACCGTGTGAACCTCATCTGTCAAATTTCGGGAGATAAAATGGGTGCCAACTACAGCAGCCTTAAGGCGGCTGGCAAGTTTTTTTTTCAGGGGGGCGCCACGTTTTGAAATGAAGCGCAGTAATTTGAATACGGCGCTTGATTTATAACTATCATGGGCACCATTTTGATATCTATACATCTATACAAATAAATAAAATTGGAGTGTCTGTTTGTAATATTAAAATAACCGCTTTTTACGAAGTGCATTTGGATGTATATAGGCTACATATACCAAAACAACATTTTTTACAATTTTTGTCTGTCTGTCTGTCTGTCGGTCTGTCTGTCTGTCTGTCTGTTTGTTCCGGCTAATCTCTGAAACGGCTGGGCCGATTTTGACGGGACTTTCACTGGCAGATAGCTGATGTAACAAGGAGTAACTTAGGCTACTTTTATTTTAGACTAGCTGTTACCCGCAGCTTCGCATGCGAAAATAATGTTTTATCTTATATTATGTACCTCTAAAAAACGGTGAATTTATGTTGAACTACTTTTATTTAGCTATTTATATATCGAAACTCACAATAAAAATTCAAAGTATTCCTTCGGGAGCCGGTTTTGAAAAATAATCAATCACATTTTCTTTTTACTTTTTCATGCAAAATTAAGAAAAAAAAATTAAAAATATATTCCATCAATTTAAGTAAGGAGTAAGTTGCAACAAAATATGTGTTGCAAATGAGAAACAAATAGATTTGTTAAAAAAAAAATCCTTACACATTTACATCCTTTCCTGGGGAAACCTTTGAATTTTCCGTAATGAAATGTGGTGTAGGTACAATACAACAAAGAGTATAGGTAAGTACCAAATTAATCATTTTACATCAAAATCCGTTCAGCGTTTTCATAAGATGCCTATATACAGACAGACAGACAGATAGACAGACAAATAATAATTAAAAAAAATATTTTTGTGCTCTAACACGTTATTGTAGTGCCCCCTAATGGAAATAAAAAAATCAATATGCAGAAAAAACCCTTTATGTTTTATTATAGTGTAGTTAGATCAATTATACGGGGCTCCCAGCCTACAGGGACAACAAATAACAGCTTAATGGCGCCCACGGTAGTGACAAACCAAGCGCCCTGCTATCGACTTACTTCGCTAAATTTCAAAACACCCGCCGCTATATTTTCCTTTTTTCCTCTTTTCGCCCTTTTTTCTCTCGAAAATTGACAGATATGGCTCGTGCGGGGCCCTTCAAAAAAATTTAATACTGATACTCGGGTCATGGGTGTTATAGTGATGTGTTATTATTGTTGTCCATGCCACCCGCGACAGAGGGAATCCTACTGCGGAGGTATGAGTGTTCAAGCGTTTTTATTTATTATATCAAAATGGTGCCCATGATAGTTATAAATCAAGCGCCGTATTCAAATTACTGCGCTTCATTTCAAAACGTGGCGCCCCTCTGAAAAAAAAACTTGCCAGCCGCCTTAAGGCTGCTGTAGTTGGCACCCATTTTATCTCCCGAAATTTGACAGATGAGGTTCACACGGTTTCACTCAACAAAATTAAATACTCGGGTTTTATGGGTGTTATAGTGATGTGTTATTAGTGTTGTCCAACTCCATGCCACCCGCGACAGATTTTTCTTAAAATTTTTTTTTCTAAAATAAAAGTAGCCTAAGTTACTCCTTGTTACATCAGCTATCTGCCAGTGAAAGTCCCGTCAAAATCGGCCCAGCCGTTTCAGAGATTAGCCGGAACAAACAGACAGACAGACAGACAGACCGACAGACAGACAGACAGACAAAAATTATAAAAAATGTTGTTTTGGTATATGTAGCCTATATACATCCAAATGCACTTCGTAAAAAGCGGTTATTTTAATATTACAAACTCCAATTTTATTTATTTGTATAGATGTATAGATATCAAAATGGTGCCCATGATAGTTATAAATCAAGCGCCGTATTCAAATTACTGCGCTTCATTTCAAAACATGGCGCCCCCCTGAAAAAAAAACTTGCCAGCCGCCTTAAGGCTGCTGTAGTTGGCAGTGTTGGCACCCATTTTATCTCCCGAAATTTGACAGATGAGGTTCACACGGTTTCACTCAACAAAATTAAATACTCGGGTTTTATGGGTGTTATAGTGATGTGTTATTAGTGTTGTCCAACTCCATGCCACCCGCGACAGAGGGAATCCTACAGCGGAGGTATCAGTGACCAAGCGTTTTTATTTGTATAGATTAGGTTTTACCTCTTTAAAAAAAAATTAATAAACAGCGAATTTATATTGAATAACTCATATTAATTATATATTTTTCTAAAATAAAAGTAGCCTAAGTTACTCCTTGTTACATCAGCTATCTGCCAGTGAAAGTCCCGTCAAAATTGGCCCAGCCGTTTCAGAGATTAGCCGGAACAAACAGACAGACAGACAGACAGACCGACAGACAGACAGACAGACAAAAATTGTAAAAAATGTTGTTTTGGTATATGTAGCCTATATACATCCAAATGCACTTCGTAAAAAGCGGTTATTTTAATATTACAAACAGACACTCCAATTTTATTTATTTGTATAGAGTATAGATAACTCATATTAAGCAATGTACCTATATACTGAAAGCCACGGTATAATCACTAAGGATTTCTCCAGGAGAGGGTTTTGAAAAATAAAAAACATTCACATTAATTTGTATTTTTTTTTCTTTTTTTAAATGCAAAATTTAAAAAAAAAAACTGAAAAATATGTATTCCATCAATTAAAGCAAGAAACGCTTGTTGCAAATGTGAAGCAAATCGGTTGATTGAAATTTTGAAAAAATATTTAATGTACAGAAAATGATCCTATTTTTTTTCTTAAAATTTTTTTTTCTAAAATAAAAGTAGCCTAAGTTACTCCTTGTTACATCAGCTATCTGCCAGTGAAAGTCCCGTCAAAATCGGCCCAGCCGTTTCAGAGATTAGCCGGAACAAACAGACAGACAGACAGACAGACCGACAGACAGACAGACAGACAAAAATTATAAAAAATGTTGTTTTGGTATATGTAGCCTATATACATCCAAATGCACTTCGTAAAAAGCGGTTATTTTAATATTACAAACAGACACTCCAATTTTATTTATTTGTATAGAAAAAAAAATTTTAAGAAAAAAAATAGGATCATTTTCTGTACATTGAATATTTTTTCAAAATTTCAATCAACCGATTTGCTTCACATTTGCAACAAGCGTTTCTTGCTTTAATTGATGGAATACATATTTTTCAGTTTTTTTTTAATTTTGCATTTAAAAAAAGAAAAAAAAATACAAATTAATGTGAATTTTTTTTATTTTTCAAAACCCTCTCCTGGAGAAATCCTTAGTGATTATACCGTGGCTTTCAGTATATAGGTACATTGCTTAATATGAGTTATTCAATATAAATTCGCTGTTTATTAATTTTTTTTTAAAGAGGTACTGATAAGGTAAAACCTAATCTATACAAATAAAAACGCTTGGTCACTGATACCTCCGCTGTAGGATTCCCTCTGTCGCGGGTGGCATGGAGTTGGACAACACTAATAACACATCACTATAACACCCATAAAACCCGAGTATTTAATTTTGTTGAGTGAAACCGTGTGAACCTCATCTGTCAAATTTCGGGAGATAAAATGGGTGCCAACTACAGCAGCCTTAAGGCGGCTGGCAAGTTTTTTTTTCAGAGGGGCGCCACGTTTTGAAATGAAGCGCAGTAATTTGAATACGGCGCTTGATTTATAACTATCATGGGCACCATTTTGATATAATAAATAAAAACGCTTGAACACTCATACCTCCGCAGTAGGATTCCCTCTGTCGCGGGTGGCATGGACAACAATAATAACACATCACTATAACACCCATGACCCGAGTATCAGTATTAAATTTTTTTGAAGGGCCCCGCACGAGCCATATCTGTCAATTTTCGAGAGAAAAAAGGGCGAAAAGAGGAAAAAAGGAAAATATAGCGGCGGGTGTTTTGAAATTTAGCGAAGTAAGTCGATAGCAGGGCGCTTGGTTTGTCACTACCGTGGGCGCCATTAAGCTGTTATTCGTTGTTCCTGTAGGCTGGGGGCCCCGTATAATTGATCTAACTATACTATAATAAAACATAAAGGGTTTTTTTCTGCATATTGATTTTTTTATTTCCATTAGGGGGCACTACAATAACGTGTTAGAGCACAAAAATATTTTTTTTAATTATTATTTGTATGTCTATCTGTCTGTCTGTCTGTATATAGGCATCTTATGAAAACGCTGAACGGATTTTGATGTAAAATGATTAATTTGGTACTTACCTATACTCTTTGTTGTATTGTACCTACACCACATTTCATTACGGAAAATTCAAAGGTTTCCCCAGGAAAGGATGTAAATGTGTAAGGATTTTTTTTTAACAAATCTATTTGTTTCTCATTTGCAACACATATTTTGTTGCAACTTACTCCTTACTTAAATTGATGGAATATATTTTTAATTTTTTTTTCTTAATTTTGCATGAAAAAGTAAAAAGAAAATGTGATTGATTATTTTTCAAAACCGGCTCCCGAAGGAATACTTTGAATTTTTATTGTGAGTTTCGATATATAAATAGCTAAATAAAAGTAGTTCAACATAAATTCACCGTTTTTTAGAGGTACATAATATAAGATAAAACATTATTTTCGCATGCGAAGCTGCGGGTAACAGCTAGTCATCTATAAGACATACACCCCAACTCAAACTCACTAACGGTTACTTAAATCGGTCCTTATTACAGAATCTGGAATCAGAATTAATTCTGGTGATTCTTTACTAAAGAGCGATTAAAGTAAACGTTAGTGACTCTAAGTTGCGGTGTTAAAGATTTCACCGAATAAAAAAAGTTCAGAACTTCCACCACTTCTAACTAGCCTTCAGAAATCTTTCTAAAATGTTTTACGTTTTCCAATTAGGAAACATCTAATTCGGGTCATCTTAAATAAACTAAATCACGTTTTAACTTATTTATTCACCAGTCAGTTAGGAGACTCAGTTAGTCATTTTAATTAAAACGAAAACAAATACAAATCGTTCACCACATATAACATTAACATGTTGGAGTTTGTGGAAGCGTAAATGTTGAATCACAAATAAATAAACTACTACCTAAATGAATGAACACGTGAATTTATTTTGAAATGGTATCTGATGTATTAATTTATATTATAATTACATCCAGCAAATCGATCGTACGAAGGATTATAATATGCCAAAGGTCATGCCTATTCACAACTGGTCTAGCTATTAAAATATAAAATACTTAGGTGTCGACTAAATTCTCAAAGACGTCACAGATAAAAGAAAATGATTAAATTTTTACGAATTAGACAACACACGTTTTGCTAGTTTGACATGATGCGTATTTGACTTTTACGGATAATTCAATTGAATTACGAGATCGGAGTGCCATTGGATCGCAAAAATAGTAATTTGTCACAGAAAGGCTTTAAATACACGTCAAAAAGATAGCGGATACTGACTTTCTTAGTAGGTAATAAATCATCCGTCACCCTGATGATAAGTATTCATTCTCCATAGATATCAGAGACTAACAGCATCACTCAAATGTTGCCGACTAAGTAGGAAGGTAAGGATATTCTAATTCTCTAATTTTCTCTGAAACACAAAAAAACATGATTGATTTTAGTATGAAAATGCCAAAGCTAGCATTTATACCCAACACCGAGAAAAATATCTGGTTGATTTTCAAACCTTATGTAGATTTTTAACACCAGCCAGGCAAAGAACGCAGTGACCACCATCATACACCATCGGCATGTATTGTAGATTGGTTGTGTCAACCTAGTTACGTTTTAGGGAAAATTGCGGCATCAGTTTTAACGTTCTTTGGGATTAGCATCAACCTAAGTACATAATATGTTATTTAATTATGTATCTATCAGACAGGATAGAATTTCTGAACTTATATGAATATGCCGTGAAAATTTTGATCTTTGATTCATTGTTAATGAGAATCAGCTAAACTTACAATAGAAAATATTAAAAGCTCGAAATTATTTACTGAACTTCAAAGTCTTCAGATATAAGATAAATATAATCTTCAAGTCATATATTATTCAGGATCAGACTGTAATCCAAAGGTAATTTTACAAGGAACAATTCCTCACATCATAACAATGCCCCGTTTGAATCATCAGAAAACTTAAATATATTTCATTCGTACGTTGAAAATACGTCGGTAATAAAATTGCTGACGATAACGTGAGTTGAAAGCAATTACTTTTTGTGCCGACGGTAATCTTTTCGGTACCACGTGAGTTTTGCTTGTTGACTTGTGCTCGTAAATGGATATTAAGAAAATTGTTTTCCTTCTACGAAATGCAATTATTTCGGCACGCCGTATGTGTGGTAACCAGCTTTGTTTTAGTTAAACAACAATATATCGAAACTCCAGAGAACCGGCATTCGGGTTCGTAAGATTTGCTTTCAACGTAACATAATATTTTGACCGTATTAGGGCGGCCTAGAATAATGAATCCACATCAATACCAGCACAGAACAGGGTGTCGTGTTAGAGGCGACAAAAATCAGCCCTTTGCTGGGCTTCGCATATAGATTGTACATGAGTAAGTTATTTAACCGACGAAAAAAAAAGGAGGAGGTTCTCAATTCGACACGTATATTTTTTTTTTTTGTATGATCACGCAGAAATCGGCACAGGGTGGTCCGATTTGGATGATTCTTTTTTTATTGGATAGGGTATGTCCTGAAGTTGGTCCCATATTTTTTTGAAAATTTTATTCCCACCCTAAAGGTACGAAAATAGGGAATGATTGATTATTCACCCGTTTTTTACCCGGAATTTTTACATGTTAACCCCAATAACTTTGTACTGGATGATCCGATTTCGATGATTCTTTTTTTATTGAATAGTGTATACCTTGAGGTTACTCTTGTTTAAATTTCGAAACAAAATTTTACCCCTATAGGTACGAAAATAGGGGATGATTGATATTTCATCTACTACATTTTTACTTGGTAACTGAATCTATAATTCATAAAATCAATAATTTATTATTAATTATAAGTATTATAGCAACTAAAAATTAAAAAATAATTACTTTTTAACAAAAAATAAAACCAACGAAAAAAAAACTGAAAAGCAAAAAATAAAATAAACCATTTATATTATAAATTAAGATCCGAAATTAACAGTAAATAAATAATTTTGAGGCGGTGCCAAACCAATGAAAAAACAAACGGAGAAAAGATGTGCGCCGCGCTGCTGCTGCCGTGTGCATCGCATACCGCTGCCCTCATAATATGAATTTTATGTAGGTAATTAATTTTGGTTGTTTGTTTGGCACGGTCTCAAAATTATTTATTTACTGTTAATTTCGGATCTTAATTTATAATATAAATGGTTTATTTTATTTTTTGCTTTTCAGTTTTTTTTCGTTGGTTTTATTTTTTGTTAAAAAGTAATTATTGTTATTATCACATCATACTCAATTCGGTGTTCATACAAGAATGAATAAACAAATTAAGGTTTAGGTCTCAAATATTACACGAAGTCTACAAATTTATTTCCTGAACTACTGCAGGTCAAAAATTAAAATAAACCTTAAACTTTTGTAAGCCTCCATTAAGGAGGGGCTAAGGTTACCTTAAATAGGTACTATTAAAGGTGTTGGCTCATAAATAATAATTAATCAATAATCATAGTTAAGGTTCGTTAGGCATATATTTGTTACGCCTAACTTCACTGAGAGCCCAGTACATGCAATTACACTTCGATTAGAAAAATAAAGTTAATTAAAGCATCCACTAATTTTAGTTTCTTCTTGCTAGTTCAGGAATAGTGCTTAGAGACTCTACAGACTGTACAGATAATGCCTGATCCGATCCGTAGTTGAACCTGGAAGCATCATGTTTTAGTAGTAAAAGTTGCCCACGTAGACGAATAGGGATTTTCAGCTTGGGATTGCAGTTGAACAAAACATACCCAATAAAACTTCTACACAGTGTTCGGCTTTCATTTGGTTTGCCTGATCGGCAAAACCACAATTCAGTTTGTTGAACAGAGTAGGTACCTACATACGGACGAACTTTACTCTATTAGTTTTTTAGGGCTTTGGCGTTTTTTCGAGTTCGGGGTTTTTTCTCTTACCATGTCTGTTTCTACGTACTATAAAAAATTATATGTATAAAATTAATTCAGTACAAGATGTTAGGTTGTCTTTGTGAATAGCAGACAAATGAGAAGACGTTAGTTTCGATTAGGTTATTGGGTAGTTATAACTGTCACTCATGGACATACCTAAGCATCACAAAAGACATCGCCGAGGCGATGTGGGTCAAATAAGAAGCATTAAAAATGTAACTTGCTGATAGTGGCACAAAATTCATGATCACCACAACCATAAACCATGATAACCACAAAAAGAAGCGATGAGCCGTAATTTTGTCAGTAAAGAACTAAAATTAAATTTAAACCTTTTCTAAAATAATAATATCTATTAACCTAATATGCACCTAATATCTATTACGCCTTTTCTATTCTTCTCTTATATTCATATTGTTCTTGATATCTGCTGGCATTTTTATATCGTATACCTACCTCTGTACATTTATAATTCTTTCTATTAATTTTTCTGCTGTATCACCTGTGTGTGAAAACTTTTAATTGGCTTTCCTTTTACTACTCAACCGAACATACGTTTTGTTAAGAAATAAATAAATAAAAAGCGCTATATATCCCCGTCAGTGATTCAATATGGTGCACCACGAGCAGTTGTTATTTTGACTGCATTCAGTGTAACAATCAAAATAAATATTTTATCATTTATCATTTCAGATACAGATCTTGATAAATTCGATTCCTCCAAATCAATCGAGGAAATCGCAGAGCATATAGCGGCCCAGGCATATAGACACGACTTGCACAACCATACATTTATAGCCTTAATTGAGTAAGTTAAGAACCTTACAATTATAATCATCTCGGGAATCGCTACAACATTAGTCCCTTTTATTTTCCTTTAGGAGAGTTATAACAAAAATTACTCAGTATACTCAGTAAGAAAAAAACCTTACAAAAATGCTCTTAGTTTTGGGAAAATGAAATGAAAATGTTGCAACACGTTATGTGATCAAGTAAACACTGTTGAAGTAATATTTGAATATATTACTCGTTACTCGAAATCTGTTTTGTTTTTGTTAAAGTAGGTATACTTGTAAACTTTCTGCTCTTCACGGCAATCCTTGAATCTTATCCAACTTTTCCAAACTATCCAAATACCATTATTTTTCATAGTAACACAGTAATTAATAGCTCCCACCATAAAAATGTAAATGGTTCAATTTTTCAGGAATTTCTGAAATTACTCACTCTGCCTAGCATGTACATATACGAAGTATCAGTAGTTGTAAAACGGTACCCAATTTTTTTTGTTAAAAAGAAAGATGTAATCGAGTTTAAAAGTAGACACCAGAACAAATTATGGCTACCACCTAGTAAAACAGTGTTGAGGTCTAAGGGTGCTTATCATATGTGCGTAAAAATATTTAATAATCTTCCAGATAATCTTAAACAATTACCGTTACATAAGTTTAAGAAACAATTACATAAGTGGCTAGTTGACAAATGTTTTTTTATAGTAGTTACCAAATCTTTTATGAAGGAAAAATATAAATAATATTTAATAACAATAATAATGTACATTGAATTAATTACGTACATAATCTAAATACCTATTGCCTCAATAAAACTTGACATGCACAACTGAGAAAAAAGAAAAAAAAACAATGTAATATTATGTTATTTAATTTAATAATATATATATAATTGTAATAATAATAGTAGTATGATAGTGACATTAATGTTAAGTTATTTAAATATCATGTAAATACATTTGAATTTTATTTAAATTTGCACACCATCAACATGGTACATTGTGAGCTTCAAAAATCTAAAATTAAGACCTCTAGGCTCTATGTAACCACAATTTTTGCAAATAAAATATTCATTAATTCATTCTGGATCTTTGATAACTAACACTTCTAAATACCTAATCCAATTCTCTACTTCAAGAAGCACATTAAATATATCTGTATTTTTGGTGTCCTATTTCACTCAGAAAGACTTGATTGTAGAGTTTACCCTTAGCGATAAAATAGCCTACTTAATAATTATCTCTTTAATATTAAAATGTTTTATTAATATTATTATGTTTCAACTGATATTATAATAGAGCGTAATTGTATTGTTTTAAAGATGTAGCTAGGAATTTTTATATAATTACAAAAGCTAGCTAGTATTTTATTACACATACGTTAGGTATGTGGTTTCAGAATAGAACTTTATAAGTTATAAGTACTATTATGTCTTCTGTGGTATTACTGTAAAGATATTTCCAACTTTTAGACGATATTCTTTATCAAGTGCGCTCAAGGGAATTAACTCATACTGTTTTGTTTCAGCATAGCTTTTACAGACGGTACCAAGAGAACTTGCACAGGGACCATCATCCATAACAACGTTGTTATCACAGCGAGTCATTGCTTGTTAGTGTTATTTGCCATTGGCAAGTTTTTGCTGACACTAAAAATAGTTTTTAAACTCGAAACAAAGAACTTAGTCCTCCCTGAAAGTAAAACAAATTCGACGTGACTTAGATAATAATTAGATAATATTCTAATAATTTAGTGAATACCAAACCTGCTATAACTTTCGTTAATAATCAGTTTCGAAAATGGGGTGCATAATTCAAGAGTTTGTAGTTCGGTAAATGATTGAGATAACTTACAAACATTTTTATGAGGTTTTGTAGGTAATATCATGTTATTTAATAACAATTAATAAAATAATAATATCCAAAGGGCATTTTTCCAAATTTTTAGCGAAATTAAATAGAGGTAATTTTTTTTCAAAAAAATTTCAGTTAATTTCTTTAAAAATATATCCTATTTAATTTTGGGTAGATTTATACCTCGAATAGATAAACTATGATAACAATTAGTAAAACAAAAACAAAAAAAAAACATTTGAAAATAGTGCAGCAAGTCGGGTTTCTCTACAAAAAAAAAAGCTAATAAAAAAACCAAACCGATAAGACCTGTACTTTAATGGTATTTGTTGCTAGCTTTGGCCAAGTAATCAATAGACGCCGGGCGGTCACTTCGCCCTGGGACACCCTGTATTAGTCTACTCGATAAGTTCAAAATGGTTGAAATTAGAGATACTGCTCTTAAAAATACGTGCGATAGCTCATTCTGTTTGGAATGATGTCTAGAAAAATGTTTCGGAAGCGTTTACCAGCACGTAAAAAATTGCAAAAGTTATTGACAAAATAAAGTTGAAAAAAAAAAGTATTTTGTTTTTGGTAATCACTCCGAAACTATTAATATTTAAGAAATTTTAAAACAAGATTCTTAAAGTAGAGGAAAGGAGAACCCCGGTTTCCGGCCACGAATTATATGTAATCTGTGCTAGCACATAAGACTGGACAAGAGTAAACTATATACATAAAAATTCGTCTTATTTACTAAATAAACATATTTAAATCTTAGCCTCATTTGCAATCGCCAAATGAACAAAATAAAGAAAGAAGTTCTCATTGTATTTACCTCATTACAAACGATTTTATAATCGATTGATTAAGGAACATATGTATTAAATTAACTATTTATTAATTATAAGAACAATATTTATTCCTTTCTGATATGTTTTCATGTTCTATATAAAGCTAAACTATTTAATATATAATAATTACCATTAAATCCTTTAACGACATCGTTACGCTTATTATAAGACATTTTGAGTTTAACTTATCTGTGTAAAAAAAGTAAAAGAATATTATGATGACATCTAAGACAATTTAATTTTTGCACAGAGTACTTAATCACTATGTTCTATTGCATTCGCTTTTCGTTTCGTGCGTTGGTGAATGTGTTTTTGATACAATTTCTAGATTTGCCTTTCTTACTACCACTGCCTGAATATTGGAAATAGGAGTATAGCGCCTCCTGCACAATTTCTTGACGAAATATTGATATATTTTGATGATAATGAATAAAATATCTTTAAAAAATTAAAATGCCTTTATTACACAACCTTTTTGACATTTTTTTGGGTAAAACCCATTAAAGTGGGTAGGTAGTAGGTAGTATTATACCCACCTACTCAGTTTTAACCATTATGGTTTAAGTAGTATTTATTTATATAAGGTCTTCATTATATTCCTGACATTGTATATATACTCGTAGGTGTTTGAGGTAGTAAGTGCCTAGTAAAACGCATATTCAGTAGATAGGTACTCACCAACCGGTGACCAACCGACCTTACGTTACCCATAATAAACGAGAACTTTATCAAAAACATATTTTTTTCATCAGCACTGTGACACGAGTGTGACATAATCATAACCCATATTTAAGGTGATTCATTAGGATTTCATTAGTTGGCCATTGCTAGCAGACGTGAAAATTGGAGAAATTAAAGCTTTTACAATGATCTAATTGACCACCAATTTTCATTCTTGTCTATTCTGGGCCGGTGTCTCTATGGAAGATGGGGTTCTCCTTTCCAAACAATGACTCGCGACTCTCGGAACTCTATCTCCATTATTTATAACTTTAATTTAACGCTGAAAATGGGTCTCCACGCTGCATTTTTAGGTTGCGCGTGCGGCGTCAAAACCGAGTTCGTCACACTCAATAATTTTTTAAGGTATTAATTATTAATAAAAAAAAATAAAAAAAATATGGTGTATTTGAAACACTTTAGAGAATTTGCTCCCGTAGGAAATTTTGCTTAAAGTTAATTTTTCAACAAGTTAGACGATTGTTAATTAACTAAATTTTCTCGAACTTCCATTTTCATTGTACATTAAAAAAAATGTTTAAGTAATTGTCCTATAAATTTTTCGCTTCCTGGAGCCCTTCTTATATACATGCTTAACGAGATCACGTCATAAAAGTTTAAAAAGTTTTAATACTTTGTGTATAATAATTTTATAAGTTGAACAAACAATTTTTTCGTTTTTTTATCGAATCGAAATTAAAAAATTGAAAAATGTTTTTATCTGTACTTTGTTATACATCGTTGTTTTTTTTATTTTTAGGTGTTTCAGAAAAAATATATAAAAAGTTGAGAATTTGTTTATAAAAAATTGTTAAGTTAAAAAACAATGAAATTGTTGATAAAAAAAATATTTTTTTACATTTTTATTAAAGATGGTTAATTATAATTTTTAAGAAAAAAAAATTATTTACTAATTATTCAAACAATAGAAATATTAAAAAACAATTATAAACAATTAAATATCATAATTAAGAAAAAATTTTTTTTTTCAAAAATCATAATGTTTTGTAAAGAATAAGATATTAAGAAATTTTTTCTTGAAAGCATTGAAATAGTCTATTTGTGTATAAAAAAAAATTATAAAAAAATTAGGGATTTTTTTTTTTAAGTCATTAAATGTGTTTTATAAATGCCAAAACGATTATGTAATAATAAATTGAGAAAAAAATATTTTCAATAATATTATTTGGATTTTTCATTTTTTGTTCAACTTATAAAATTATTATACACAAAGTATTAAAACTTTTTAAACTTTTATGACGTGATCTCGTTAAGCATGTATATAAGAAGGGCTCCACGAAGCGAAAAATTTATAGGACAATTACTTAAACATTTTTTTTAATGTACAATGAAAATGGAAGTTCGAGAAAATTTAGTTAATTAACAATCGTCTAACTTGTTGAAAAATTAACTTTAAGCAAAATTTCCTACGGGAGCAAATTCTTTGAAGTGTTTCGAATACACCATATTTTTTTTATTTTTTTAAATTAATAATTAATACCTTAAAAAATTATTGAGTGTGACGAACTCGGTTTTGACGCCGCACGCGCAACCTAAAAATGCAGCGTGGAGACCCATTTTCAGCGTTAAATTAAAGTTATAAATAATGGAGATAGAGTTCCGAGAGTCGCGAGTCATTGTTTGGAAATTTCCTCTACTTTAAGAATCTTGTTTTAAAATTTCTTAAATATTAATAGTTTCGGAGTGATTACCAAAAACAAAATACTTTTTTTTTCAACTTTATTTTGTCAATAACTTTTGCAATTTTTTACGTGCTGGTAAACGCTTCCGAAACATTTTTCTAGACATCATTCCGAACAGAATGAGCTATCGCACGTATTTTTAAGAGCAGTATCTCTAATTTCAACCATTTTGAACTTATCGAGTAGACTATATATACATATATTATTATACACCGTGTATAATACCTGTAATAGCTACTTTTAACTCATGTATGGCGAGGTATAAATCCAAAATTTTACGAATGACAAATTATTTCCATGTTACGCTTCTGAAGCGTTAAAGCTTCAATACATATGTGATTTATAACTTTGACACTTAATTTACTGCCAAAACATACTCGCATGCTCGTATAGTGAAAAATGTCACCTGACGCGACTGTAATTAGTTTAGGTTCACGCCGCTTCATGCTTGTCACCCGGCGAGGGCGTAGCTTTTAACCAATAATCCCTCCACTTCAGCTACTAAAGTCCAGCTGAAAAATGACAGAGCTTAGAACGATAGCCTAACTGGATTGTCCCAAATCGATTAGCTCACGTGTTCAGATTTTAACGTATGCAAATATACGTTATAAAATTTATTCTTAATGTTAACTCGGCTTTAGTTAAGGAATTTTTAGACTTATTTTTTGGCTTTGATTGTCCAAAAACTTTAATGTGTAAGCAAAAATGCTACTACAATAATTTCACATCTATAATGTATTTGATAAGATTTGTATTTCGTATTGTAGTAGCAAATCAAAACATAACAAAAAGTCTGTCAAAATTTATTTTCAGTGGAAAAACGTACGATAAACATATCCAACCTGAAATATCCGCATCGTTCGTCGTCATCGGAAGTAAGAAAATGTTCGAAGCAGGTGATGAACAATACCTTCTGATTGAGCGGATTGTCAGCCACCCCAAGTATAGAGGTTGGACGGCCGATATTGCTTTAGTCTACACGTTTGCTGGTATGATCTCAGACAAACCTGGAAGTATAATGCCTCTTGCCGGAGAAAAGATACCCAAACATTCCAACCTTACTATTTTTAGTTGGGGTCATTGCAAGGATTCGGATGTGAGTAAGAAAACGTTACCACTGTCTTCTTGTGGAGTGTTTGTGTGTGCCTTCAAAGCATAGAGTTACATTTAGGCTATTTAGGTATTAATAAAACGTGTGTATTCCAAATATTGAAACTATCAATATGACGGGGTGAGACGTGTGGGGTGGTGGTTCGGGAAATAATAACAACAGTGGGCATTTACATCACTTTAGTCAGAAACTCATCTTAACACAGGTTTTACACACTTTACACACGTTACACAATTATAGTCAGGAATGAGGGGTGAACCCCCCCTTTCTACTGGCCTCCAACCACCCCTTAATCGCCAGCCCATGCCTCGCATAACCCCTGGTCTGATCCTGTTACTGGTCAATCCGCCATCCGACTCCGAATATTGTTTTCACCGACACAACCGAACAATTTACAAGTCGCGTTCCGCTCAGCCCGGAGGC
Organism: Thymelicus sylvestris; assembly: GCA_911387775.1. Classification (NCBI taxonomy): domain Eukaryota; kingdom Metazoa; phylum Arthropoda; class Insecta; order Lepidoptera; family Hesperiidae; genus Thymelicus; species Thymelicus sylvestris. The sequence goes on along the minus strand of OU426896.1, from coordinate 12,437,143 downwards.
CGTCTTCAAAGTAACTACGCTCTTCTCTAGGCGTCCGCGCGTCCGTTCGGTTCGAAGGCTGTCTCCGAAGTCCGTCCGTGGTTGACAAGTCAATCGCTCTCCTCGGTTATTCCGCCTCCATGTGTCCGAATGACAGTAGACAATTTGCATATTGTTGCTATCTTCAAAATCCTAGTACATTCCATTTTATGATCTCCGACAAATATATATTTTATTTATAAAAAACAAAAACAACAAAATACCATAATCCATTTTTAGGGTTCCAAAGTAAAATCAGAACCCTTATAGTTTCGTCAAGTCCGTCCGTCTATCTGTCCGTCTATCCATCTGTGAAAAGCAAAGCGCTGAGACCCTTAGTGCTAGTAAGCTGTAATTTGGATTGAATATATACAGGTACATATTTTTTTAAACTCCAGCCCCTCAGACATGGCTTAACGAATGTTATCTTTTGATAACAACCGGGACCGACCGCTTTACGTGCCCTCCAAAGCACGGAAACACTCAAGAATTTTTGCCATTAGCGGTCACCCATCCACCTACCGACCGCGCCCGCTGTTGCTTATCTTTGTCGAAAACATAAGTGCTTGTTCACACTGAACTCGCGGGCGGGGGCGAGGTCGCGGTAAACGCTACATACACCGCGCGCGCGTTTTGAAGTGAACACTTTCATAGTAGGTCATATGTTTGATATTTCGCGACCGCGCTCGCGCCCGCGCCCGTGAGTTCAGTGTGAACAAGCACTTAGATCGACGCAAGCCGCCAGGCTATGAGCGCTTGATGAGAATTGAGAGAGTTAATGAGTAATAGTCGATAAACTTACTACTTCGGAACCCTACATTGCGCATGGCTTGACACGCACTTGCCCGGTTTTTTATAAAATACAAACCACTTCAAAATAAAATGGAATTAAACTGGCTTCAAATAATACCGCCTGAAACAACATGGTTTTACGAATAAAGTTATGAATGGGTACTTGAATTTCAAATTATATTCGTGCGCGGGGAATGACAAGAAGTCCATGTTTACATATGAGATTGCGTCAGTGGAAATATTGGTAGCCTTCAGCCTATAGGATTTCATCCTTCAAAGTATTGTTAACTCCTATTGAGTTATGTATGTCAATTTATCACTACTGTAATAATTATCCACTAGGCCAGACGTCTGCTCTCAGAATGATGAATCCAAAGCCATAGTCCATCACGAACCGAAAATATCTGGTTGTTATCCTAAAAACAAACCTTCAACAGATCAAATGTTGGTTTATTTCTTATCAAGTGATAAAACGATTACTAGGCATTTCGTATGATAGTTGGTACTGTTTCATTTCCATTTTGCATTTCCTCTTCAATGTGTTAATAAAAATATTAATAAATATTTTCACTTACAATTGTAACAATAATATTTATCGGGGAAACGTTTATTTTAAACAAAATGATCTCTACTCGGCTCGAACCAATCTCTCCGAAATAATATTCCGGGTCATGTAGACTGTCAACTACAGCTGCATTTAGATCTAACGTGCGAAGTTTTTATTAGTTGAATAAAATTATTAGTCCGACTTATCAAAAAGTATTTATTTTCTTCTGTGTATTTTCTATGCATTGCTTTCCACAATATTTACCCACTTCTTCCAACTCAAATAACAGTAAATTATTCTAATAATTTTTTCCGGTTCCGGCTGTCAAAACGAAAGCACGTAGTTCAGTACATCTAACGTTTTATTATCAAAATAATTACAAAACTGTCTTCAACAACGTAAAAAATACAAGAACTTTGAAGATTACGTGATGGAGTGCTAATTTAACATTAAAACCTGTGAAACAAGTGCCGGAATCAACAATAATCATCTGGTAAATAAACAAATTTGACATTTCTCATTTAACCACCACGGACAAATAATTGCAGTATGGAGAGAAGTGATTGACAATTGTACGAAGTACCAACTTGACGGCACAATTGTACTCCGTTCACAGACAAGGTTCCACCACAGACAAATTAAGTTTAGTACAGAGCAGTACAGAGTAAATTTGCGATCATAGACAGAATTACGTTCCGTTTTACTGTCAACTAAAGAGCAATCAACCAATATAGTTGGTGTGAACTTTAATGATGGAAGATCTTCAAAAGTTTTTTGATCAAATGAAAATCGAAATGTCAATTCAAACTACAGATATCATAACGAAAATAGATGAAAAATTAGCACCTCTCACTTGTGAAATCAACGAATTAAGAATAGAAAACCAAAACTTACGAGAAAAAATAAATAAAATCGATACTTACAGCAGACGCAACAATATAATTATATATGGTCTAAAAGAAACTGAAGAATCGTCATTCGACCTCTTAGAAACCGTAACTGAAAAAATCAAAGGTGATCTCAATATCTCGTTAGAAAAAAGTGATATTAATATAATACACAGAATTGGAAAAAAAGATAGTAAAAGCGAGAAAGCAAGACCAATATTAATTACGTTTGTGAATAACTGGAAGAAAAACGAAATTATGGTAAATAAGAAGAGACTCAAAGACATGTTTGTTTCTGAAGACTACACAAAAGAAGTAATGGAGAAAAGAAGAGAATTACTACCAAAGCTTAAAGAAGAAAGAAAGAAAGGTAATTTTGCGATTCTGAAACAAGACAAACTTCTTATTAAAGAAGGATTCACAGCTACGGAGAAAAGAAAAAGAAACGAATCCATTTCACCCAAAACGTCCCAGCCTAAAAAACAATATGTAACCTCAAAAATCAACAGGATCAATGCATTTGACGTTATGAGGGCTCGAAGCAATTCAATGTCAGTTATTCCTGCAACTACAAATCAAAACTAGGATGAGGTCATCAGCCGCCGGAACAAAGCAACTAGAAAGCAAGAATCACTGAGTAATAAAAACAACGAATTTCCCAAGCCGACTGGTCATCGTGGGGAATTAGACCACCACCCTCCATCTATGAACAATAAATCAAAGAAAACAAGAAACTTAAAAATTTGCACTTATAACGTGCGGTCCCTTTCGTCTAAAGAAAGATACTTAGAACTTACATATGCACTTGAAAACATAAAGTGCGACATATTAGGGCTTTCAGAAATTAGAAGAATGGGCTGTAATATAGAAGAACACTCGGACTACATCTTCTGCTACATCGGTCAAACAAGAGGCTTGTATGGGGTAGGATTCCTAATAAAAAAGGAGCTAAAGAATAATATAATAAACTTCACTGGTATTTCAGAACGGGTAGCACTACTACAACTGGAACTCGAAGGGTTCCGCATCTCAATAATACAAGCATACGCACCAACAGAGAAGTCCAGCGAATCTGAAATACAAGAATTTTATACTAATCTCAAAGCAGCACTTGCATTGGCCGATGATAAAGTACTAGTACTAGGAGACTTCAATGCGAAAATTGGGCAACCTAAAAAAGAAGAAAATCTTATCATGGGTAATTATGGAATCGGAGAAAGAAACGAAAGAGGAGAGAGATTAATAGATTACGCATATGAATACAGACTTTCTATAATTAATACTTACTTCAAAAAAAGGCCCAATAGGAAATGGACTTGGGTATCACCAGACAACAATACCAAAAATGAAATCGATTTCATACTGACAAATGCTCCTAAATTAATAATAAACTACGAAGTCTTAAACACAGTAAAGTTTCCATCGGATCATAGAATGCTGCGAGCAACACTCAGTTTAAATATTCCAAAAAAGAGCAGGAAACATTTCACAACTATACCAAGAGTTCCTGAAACACATGAAGAAATAAAACATTACCAATACTGTCTCAAGAATCGCATCGAAAACAGATTGAAAGAAATAAAAAGCCCTCAAAACTATTACAACATACTTGAAGAAGCTATAGTATACAGCAAAAAGAATGAAAATAGTAGTAAGACGAAAAAAGGACAAAAGATATTAAGCGAAGAAACTAAATCACTAATAAAGAGACGCACCGAATTAATATGCCAAAAGAACAAAAACAAAGACACAAAAGAAGAATTAAGCAACTTGTATAAAGAAACCTATAAATCAATAAAAAAGGACTATAGTAATCACAGAAAACACATAATAACAAAAAATCTAAACAAATTTAGGAGCACAAAGAAAGCATTCAAAGAACTAAGTTTAAGTAAAACCTGGATACACAAATTAGAAACAAATTATAAAGAAACTAAAACGAGGCAAGATGTCATAAACCAAGCAACATCATTCTATGAAGAATTATACAAAAATAGGGAAGAAAGCTGCGACAAGAAGGATGAGATTGAAATCACTTCCGGAACAGTTAAACCAATAGAAGAAAGAGATGTATATGAACACATAAAACAACTAAAATCAGACCGGAGTCCAGGTTGTGATGGCATAACAAATGAAATCTTAAAAATAGGGGCACCTATTCTGGTTAGACATCTCACAAAACTATTCAACATGATACTGGATACAGAAACTGTCCCAACACAATGGTGCTCATCGGATATAATTCTGTTATACAAAAAAGGCAACCCTCGAGATATTGGGAATTATAGACCAATTAGCCTACTGGCCAACATTTACAAACTCTTTGCATCAATCATTCTAAAACGCATCACCAAAGAAATTGACAGAGCACAACCAATAGAGCAGGCAGGTTTTCGCTCAAGCTACAGCACTATAGATCACATCCAAGCAGTAGAACAAGTCATAGAAAAGTATATAGAATACAACAGACCTTTATACTTGGCATTTATCGATTACACCAAAGCTTTTGACACTATAAGCCATACCTCCATCTGGAACACACTAAAGAAGCTAAATATAGATGCAAAATATATTAACATTATAAAGAATATATATAGTAACAGCAAAAGTAGGGTTAAATTAGAAACTAAAGGAAGAGAGATAAAAATAGAAAGAGGCGTCAGACAGGGAGATCCATTATCCCCAAAATTATTTATAGCTGTGCTGGAAAGTATATTCCAAAACCTACATTGGCATAACAAAGGAATACTAATAAATGGAAGCCGGTTAAATCATCCCAGATTTGCAGACGATATTGTTGTGCTAGCCGAAACTGCAAAGGAACTAGAAGTAATGATAAACACTTTGGACCAGGAAAGCAACAAAGTAGGTTTGGAGATGAATACATCAAAAACGAAATTAATGACAAATAGCCTAGAAGTACCAATCAAAGCAGGAGGTAAAGAAATAGAATATGTCAATACTTACATATATCTTGGCAAACAATTATCATTTAAAAAATTAAATAATGAAGAAGAAATCGACAGAAGAGCTAATATAACATGGAAAAAATACTGGACACTAAAAGAAATATTAAAAGGAGACTATTCTATAAGCATGAAAAAAACAGTATTTGATACTTGCCTCTTGCCAAGCTTAATATATGGTTGCCAAACATGGGTCTTCAGTAATAGAGCTAAAAACAAAATCCAAGTAACCCAAAGGACTATGGAGAGAAGTATGCTAAAGATAAAGAAAATACAAAAAATAAAGAGCGAAGCAATACGACAAAAAACTAAACTAACAGACGCACTCACACATGCCTTGAGGCTAAAGTGGCAATGGGCCGGACACATAACGCGCTATACAGACGGCCGATGGACTATACAGACAACAAGATGGAAGGGCCCAGTAGGTAAGCGAAATGTAGGCAGGCCTAAGAGACGGTGGGCTGATGACATAATCGAAACAGCGGGAAAAAACTGGCAGATGCTCGGCAAAGAGAGAGACTCGTGGAAGAAGATGGAGGAGGCCTTCACCCAAGTAGGGGTCCATACCACTCCATACCATAAAATTTAAGTAACTAACAATACTAACAATTAGACAATAAGTAAATTCTAACAAATATCAACTAACAAACTACTTGCAATGTAAAACTGGTTATGGAAATAAAAGGCTTTATTATTATTATTATTATTATTATTCTAATAATAATATGTACACAGATAGAATAAACATTATTACTAACATAAAACCACGCAAGGACTGAATCAGATAATTATGTATGCTTACCACCACATTGAATCACCTGTGCTATTAGGTATATTGGGTGGTAGACAACACAATAACTTCTAGAGGAAACTGGCCTGGATTAAAACATCCAATAAAATATAGGTACATAATTGATGTGCTGGAGTTTCTTTCGCCATTTCTTCTCCTCAATGACTAAGCGTAACCTTTTCGAAGTTGTGATACCTTTATGATAGATAAATTTGATTTTATTTTATTAATGCTCAGTAAATAGCTCCCTCAATCAAAATATTTAGTTGAATTTTGTAAATTTTGTTTCAATCTAACTTACATACCTACATTGTTTTAGTCACAAGTTGAAAACGAAGATAAGCTTAAAAACTGGAAAAGGCAGACAAAGTATCCACGACGAGCAAATCCTCTTTTTGGTTTTGATGAAGACGAAGTAAGTATACCTATTTATTTTGAGAGTAACTAACTAACGCTCGCGATTTCCTCCACGGAAAAATTTAATCACTAGGGGATATTGACGATTGCCATTTTACTTATAAGGGATACATTTTGCAGAGAGATGTAGTAATGTAAAATGCATTAATTTACATGATGGATTACCCTATTATTATTACATAACTTCAATACACGTTAATGGTCATAATAATACAACTTATTAAAATTAATAAACGCATACTAACTCATTTTTTTATTTTACCTTTATTAATAAAATATTAAAAAAATTTGAATTGCAATCGAATTTTGAACGAACAGCGGGTCTCTAGTACCTAAAATATAATTATCTTTCAATAATTTTATCGATAGCTTTGTATTTATTTTTTCAGACGTTAAAAACAAACAAGATAAAAAATTCAAAAACATCGAAACAATATACAAGAGCTAGTCAAAATCCTAAAGTAGAAAAAACGAAGAGAAATAAAATTAAACAACTTGAAGAACGGTATAAAAAATATTTTTCTACTGAAAAAAGATTTACAGAAGGCATTTACAGATCTCAGATATTGTCCGAGGACTATTCTGATGACGATGATGAGGTGGGTATGAATATTAGGTATGAGGTAGGGCTTACCGTATTGAGTAAAACAGTTACCTAATTACCATAAATTTTATCAAGATTTATGTTGAGTTTTTTTTTATTTACGCCAATATTAAATTTATTGCAACGGGTTGTAACATCGATAACTTTGTATTAATTTTTTCAGAGGTCAAAAACAAACAAGATAAAAAATTCAAAAGCACCGAAACAATATACAAGAGCTAATCAAAATCCTAAAACAGAAAAAACGAAGAGAAATAAAACTAAAAAACTTGAAGAACGGTATAAAAAACATTTTTCTACTGAAAAAAGATTTACAGAAGGCATTTACAGATCTCAGATATTATCCGAGGACTATTCTGATGACGATGATGAGGTGGGTATGAATATTAGGTATGAGGTAGGGCTTACCGTATTGAGTAAAACACGTATTAAGCAAAAGTAACCTAATTACCATAAATTTTATCAAGGTGTTAATATAATTATTTATGATGATTTTTTTTACTTACGCCAATATTAAATTTATTGCAATGAGTTGTACCTACTCAAATGATGTATTTTATTTATTGAAGTAGATATTAAACATTATTAGCTCCAAAACTAGTATATTACAACTCTAGCAAAACTCTTCAAAAATTATACAAATACCAACGTCAATCGTCAATTTAACGTTCATTTCATATACCTAAGTCAAGTACATAATTGAATTATTTTTCGTCGAATAGCCTAGTCGTGTTAAAAGTTACCTATAGGAAAAATAATATCTATGTTAGATTATATACTATTTTAACCTTGCATTTTCAGCAGTAATAATTGTTATGATAACAATAAACAGTAGTGACTATTAAAATAAACACGTTGTGTGTAACCAGTTTTAATGTTACCTCTGTTAGTTCTAACCGCTAATAAGCAACAACCGCAACCAATCGAAAATTATAAATTAAGTCCATAACTTAGTAACTTGCAGCTAGCCTAATGTTATTATAAAAAGCTAATGACATTTTAGTAATCAAATATTACCTGTGAATAGATATTATTTCAACTGGGGAACAATTTAGAATTATTATCATCAATATCAAAATTCCAACTAATAGTTGGAATTGCATAGTTGGCAACTATGCAATCGTTGTTTTATTTCTTCTGTTAATATTTTTTTATTCACTTGTAGACTTTTATAATGATAGAAAGCTTATTTACCTAAGTATTTTACTAGTATGAATTTATTATATTAGACAACCTGTGTGGCGCGATGATTGTTTGTCATTTTTATTTTTAAATTTCACCTTTTTTTAAGTTACACGCCATTTGCTGTAGATGCCACTTTAAACACACCTACATTCTGCTGGTTTTTGTAGCGCACGTGAAGCGCACTTTGATACAAGAACACGATACTAATTGGATGGTTGTGTCAGTTTCAATCACTATTCATAATGAAGCTATTGAGCCTGGTACAGCTTTGCTAACTTTTCCGTTACTAATGATGCTCTATTTAGTTTTACTTATATTTTGTCGAATCAAAAGGCGTAAGAATGTAATTTATTTATTGAATATACAAAATGTCAGTAGGTATGTAATAAAACTAGTAACTATGCTTTCATTACAACACATTTCAGAACTTATTATTACTATTATTATTTCTCCATGTGGTTTGCCTGGATAGCTACCACCCTTGAGCATGAGTCAGCCGCCAAACGACTCGTCGTGTTCCGACTGGGAGCTTGAGAGCCAGTTCTTTCTTTCTTCTTCTTCTCTCTTTCTTGGCCGGCTACGAATCAGTGATGCATTTGGTATTGCTGATGTCCATGGGCGACGATAGCCACTTACCATCAGGTGTATCGTCAGCTCATTTGTCAGCTATTTCCCTATGCTATTTCCATAAAAAAACTAACCTTGATTTTTTTTGTTAAATTTACCGCCGATTAACTAAAAGATCCTTCAAGAAGCGAGTGCATTGCGTCCTTCTTGGCCAGCAACGCGTTGGTGACGCCCCTGGTGTTACTAATGTCGATTTTCGGCTGTGATCATTTATCAGATGACCCAGTTTTCTTAATTTTTGTTTGTAATAGGATAGCGAGATTACAGATTATAAGCCTGAAACCACCCACAAACTTGTTCACGTCTCCCAAAAATATTATGGTTCAATTTTTAAAAACGGGCGTCGAAAAATGGAATCTGTGGTAAGTTCAATTTATTTTACCCTTAATTCGTATAATATGTGTCCTTATCCAGTAGGAAAGAATAACGAATATACCGGTCAGAGTGGCGCAACTTAGGGGAGGCCTATGTCCAGCAGTGGACCTCCAATGGCTAATGGATGGATGGATGGAACGAATATCGGGACCAACGGTTTACCGTGCCCAATAGAGCACGGTAGCGCTCATAAAATATTGCTACTAGTAGTCCATCCATCGAATTCTACTTGCTAGTAGTCTCTATAATTACAAAAAGGAAAATTATGACAAAGAAGGAAAATGTTGTTACTTTGAAAGAGCCTAAGCTAAATTAACCCTCATTATTATGATAATTCCATAATAACTTTTACTTTACACTCGGCATCATCTACAAGACACTCTCTTAATGCGTGATAAAATGTCGTTACATTACTTTCTTAACGTATTGTTGGTTGTGTAATGTGACTGGCATACCTAAGCAAAAAATGTATAGGTTAAACTATAAAAAATTCTTTATACCTAACCACGAATAAATAATAATTATTGTGATACTAATTAATAAGACACTTGCAATAGTAATTTCATTTTCTTGTCAGTTTCAGAATAATGAATTGTCGATACAAAACTTTACGTACGTCAATATACAAAGTTGCGAGGAAATGATGAGACAATCATTATCCGACAAACATAAAATTAGTAAGTTTCAGGTGGATTATTATATTGACAGAATGAAATTCAAAGTTATGAAGTGAATAACTGTCGAGGATTGTAGCTCAATATCGCGTTTCTTGCGATATTTAATATTGAGAAGAGCATTCTTCCGGCTTGCGTTTATAGTATGTTTCATACGTACCTACATATTAAACCGCACATAACTTTTCCATTCCGTCGTGGATAAGAAAATAGAAGTACTTATTGCAACAGCACAGTCTGTGGTTGGCTTTAATCATACTTGTACTACCACAATAATTGTTCTATTAATAAATTGACATGGCAATATTGGTAATGGTATGACTTTAGAAAAAAAATGATTCTAAAGTGACTTCCTATTTATGGTATACATACAAACTACTGGTACCATGATAAATTTTCAGAAACACATAAATATAAAGACTTAAGGTCGATACATAATTATAACGTGGACGGGACGGGACGTGAAGTTTTGGAAACATCGTTTCATAGAAAATGTAAACGACAGTGCATACGCGACGTTACCTATACATCGACCGTTTATTTACATGAAATGAAATTCAAATCGATCCAAGGAAACTTAGATTAATGTAACATTTTTTGAAGTGAAAACTTCTTTAGTACTACGGGGGTGACTTCAAATTTTATGACGCGAAACTGTCCAGTAAAAAGAGACAAACACATAAATTTTAAAGTGAGATAGGAAGCATTGTACGGAGGTAGGGTAGAGGAGTGAGGGGTAGGGGAGCGGAGCGGAACGGGGCGGAGCGGAGCGGGGCGGAGCGGAGCGGGGCGGAGCGGAGTAGTGAAACCTACATTTATCATCTTCCCGAAATTTTACTTTTGTCTCATTGTCTTGAAAACAAAAATTTTGAAGGTTTCACTTCCACCACGTGTGAATTGCACACATTTTAATTATTTTTTTTTATTATAATTCACAGAAAATTACAACGAGTATATTTGCTACTCTAGTGAAGATCACTTTGTCACTGATGTAAGTCGAACTAGTTTTATTTTTTTTTTATTTTAATATATTTATTATATTTTACCTGACTAAACAGTAAACACCAATATCGATATGAACGTCATCAAAATTAATGTGAAAAAGCTGAAGCTATTAAACATTTTAATTATGTTCTTAATGAGAAAAAGTAATTATTGCCTGATCTGTAATTAGATTTGAGTAAATAAAAAATATATAACCAGTATAAAATCGACTGAAAACAAACAGGTACAACCTGAATTTCATTAGAGATTGCTGTAAAATACTAACGGTTTAACATAACCAAAAAAAATACGACCTTTACCTTAATCGCGCCCTATTTTGTAAAGGGGCTCTTAAGACTAAAAAGCAAAACTATTTTTAATAAGTAAAAGTTCTAATAACCCTGTGGCTGACGGGAAAACGTAATTTGGCGTGGGTTTAAGTCTTTCAGTAGGGTAATGAGACGCTAAGAACTTTGAGCTCCGAAATTTCCAAGTTACTTCGTTAATACAGTCGAGTGCTTGCCTACTTTACTGCTGTAAAGTAAAAGTAAAAGTAAACAAACAGGTGTGAAGTTTAAAAATGTTTTATAGAAGTATATTAGAAGCAAAAAATTACATCCTTAATAATATGTGTGAAAAAATACCTGCATGAATATTTTTTTTTAATTTGGATTTGAATTCACATATTTTTAAACGTTTTGTTAATTTGCATAATTTTCACACAATTTTTATTTTAAATCACAGACGAAGGAAAGAATCAAACGACGAGGTCACAATTTATTTAATTCATGTCATAAAAAGAAAGTTTATATTTTAGTTACTAAACTATAACTATTATTTTCTACGACATAACAACGTTTTGATCTTGTTTATTCATTTATTTACAGAATATCGCTTTATGATCAAAGTTAGGGTACGCTTTATCGTTTCAACTTTATGTATTTTGTACGTTTTGCTGAGTTTGGCTCGAAACAAATTTTGTTTTCTCCATACAAACTTCGAACCTCAGTTTACGTTCTTGGGTGTTGCGTAGGTTCTAGAAAATAGTTTTCTTCTGCGATTATCTACGTTGTAAAATAAAACTTTGCGATAACCATGTTTTTAAATTGCCAAAACACCACGGGTGGATTTAATAGATGGGTAAATTGTTTTAACAGTGAATTTTTTTGGTTTCTTCTTGATCACACACACAAAAAAATTAACTCGGACTCGTGCTTTGTACTAATAAGATTAGATAAGGAAGGAAGTAAAGGAAGATAAGTTAAGTTTTCTCCCAAGAAACATTCACTGTATATTCACTCAGTAGTGGGCCATTAATAGAATGAAGCCAGGTTGAAGCGCATAGCTTTCACTCAACTATACCTCCACTAACTAGTACCTACTCCATCAAAGTACTACGCCAGAACCTATCCGCAGAAGGGCGCTGGCGACCTGTAACTCAGAAACCTATCACACAGTTATATTCCTATTATCTTTAAATATTATATAATCACATATTTTTGAAACAGCTGAAAAACTAATATGACGTTCCTTATTTTGATACAGACAATATAATTTATTTTACCGTTAGGTGTTACACTATACGGTAACCAGTAGTCGATAAGTCAATGCAATAACAATTATTTAGATAATAAATTACAGCTTCGTTCGCGATAAAACCGTCTCATAAAGACTGTATCTCATTGTCCGCCGTCCGGGTTCTATCAGATTTTCATATCCTTGCACGACGCGCGACGTATTGTTGAAAGTTTCTCTCGTTTCCTAGCTTTCGAGTGGTCTTTGTAAACTTTGTTTTGTTCTTATTGAATCAAGGAGTACTTTGCGCTTTTCATAACGAGTCACGCGAGCACTCTTGTTCTTTTCTTCGAATGTGAAGATGAACTTGTCTAAAGAACAATGTATATTTTAAGTACAATATATTATGTTTAATGTAAAACTTACAAATCATTTTATTTAGTTTTTCGCTTTGTAAATGTTATTTGATAAAAGTTATACACAGGGTAATTATTCACTGAAATTATTCACGTAAATATTAATTTACGAATATTCATTTACGTTAATAATTTCAGTAATTTCAGTGAGTGAATACTCACATTACACTAAAAGCTAGTAAAACGCAAATGTATACCTAATTATTATGATTATGACAGAACATCACAAAGGCCACCTTAGGGGAATGTAGGTACTCGGTGATTCTCGCTGAAATAGTCACATAGTCACGGTAAAGAAATATATTAGGTACTTATAGATTACCTAGAGTCCCTAGAGATTAGAAATATATCCTAGTGTGAGGTATAGCCCCACACTCATTGGGGTGCACTCATAGAAGTGTGTGGCGTTACTATCGAATTTAATCAGTAAATAATTGTGATTTACTTAAATAGAGTTAAAATAATTCCAGGAAGATGCAGGCGCCCCAGCGATACGTCACGGGCATCTGGTAGCTGTGACGGTGGGAGGCGTCGAATACGATGATGTGCAGGTCGCTGTTGGTATTAAAATTGCCTGCTTTTGCAAGTGGATAGCTGAGAATCTGCCGTAAGTGCCTAATAGTATATCATCTGATACATTGCTTTATGATGCCTGAGCGGTGACACTGCCTCATTCCTAGACTTAATAATACTTATCTAGTACAACACAGTAAATATTGCTATCCGTCGAAGCGTCGTTAAATTCTCCTGTCGTATATCAAAAACTTATTGACACTTAATACGACATTAAAACTTATGACTACCTACCGGTAGACATATCAACGACCTGAAATTAATCTAATATCGAACTTCTTGAAATTCTATTCAGTTGAGTTACTCTTTAACACACTAATGGTATTCCCATTAGAATGTATAGAAGAATTTGTCAATGTTAACTTTCAAATTGACAACTTATCCCCGGAGACGACAGTCTATTGAACTCAGACGTGACTGTATCTAGAACTTCATTTTGCCTTACTGGATTCTCATATTTTATGGATACCTAATGAAATAAGAGTTTGATGTTGTTGTATTTACTTAGGGGGCGTCCATAAATTATGTGAGGTGTTTAAGGGGGGGAGGGGGTCGAGTCAAATCTCATCTAATCTTACGTTGGAGAGAGGGTGGGTCTCAGCAAATATCACGCAATTTTTTTACTGATTGAAACAAAAAAAAGATTACATTATTTTGGTCCATTTAATCCAGATTGTACATGCTTAAGATTTAATCTTAAGCGTAATCGTAATACGATTAAGATCATTCACTAAACAAAAGCACAAAGCAATTATTTTTTTTCTTTTTACAATAACAATCCAACGCGTTTACGTAAGAAACCCACATTGTGAAAAACCTCACGTGAGATTGGGGGAGGGGGGAGGGGGTTGAATAAAATCTCACGACATCTCACCAGAGGGGGAGGGAGGGACAGAAAATTTAAAAAAACACCTCACGTAATTTATGGACGCCCCCTTAGAGTTTAGACAGAGACACGATAGGTTAAGTGTATTTTCATATAATGTGTGTCGGTATTTTTCTCATTGCATCTCCTCCAGCTAGCCTACATGATAAATCTGTTTATTTGTTCGGTAAATAGACAACCAAAAAAATACCTTTTAAACACGGAAATTAATGGACGGATAACGAACCATACAAATCGCTGTTTCTTTATAAATGGGACCCCAAAAATAGAATATAAAAATGTACATATTTTAATACTTACAATTTAACGACCTTAAAGTTAAAACTTTCTGTATTTTAAGTTCTACATTTAACTTTATGCTAGACTTTCGCCTGAGGCCAGGTACTTGTGACTAGGTCTCAAATTAGGTCGCTATTAGAAGACGTAAAAAGCTCTTAAGTTGGTAATTACACTTTTTACTCTGTCGCTTGTTAGGACTTTATTTTACTGCGATTTAGAGGAGCTACGGATTATATTCTTAACCTTGAACATTGCTCTGAATGATTTTCAGAGCAATGTTATAGGATTTTGTTACTCAGAATTTTATTGCGTACGTACAATATTATGTACCTACATCTATGATACATCATTAATACATGACATATACGTGAAGGTAAAATCTTTGTACCCGTTTTTAAGAATAATGGCATCCACGTAGGTGTCTGAGATTTTTATTGAATTTGGAGACAAAACGCAGAAAGCTTAATTTTATGCATAGTACCTACCTATGTGAAATAATTACATTCTTTTATTGATACAAAGGGTGGATTTAATACCTACTGGCATTCTCTACTATGTTATAGATGATAGTTCGTGACATAGGCTGATGTGACGCTATAACATTTTATTGCGTTAATAGAATATATTTTGTTACAGTAATAACAACAATTTTAACTGCTGCGAGCATTGCTGTGATGAAGACAAGCCTCCACCGCCAGATGTGGATGATAAAGACAAAACAGAGCTAAGAGCCGCGAAAAAGAAGAAAAGATTATAATAAAAAAAAACATAAATCATTACAATGAGTTCACTTCAAACACGGTACCTCTGCTGTAATTTCATCAAATTAGGAATAGGTATTCAGGTTATTCCACTTGATGCCGTAGCATTAGGTTAGGGTCACCATGTTAGTCTAATATCATTCAAGTAACAGTATAATCAATTTTGAAACTCAGACGAGTACATCAAAAATAAAAGGGCTGTTTTTTTCTAGCAGTTAAAAAGATTTTCTTCAATCACAATTATCATAGATGGAAGAACACGGCAGATCAAATCAGACAAAATTTTCGAGCAAAGCACATGACCTTAAGGCCAACTAAATAGATCTCGATATCTTACAAGCTATCTGTCCGACCTTAACCTTATGAGACGTACGAAATTTATTTTAAGTGCTTATTAATTATCTTTCCATCTAAAGTCTAAACCATATAAATAAACTTACGCACCGTCGCACATGATTTCTCAATAAGATTTATATTGAAAAATCAATCCACTTATAATTCCATTAGACTTTCAAGCGATCAATAAAATGTTGCAGGCATTTAATGAAGTGAAGAAGATTCCGATAATAATTTAAAACATTTCTTCTGATTGAAAGAATATCGAGTAGCATTTACTAAGTTTACCAACCGCACGTTTGTAAATTGTAGTTGGATGGGTGACTGCGAGTGAAAAATATTTTTGAGCGCTTTCTGTGCTTCGGGGGCTACGGTGAACTGTGAAGCGTGGTAGCTAATTTAATTTTTTTTTTTTTTTTTTTATTAGCACACCAACAGCTTACATACAATATTACATTTGCTTAACATTCTACAAGTTACAACATGATCTGGTATGCTTGCCAATTACAGGTGCGTACATCATTCTTGATGGTTACAGTCATGCTATCTGACAATAAAAAAATTTACAAAATTTGTTTCAAAATAGGCCGTGTAAATATTGATTTTTATTAAAGTTAAGTACTAAAAGCTAGGTACAGAAATGTGCGGTAAGTTTTTGTTTCAGTCTTAAACCTGAATCGTGAAAGATATCTAGATCATTGATGGTCGCAGAGAATCGGTTATACTCAGAGCACATTCGTGATAGTGGGGAGTGCCTAAGCACATTTGTCCTGCTTGAAGGCACAAACAGAATTAATAATTTAACTAATAACTTAGCTACAGACGGTAGAACAATGCAATTAATAAACAATGGAACATAATTTCATAGAAAATGAATCATAGTAAACCCTAGATAATCTTTCTGGCAACATGGAACGACAGTCGGCAGTGTCGGAACCACAGAACATCTAATATGTGGTCGGAACCTATAATCCACGTAAGTATCTTACTGGTATTCTAAATTGCATGTAGCGCAGGAAATAGCTCATAGATTGAAATTCTGATACATATGAAATACGCTTTATTATAGATATCGTGTGTCGATGAAGTTTCAACATTTATGGAAAGAAAACATATACTATATGTATAATCTATCATGTAGTATAAAATGTTATGCACTATTAGAACTTCAAACAACCTATAGTAATTGCTTAAAGTTATGTACTTAGTGCTATATATGTATGTCACTGTTAAAAACAAACACTAACGCCCTAACTCAGAGTCACTAATGGTTACTTAAATCGCTCCTTAGTAAAGAATCACCATACAAATTCTGTACTAAGGAGCGGTTTAAGTAACCGTTAGTGACTCTGAGTTGGGGCGTAAGAAGCATCCGTATAGCGAAACTAAAGCTGTAAAAGGATGACAGTGTCGATTCCATTGAGACAGAAAATAAAATGGATTTACTCCTGATAGCATTCCTTCCCGTCTAGACACCATACGCCGTGTATGTTGCATTTATTTAGAAGCGAAACGTCTCGATAGTGTAACGTAAATAAATAGGTACAACATCTAAAACATCGTATTACTATGATTCGATTTATATAACAAAATAGTTATTGGAAAGAAGAAGAACTTCAATTAAATACATACAATGCACGTTAATCCCCTATGATTTCAAAAGGAAAGATAGGCCCGTTGAACCATATTATACAAAGTTCTTCATAAACAAAAAGTAGCGCATTTTCTATCTTTTTCTTACGAACATTTTATGAACTGAGTGAGACGGCAAGTTGAATAAGATGTACTGAGTCGAAATTGACCAATTTAAATACTACCTAATGAACGAACCACTTTTAATCTATATTAAATTAATGGAGTCACTGGTAGAAAATTCTTTAGAAATCAGCAAGCACTTCTATTTTAGTATTATTATTATTTTAATTCTTTTCTTCTAGCTGCCCAGACAGACTTCGTTCTGTCAAATTTTTTTTTTTATTTTGAGATGTAACCTATCCTATCTTTCAAGTTGGATCAAACTGCACACGGTGTGCAAATTTGATTAAAATCGGTTAAGTAGTTTAGGAGTGCATCGAGGACAAACAACGTGACACGTAATTTATATAGGTATACTAGCTGCCCGGACAGACTTCGTTCTGTCAAAAGTTTTTTTTATTGAGATGTAAGCTATCCTATCTTTCAAGTTGGATCAAACTGGACACGGTGTGCAAATTTGATTAAAATCGGTTCAGTAGTTTAGGAGTCCATCGCGGACAAACAACGTGACACGTAATTTATATATATTAAGATTAAGATTAATGGAGTCACTGGTAGAAAATTCTTTAGAAATCAGCAAGCACTTCTATTTTAGTATTATTTGCATGTTTTCATGCTAAATAAAGAAATTGATTTATGCTACTTCATTGACGACCCGTGTGGCGCAATGGTTACCATGCCGGATCGCCGCACCAAGGGTCCTGGGTTCGATTCCCAGCGAGGCGGGAATTTTGAATGATGAGTTTGAATTTCCGTTCTCGGTCTGGGTGTGAATGTCCTTGTCTATGTTGTGTGTTGTCCATGGCACCGACGACACAGGGAATCCTAGTGTGGGGCTATGAGTGTGAAGCGTTATTTATTAATTTATTTATTGGTTCACTCCTTGATTCAAATCATCCTATCATAAAAATATGTTGAGTTGAAATCAAGAATATTATTATTATGAGTTTTTAATATATCAAAAAAAAATACTTATATACCAAACATAAAGCCTAATTTCCTTAGCAGTTTTATCACGGGCTGGAATCCTTTTTTCTTCTTATTCGAATGTCTTATCCAGTCAATATCCTGTCTCATCTACAATTCAGAGCCACGATATTCATCTTCTACGATACGAATATTGCCCAGGAAAATATATTGATTGTAACTCGGTCTCATACCGGTACCATTGAGAGCTATACCATTGTCGTATAAGACGCTCTATTGAAGAATCAACTCTATTCTTCACTATTTAGTAGGCACTGAAGATGTTTCATGTATGTATAATGATGTTTAAGAAAAAGAAAAGCTGGTTCAATCAATGAATCCTTCAGCCGGAACACGCCGAGTTATTTGGCAGCAGACTCGAGCAAAATGGTGGAAGCTATCTAGGCAGAATCCAGGGAGAAATAATAATTGTAATAATTTACCTATTGAACTCAATATTACCAATAATAATCCCTTGGAGCAAAATATTGAGCCCTACTATGACCAACTTAAACTTCCAGTTCAGTTATTAACCAACTGCCTAATCTTAAAAATATAAGATAAATATTTTAGAATCTTAACTATTAATTCTAATAAAATGTACCTACTTATAGGTTGAAGCTTCATATAAAAAATCTCATCTCTCGAATACTATTTAAAAATATTTTCTACAAACTTGATTATCAAAATAGATTAAAGCAAATCTACTTCGGTATAAGACGAAATTCTCGCTACGGAGAATTTTATAAAATCTGATGAGATTACTGCTACGAAATGTAGTTTTATTTATAATAGAAATTTTTAAATTTTTATTCTGACTTTATAAACTTTATAATAAAATTCAATGATTTTACGACACAAATAATTGTAATTTGTATAAAGTATGTTCTTGGTGATTGATAGTGCCAAAAAAGTACCGATCTATTCGTTTCTTAAATTGGGCAGATTTATTCAAGTTTGAGGACATGACATGTGAAGTCAAAGTTGGGACCACCTGTCCGCTTTAAGTCATTCTACCTTTCTTTCCCTGCCTTCTTTCTTGTTGGCTCAACGCATTATTATGCCTTTGGTGTTACTGATGTCCATGGGCGACGGTGACGACTATCATCAGGTGGATGGCAGCCGCCACCTTGTTTGATAGGAAAAGGAAAAAATCATTTAATTAAAGCGTACCTTTACCTTTACATAATATTTGTGACGTCATGGCGCGAGTTGACATCGAGTATATTTTCAGCTTTATGATACGCCCTTGCAGGTATTTTAAAACATACCCAACCGCAATAATGCACTCATACGAAAAGACGAAAAAAGATTAATGGTCGCGGGGATCATTAAAAATGGATAATTTAAAGTTGAGAGATATTGAAATGGGTATATATTACAGTACAGCAAAATAAAATATCCATAATGAATATATACTCAGAAAAAAGTTTGGTTGGGTATATTTTGAAATCCTTAACAACGTTGTATAATAATATTTTTTTATTACAGTCAGCTCAACACTATGAAGCGTTGTTTGAAGGTATACATTAAATATACGCGTCGTCGCAGACATTAAGTAATATGATAGATACATTATTGTTTCTTTAGCCTCAGGTGTTTGCGATGTATTATTTATGTGTCGATCTCTGCCCATGCTTATGCCCTCTCACAACAGGCCATCACGAATGTATACGCCTTCAGAAAATTTTAACTGTTATTTGTCGCGTAATACTCATAAAATCGATTTACGGGTATAAATTACGGAATAAAGTTGCAACGTCAAAGCAAATGGACAAGCTCGCATGCTGGGGACACGATACGGACGATACGATAAGCCGAAAACGCAGTTAAGCACCGCTTGACCGACTTGTTCGACAGGGAAGGGGTTAACGAAATCGAACAGCCGATTTTGTCGCTGAAGGAATTACAGAAGCTTTATAAACGGTGGCATGTTTGTTCGAAATCAAAGTATTGTATTTAGTAAACCGAAATACAACGAATATTAAGGTGTATAAAATAGCATCTTTGAAATAAAAAAGGAAATAAAGCTCATAAAATTAAAACGACTGAATTCAAGTTACTGATACTTGAATGGTACACTTATTATGTATACAATTTTTTTCAAATTAGTTATGTTATAATGTAATGTAATTAGTGTTCATAATTGATTTTCCAATGACAACTACAGAAAGCATTACCATTTCTCTATCCAACAAGAGAAAGTTTCAATAAGATCAAAATAAAAAAATCGATTGAAGTCATAATCGAACTCGTCATCGAGAAGGAATCTAACAAAATCATTGCCTAAAACACTATATTGTAATAAAATGACTTATTTATAAGGAAAGCTTGCTAAGATCACCATTGCCAAAATAACCATCAACAATACACTACAACTTTCATAAAGTTTCTTACTAAAGAAAGCTTGGTAAAATATTGTTACAAAAAATAATGTCATTTTGACCGTAACAATTTAAACATAATTTCCTTTTCAATCTGAAAACACTAAAGAGTTAACAGCAAGCAGGTGGAGCGTGCGTTTATCACGTTAAGCGGAGACCCGATAAATTCCGCTTGAAAAGATCGCACAATTTTCACAACAAAGCTAAAGTTGAAAAGATTTTACAAAATAACTCCTCTACAGCTATTGTGCTTAAAGTTGTGAATAAAAGCGCGAGGTGGGCGGACATAATGGACACGCAGCTTAAGCGCTCGAGATATGCCTGTAAGGTCTAGTGCACACGATGCTTCATACTTACGTGGAGCTTCACGTGCAGGTAGAGGTAAAGAAATAGATAATAGGTGACTGTATTTTCTACTTAAAGATAATACGTTTACGAATGATAATACAAGATAATTCTAATTTTCTTCTTTTATATCTTTACCGTAATAATAGAAATGAACAAAAGAACAGCCGATTGATAAAACTTCTTCGAAGACAATTTATTTTTTGTTGTTACGTAGCACGTTTTGGAATGGAGATAGCGTATACCCTGGATTAACACATAGGCTACTTTTTATCCCGCAAAAATTCAGGGTCCCCGCAGGATTTGTAAAAAATCGATCTCCACCGCGAGCGAAGCCACGGACAAAAGTTAGTTACCTATATGTGGGCTATGCATGATATTTTTAAAGCGATCATAGCTTTGACTTAGGTTTGTGTCAGCAGAAGTTCAGTATCGTTTAATAGCGACCTAAATATGTACCAAACCAAAACCATTTATCACAGTCCCAATCCCACAAGGTGAATAATATGTTCATATTCAAAGTGCAAAATCTTCTTACCAGAGAGGAATACCGTCAGATAATCCTTCACCCAGTCGCTATAGAAACATGCACTCCGAGGTAAACACTCGTTAAACAAAATAGATGTCTCGACTCGACGACCGCGTCCAAAATGTTGCATCCATTAATCTCTTAACTCTGTACTGTAATGTAAATCTTTGTACGATGGTTCTGCTTTTAGCTGCATTTGATACTTTAAAACAGAATTCTGATATTTGCTTATGTAAATGCAGAGGATTATATGAGTGTTTTACAAAATGTTGCTGTTACACAATATGTATACAACTTTTAATACAAGTACGAAATCATAAATAATCCTTCCATTAGTTGTCTTTACTGAAGTATCATGGCAGGGGACTGATGTATAGTGGACTGATGGATGATGATGACGGTATGATTGATGACCTTCATACACATTCATGACATCTTGACTTTTTTCGGAAATGGCTTCAATTTGGCAATCAGATTGTATCTAAATATAAACGACTTCAAAAAGACAGTCTCCGAAAAAAATATGGAAATCGCCATAATAATATGTAAAATATTTTAGGAGATTTTTATTTTGTTATGAATCTCATCATAAGAACTGAATTTTGATCAATATCTGAAAACAATGAATAGCTTGACATGACAAGGGCACTGTGAAAAAGCATTCTTTGCATTGCGTTACTCTATTACTTCCACTGAACAAAACTTTGTGTACATCTAAAGAGTAGGAATATGTAAAGAAGCAATAGTGCATAGTTAAACAATCCTTAGCGATCCGTTCTTTAGACACATTCTCACATCTAATAGGTAATTACATGCATGAATATCTTTACCAAACTTCTCTTAGTTTCAACTAAAGCAACCTTATAGTTGTTACAAGCTCTTCCATGTTTGTCCAGTCTCCGAGAATAATCCGTTAATGCCTTTTGGCGCAAGTTAGCGTGGTTATTATCATTATAGTATCTCAGTTTTAGTAAGCGTTTAAGTTGGCAACGACGCCGATGAATATTCCAAAATAGAAATAGGGGCTCCTTTTACAGTGGTTTCTCACCTGAAATATAAGTAGGTAAGTAAATATTGCAGACAAAGGTCAAAGAGATTAATTTGATTCTCGAAATACTAGTCATCTTCTGTCAACTTACCAGCCCATTTCAAGGGCTTTCTTTGTTATTGAGAAAGATTATAATGTTTTAATTGGCGCTGCATCAAATTGGTAGCATGGTTATTGGATGACAATTGGTAACATTGAAAAGGGCTTTATATTCATTCTGAAGCAAAGAAGCATTGCGAGGGTGTAGATCCTCCACAAGTAAAATTGAGGTATCAGGTAAAGCTCTCAGGGTAGGGTAGGTAGGCAATGAAGCAATGCACTATATTACTTTATAGCTTTTACTATTTTGCACACAGTGATGTGCAATGATATTTGGTAATAATTTAGCAAAAGTGATGAAAGTATTAAAATAAAAATAACGTTTTTAACAGATCCAAGATCCTCCAACAATGTTGGAAGCCCAGCCGACAGAATCAGATGCATTTTTGTAAACAAAGTGTCATGATTTAAAAATTTAGAAGAAAAATGCATCTGCCAGCCAAGGAATATTGAAAGAGAAACACCTCGTTACAGCATAGCATTAGCATTTAATATTATCAATAATACCTATAATTCAGCTCTACAAAATGTCTTACACTCAAATGACATTATTTGCCACTTTCTATTTTAAAGCTTGACAAAATATCACCGGACTAATGTATTTCCAGCAACAAGATAAAGATTAATAGCCGATGTACGAGCATACACGATTTTCGGTGTCGGAGAACAGGAGGCAAGTTGGCGCGTGGTCAAACTGCCATTAGCCTCCCTGTTTGTACAGCGCCCTCTAATGGCGGCCACTCAACTTACAGTATATCGTACTGAGTTTATTGCATCCCCGGATTATTTATACTGCTGCTGAGAGCAATAATTTCAGGCCAGCAACTACTTGAGACATAAAATATGGCTCTATTTCAGTGAAAGATTTTAGATGGAAACGACAATTAATTATTCCCCACTGTATATATGTAGAAACTGCTAGTGTCCAGCGTACATGTAATGTATATGTATGTGGTGCTTTACTATTGGCCTAATCCGTTCATTCCCACTAGTTCTACTGCTTAGTTCTACGGTAGAACTAGTGGGAACAAAAACCGTATCTACATTTTGTTCCCACTAGTTCTACGCGTTCATTCCCACTAGTTCTACTGCTTAATTCTATCGTAGAACCGTACTAGTGGGAATGAATGAATCCACAATCTCAAAGTCAAAGTCAAAGATATGCTCGGTACTTCTTTACGAGATTGCGTCAGAAATGATGAAATCTTTAGACAAACAAAGATAATCAACATAGCTCACTAAATAACGTAGCGGAAGCAATGAGCTGACCACATAGTTTGAAACACCGATAACTTTTGGGGAAGAAAAGTCCTCGAATGGCGCTCATGTCTCAGAAATAGGACGCCCCACGACCACGTGGACTTCACTGGAATTCGCTGGAAAATAAAACTCAAATAAACGCAGACAATAAGGCAAATAAAAATGCTATAAACTAATTACAATGCTAATATAGTCTTCGTGTTCAGCATTGATAACCCCTTGGTGTAGTCACAAAATAATTGCATTGTAAATATCTTCTGTCTGGGAGTCGGATCAACTACGTATCATAGATGTTCAGTGAATTTCAAAATACTGTGAATAAATATAATGTAAATAAATAACGCTTCACACTCATTCTGCCGTCCTCAAGCTAAAAGGCGGCTAAATATCATCTGGTAAATTTTTACTTTATTAACAGTTTTGATATTTTTTTGACCTTTAGTAATATTTAAGTTCAAAAAAAATATATATCTTTTAAGTTTGACATAGTATGACAACATTAACCATTGTTTTATAGAGAATCACTAGCACGATTTCAAAATAATCCTGCGTTTTTTGGCTCTACCTCAAAAACTGTTTTTGTCACTTAACCGCCTTTTAGTTTGAGGACGGCAGCATTGTTAATGAATGTTAAGATTGAATGGTTAATAAGATAATAATATTCACTAATCACTTTATTAAATAAAGATTTCGGTTCGGTCTTTCGCTGGGGTGATTGTTGTCGCATTTGCAATTTGCAGCGACAGTTTGGTTGATCACAGTTATGAAAAAAATTATGATAGCGTGATCGAGAGTAAGAGGGGGAGAGAGTGGAAACAGAGTTTGAGAAAATAACGCAAACTTCTTTTGTTTATATGATACATTTCCTATCCGTAAGTTTGATCGTTCAAATTACCCATTGAGACTCAAATTCCCTTCACATGATATAATAGGTTACAACGGAATTTTTTCATCGTCTTATCAATACATCGCAGCTGGCTATCATACTTTTAATGTCATAATCACATATTGGCTTACTACAAGCCTCTACCTTACAATAAGCTGCAAGCTGAAATTAATTTGCAGTCAAAATCCAATATCCATGATTCTGTACGAAAAAAAATTGAGGCAATTTCAAGTTTTCATGCTGAAACTACAGAAAAAATTTAAAGTTTACGTGGTTTCAGAACTTGAAATGTTTGGTACTATCAGCCAACTTGTCAGCTATAGCTGGCAATACGCCAAGTGTAGTTAGCAACACTTTTATCCGTAAAGCTCGACAACATAGCGATATCATTTCAATCGTATTGTTCATTTAAAGTGTAATGTAAAATGCAGCTCTGTTTTTAAATGTTAAATACTTTAAAAATATTTTTAGAATTTCACGGTGCCTTTTTATGGAAATAGCTGACAAACGAGCTGACGATCCAGACTAGTCGTCGTTCACGATTGGATTAAAGATTGATACAAAATGGTAATCTATTAGTGAAAACAGCAAACGTCTAGTCATTACTAGTTTTTAGGGTTCCGTAGCCGAATGGCAAAAAACGGAACCCTTGGATTCGTCATGTCTGTCTGTCTGTCTGTCTGTCCGTCCGTATGTCACAGCCACTTTTTTCCGAAACTATAACAGCTATACCATTGAAACTTGGTAAGTAGATGTATTCTGTGAACCGCATTAAGGTTTTCACACAAAAATATAAAAAAAACAATAAATTTTGGGGGTTCCCCATACATAGAACTGAAGCTCAAAGATGTTTTTTTCATCAAACCCATACGTGTCATCTATGAATAGGTCTTCAAAAATGATATTGAGGTTTCGAATATCATTTTTTTCTAAACTGAATAGTTTGCGCGAGAGACACTTCCAAAGTGGTAAAATGTGTGTGTCCCCCCCCCCCCGTAACTTCTAAAATAAGGGAATGATAAAACTGAAAAAAATTTATGATGTACATTACTAAGCAAACTTCCAACGAAAATTGGTTTGAATGAGATCTAGTAAGTAGTTTTTTTTTAATACGTCATAAATCGTAAACCGCAAAAAACATTGATCAAAGTTACAACGAATTACAAGAACTTTTACATTATGTTACTTGCTGCTACGGAACCCTTCATGGGCGAGTCCGACTCGCACTTGGCCGCTTTTTTTGTTTGGCCCCGTCGCGGCGTCGTGCCCCGCGACCCAGTCATGCCCCCTAATAGGAGTGTGACTAATATAGCCACTGTAAAAATTAGTCAATAATATAACAATTTCGTTTTGACAACATCATTACTCGATACTTTATTGGATGTTCTCGATTCATCCAACATTAATAGTCATTTAATTTTCCCGCCACTGCGTTCCAATTTCACGGTTCGATAAATTCTGGTGGATCACTTAGCCAAAAATATAAAAATCAACTATAAATCTATTGGATAACCATACCGTGTTGATTTAAAAAAAAAAGAGAAACGGTAAAACCATAGTAATTTGTGAGTAAATCTGAATGACGGTAGGCGGTTAGTGCATTGCCAAAAACGGAGGAATCGCTGTCGTCTTAAGTGAGGTTAAGTCAGCTGGATAAATTCGTCGGTTGTATAAAGTCAGCTGTATAAATTCGCCGTATGTATGACGTCGTACAGCAGTGATAGCCTAGCGGTAGAACGTTGGTCTCCCGAACGAAGGGGCCCGAGTTCAAATCCTGGCACGCACCTCTAATTTTCAAATATTATGTGCGTATTACATGTTAATTATCACTTGCTTCGGTGAAGGAAAACATCGTGAGGAAACCTGCACACCGGAGAGTTCTCCATAAAAGTTCTCGAAGGTGTGTGAAGTCTACCAATCCGCAGTTGGCCAGCCTGCGTGGTAGCAAAGCAAAGCAACAACCCATAACTGTCCCACTGCTGGGCTCGGGGTCTCCTCTCATAATGTGAGGGTTAGGCCATAGTCTACCACGCTGGCCAAGTGCGGATTGGTAGAATTATCTATGAATAGGTCTTCAAAAATGATATTGAGGTTTCTTATATAATTTTTTTCTAAACTGAATAGTTTGCGCGAGAGACACTTCCAAAGTGGTAAAATGTGTGTCCCCCCCCCCCCCCCGTAACTTCTAAAATAAGAGAATGATAAAAGTAAAAAAAATATATGATGTACATTACTAAGCAAACTTCCACCGAAAATTGGTTTGAACGAGATCTAGTAAGTAGTGTTTTTTTAATACGTCATAAATCGTAACCCGCAATTTACCTCGATCAAAGTTACAACGAACTTCAAGAACTTTTATATTATGTTACTTGCTGCTACGGAACCCTTCATGGGCGAGTCCGACTCGCACTTGGCCGCCTTTTTAAAGCACGATAGTAGCTAGGATATAAAGGCAAATCCTGGCCCACAGATCCTTGTACAGATTTTTCAAATTTCGGTATCGTAACGCATAAAAATAAAAGTTGTAGGGTAATGCGGTTATTTTTTATTCAAATCAAATATCATTTGCCATAAAATCTGTTCTATCGGTCAAGGCATAAAATTTCATTCAACATTGTGACTAGCCACATGCACGGCATGCACCCAATATAGATCAGTTGGTCTATCTACTCCATTTAATTTCAAAACACGTATTCGCTATTTTGTTGCTTTAACATCGGCGACATGTATCCAATTTAGCGTAAACAATAAGCTATGCCAACGTGTCACTAAAGCTAAGCGCTATCAAATAAAGGCCAAACGCGTTAGTGATCAAAATTTCATAATTATCCGATGCCGTTAATGCGAGATAATACTGCGGTTTCAAATATGACAATATTTATATCTATAATAAAGTGTGATGTTAAGAGTTAACGTTAGATAACGTTTAAGTTAAGCATGATATAATATTTATTATTATCTGTTTTTATGGAATTTTTGATGTCGACTCTATGAATATTTTTCCGATTTTATTTGCAATGGAATTATTGAACCGATTTAGAAGTAATTCAATGCACTGATAACTCACGTTATACCTACATCAATATTCGTTTTATATTATTTTTACTAGGCCAAAATCTTTACAGCTATGTTTTACTGTTAAAAACCTGTTTATTTTCAGCTTATGAAAGAAAAATAAAGTAAACTAGGTCGTTTACAACTTGAACAAACGTTTCGCCAACTTTATTTCCCGACACTAACCTAATTTTGGATTTTCAAACATATACTGCGGTGATTCGGCAAATTCTTGTCGAATGTTCAGTTATAATTTTATTAATGTTATAAACATTCATTCCAGTCGACAGAGTAATTAATTAATAAAGATAATAAATGCGGCATCGTTTACAATTTAGCCTGACGAAACAGTACAATGGAGCAATTTGTGCTGTCGATTGGTCGCCCAATGCTCGATTCATGGGAAGTAAGCACTTATATCTATAATAGGTATACTAGTAAATTGTATAGTACGAATAGTTCATGGACATAATAAAATTATTAAAATTTATTACGTACCTACAGTGCGATTTAGAAACACAGTTTTGAATATAATATACATTATACAGACCAATCTTTAACTAAATCATTTTAAAAGCCCTTTATCTATATCAAATATAACGACCTTGTTACAGAACAATATATTATATGAAAAAATAAATAGAAAAGAAACTAAATAAAACAAAAGACAGCTCGTGACTAGAAAACGACAGTAATATCACAGAAGCATCATTGTTCTGTATATTAATGTAGAATAAATTCATAGCTTGGTTTTAAATTTTCCGCTGTTCCCTAGAATAATAGCCGTACTTCTAGCAAACGAGACTACGTGCTGTTTAATGAGTTTACGTGCATTCTGTAGTCTGAACACTTGCTTAGCCGACGCTCAAATATGTGAACAGCATAAGCGATGATTTAGAGGACTAATTTTGTTACGTATGTTTTTATGGAATACTCAAACACATGATTCTTTTTTGGACTTTTTGTTATGGGTAAGTAAACAATACGTTTTTGAAGTAGGTACTTTGTGATACAAGACGTGTTTTGATAACAACTACGACCACCAGCTTTACGTGAATTTCGAAGCACAGAAGTACCTACTCAAGAATTTTTTGCCACTAGTGAACATCGTTGTTTAACTCAATCTGCGAGTCATCTATCACTAGGATCGACAGAAGGCAGACGACGAGCGCTTAATTAATGGGATCAATAATTAAATTAATATAATTCATTAACATTAAAACATCTTGTATAAATTTTATTGGTTTATTAATTTGGTGAGACAAAAATCCAAATAAGTTTTCGTATGCACTCTGGAAAAATGGTCACCAGACCAAAGAGATTAATTTAATTGACTTTCCATATTGTAGCAAAGCATTAAACGCGGTTAATTTTATTTCGAATCACCTGCCACATTTTCATCGCTGGTAAATAAATTGTGCTGATTCAAGGATGTCGGTATTCGGTATTGTCGGTTCCTGGAAGTTTCGCCTGAATGCACTGTTGGCCGGAATGCCTGCTGATTTACGAGCCGATGCCAACCGAGTCAAGTTTGAACGCCTACCGTTATACATTATGTTTATCAACACTGGCAGCAGTATTTTTTCTGGACTTATTTATGGGCATTGGGGACAGGAAATTAAAAAAGTATTATGTGTTGTGTTTGTGTAGTTACATACTGTATAGTCTGTATAATGTTGTATGTAAAAATGTATAGTTACATAATTACATAGATATTTCTTTACTTTCGTGTGGTTAATACAATCCTAGCTGAATATTTCAACTTTTTTTAACTGTTTTTTAAGAACGCATTATAATTGTTTAAATTATATTGAAATCTAATCTGATACTAACCAGACAGGGACTTGATCTGATATAAAGAATTCTCTATGTCGATGTATAGGGACGTTAATTTTCCAACGGAAAAGTTAAGTTTGTTAATCAGTATAAGATCAATGTTTAGTTCTACAAGTTGGAACGAAACTCTAGCTGCATACGGAGAGATCGAAATAAACGTGAGAATCTACAAGTTGTGATGACTGTGATTTATAATACTAGATAAACGCGTTCAACAAAATATACTAAATAAAACTACGAAACCACTTTCCAACCTTCGTCGCAAGTTTGGGCCGACCCCGCTGCATTTCTTCCACATTTACATTTATATTACCTGAGTTTACTGCCCTTGTACGTGCGTTCAGTTTGCGGAAATGTAGCAAAGATAATTTTCCGCTTCTGTAACTGTAATTGAGTCGAAATAAATATAACACAACATAACATTGTTATATTCGTATTTTTTATTTATTCAAAAATAGAGAAGTAGGTAAGTTGTAGGTAAGTAACCTATAGGGCATAAATCAAAATTTAAAATGTCCACAATAATTACAGAAGCTGAAAAACTAACATTTTTTTACTTGTTTCCTCCTCCTTTCATGTCTGACAAAGCGTTGGTGATGCCACTTGTCATCAGATGGTTCATCTGTTTGCTTATCAACTAGTTATATAAAAAAAATATGTTACTCTCAAATGACAATATTCTATTTCAGGGTAGTTTTATACCTCAAATAAAGGCGACAGAGGGGCAAAATTGGTGGGGTGTGTGGGCTGTGGGCAGAGCTGTAAATAGAGCTGTAAGCAGTAAGCAGTATGCAGAGCAGTACGCGGAGCAGTACGCAGAGCAGTGCGTACTGCTACGCAGAGCAGTGAGTACTGCTACGCAGAGCAGTGCGTACTGCTACGCAGAGCAGTGAGTACTGCTACGCAGAGCAGTGAGTACTGCTACGCAGAGCAGTGCGTACTGCTACGCAGAGCAGTGCGTACTGCTACGCAGAGCAGTGCGTACTGCTACGCAGAGCAGTGAGTACTGCTACGCAGAGCAGTGCGTACTGCTACGCAGAGCAGTGAGTACTGCTACGCAGAGCAGTGCGTACTGCTACGCAGAGCAGTGAGTACTGCTACGCAGAGCAGTGCGTACTGCTACGCAGAGCAGTGCGTACTGCTACGCAGAGCAGTGAGTACTGCTACGCAGAGCAGTGCGTACTGCTACGCAGAGCAGTGCGTACTGCTACGCAGAGCAGTGAGTACTGCTACGCAGAGCAGTGAGTACTGCTACGCGGAGCAGTGCGTACTGCTACGCGGAGCAGTGCGTACTGCTACGCGGAGCAGTGCGTACTGCTACGCAGAGCAGTGAGTACTGCTACGCAGAGCAGTGCGTACTGCTACGCAGAGCAGTGCGTACTGCTACGCAGAGCAGTAAGCAGAGCCGTATGCAGAGCTGGTTCTTGTCGGCTTAAAAAAATAAATTGGTTTTTGGAAAAGGAGATAAAAAAATATATGGTATTGTCGAAAACTTCTTTGAATAAAACGATTACGAGTTATAATTTAACCATTCTTACTAGTGTAACGCGTGCCAGTATTACTTGCTCTATTTCCATAACATTATAAAAGTAAAATATAAACCAACTTGCTGCATCATTGCACTGCATCAAGTTTACCTGCAGCCATGATGCGTTTCTTTTGCATTAACATTTATATTACCAAAGTTACGCTTACGTCACAGACTTGCAAAACAATACTGCACGTTACTACCATATGGTAATATTGTACATAGCAAATAGCTCATACTTACATACATACTTACATGGAATTACTTTGGTACTTTGGTAAACATTTTTTTCGTCTTTGTTTTTCCCGGCCTAGCCTAGGATACATAGTCTAATGTATTTTTTCTTATAAAGCTGTTGCTAGTAGGTCTATAGGGTGTTACCAGACCAATCGATCGATCGTCGATCGACGGCATCGATTAACGTCGATCGAAGTTGATCGACTGGTCTGGTAGCTTTAATTGATCGACGCATACCGTTCGACTAACCAATCGATCGATTCCATCGATCGACGTTGATCGATAGGTCTGGTAGCTTTAATTGATCGACCGATACCGTTCGACTAATCAGTCGATCGACCGTCGGTCGACGTTAATCGTTTGACTCCGGCTATATCCATTCTACCATCGATCGATGCCGTCGATCGATTGGTCTGTTAGCATCTATCGATCGACGTCGACTAATCCATTCTACAATCGATCGATGCCGTCGATCGACTATCGATCGATTGGTCTGGTAGAAACTATCGATCGACGTTGACTAATCGATTCCACCATCGATCGATGCCGTCGATCGACGATCGATCGATTGGTCTGGTAACACCCTATTAGGCATGACCTACTAGCATAGTAGGATTACTGATTAGTGCCACTCTGTACATTATTATTCTCTACATTAGGCATTAGCTACTGATTTTTAATCAATAACAAATTTTAAGGTAGTGTAATGTATCTAATAAAATAATTAAATTGTAGTTACTGTTTATTTATTACTTTTGTTTATAAGTTACATTGAGTTGTTATAGGCGTATTATTATGCTTTCGAATATTTTGGAGGTAGAAATCAATTTAAATGTCTCTAACTATCCATAAGTTAATTATTTAATTTGATTACCAACAAATACCAAACCAAATATAGTATAGGTATACGTTGTAAATATGTTACTGGTATATAAATATTATTATTTATCTATACTATAATAAAACTCAAAGGGCAAATTTTCTGTACATTGAATATTTTTTAAAAATTTTGATTAGGGGGCACTTCAATAACGTGTTAGAGCACAAAAATATTTTTTTTAGAATTATTGTCTGTCTGTCTGTCTGTCTGTTTGTCTGTCCGGGCATCACATGAAAACCCTTGAACGGATTTCGATGAAAATTGGTAAAGTTGTTACTAATACTCCGGGTCATATTTTAGAATACTTTTTATCCCGGAAAATTAAAAGGTTTCCCCAGGAAACGTTATGAAAGTTTGTATGGAAAATTTTTAAAACATCAACCGATTTGCTTCAAATTTGCTACAAATGTTCATTGCTTAAATTGATGAAACACATATTTTTCAGTTTTTTAACATTTTGCCAAAAAAAGAAAAAAAATACAAATTAATGTGAATATTGCTTATTTTTCAAAACCCGCTCCTGGAGAAATCCTTTGTGATTTTATCGTGGGTTTCAGTATATAAATTACTAAATATAAGTACTTCAGTATAAATTCACCGTTTTTTAAATTTCCTTTTGCAAGAGGTACAAATAAGGTAAAACATAATTTCCGTATGCGAAGCTGCGGGCAACAGCTAGTAGTAAAATAAGCTTGGTTGCTATCTTCAATAAAATATGTCATGGTTACTGCTGCCAACAACTGGGCGATATTGCAAAAAAGTTATTGTTATGTTACGGCTTTTTAAAAAGTGTCACAAATATTTGAGACCCAAAAGCCTTTGACGCGTAGTGGATTTTAA
This sequence comes from Thymelicus sylvestris, assembly GCA_911387775.1. NCBI lineage: Eukaryota > Metazoa > Arthropoda > Insecta > Lepidoptera > Hesperiidae > Thymelicus > Thymelicus sylvestris. Next base: position 12,403,861 of record OU426896.1, on the reverse strand, counting down.
ATTGCATAGCTCTCCTCTAGCCTCTACTCTACCAAAAAACTGATGTGAAATTCTGTAACTTGTATCAATAGATGTGCAAAGACCAGTCAAGTAACGTTCATAAGGGTTAATCTGTGTTATAAATAGGAAATGTAATTTCTCGGGTGTTACTATAAACACATTTAATTTATATTTATTTAATCAACATATGAATGATCATATCATGATATTTATTTAATCTACATATGAATCTACATATGAAGCCAATCTACATATAATTGAGCACAATGAAATATTACGGTACAACAAATAACGAGCTTAATCCCTACTAATATTATAAATGTGAAAGTGTGTTTGTTTGTTTGTTTGTTTGTTTGTTTGTCCGTCTTTCACGTCGCAAAGAAGCTGTTATATAGTATGGTTTTTGTGTGTGGAGTTAGTGAGGAGGGTGGAGAGTAACGTAGGCTACTTTTTACCGCGGTAAAACATCCCCATGGGGAGATCGATATTTTGTTAGTTACTAGATATTTAGTTCCGGATTTTGTTAATAGATGGCATTAGTAAAATTCCGCGGGCGAAGCTGCGGGCAAAAGCTAGTGCTTAATATTCATCACATCACTAGCGTTCTGCCCGCGGCTTTTTCCGGGATAATAAGTACCCTACATGTTATTCTCGATCGTGATCTATCTGTGCGCAAAATTTCATGAAATTCCGTTCAGTTCAAAGTTATGAACTAAAATTTTAATGTGATTACATACTTGCATTTCAAAGCACAAGTTATCACACGAGGAAGAGCTCTTCCAAGCCACACTGTTTTACATTAAATTTGTGTTTGGAATACTAAGTCATGACTGTTTTACTCGGTTGAAGTAATTCGGAGTGTCCATACAAGCACACAGGATGTGTGGGAAAGATACACACTTAGCGTTTTCAAACTTTAACTAAACTTTGTAATAGAATATGGAGTATGAATGCCTATTGCCTATATTATACTACATAGTTTAGTCGAACTTTTATAATCCTTCAAATCTACTGTACAGTGTACGGAGTACGACGTGTACCACCTTTTTTATGGAAATAGCCGGCAAACGAGCTGATGATCCACCTGATGGTAAGTGGCTATCGTCGCCCATGGACATCAGCAAGACCAAAGGCATCACTGATGCGTTACCGGCCAAGAAGGAGGGAAGAAAAAGAAAGAAAGTAACCTAATGGCTAATAGTAATCGTCCACCGTCACCTACATCAATGACACTAAAGTTGGGGTTGTTAGATAATAATTATTACGCACCCTCGATCACCACAATTTACATAATACAACTAGCTGCCCGGACATACTTCGTTCTGTCAAAAAATTTGCAATAAAATAATAATGCGACTATAAATTGAGATGTAAGCTATCCTATCTTTCAAGTTGAATCAAACTGCACACGGTGTGCAAATTTGATTAAAATCGGTTAAGTAGTTCAGGAGTCCATTGAGGACAAATAACGTGACACGTAATTTATATATATTAAGATGTCGATTTTAGAACAACCGTACCTCCACACAATCTATATTATTATAAATAAAATTGAAGTGTCTGAACTGTTGGAGTTAGACATGTGAAAATATTCACAAAACTAGGTTAAGCTTAATTAATTAATGTGTTATTTATTTATTTATTTATTTATTTAATACTTGTATTCACAGCAGTTATCACAATTTAATGTTACTCGTTACATATAACTTAATCTTATGCCAGATTGAATACATATTATGTAGGTTATTCTCTTACAATATTTGGAGGGTTGAAGTGATGAACATTTAAAACTATACAAGGATGAGATACCAAAAACAATAGTTATTGCGGCAACAGTTCAATAACAATAATAAGTAATAAGTTTGAAGCTCGAGTTCGCAACTCAGATTCGCAGGTAGGTACGTGTATGAGAAGAGGTGGTGAGTAGTGTGTGTGTGCATGCTTGTGTGTAGAATCAGCTGAACTGTGAAGATAGATAATAATTGTTGGTACGTAAAGAGTGCTTCTGTTGCTTGTTAATGGCTGGTTTACATGGCGTTGCTAGATACATGATCGCTTTCTAATATAATAATATAATTATACAAGTTTAATGATATTGTAAAAATAAAACAGAATATATAATATTATATGTAGGATAAAAAGAGATGTTATATGCTTATTTGTGTATAAAAATATTAATTAATATAATACAATACATTGCACTAATTAGTATAGTAATGTAATTTAATGTCAGTTCGGAAAAAAAAACCCCAATAAATGTTTTTTTTTTTTTTACAATTGAGTCCGTTTATGTAGTTAGTTAATTTAAAAGTTTTATTTCGGTCTTTTTAGTAACTTTCATTTTTAAAATATAATTATGTTTAGCAGTTATTTCGAGAAGTCAGTAGTTTACAGATTTGCGTTTTGAAAGCAGCTTTAGAGGTATTAAATGGATCTATACTGTTAAAGTGTTTATTATACATTTTAGGAAGCCTGCTGGTGACGCTGTTGGCTGAATATTTTGTGTGATGGTTAGGTACATAAAAAAGTTGCGTATGTCGACTTCTTTTTGCAGGGGCTTGTAAAGTAAGTGTTTTATTAATTAGCATCGGGCAATGTTTCCTGAGGCGATGTCGTGCAGCAAGGCCATATCGAGTAATTCACGACGGTTTTTCAAGGAAATCAAGCCGTGCTGCTGACAAGACGTACTGTAACTTTGATACAAAGACCTGCTGCGGTAGTCTAGGTGTTTCAAAAATTTTTTCTGTATTTTTTCTATTGCCTGTTCATATATTGCATACTGTGGGTTCCAGATAGGACTACAGTATTCCAAAGAGCTTCTGACATATGCATAGTACAACACTTTCAGACAATCCAAGTTGGTAAAGTTTTTCGTGACTCTTAATATGAAACCGAGACTTTTATAAGCTTTGTTGACTGCATATTCGACATGTTTTGAGAAGTTAAGTTTTTTGTCTAAAATAACACCTAAATCCCTTATACTGTCATCTTTGGTAATCACGATATTGTTTAATTTATATTCGAAGTCTACGGTATTTAGGTTACGTGAAAAACTTATATGCCTACATTTATTTACATTAATATCGATACGATTAATTTTGTAGTATGTCGATAGTCTGTCTAAGTCGTCTTGAAGCTTATGACAGTCGTCCAGCGTGTGAACATTGTAGTATACCTTTTTATCATCAGCGAATAACAGAAAGTTAGCATGCTGAAAACAAGTGTGAATATCGTAGAGGTACGCCGAATATAAAAGTGGTCCTAGCAAGGATCCCTGTGGGACACCGGAGGATACTGTTTTAAAGTCTGAACGTGCTCGACCAATGACTACTGCTTGACGTCGGTTCCACAGATATGACTCCACCCATCTCAATAAGTCTCCCTGAATACCCAATACTAGTAACTTCTGGAGTAGGATGACGTGATCCACACGATCGAAGGCTTTCTCAAAGTCAGTATAGATCACGTCGACCTGTGCGCGTTGTTCCATCCCACTGAGCACATCGCTGGTGAATACAGCGAGGTTAGTAGTAGTTGAACGACCTTTAGTAAATCCATGTTGTTGTTCTGGTATATTCTGATGTATGAGCGGATAGATTGATTCATATACTATTCTTTCCAAGCATTTACTGAGAACGTTTAGTATGGAAATAGGTCTATAATTTTCTATACATGACTTAGAACCTTTTTTATGTAACGGCACAATATGCGCTTGTTTCCATATTAGTGGGAAAATGCCTTCTCTAATAGATCTATTGAATATTATTGTAATGGGTTTGCATAATGTTTTAGCACATTGAACTATAAAAAGAGGTGGTAGCTGATCACTGCCCGCACCTTTGTTGGTGTCTAGCCCTCGCAAGAGTTTAAGAACCTGTTCTTCCGCCACTAAGATTGAACTGATTACCCGTGTGCACACAACAGATGGATGTGGGACAAACTGGGGGTATTGATCAGCTTTCTGTATGAACATCCTCTGAAAAAACATGTTGAAAGAGTCTAGGATTTCTTTTCGACTATTAAGCTTAGCTCCACCGTAAGTCATTAAATTAGGATAACCTGTGCTTGCTTTGCGCTTATCTTTGATGTAGCTCCATAATAGCTTTGGATTGGATTTAATGTTATTTTGGGAACGTAGTAAATAGTTCTGATAGCAAGAAGCTTCAACTCTTTTGAACCTCGATCTAAGAAAGCAGAATTCGTCATAGTCTAATGGGTTTTGATATTTTTTCCAATACGAGTGAACTTTATTTTTCTCTTTGTTTATCTGGATTAGCGCCTTAGAATACCAAACCGGGTAATGTTGAGCTCCGTCTAGCATTACTTGAGGTACAAATTTTAGTTTGATGGTGTTAATAATTTCGTAGAATTTGTCCACAGCATTATCAATTGTACCCGAGTATAGCACTGACCAGTCTACATCCGAAAGCTCTTTGTTTATATGATTATAGTTAGCTTTTCTATAGAGAAATTTCTTGTAAGTAATTTTATGCAAAGGAGAAATAGTGATATCCAAAGACTCAATATCAAGTGTTACGTGATGACTATCTTCCTCGACTAGCGGGAAACTGCTTTTACATATATCAACAAAAAAATTACTGAATATCAAATCAAGGGTATTACCAGATGAGTTAGTGAAAGAATTATATTGTTGCAACCCTAAGAAACTACACTGATTAACAAAATTTAAAGCAGAGTTTTGTAACTCCACACTTCCTTTTTTTAAATATGTAGGTTTGGAAAAATTCCATTGTATATTAAATAAATTAAGATCCCCCGCAATCATAAAGTAATCATTTGGAGCAGCAGATATAACTTCAGAAATCCAAAAACTTAGTGAATTTAGTCGCTGTACAATTTTGTCACCGGTGCAAACCAACCCGATATGCAAGTCCTTATCGGAGTTTATTGTGCGCCCCTCTATTGATATCCACAGACATTCGACGTCGAGCTCCCGCTGCCAGTCGGGGCGGTCGCGTGCGCACAGTCTTGGCGAACATAATGCCATGACGCCGCCTCCGTGTGAGCCGCGATCCCGACGGAAAACGTTGTACCTGTCATTTGCAAGTTCAGAGTTCAAAATGCTGTCATTTAGCCATGTCTCCGTTATTAAAACTATATCATGGCTTAATGCAAGTATGTTACTGCTAAATTCGAGCGTTTTAGACCTTAAGCCACGTACATTTTGATACAAAAAACTTAGTTTGGTTCTATCCATTATGGGTTGTAATGGGTAGCCTTACATGTAAATTAATAATAATATAAGAAAACGTATGAGAGCGAATTAAAGTGCTATAATGGAATATCAGAAAATATTTAATTATTTGAGTATAATATGAATAATATCTAATACGTGTATATAACAATAAAAAGTAGTATTGTTTAATATAAGCGATCTGAGCAACCATAACCAATGTATGTTTACGTTTTATTAATGAGTGTATGATAAGTGTAACTGTACAGTGTGGTGTTAGGGTGAATATTATATTAAAGTTTTGTGATTGATGTGTACATATAGTGTAGGTGCATGTGTGAGTGTTAATTGTAATATATAAGGTATGATGTGATGGAGTGTGTGTGTATGTTGTGTAAGATTGTCTATGTTTTACATTTGTGTATGTAAAAACAATATTAAGATGCGACTGAGTTTGGAACTGACATATTGAATACCTTACAGCTTTCCATTTAGTGAATGAAGTTGAGTAAACACACTGATAATTATAATTAGGCTTCATGTTAATTTCACAAGATCTTCTTCCCTGGATATCAGAATGTGCGGCGATGTATCGTTTTTTCTCATATAAATTCGACAGTTTTTTGTCCATATGAAGCGGTACTGAAGTTCTTTGGCTTTTACTTTAGACTTACTTAAAAGTTGTTTGTTCCCGATAGTGAGATGCTCATTTACAAAGACTTTGAGGTCGCCGTCCATTCCGATATCCCGACAAGTTAAACCACGTCGTTTTTTTGCGCATGAGAGAAATTTATCCTTGGTGCTACGTTCACGGAAGCGGGCGATGATCACACGGGGTATTCCTTTGACAGGGCGCTTGGCCCTCACGCGGTGAGCAAACTCGATGTCCTCGACGCGCAGGCTCAGCCCGACGGCTTCAGCCACCTTCAACACCATGTCCGGAAGCGATTCATCTTTGCTTTCAGGGAGGCCCACAATTTCCACGTTCTGAATCTTTGCCCATTGTTCTTGCCTTGCTGACACATCCTCCATTGACGACACCTTCTTTGTTAGGATGGTAACAGTTTCCTTGAGTGTATTGTTTTCAGATTGCAACTTTTTCAGTGCGGTAGCTTGGTTATTTATGTTATTATTAATGATATCACGCTGCTCACTTGCCACTTTGACGGAATCTTCTAAACTTTGAATCCTATTTGCCAGTTTGCTTAATTTTTGGTCCAAGATCTCACTAATAGTTGTGGGTAGCTCCTCCTTTATAGCAGTCAAAATATCGTCGCGCATTTTGGCCAGAAATTCAGAGTTTAGCGTTTCAGTTTGGGGGGGCAACATAGCCAGGTCAGCTGAATCATCCGAATCGGAGTCGCTCTGTTCTTTTACCGCAGGACTTTGTCTCATGTGTGTGTCATTGTTGTTACCTTTTTTCTTCTTGGCGACACACTGCGGGCAAATCCACTTAATTTTGGTATCCAATTTAGAGCTGGAGAGACCCACGCACTGATAATGGTAGCACTGTAGGCAATGAGAGGCGGTACACTTCACTTTATCTTTGGTAGATAGTGTCTCGTTACATGAACTGCACTTTGCCATTGTTATAGATAGACAAATATAAAGTTTTTCAATAAACTTATTAACTGTGGTGCACAATTACCGGTTATTAAACAGATTTTAAGCACTGATTTCCGTATTTATCAGGTTTAACTATTTTATTTTAGTAAAAACTACGGAGCGCAATGTACAACGCGCGAAGTACCCTCAACTTTTTTCAATGAATGTTATTTTTTATTGAATGTTATATTCAATGAACTACGGAACCCTACATTGCGCATAGTCTGACACGCACTTAGCCGGTTTTAGTACTTGTTATCGATGTTGATATCGATTCACTAAAAAAGTGTTGAACATCATCATCGATAGTTAAAATAAATGCAATTAACTTTTATTAAATTAAAATTATTTAATGGCGGCGACACAGTTTAATACTATTGTCGATGTTTACGATCATATACTGTATATTGTGAAACTGTTTTTTGTGACAAATAAACCTTTAAATCTTTTAAATTCCCTTCCTAACTTAACGTTCAGAAACTAATTCCAGTTAATGTAAGCCGCGTGAAAGTTTTAGTGTTTGGTAATTAATTCAAAAAGTTATGAATCTACTGCCCGTGTAGGTAGTTAACGCTACATAAATGAAAATAAATTAACTGTCAATATTATGTATGGATCTTAAAAATGTACCAACCGTAGAAATATAAGAATAGAATTATTATTTCACCTTTCATCTTCTTCATACTTTAAAAAAGCATATTTGATTTGATTTCCCAAATTCTGTAACAATCTAAACAAATTCAGAAAATTATAATATTGGTAATATGGAAATTAAAATTTGCAGGTTAAAAAAATTAAAATTACAATGACAAAATGCATAATGCTGCTCACAAAATATCATCCGAATCCATACACATTTTACTTTCAACCATAGACTATAAATTCTTAATTGGGTTACAGCTTAATGGAAAAGTAATTGAATAGATGTTAAAACAGCCAGGAAGTTCAAAAGAAATGAGGAAATGAACTTGCCAATTGCTTGAACTATTATTGACTTTCAGGCTTATCTGGATGATCTTATTGGAAAAGTAATTAATAAATTGAAAAGTGTTCCTCGGAACGTACCTACAAGTATCTTGGTCTTTATGATTCTTGGTCATGGGTGTGATTGTGATGTGTTATATGTGTTGTCCATGCCACCCATGTAATAACCTACTGCGGGGGTATGAGTGTATTAGCGTTTTGTTTATAATATACGTAGTGTGTGTATTGTAATGTAGAGTCCATTTTGTGGCAATAATAATGCATCACGTGCCCTTTTACACATTAATCACCACAACTATAAAATACAAGAAATATTAAAAGGAAATTTCCACGCATTAACTTCATATGGACTGCGTGTTTTGAGTTTGAATCATTGATTCTGACCAAAAAATAGGGTAAAAGGTACCGTAAACTTTACACCACTTGCGTTCAACATTTTAGACTAATGTGACAGAAATAGTTAACTAGAAGAAACCTTTTTCTAAACCCTGAGTTAGAACTTGAACAACTGAAAAAACTGAAAAGGCAATGATTTCAGGATCCCTTACCTTGAAGGTCGATGGATTATTTTAAACCTGAGGTTGAGGTGTGTTAAGTTTTTTATAATAAGGGTACTGGTAAACTGATTCCAACGTTCGCAAAAATAACTGTAGTCTAAACATTGTGTACAATTATTATGTACAAAGAATTAGCACAATATACATACAATTACGATTTACGAAGTAGCAAGCGTTGTATTTGTAGGCTTAAGGCTTAGATGTACAATAATGGAATTCTCGTGTAATCTTCAAAAGTTATTCCATCACTCGACGTAGGTATTCGATCCCTGGAAGTATGCTAAACCTCTTTCATATAATTTTTATCTTTGCAAACCCTGAAAAAATCCTGCTAAGCCAGTAGTATCTTTAAATATTAACCGTTTTAATGATTTAAAAAATACAATACATACTGTGCCTACTGTGATAAGTGATCTAAGTCGAGTTGTACCCTTTTTGTGATTTTAACATAGTTTATAAGAAAAAATTACGATTTTTTTTTGTCTAACTCACGTTCTTCTATCTGCTATAGTTTTGGAGACAATTTTGTGTAAACTGCATGCAATAAAGATAATGGAGCAATACATTGCAAGTTAAGTAGCCGCTATTAGGGTGAACTACACAAACACTCCAAAGATTCATGACAGTTGGACAGTACGCAGTGCAAGGACTACGATAAATAGTTAAAAATCCCTTGAGGACCTGCATAGTTTATGTAATTATAGAAGCTACAGATCATGTCGTAGAAACACTGTAACTATATAGGTATACAGGGTGAATTTCTCAAGTGTGCATGGATGGCTAAATTCGAAACTATGAGGAATAGCGAAAAATGGTCAAAAGAGTATCTGGGCCGATTTACAAAAAAAAACCGGCCAATTAAGGTTTATTGTACATGGTGAAGCAAAGCGTTGGTACTAGAGAGAGTCTGGGTTCCATTTGAAAAGTGGACTGGCAGACCAAAACCGATATTCTTGGTTTTTTCATTTATTTCGCAACAATTTCACTAGCTACGAATATGTTTTAAAAATGTAAGGTTATTTACCTTAACATATCCATACTACATTATTCAATATCGAGAATTAATATTTCTTAAAAAATAGCAATAATAAAATAACGATAATATTTGAATGCATAAAATAATATAAGAAGTTTTAATATCATATCACTGCTCGATACGTCGCGTTTATGCTTTCTTTGCATTGCGGAAATAGAAAGATGTGCATGGTCGCTCTGTACATTCAAATTCAAATTCATTCGATTTCAAATTTCATTCAATTTCATTGTACTATACTTGGATCTCTTAAATATATTCTGGGTTAAAAATGAAGGCTATGAATATTATGGTAAGGACAATGTGTACTGTAGTGGAATACCGTTACCTTCTGAAAGGGTGTAACCTCTGGAGGTTAGATTATAACTAACGGCACACTATCTGCTATACTTCTATAGAATGTTTCTACGATCTTATAGGCAAAATCTTATTTAGTGAGCTTTGAAGAGTGCAAGAAAACTTAAAAAAAATACAAATCTAAAGATCTAAGACAGAACAGTGAAACAGGATCACAGATTACCAAGGATAACCCAAACCATAATTTAAGAAATCGAGGTGTCGTCCCGTTTTCAAGGGCTAATACTTGTGTCGTGAAATGTTTATACAGTTATTGAATGAGCCTTGAGGCAAATCTCACAGATTATGGAGGGCCATAGCCATACACGTAAGCTTTAATGTAATGCTTTTGTTCATTTACGAAACCCTTCCGCACAAATACCTCTTATGTCTACTCATAACCATGCAACCTTGTCGATGTTTATTTAAAAAGAAAGAAAGAAAGCACATTACTCCGGGGGAATATGTAGGGTCTCTACCAAAAATTTCCAATTTTGTGTTGTCAACACTTGCAACTTTTTTCATAATTTTTATTTTAATTTTCTTGCCTTAGCAATAAAAATGGTCAAACAAAAATGTATCGATTTTTGGCGGTAGTTACGTAATGGAAAAGGACCACCTGTTTGCCAAGCCAGGATAATCATTCTTCGTGAATAGGAGTAGATACCTATCGTCGAAATGAAATAAGATTGACCCGGGTTAATCTCATCGATCTCAAAGGTAGAACAGCCTCATTGCCACGATGTTGGTGGCGATTTGACGACCCCTGCAGCGTAATGGATGCCATGCCGGACCACCGTTCGAAGGGCCCTGGGTTCGATTCCCAGGCAGAGTTTTAATGATGAGTTTCTGCTCACTGTCTGGGTGTGTGTTTTCTTGTCTTTGTGTGTTGTCCATGGCAACCAGGTCTCAGGGAATCCTAGTGTGGGACTGAGTGTGTAGCGTTTATTATTATTATTATTATATCAGATCAGTTTAGCTTGGCCTCGACTCACCAAATATTTCTAAGATCTATCCTAATTTTACTTTATATTTTAAAGTAGAATTACAGTGACATAAAAATAAATCTAAAATCTTTCTAAGCTCTATTGTGAAAAATGCGTGATGCTTTCAGGTGGGATTTACGTACCGGTGCTTATAGCGAAGACATATTCAATGACCAAGTTGGCCACTTACTTTGGGTCGTTTTGTTCAGTATATCGTTAAGCCCAAGTTATTAATATACTCGTGAGATATTGGTACTTTATAACGTACGGAGAAGGATTAAACGACGTAGTTTTGTTGCACCATATTTTATAGAAGTTCTTCGCCTGTTTCATAAAGCTTAAAGTAAAAGCTTTTTAAGTGTTAGGTACTGTTACAAATGGAATAGGTTTATTCGTTATTGTGCGATTTCATATTTTAAAGGTTCCATAAATCCTATGACATTAAATAAGAGCTGGTTATCACGATATACTTTTGTTTTGTTTTTTTTTTTGTCGACAAGACGTATGTCTGTTACTTACATAAAATTAAGACCAAGATGCTAGATGATGATGAAATTAAATATTTATGAAATAAAGAACGTCAAAATAAATATTTGAAACAGAAATAAAAATAGAATTTTTCCTTGCCCTAGAGCTGCAAGCATTAAAGGACATTGAACCTAGTTGGCATACCTACAAGTACCGCCATTTTGAAAAAGTTTCGTTTCGGCGGCCAGTGATGAAATAGACTAAGTAGTTACAATCAAAAAGTATTCAGTGATGAAATATCGGAAGTGTAATTAATAAGTAATATACCTACATTCTGAGATATTTGAGTTAGTTACTAATTATTTTTATTTTTGAACTCAAATATCTCAAAAAGTAAATCATTTACGACACTTCATCACTGAATACTTTTTGATTTTATTCACTTACTCCGTCTATTGGCATATGTTTATCATTGGCCACCGAAACGAGATTTTTTCAAAATGGCAAACTTTTAGATAAGCCAGGTTCCATACAAAAATGTTCGAACCCCTTTCCCAAACGATATTCTTATTGCAAACGATTTTTAAAGCAGCTCTGAATAAAGTATTGTGAAGAGATGTGTATCAGTGTGGTACCCATTGAACATAGAGCTCGGGTCATTAGAGATACCAGGCGTACATTACTGAGAGTAACGTTGAATAGCGCTTAAGCTGTTTACACACGTAATAAAGAAGTTTTATCATCAGGTATTTTAGAGCACCATTTGAACAAACGATAGCTAAAGTGCTATTTAGAACGCTCCATTTTACTATATTTTTAGATGTATTATAAACATGCTATTTTCATGAAAATGGCATCAGATGACACGGCAACTTTCAATGAATTAGTAAGTACAATAATTAATCTACCAATAATTAATGTACCCATGTGCGAATGTTTCAAGGATTATTTTTTCTGTGTATAATTGTATGGTGTACATAAACTATTAAATAAATAAATAATCTAGTTTCTGGTACAGCCCATCCATCCATCCATCCTTAGGTGTCTGAGCATTTATTTATACACAGATGACAGAAAGAAGACGCCAGGTCTTTGCCCTTCTAATAGTCAACCATAAATCATCAATGACTTCACCCAACGTTACTGGTGTCGACTGAATAAGATGAGATCTCCATATTCGCTGATTCACTAATGATAATCTGATGATAATCTTTCGTGCTCACATGCTTAAGAGAGCACACAAAGTCATTGGTCCCTGTTGTATCAGTATATTTAAGCCACATTTTCGGTCCAGATATAATTTTCGACAATTAAGTTGGCTGTTAACCTCTTCACCAATCGACATTGGAGCAGCAAGATGGAATATGCTCTTGTCCTCCTCAGATATGAGCAAGGATTTGATTGCAGTAAACATGACCTATTTTGAATCATTAGAATATTCAGTCATGAACGAGCCCCTTTACAGTTGTGGTTTAGGAATAATCTCCGCGTAGCCACGGCTATGGGCGGGGATTACTTGAGCAATTTCACAATGCCCAGAAACATTTAACAAATCCCAACCCAATACCTGTTTATTGATGCTGACCGTAAATCCGCGGTAAATCCCACAAGTTTCCCGGTTTAATTGCTATTAGCTCAGGTAAATACTAATTCGTTGACGTAAATCACGGACATAATGTTGTAATTCTGGATGGAGATTGTCCGGATTATGCAAAATCTTAGCTATCTTTGGCATGACGGGATACTTCAGCGCAAGGATTTAAAACATAAAGGATGTTTAAATATAACCAATATAAACTTTGAATGTCTTAATGTAAATGAATTGCCGTTATACTACGTAAACCGTATAGTTGAATAATCATTTATCTAAAAAAATTATTTTATATTGAGGAAACCAAAAGTACTGTACCAAAGTTTTTAGGGCATAAGAAATATGAACTGAACACCATAAAAATGCAGACTGAAAAGAAATGAGGATGTTTATTTTTAGAAAATAACTATATTGATGTTGAACAACACGATAAACTCACGATGAATTATTAGCAGCAGTAAAAGTTTTAATAAAAATTTAAGCAAAGTTAAGCAAATCTTTTAAGTTTTTACTTGGACAAAAAAATAACTTTGAGTAAATACAATACATAATACAAAAAATGAGTTATAGAAAATAGTTAGACTTTTTGCAAAGAAATAAATATACGAGTAGGTAATATTATAAATTTGAACAAAATTTTTCATTTAAATCTTTGTATTTTCAGGTATTATTTGTAAACTTTGAAATATTGCTTGACGAAGCGCAGTTTTAAGTTTTTAGTATAGAAATTAGGGGTAGGTCAATAATATTTGCCTAAGTATTTTATCTCCATCAAAGTCACACCCCCGCACTGATATTTTTAGTAATAGGTATTATAATTTTATTATGAATTGGGGGTCTCCATGTGGGGTTACCCGATTATAAATGAAATGAAAAACACGTCTTATCAAAAATTTGACTTTTCGCTCAACAAGCAACAGCACAACCATCTCGTCATATCGTCATTACGCATTAGTGTTTTTCTCGAGTATTGAGATACTTTTATATTATCTTATTATACCTCAACTATTTGAGTTTGGAAATTCAAAGTAGTTTTGTTAAGCACATCACCGGTTAGTTTAATAAAACATTGGTGCTTTGCCTTAGGGGATTGAAGGTGGCTGGTTAGAAAGTTCAGTGGCTGCGATAACCTTTACTTTGGAGTACTAAGGTCGTTAGTGAACGCTGATAGTGTTGGGAACAATTGTTGGACAAAGTTTACCTTTTACACAGTCTTGGTATTTTGATAACTATTTATATCAGCAGAGCCGTCAGCAGATTCAACAAATTCTTTGTATTCTACTTCAAGAATATCTACTGAAATTTATTTCCACCAAAGTGTACTGTCTGTGTATGTACTAATGTACCTATCTGTGAGATCCAACAATCGCCCTACAGGTACATTTGAATGATATCAAATTCTGATTTGACATCATTCAATAATCGGGCTGTAGTCTGCTACAGCCTGAAATTGTACATACTTAGAAAGATACGAATTAAATTACAACCTATTAAAATTGTAGCCTTGTGGGAGAAGGTTAAAAAATATATATTTTTTTGCATTTTCAAAAAAATTAAGGCATGATGTCGCAACCACAAGATGCCTGCCAGAACGGTACTTATTTGACTGATAATAAAAAATCATTTGAAAAAAATCGAGCTCTGTGGGATACGGGTTAGTCAGATGGCTCTTAGACTACTACTAGAATCAACCATATTGAAACGATTATTACCTAAGTGTCGTTAACGCGCGTTGGTTTTAAACAGATAGGTGCCACTGGTTACAAATCTCACTCTAGATCCGTGTAAGGAAACATACCTACACGCGGTCGTCCATCCTGACCGCAGTGTAAAGTTCATGATTTTGTTAGTTGTTTGTTATATTTTAACGTTTTTCGGATACTTGCAACATGGGTGCAAAGAGAATGGCGGAAAATATATTAGGTATATGGCGGGTGGGGACGTATCGGCAGAACGACTAAGTTACAATTGAACGAATTAAAAATTAATCCCATCAAAAACATAAATGTAAAGTGAGAGTCAATTTCAAAAAAAAAAAGAATTGAGATATAAATGGGTGCCAATTTCTGTGTAGAAAAGCCTAAAATTTTAGTCACAAGAACATGTAATTCAAGCTCCACATTTGACTTGGTTAGTTTTCACGTACCTACCTAGGCTATATTACATCTATGTAATTAGCTTCGTCAAATCTGTTACGTTGATGACTTATGACACTCTTCTCTAATTTGGTTTTTTGGTTGCTAACTAATGAAAACTAGCCAAGTCAAATGTAAAGCTTGAATTACATGTTCTTGTGACTAAAATTTTAGGCTTTTCTACACAGAAATTGGCACCCATTTATATCTCAATTCTTTTTTTTTTGAAATTGACTCTCACTTTACATTTATGTTTTTGATGGGATATCATTACTTTTTGTATAGAAATTATTAGTAAGTACTTATTCATAACGTTACTGATTAATTTTAATACATGAACTGTTATAATGCTCTTCAACTAAATCTGTAGTTAGTGCGCCGTGGTCCGAAATACGGTACCTATTATTTCATTATTTATAAGTAATGATCTTCCACTATTGATGTCTGCTAAATATTGAAATAATAATTAATACTAAATCCCAATTATAATATCGTAATAAATACGAAAGTCGACTATACTCTTATTAGTTACGAGTGACCGCCCTCGCTTTGCTTTGGTTTTCTTATTTTTTTACACCTTGGGTTACGTTATTGGAGTTTTATTAAGGATCCCTAATTTATTGAAAATATAATTATAGTCTATGTCACCCGGGGATAGTGTAGCTTCCCAACAGTGACAAATTTTTTCAAATCGGTTTAGTAGTTTCGGAGCCAATTCAATGCAAACAAACAATCAAATCTTTCCTCTTTATACTATTAGTACAGATAAGTAGTTTGTGTTCGATGACATCGTGCAACAATAAATTTTGAAACAATACTTCGAATTACTTTAAACTGGTATAATTACAGAAATAATACAAAATTTTGTGGTGTACACGCCATATAAGATTAGAGAAAAATAATTTTTCACACATTAAAAATAAAACGACTTAATACACTGGAAATAACGTCTCCTGACGAACCATTAATTTTCACGTAAATGTATATGTGCTGTGCACTTCTCACAGGCACTTGGGACACTGAACATCTTCCTATCGTTGAAAGCTTCAGAAAGTACTAAAACTGATATGTTTCGTTATATATTCACCTTGGAATCCACATAATGACCAGATGTCATCCATTTTGATTGCTACTCTTGAATTTCAGGCATTTTAAGTAAGTGTTTCTAATAGAATCAATTTTTTGAAAATTTATAATAAAATGATAAAAAATTACTACTTTCAGATTTATTCCTTTGTATTCACCCAACTACCTATCTGCATGCCAACTTTTAACTTTCTAGGTCACCTGGAAGTTGGATATAGTTTTGGTCTATAGGTCAGTCAGTGTTAAATTTCTCGATTTTTGGACGTTAATATCTAAATAACCGTTTGAGATGTGTTTATGAAATTTGGAACACGTATGTATTTCACAAGTCTCAATAAATGAGCCAAATTTGATAGGTTTATGTTGAATAGTTTTTGAGTTATGAGGTGGTCAAAAGTGGCTCCAAATGGTTCGTGTAATATTACACACGGTGCTGCTCGTCAATTCTGTAAGCTAAGAAATTGACTTGACACGCTCCGCGTGTCTAGACAAGTCGGAAAGAAGATTTA
The DNA here is from genome assembly GCA_911387775.1 of Thymelicus sylvestris. NCBI lineage: Eukaryota > Metazoa > Arthropoda > Insecta > Lepidoptera > Hesperiidae > Thymelicus > Thymelicus sylvestris. Next base: position 12,387,377 of record OU426896.1, on the reverse strand, counting down.
AGAATAATCGGGTTATGATGCCATGTACCTTCAGGAGAACCGCCTACTTGTTAGTCGTCTATTGAAAAGTAAATTAGCCATTAACCACACTAATTTATCAATCGGGATATACGGAATTACGCAAGAAAGACGAAAGAGGGATTTGCATATCTCACGCAATCGTGGATAGCAAGCCACTTTCAGCGTTTCGCCAAATCCGGCCGTAGGGAATTTGCAAAATCTTTGTTCGGATCTTTTCAATGAAATTCAATTTCGCTAGATGCGCTCGTTTGTTTGGAACTTATTGTCTCACTATTTACATAAATATACACTTTACCGAGCCGAGGATTTCTTGTGCTTACCACCGAAGTAACTTGATTCGATTTTAACTATGAATACCGTCAACAATCGTATCACATTCTTGAAATAAATAATAAGAGTTCTACAAAATAAGTATGATTCAAAACCAGCTAGAAGGGGCATAATATTGGTAGTAGTCAGCTGTGTTAGTTGGATCTGTCGTAGACGGAGAATAATTTATAATATAATTCATCAAGGAAGATGATTTGAATAATGTTTTATTGGGCATACTTACTACTACAAATACACACTACGCACTACACACATTCATATAATAATGTTGCCACGTACCTAATGAAAGTGTAGGCCCAACAATCCCTCTCTCCATCGGGTCCCATCTCAAGTTCGACCCCAAACAATGCCGATAGTAATAATATTCATTAGATGTACAGTACATATATTCATGTCAAGATTAATAATAAAATAGTATCAAATTATGTCTTTGAATAGCTAATTACTTAATTAAAAAACCTTTTCAAGGTCAGCAAGAATAGGCACGCACACTTATAGAATTATGTTTCTTATTTATAGAGAAGAAAATAAGAATTAAGAAAAGAGGAATAATACGAGGGAAACTGATTACCCTTTTCCTTTATCAACAAAATTCTTCAATGGTTACGTAGGTTACCTGAAAGAATTTGCTAATTACTGGTAAGACCACCCAACGTACATACTATAGAGCTTCCAACGAAATTACATTTCATACAGTTTTGTTTAACTATGCTCTTCATATTAATATATTTCGAATACCTATGATAACAAAACTGAATAAACATAAAACTACAGTTAACTTGAAAAGTTTTTGTCGTTCCTGCTCTCTGTTATTTCGAAATCTTTTTTGAGATGGGTCTACGAGTTTTTTCTTCCTACTACCTACTTGGTAATCGACAGGAGTATCGAGTACAAAAGTCGTTAAAGGGGCTCTTTGACGCCGGATGTAGAATGATATATCGAGGTCCGGAAGTACATGTTACACTACATCATAACATTTACTGGATAACTTTACCTCATTTTAAGAAAAACACTTTTTCGTGACTATTTTACTAAAGAAGATATTAAAGAGATGACTGTACACTAATGGCTCAACATTAAAGTATCTGCTCATTTGTGCGCTTAACAGAAGTAGGGTAAAGGAGCCGAATTTTCGAAATTTTATAAAAAGGTCAAGATCTCGAAAACGGTGACACAAAATGATTTTTTGACATACCTACTGGTAGTCAACCCTCAAGCAAGCTGCCCCCTTCGGTTGATCCACTACTTACGGGACACCATGTATAGGTATACTTATTTTCGTCAAACAGAGCGAACGCGACGGAAGTATTGGGTAAATTTCTTTGTTCGTGATAGTAGAATGCTCGATTGACAGATCCAGATGGATTCGACTCAATATGTGTCAGTCTGCCAGGCCGATAAAAGGCTTTTTCTTTTAAACAAACCTCCAATTTAGTTCGAAAAAACCTTTGAACGTTTCTCCTGAATTTTGGTACGAATCCAATACCTTACCCAGTTTTATTTTTAGTATGTCTAGAAGATCTGTAGTAGATTAAAAACATAATATTTACGTATTAGCACTAAGTATCTTAATTGTAGTTTTCTCTAGGTGAATTAAAATTTGGAGGCTGAAGTTGGAAGTAGGTACGCAACGCCTACTTATTTAATAATAACCAACCAAACTAAATTCAATCTAAGTACCAAGAACAATTTCGTAGAACTAGTTAAATAAAGAAACCAAAAACAACGGAAACCTGTAAATAAATAGGCAGTATATTTTACAACACAATGGAACCGCTGAAGCATTGTAAGACGTCCGACGACTTCTGTTTATTTGTCAAGTACCGGCGCGGCGGCGTGGGCCGCTTATGACCGCAATAAACTGGCTGCAATAAAACTTTAGATATACGTCGTTTGCTTCGCAGCTTTACTACCAGCAATAAGGGCTAAGATACAACGTCAATATTGTTAATCTTTCAGTATTTTTATATAAAATTCAGTCTTTATTAAATAGAATAGCATTTTACGATGGATTTTAAATGGGGACACATACACAATAATACACATGGCTACATGGTACATGGTAGTAGAAGGTACAAAACACTGTACCTTCTTTCAACAAAATAAAAGCACAAAATCAATTTCCAATTCAGGATTTTTTTAAATGACTTTTAAATTCATATCAGTTGGACATGACCTAAAAAAGTTGTACAAAAACCAGCGCAATATCAAGGCTTTGCCCGCGTTTTTCGGGATAAGTATGTACCCAAAAAAACCCTATGTCTAACTCCAGATCAAAGTCAACTTGTGTGCTAACGTTCATACGTAGAGTAGTTTTTTGTGTGAAAGAGTTATAAACATCCAAAAAAACTTTCACGTTTATAGTATTAGCACAGAAGAAATAATAGTACCTACTTTTAGGTAAGTATTAGTAGGATTTCAGGCGACTCTAACAAAATATCGCCAAATATAGCTTTACAGGTTATGGTTGATCAACTTAATTCTTTCTGCGAAATGACTCGGGTCAAAACGGCGTCGGTCAACGCCATTCGGTCTAGAGGCAAGTGTTATGGCGTTGGTCTTGATTGCTTGGGTGTGGTATTATGTTTTCGATACAATATTATCTTCCTTATTTTTGGGTACCGTAAAAATGTTTTACTAAGATAATTTGTGTGATTTGTGTCTACGTCTGTCAGTCTACTTTGCTTGTACTGAGTTATGAGTTTTAATAACGGATTTAATTTTGTGCTGTGGTGTGAATTTAATATTTCTCAATACAAACGAGGATACAAATTTATTTACTCGTCCACGAATCAACAAATCAATGTCCATCCATCCACCAGCCTTTGGAGGTTATTACTTGCGCCACTCCCACCGGTCCTGAGTCAAATTTAATGCAGGAGGTATTCAATCCTTTTTTGAAGTCGGTTATACTGACAATGAGATCAAATAAAAAGTAAATGAGTATCTAGGTATGAATACGTAAATGTAAACTTGATTCATGCTAACGATTAGATAGGTACAAATGTGTCCAAGCGAGCACCAAACATAATGGAATAGAATTATCTTTGTTCTGATATAATCTCCAATCAAGTTAATGGATAAGCTGTGTATGTTCCGGGGAACGACATTCTAGGTAGTCTACTGTCTAACACGATGCAGATTCTATCTCGATGGGCCTGTGAGTAGGTAGATACATAATATAATACGCGACACGTTCAAACAGCAATAACGCGTACGAGTCTTGCAAATGAGATCAATGAGATAAAATTATTTATCCATTGAAAACACTCTTAAAATCAAGATTTTATTTTTGTGTTTGTGCTATTGGCCGCTGAGAAGTTTTCACCTTTGCAGCCAGCCCTGAGCGTAGTGAGGTTATTATAAAAATGCATTGTCAGCGTATCCAAATCAATTTGTGTAATTTCAACTCCGTAGAAAGAAAGAAAGTTCTAATTAAGCTCGCAAGATTTGACTCATACAAATTACAAACGAACAAACCAGCGGACAAAGCAAGTTAAATAAAGCTTGTAAAAAATGTAAAATGTAAATTCCTATGTCTTCACATTCCTCGAATTGTCTGTGTGTGTGCTGATCACTTATAAAAGATATTCCAAAAAATCTGATGAAGGCGGTAATAGCGCTATGCATCCCATAACAATGATTTTTAGAATTTTCAAATGTTTGTCCGGGTCTTTTTTGAAATGAAATAATCTTTTATTCATGTAGGTATAACTGATACACGTAATGTACGTAATTTTTTTAATCTACCAGCTTTTCGGAAAGATGCTTTGTCAAGGAACTTGCTCCCGCTAATCTGAGAAAGAGTATAACTGCTAAATTGAAGTTTCCCCTGATGAAATGTAGCAAGCTTGAACCCCTTGGGGTAATAGGAGACGGTGACCATTTACCTTCAGATCCATACGCCTGTCTGACTCTCCCTTCTATAAAACACAAGTCACGAAAGAACAAATATTGAACAATACGAAAGACGTTTACTCCATTTTAATTCTCGAAAAGTGCAATTTTACTACAAGAGTCAGCGGCATCGATACAGTTACAGATTGGCAGATATCCCGAAGGAGGTACGGTTGCCAACGAGGCGAACGTGCCAAACCTTGTCGAAAGCTACTGATAGCAAAATACGGACACATATTCTCAACAGAGACTGGAATGTAAAAGGTTTTTGCTAACAGAAGAAACAGAAAATATACGATTGGAAGTAATTGTCCAAGTTATCCATATAACTATATCTACTATAAACACGTTGTTTTGGTAATAATGATTAATAAAATCATTTCTAAAATAGAACTAAATATATTCACTTCATATAGGACGTATCGTAGGTAATTACTATGCATAAACGTTGAAGTATAAAATTAAATAAAAATATTTATTATAAAATCACACACAAAAATTCAACATAATAAAAACAACAGCTGGAAACCGGAGATATTAGATGGGCGTAATACAGCTACATTTTTTATTTTTTTGTTATTTCTTTGTGTGACATTCACTATGAATATGTAGTGGGGCCATGAGTGTGTAGGGTGAGCGTCAATTAGATACACAGAAATATCATCTTATTAACAATAAATGCTTCGCAATTCCTATAATTACTATTCTTCAATTATTGATGAGCGGAAATAAAATCATTCAAAACCTAAAGATTTTAACATGTTGCAAAAAATTGTAGTAATAGTTAAACATTTATTTTACATTCTTAACACGAACAAAGGAAGAAGGAACTAACAAAGGATTTTAATTCCATCGACAAACAAATTCTTTAGCATTTTCCTTGCAGCGTGGCTATAAAAGGAATCTTCCCAAAACATTGCAGCCTGTATAATTGATGCAAGCGGCGTGTAGGGTCTGCAGCAAATTGTGCTAATGAAACATCTGACTACAGACACTGCATTTACATTAATAATTAAAAAATATTGTTAATTAATATAGTAGCGATTTACGCTCTAAATTAAGTGACCTCAAAGTTACTCAATAAAATTAAGGTATTTTAGTGCGTTTTTAAAGTACTATTACGTCTTCTGTACACTTCGATCTTCAAAATTACCTAGTGCAGCAGTGAAAAAACGCATTAACTACATTCCAAGACATAGGTATTATTCTTATTTTTCCTCAGTGAAAACGGATTCATCGGGTTGGAATGTTGACTTCATTTATTTTCGCACTAGGCAACAACATAATGCATAACGTATTGTCAGTGATGCGAGATTTTTTTTAATTACAAAACCTTTGGAACTCGATAGGTTTTACCAATTAACATAAAATAGCTTGAAAATAAATGTTCTCGTGCAGCGACTAGAACACAATGTTACTAATGAAGCGCCCGGAACAAATACGGCTCTTAACAACGACAATTTCGTTGTTTATAGTTCTTATTAGTTAAAACAAAAGAACAAGGTCTTTCAATTCACGTTGTTTTAAAAGGCTACTATTTTCATTTCGTAGACCTGCTATTTTCATTTCGTAGACCTGCTATTTTCATTTCGTAGACCTGCCGTTTTCATTTCGTAGACCAACAGTATATTTTGTTAATTAAATGTCTGTTGCTGAGTAAACAATCGCTTTTCTTATCCTGTTAATATTATAAATGCGAAACTTTATATGGATACTTGTTACTCTTTCAGGCAAAAGCTACTGAATCGATTTTCAGACGATCCACCAAATGGTAAATGTTGCACTAACACCATGAGCATCTAATGCGTTGCCGGCCAACAAAGAAAAAAGTCACAACTGGCTCTAAAGACCCCAGCCGGAACAAGTGGACGAGTGGGGGCGGCTGACTCAAGCAGTGCTAGCCAGACAAGGTTGTCTGGTGAAGGCTCACGGAAACATAATAATACAGTACGCTACACATTCATAGCCCCACCAAGGTTACCCTGTGTCGTGGGTGCTATGGACAACACATACAGATACCCAGATCGAGAACAAATTCAAATTCATCATTCAAACGCATCGCTGAAAATCGACCCAAGACCCTTGATAAGACGATCCAGCATGGTAACCATTGCGCCCCACGGCTATTCAATAATAGCAGTATTTGAAAAAAAAATGCTTACCATACAGTCTATTTAAAAGATTCATGGTTGATTTTGCTCAACCACTACAAACTGCAAATAATTAACAAGAAACGCGAAACCAAATTCAAATTGCAATTCAACTTTGATGAGTTTTCTCTTCTGTTTCCAATTCGTAAAATAAAAACTACCTATAAAACACCTGCGAAAACTGTAAATGTCGTGTCGGGTGAGTGATTTATGTGGCGGTAATAAAATCAGTAAGTTTAATGCGTGTATTTTATAATTGGGATGTCGGTGATTTTAATTAAACTTAACATAATATTTAAACATCGCGTTGTTAGTAAAAATGTTTAATAATTTTAAGCATGGTATTTAAATGTTAAAAACAATGTATTACATACATCTGTATTACAACTTTTAAATATAATTGTTATATTCATACAATCTTACCATACCAGCTTTATACTCATACCATCGATATTTTTATTTTCAGCCTCATTAAAAACACTTGCAACTGTGTCTTAAAAACTAACCGTAGTGAAATATACTTTATCTCATTTAACCAAAATATTAGGTATGTGATTGTGTATGTAGTTGTCAGACAAAAATATTCGGTAATAATTGGTTTAGCTAAAAGATACATACGTAATACATATCGATCGTTCATGGCGATATTTTGAACTAATTACATGCATCATGGTCTAGTTAAACTGATATACTTAATAGTTGTTAATTTGTATAATTGAGTCTATTAACTATTCATATTCTGGTCAAATTAATATTTAAATTGATCTGCAATCGCTTAGTCACACTTTTAGAACAAAATTCGCGTGCCATTTAGAATTTTGTCCGTACGATCCTCTCATAGTTAACAATTCATTGTACAGTACCAGTCCTGGCCAGTTCGGTACATTATAAATCAAACTGCGAGCGATAAAATGTTGGACGGCTTTTCTTAGAGCTAATATCGTATAATATTTCCTAACATTTTGACCTTTCTATAATTTGGCCACTGCAAAATTTTGCTAACAGTTAGATACTACAAATACTATAATTCTCAAATACACGTAGTCATAGATATAATTTTCATCCGAACATTATTGCCACTACAAATTAAATACGACAAACTTTAGCTACATACAAACTCCGATAACGCTCGGTCCATTGTCTTAACCACTGATTCTTCGCCGAGAGAACAAAAGCCTGGGAAAACATAACTTGTGCTCAATTAAAATACGCCCGCATTAAATCTCAAACGCACACAAAAGCCTTCATAAGGCTATTGCCTCACTAAGAATTTATAAAAGCATTATCTAATATGACAGGTACTTGCTTGTTTGAAACAATTGCGGGAGTTACTTTTCCTATAAACCCTTATAATATTCCTTTTCCTATAGTAAACTTAAAATTAGAAACCCTGCTTTTGATTTCTTTAACAAAACATACCTAATTATAATATACGAGTAACCGCCCTCGCTTTGCTTCGGTTTTCCTATTTTTTTACACCTTGGGTTACATTATTGGAGTTTTATTAAGGATCCCTAATTTTTTTTAAATATAGCCTATGTTCACCGGGGATAGTGTAGCTTCCCAACAGTGAAATAATTTTTCAAATCGGTTCAGTAGTTTCGGAGCCTATTCAATGCAAACAAAAAATCAAATCTTTCCTCTTTATATATTAGTATAGATTACAAAACATGTCGAAAACAAAACATTATTTCGTATGTTTAAATAAAATTTAATATTAATCGTGTCTTATCTCGGGAAAGGGAAAGCGGGAAATGAATATTTTTCCCGGAATACAATGTATGTATCAAGAATATAAATAGCAGGTTCGCGTGATTTGTAAGGCACAAATTGCATAATTGATAAAAATTTAATTAAGTACTTATAAATGAAAGTAGTGATTGATACCGTGGTTTTAAATTGTGTCACGTTTTGAAACTCCTATATTATTAGTTTACGTTAATAAAATCATTAAATAGAGGGCCACTTGCAAGAAAGGCTTTTATCCATATTATGGCCCACTACTGAGCACGTTTCTATCCTCTTTAGGAGGCCTAGAGCATATTCCACCATGCTGCTCCAGTGCCTCTAGTGCGGATTGCGCTCCAAAAGGACTGACCTTGTGCAATTGAATCGGTCAATAATCAGGTTGGCGTACTGTAAGTATAGGAGAAGTTACCTTAAATATAACGTGGGATGTAGTCATTTACCCTGTATCTATAGATATTGAAACCCACATTCAAATAATTTTGAGTCCGTCTTATTATCCCTGATGGTGGGACAAGAGGATATCAAGCTAAGTACTTTACTTTAAGTACTATACTTCAACGTATTATTACACCAGAGACGTTCAATTTAACGACGTATTCACCAACTTTGTGACAAAAGTTTACCTGAACACCGAATTAATTTGTACTTGTATTAACAAAGAGCTATTACGAGTCCTTATTTAATTTCAGGAGTCAAACTTTGACAATGGATTTCAAGTTTCTTTTAATTTGTTTGATGGCAAGCAAATCATTTGGATTTGATATAATTATAATTTGTGTAGGGAAGAAGCTAACTAGTGTAATTAATAATTATAGAACGGAAACACTTGTAAACCGAAACACTTGTACGGAAACATTTGTAAGCCCAAAGAGTAAGATTTTATAAGCAATTTGACCTAGGTTTTTATCGTTACCTGAGGTTTTAAGCCATGCCGAAGCCTTTAGATGGACTTCCAACACTTGTCTTTACTACTAATCCTCCACTAATCCACACTAAAGCAACGTGAAGAATTATACACTTTAGGCCTTTTCAAATACGAGGAGCCACAGCTCTAAAGTCTTCTCCAAAAAATGTTCACAGTTGCGTTGGCAATGCTAAGCTGATGGAGTGAAAGAGACATGGTATTGATTGACATTATAATGGCGAACAAGGGAATGTCTTACAGCTAGGTTAGTCAACGTATAGTCGTCGTAAGTGTGGCTTTAATCAAATCTTGTAATTCAATTCTAGTTGAACCTATTCCTGGAAGGCTATTCAGATTTGTAACTTGACAGCGGAGTTTCAAAATTGACGTTCGAGTTCTAGGATCACTTCACTTCGCAAGTGCGTACTAGATGATTAGATAATGACATATCAATACGATGCAAGTTCGCTTTTGTTTTGTAACTTGACAGCGGAATACATGATGAGTTTCTAAATTGAAGTTAGAGTTCGAGACTCCCTTCACCTCGCAAGTGCGTGCCAGATGATTAGAGAATCACATATCAAGATCTCGGACTCGAACTTCAATTTTGAAACTCATCGCGGATTCCGCTGTCAAGTTACAAAAGTGAATAGTCTTGCAGGAAGGCTATTCAGATTTGTAACTTGACAGCGGAGTTTCAAAATTGACGTTCGAGTTCTAGGATCACTTCACTTCGCAAGTGCGTACTAGATGATTAGATAATGACATGTCAATACGATGCAAGTTCGCTTTTGTTTTGTAACTTGACAGCGGAATACACGATGAGTTTCTAAATTGAAGTAAGAGTTCGAGACTCCCTTCACCTCGCAAGTGCGTGCCAGATGATTAGAGAATCACATATCAAGATCTCGGACTCAAACTTCAATTTTGAAACTCGTCGCGGATTCCGCTGTCAAGTTACAAAAGTGAATAGTCTTGCAGTGCAGAGTATATTGACATTCAGCCATGTTGGGAATCAATATAAAGTTAAGTTGTCTGTGTAATACTGTTGTTGTTTGTTGTGTATTAATCTAGTAGTATTCTATTGTTACTCTGTGGTATTTCCTCTATGGTGTAAGTGTTGTATTGAGAAAAGATTTTGTATCGCTGCTGTGTGCAAGAGAATAAAATTGAATACCTATTTTGTGTCCCTTCCAACTACTGCGTTTGATTTCACTCTGCGACCTGAAATATCAACAATCCATAAGAAGCGATGTTTTATTGACTTATGTACCTACAGCAAAAACTATTAAAGGCTAATAATTAATAAAAAATAATACCCACAGTGTTTAATAAATGATTAATAAAATGTTTTAAGAGCTTTTTTAGAAAATATTCGAAAACCCTTCTCAATGTAAATAATTATAGTATAAATTACTCCATACAATAATATGTTTCAGTATTAAAGGGAATTCAGCTTTTGAGCAAAGGAAACGTACCGTAAGCTCCTTTCTTTAACTTTATAAAGATTTAATTGAAATTGGAACCATTTCAATCTTGCGTTTGCTAAAACATTTTCTTAGAACGCTAAAATAACATATATTTTGTTGCAACTAAGTAACGTTATTTCAAAACAACTTAGAACTTACAAAACAACTTAAATCACGGGTGGCATTCACAGTGACGCGTTTAGAAGGTATTCCCGAGTGAAAATACATATTAGCCATTAATCAGTGCCAGTTATACAGTCTCACTTAAAGCGTTCAGAATGTTAAGTTGTTATAATACATCTCATAATATTAAAACTATTTACTATAAAGCCTTAACTTTTCATTACATTTTCACTTACTATACGTTGAAGTATAATATCATAGAATAGACATCTCGAACAAAATGTGTGTCCCCGCCGGGAGGTTCTATTTTCAAAATTGGGCCCCCGTTCTTCTTTCAAAATCGAACGAATCCATTGGCAATTGAAGCCGCGCGGCTGCAATTCATTGGAACATACATTGTGTTCGCGGTGTCCATTCTATACGCTAGTAATAATACTTCAATGTTACTATAGGTGTTTTCTCACTGTAATTAATGTATTCATTGTATTACAGTATTCAGTAAGCGTATTGGCGTATACCTGTTACCGTATAGCTTCCTCTCTTTTAGCGTATGTTTTGTTAAGCATAGGTTAACCGTAATGCTAAACGCACATTTGTCCGCACCGTCCGCACCGCATTTGTATGAAATATGAGTCGACATATGCGTCCATAACGCCGTGTACACAGCATTTATATTTTATTTATTTTTCAACTCTTCAACAACTTAACATAAGCATTTAGTTACTTTAGTAACATGAAATAAACAACACTCAAAATCCAATACAGTAAAGAATTCCTTCTGGAATATTCGCAGTCAGATAGAATGTCGAAACGCGCTCGGAGAGACGTTTGAGTGGCGAGTTCCTTGTTCAGACACCTGAGAGACTAGTGCATAAAGGAATGCTAAGCGTTAGCTTTGATTTCAATTGTAAAATAAACTCACCGGGTACTTCTGTGTTCTGTTTTAAATGTAAAAGTCTTCTATCTTTGTTGGATACATGATCATAAATTATTCAGTTTCGCTATGTGATTAAAGAATTTGCTCCTTGGCAATGATTGCACAATGACGGATAGGTGCGCCGAAACATTTCAAACACATTTTTTTCATACAAGAACAAATAGCACTATCTCTCTCTCTTACCAACTAAACTGAGTGATCAACGTCAGCATGTTGAATGAATAATAATGTATTGGGCATTGGTCCTATTGAACCAATTAATGTACCACGACGCCAATTGTCATTTTTCTAGGGAGGAAACTTCCTGAACCACCCAGGTGAATCTCGACGGTACTCGAGCATAGTTGTTGGGTTTTTTAGTAGACAGAGCTTATTCCCTCCTTTTAAAATCGACTTTGAAATGTTTTTTTTTCACAAATAATGCAGATCCCCCGTTTTTTATGTAAATAGCCGAAAAATGTCTCTGACGATCGCCTAATTGTGGTGGTCCTAATAATGTTACATACCAACGTGTTGAATTAATAACCTCTTTTAGAAGTCAGTTAAAAACTGTGTTATCACATCGAATTCTTTACTGAATACCTTTTCAGTACCAAATACTTTACTACGTTAAACTTTGAAGTTTATTAAAATAGCGTCAAATATATTTAATTTTTGTTTGGGCAAATAACACAACCTCTAAAAAGCAACAATGCATGGTGCATTGTGACGCCACATCGCTAACCGCAATGGCTTGGACAGTCGGCCGCAGAAGTAGCTTAACATTTTAGTACCTTGTCACATTACATTTCTTGAATTTGTCATAGATGCAGTGCTGGATTTAGGCCTAGGCCCGTGAGGCCCGGGCCTAGGGGCGCCATGATTTTGGGGGCGGCAAAATTTTCAGAAACCTAAAAACTTAAAAGCGGTAAAATATGAGAATTATTTGTACCAACCTAAAATATTTATGTGAATAATTATTTTCGCTTCAAAATAAAATATTTTTAATGTTGAGTTTACCTTTTAATTTGTCGGTGCAATATGGATTCTTTTTAATCTATATTAATTTGAAAACAATAGTTTTCAAATTTTTCGAAAATTATTATTTTTTATAGCGGACAGTTAAATATTATTTGCTATTTCTCAATAGCCTTTATGAATAAATTATAATTAAATTTAAAAAAGTGTTCAACCTATAGTAATCCTAGACTTACCACCGTGATAACTATACCTATAATATATTTTGTTTTCCAAGAAGGAAGTGAGATGGGATTTTGTTGTCTATGGCGGGTTTTCTCCTTCCCCTCCCGTGACCTCGGGGAAAATCTGACATTTCACATTTTCAGGATGGCGGCCGAGTTGAGATTGTCAACTTTTTTGTTTATGACTTTTCGCCCAATATTTTTGGGGGTTTTCGTAAATTACGAAATTATTATGAGGAGAATTACGAAAAAGTTTGAAAAAAATTGAAAAAACAAGATGGCCGCTGAGATATTAGAGTTTGATTTTTTTAGATTTAAGAGGTGACTGCGGGGTAGCATCGGGGTGGATTTTCAACTTTTTTTCAATTTTTTAACCGACGAAAAAAAAGGAGGAGGTTCTCAATTCGACACGTATATTTTTTTTATGTATGATCACGCAGAAATCGGCACAGGGTGGTCCGATTTGGATGATTCTTTTTTTATTGGATAGGGTATGTCCTGAAGTTGGTCCCTTATTTTTTTGAAAATTTTATTCCTACCCTAAAGGTACGAAAATAGGGAATGATTGATTATTCACCCGTTTTTTACCCGGAATTTTTACATGTTAACCCCAATAACTTTGTACTGGATGATCCGATTTCGATGATTCTTTTTTTATTGAATAGTGTGTAGCTTGAGGTTACTCTTTTTTAAATTTCGAAACAAAATTTTACCCCTATAAGTACGAAAATAGGGGATGATTGATATTTCATCTACTACATTTTTACCTGGTAACTGAATCTATTCTATAATTTTATTCATAAAATCAATAATTTATAATTAATTATAAGTATTATAGCAACTAAAAATTAAAAAATAATTACTTTTTACCAAAAATTAAAACCAATGAAAAAAAAAACTGAAAAGCAAAAAATAAAATAAACCATTTAGTATTATAAATTAAGATCCGTTAACAGTAAATAAATAATTTTGAGGCGGTGCCAAACCAATGAAAAAACAAACGGCGAAAAGATGTGCGCCGCGCTGCTGCTGCCGTGTGCATCGCATGCCGCTGCCGCGCTGCCCTCATAATATTATGAATTTTATGTAATTAATTTTGGTTGTTTGTTTGGCACGGTCTCAAAATTATTTATTTACTGTTAATTTCGGATCTTAATTTATAATACTAAATGGTTTATTTTATTTTTTGCTTTTCAGTTTTTTTTTTCGTTGGTTTTATTTTTTGTTAAAAAGTAATTATTTTATGTTCGCTTGAGTGTAGGTATCCTTAATTTTAATATTTTGTATTATTTTTTTACGACAAGATGGCGGAACGGTCATGGCCATTTTGAAAAATGTAATTTTTTGTGTACATTTTTCTTCAGGTTGGCAACATTTGAGCAGATCCCTTTGTCAACTATAGGTGTACCAGAATCTGATGGCAAAATGGGGAAATTAAAATTGGAGACAACACACTCCCCAGCGTTGGGGAAACTAGAATAAAACTTGTTGATCCTTGATATTTTTAAGTGTTAGTTTCATAATAGGCAATATAAATAATGTAGGTATATTAACTTCAGATGAATGTAAATAAAAGACAAAGCTACACATTTTTTACATAAGCACATATTTTTTATATTATAATTAATTATTACAGTGACTAACAATAATTTATGCAACTAAAATTTAAAATTAGCAATCTGTATACTAGTATTTTTTATTCATTTTATGAAGAGAACAAATAGATAATAATAATAAATTGCTCCTCCACCGTATCAGTTACGTGAACTTGTATGATGTAACTTTTCATTTCATATTCACAAAATTTTTGCTACCTATAATTTTGTAACAATGTTTGTATTATTTATTTCAATTAATTTAATATCATTTGTTAATCTTACTTACATACAAAGAAATCATATGTAGATTATTTACTAAGAAAATATAATCACGAAAACTAAGTATCAAAACGAGTTAATCCTACAAGATGGATAATATTAGGTAATAATGCAGATTGTCGCTTAAATACATCTTTTTCCTCACATGTTTTTCATTAAACATTGAAAATAATATTTGTGGCTTGTGATCGTAAAGTTGTTTTCGGCAGTACATCGAAAATAATCATCATTTTAGAAAAAGAAAAATATTCCATACAACTCTTTTTTTGACTTGACAAGCCGCTTGAAAATAGTTATTTTTAAAAATTTTCATTGCCATATTAAAAACCCATTTTTCTGCTTGTCAAAAATGCCATGAGATGCTGGTACACCTATACCCGACTAACTACCCGAAAGTTGTGGGAATCGAGGCAAAGTGTTGCAAAGGTTGAGTTTTTTTCGTTCATACATTGTTTTGGACTTTTTATTCAAAAATATGAAAAAATAGAAGGAGCTATATTTTTAATCAAAAAATCACACAGGCAAATGTGTCGTGGTCATCGTAATGACATTTGACCATTTTCGTCGATGTCACCTGGCAACACTTGTAAGTCGAATTGGTCTCCGAGAAAGAATGGTGGGGGGTGGATACGACGTATGGGGGAAATTTTTGGTTTGCCTCCGTGTCTATGGGAAAAATCGGCCTTTTGAAAATCCAAGATGGCGGTCGAGTTCAATGACCAATTTTTTTTTATTATGCACCTACCCAAGATTAGTGTCGTTTTCGGCTAATCTTTGGAAAAGTGTGACGATGAAATTAGAAAAAATTGACAAAATAAGATGGCCGCCGAGATATTTTAATTTAAAATTTTTCAATTTTTGAATTGACTTTGCAGGGTCGGATTGCGTTGGATTTTTAAGATATTTTTTATTTTTTTTCTCTTTTGACACGGGTCAATTTGCAATTTTGACGTTTGGGTTGTGTTTATTTTTTCGACAAGATGGCGGATCCCGACCATTTTGCAAAATGTTCAAAAAATTGAAATTTTTGAAATATCTTGAGGCGGCAATGTATGGTTTTAGGACTTGGTTTTAAGTGTTGCCAAGTTACGTTATTTTTTTTTCACTGATAGATATTTTGAACTCTATTCAAAAATATAAAAAGTAGGAGAAACATTTTTAACCAAAAAATGTCAGCATAAATTTTTCATGGTTGTCTCAATTAACTGGCAACTATCATTGGCAACTATAAACGATAATTCTATGTTAGCTATTATAACGTTTTTAAGTTAATATTTGATACATAATAATTTAGGTTTTTAAAAATTGCATATTTAATTTCGATAATCACGTCCTCACAGAGCAAAAAGGGCGCCATATCTTAAGGGGCCTAGGGCGACATCAAACCTAAATCCGCCACTGCATAGATGTTGCTAGGAAACCGTCGAAACAATACTTATTACAAAGTACTATAATGTTAAGCTACTTCTGCGGCCGACTGGACATAATGTTATTGACATTTTGCAACACAACAG
Organism: Thymelicus sylvestris; assembly: GCA_911387775.1. Lineage (NCBI taxonomy): Eukaryota > Metazoa > Arthropoda > Insecta > Lepidoptera > Hesperiidae > Thymelicus > Thymelicus sylvestris. The sequence continues at coordinate 12,371,225 of OU426896.1, read as the reverse complement.
ATTTTCCGGATTCTAAATAGTAGAATTAAAGTAAATTCAGTTGTAAAAATGAAATAAGTAAAAGTTGAGAAATTTTTTTTTGAAGAGAAAACTTCTTTAAGCTTTCAGTATTGTAGTAGAGATAGAGACTCTTAGGGTAGAGTAAGGGGAGAGTAAGTGCTTCTTATAAGTTAAAGTAAATAAAAAGGTCCAATTATTGTCCGATTCTATAAATTTTCTTTTAGTAAATTAATTATTTTATAACAGCAATAACGTTTTAATGAATGACGAAAATAATCTTAGTCTAATTCAAATTACAGTTATTACAAATTACGTTTATTTTAATCAAATAAAATACATATTCATAAAGTGCACACTACACAACCACCACCCGTTCCCAACTTACAGTTGTCAAATTAAGTGTCTACTGAACTTTAGGCGCATAAGCATGACAAGCATTCCTGGCATTTGTATGAAGATAGAATACTGTAGATCTCATTACCGTGTCTATACCTACCAACGTTATAAGACTCAAGTAACAAATAAAGCCTTCTTCAAATTGATTCCTGCTATTCATTTATCTGAAGGAACCAATACACTTGATAGTATTGTTATTTGGATTGTATTTCCAGCGGGGTTGCTTTTCCCGAAAACATTTCCTATACAAATACTTTAGAGTTTGCTTTAACTCTCTCTTTAACTCGGTAGTTTCAAACGCGAACATTGTGATTACAATGTCTATAAAACTGTCCATTCATGCTACAGTAAAGATACCTACAGTAAAGATGCAATTAATTATTGTTTTTTGTTTAACCTTATCATTCGAATTATGAAACACAATGATTCTTATCTCCGAATGCCAGTCACTAATAAATAGCGAAACATTATGATTTTTGCATTGCGGACTATCTATTATATAAAAATCTCGTGTCACGGTGTTTGTGGTCGAACTCGAAACGTCCTGAAACGTCTCGACCAATTTTAATAAATTTTTTGTGTATGTTTGATAGATATGAGAATAGGTCATAAAGTATATTTCGTTCCGCTAGGTGATTAGGGTGTCCCTATATCTAGATATATGCAATTTATATGGCAGAACAACGTTTGCCCGGTCAGCTAGTTTTTTAATAATATTTAGTTTTAAGTTTCATCCCATTTCACGCCTTAGAAGATCAATTCCTTTTAACCTTTTAACCTTTTAGCTCTTCGTGTATTTCGGTTTGGCCTAATGGTTAGCTGGTAGAGAATGCAGTTAGCATTAAGCTCGCCATTTGTACTATAATATTTTATATTGTGGTCAATAAAGTTTACATAAATAAATAAATAAATAAATAAACCCTAATAATTTCAAAGTTCAAATTTCTAAAAGGGGTCTTTATGACGATATTTATTATAGTTATCTGCTTTATATATCTACCTTCAAGTGGGTCAAATAAAGTCTAACTTTCAAGATAATTTGAAGCTAAACTTAAATTAAACTTTTCAGTTCTGACCTGAGAAATGAAAAGATATTAAAATTCGATATTACTTTAAAACTTTATCAGTAAAATATCATTTAATCATCAGTTAAGGCATTTTAAAAACGGCTCGATTATTTTATAATTAATGTTTAAGAACGTCACAATTATTTTGCATTTATGTTCCAAATTGGTTCAAGAACGTCACTATTGTTTTGTACTTTAATATTCCAAGCCGGTTCAAAAATGTCACAACTGTTTGGTAGTAATCCCATCGATCCATTCATCAGCCCTTGGAGGTCCACTACTGGACATAGGCCTCCCCTAACTTGCGCCACTGTGACCGGTGCTGAGCCTTCTGAATCCAGCGGATTCCCGCTGTCTTCTTCAGGTTGTCAGTCCACCTGGTCGGAGGGCGTCCTATGCTCCTTTTTCCGAGACGTGGACGCCATTCTAGGACCTTTCTTCTCCAACGGTTATCGGTACTTCGCACTATGTGGCCAGCCCATTGCCACTCCAGCCACTCCAGCCGGCTAATTCTTTGAGATATGTATGTCGGTTAACGTTGGTCGTCTACGGATCTCCACATTTCTGATGCGATCACGTAGAGAAATACCGCTACGCTACTCTGAGCTTGTGGACTTGGCCAATAGTAAAGCACCACGTCTCGGATCCGTATGTCATCACTGGCAACACACACTGCTCGAACACCTTCGACTTCAGTAGTAGTATTTGTAGTATTGTAACGGGAATACATTATTGGGAATTCCATAATTTCTATTTTGTCTTGTTAAGATGTACGAGTATTTAATATTACTAGTTTTCAGATTTACATTTTGAGCTGACGTTAAATCTTTGATGAAATTGGTAAATTTTGTCTGTTCCTTTATGTATAGGTACGTAGATTTATCACCAGTGACCTCGTTTGAGTATATTAATGTTCCTGTTTAACAACATTAATGGTCCTAAAGGAAAGTTTCGTGTCTAAGCGCTGCCCGGAGAACAATTCCGACGAAAATGAGCTGACCCTAGAACATTCCGTTTCGACCCAAACTATCCAAATATTGTTTCCTCCGCTTTTCTAACCATTATAGATGTCGAAAGTCGTCCTTTCACAAATATTAATGATCGGTAAACGTTGAGTTAAAACTTTATATGAACTATGTAAATACTTGAGTACCTACAGAAATAGTATTTCTTTTTTTACATTGTAGATAGGTATTTATATTATTTATTATTATTAGACATGACCTCATAGCTAGTTTCTTGTTAATATTTTGCTGAGGATATCTTTCAAAGATATTGAAGTCTATAGCACAATAATTTTACAGCAAAGTTGTTAAAGTAAATACAGACTTTATCATCATCGTCACAAGTACAACCCATGAATGTCCCATTGCTGGGCTCGACTCTCTCTACTCTTTTAACAACGTGAGGGTGCGAATTGGCAGACTTCACACACGTTTGATACATTACGAAGAACTCTCAGATATGTAGGTTTCTTCGGAAAGGTTTTCTTCGCCGAAGGAAGTGAAAATTAACTTTTAAATCGCACAAAACATTTTGAATATTTATTTATTTATTTATTTATTTAAAGGTGCGTGCAGAATTCGGGTTACCAACGTTCAAACTACTAGGCTGTACTTACTTAGTCCAGGCCAAATTGTAATAAAAGGAGGTATTTGTACAACAGCGGATTTCTAGATAGGTATAGGTATATTAATATAGGGATAAAGGCATTTAAATAAAGGCCGAAAAACACGACATATAAATCACGAAATTAAATAAACAATGAAATAACCCGTCAGTTGTTTTAAAGGGTTTTCGTTTACGATTTACGCTATTCGCTCCAAGAATCTTCTGCCATGAAAGGGACCCAAGTCATTGGACCGCTAATGGGAGCTATTCATGTATCTCACTGTACACTGAAATGAATACCACATTATACTGGACTATACCAGAATCATACATTCATACCATCATTAAAACTGAATACAAAGGCAACGTACCTACCTAGCCACAAAGCACAAAACATCCAAAAATTTATGATTATAATTTAAAAAGAATCGCGACATTACTTTTCTTTTTTATTTATGCTTAATGCTTTACACATATACATTTCAAAACCGCAGTAACACAATTAAAATTTTTAACCCAAAAATAACAGTGTTATTTTAATTACACAAGTCACCCGTAATTCTGGAAACTGTCCGACTGGAATACAAAAAGTGTATAGTTACAATCGCGAAGATCAAATATTCATAATTCAATCTCGCTGAATGGAATTCCAAAAACATTCATCAACTGGACACATTTAACTGGGAGCAAAATGTGTGCTGAAACGTGTCATGTAAATTCCGTTGAAAAACGTCGTGTGAGTTTGCTGAATTACTTTATCTCCGTTTGCATTTTGTACGTTAAAGTTGAACCGTATATCATAGGATTTCCTCCATAAAAGGTTATTATTATAATACTGAAAATGGGCGGGATAGGGCGATGTCGCGAGGGGAAGCCTTTTAAAAGGCCGCGTTGCCATATGCTTTAAATTCTGTGCTGATTTTGCTGGAGAAACATAGATAGAATGTCTTTGAACGGTTCCCGGTTTTATAGTAATAGTCAATAAACGACCCATAGACAGTAATGATTAGTCTAAGTACGGCGACAATGCTAACCAAGAAGGAATGTGTAAGTAGTCACCGACTCCCAACACGAGCCGAAACATGATGTTTCCCATTGGATTTTAGAGGAGCGATGTCCGTAGTCCACAATGAATGGTCTTCCACGCTAGTATTTGATGTTGTCAGAGTGCGGAACAATTTTCCTTGTCAATCTCTCTTCGAAGTTTAATAATAACATAACATCTTTATTTGCGTCAATATCCTAATACAATTCTTGACCTCGTAATTATTTCACACTTCAAAAGCACCCTCATTTCATGTAATATAAAACAAAGATAATAATGTAAATAATATACATTATTATGAGACAATATCACCATCCAAAACACATTTTTTCGTATCCCTTAATCGATGAGTTTTTTTTTGAGATAATCTTCGGAGATGATGAGAAATCGATCCTGACGTAAAAAACTACGTGAGCGTCGGCACGTTACACGATCCTAGAAAACATTTCTGAGTATTTCTCTTTCCAGTGTTTTTGTAATATCCACATATCCGAATACATGTAGTTATACCTACGTGACTCAATAAAAAGATACGAGTATAAAAGAAATCTATACTAATACTAGCTGACTCGGCAAACGTTGTTCTGCCAAAAATTTAGGGGTGGACCACCGTTAACATTTAGGGGGATGAAAAATAGATGTTGTCCGATTCTCCACCCTAGCCGATATGCACGCAAACATTCACGAAAATCGGTCGAGCCGTTTCGGAGGAGTTCAACTTCTAACACCGTGACACGAGAATTTTATATATTAGATTTATAACAACAACAAAATAAATAAATCACTGTACCCACCTCCTAAATAACAATTTGCGTGTCGCGGTGGAAGCGTGTCACGTGCGTCTACAAAATTAAAAAAGTAATGAAAGCTATAAATTTGTCCGAGTGTACGTACAAATCATCTTGAGAGGCACTTAGAAGAAACGCGAGAAAATATAGCTGCTTCATACTTATGTAGGTACTCTTGGTCTAAAGTCCTGTTGACCAACGGTTAAGGTTTCATCTATCAACCCGACTCCCGACCAGCAACGCAATCCTAGTGTGGGGCTATGAGTGTGAAGCGTTATTATTATTATTATTATTATTAAATTAGCATTTGGTCAACGTAATAGACTACTTAAAACGGGCAGACAAACAAGAAATAGGTGTATGAGGGTTCTATTTCTTCACTTACAAACTGAATCTTAAAAATATCACCACGCTATTTTGTCCGGTGTACGTGACTCCCTTACCAAACTATACCCGTTTATTTCAGTTAAAATCAATGAACTAACCACCAACACTAAGTTACTAAACGGAAAAGATTCTTTAGAAGACGCCCCAGTTTCTTCGAGAATAATGGACCGGACGAAAAAGTCGTAGGTATCGGAGAAAACTATACAAAAGCAGCAAGATCTTAAAATGATTGGCGCTGGCCTTGTGTGTTATCTTGGAAGGAAAGTGAGTGACTAGATTATTCCTAAGATGTTAGAGTATAGGATACCGAAATCGGCAAATCATTGTATCCATTGCCGTTTTTCGGTTATGTCACACTAGTTACTACAAGGCTCGGGTTCACAAAGGATGTAGTTCACCAACGTGGAAAATTATGGGTTAACAAACTTCGCACACCTTTGAGAAGTACGAAGAACTTCTAGATAATTGCTAATTTCCGGATGATAATTATTATTATTATGACTAAGTATAAGTGCTAACTCGCGGGCGCGTTCAGTGTGAACAAGCACTAATTCACCTAAGTAAGTGATAAATAATTTCTAACAAGCACTTCAATACGGAAAATTGTGGACGCGTGCAGTATTCCAAGTCGGATCCAAGGCACGAAATCGCCATTTATTTCCTCTTACGTCCATCGCATGTCTTCTTACTAAGTAGCTAGCTTTTGCCGATACTTTCTTAATATCTAATCATTAGGACTTATTAGCTACAACTTTATTAGAAAAAATAATAAAGGAAGAACGATTACAAACGCGGCCCACGTCCTTAGTATTAATTTTGTGGTTATTGAATGATACGTGATCTTCATAAGAAATCAGTTCGTAAGTGGGTAGATAGAGTACCTATATCTTCAGGAGAATATTAGATAAATGGGAAATCTTATTTTCAGAATTCCCATACATCTGACGGAAAAATTTAACCATTGTTATCAATCACATGTCCGTTTGTCTGTCTATCTCCATGTCGTCAATCTGTCACAGGCATATGATTATAAAAACCGATATAAATAAATAAGTCTTAGGTATTATTTCTTACCAGAAGATAACTGAATTTGTTTTGTTTGATTGTTGCAATAACAAAATTGTTCTCAAAACATTTTTAGAGGTTACTGAGCTATTTGGGTGAGTAAAAAAATAATTATACGTATCATCAAATTGAGCATCTCACGTACTGTATCAATTTGGAGAGGCGTGAGGGAGCTAATAATGTCAGCAATGCGAACGAACTTGGGACCTGTTTCATTTAATGATTACCATTTTATAGAAAAAAAATATTTTTTATGTGAAACGTACATTACGTAAACGAAGGAAGGATATTTTTAAACGCAAAAATCGTAGAAAAGCCTTTTGAATTTAATTTTTGCGGTTTTTATTAATAAATTAAATACAAATGATAGTTTACAACAGGGTAAACGAATACAAGGGTTAGGTTAGGTTAGGTTTTTACTCATAAAATAAATACAAAAGATGCTTAATTTACAACGAGGTGTACGAATACAAGGGTTACGTGTTTGGAGTAAACCTGTAAACATAGACGAAATAATATTCTAAGCGTGAAAATTAAAAATGAATAATATGTATAATTGGTTTCGGTATTGGAACGTTACAATTGTTCCCGTAAACAAAACAATAACATCCTCACAGGATCATAACATTTACTAACAAGTTTTCGAGATGCCTTATTGACTGTCGCGTAGTTCTGTTCCAATTTCTGAAACTATAAATTGTGGCATCTGCTTTGTCTTGAACCAAAACAATGCAGAGCATTTCCAACAGTCCAACTATTGGCTATTGCCAACTGCCAAAGTTGGCGTGTCCAATATCTTCGAAAATTGTTCTCTCATTGACACTTGTCAAACTACAAATTCAGGATAATTGTGATTCCATCTTACAGGACAATTTATTAAAAAGGAAAATATCTTTCATTTTTAAAGAAGTTGCCTTACTAACCATCAGGTATCATTCAGTTAACGTCAGGTATTATTAAGCTAGATTATCATCGTTTACCGGGACAATTCTTGTTGAGTAAGGTAACCAAAAAAATGCTTATTTTGATGAAGGACACTGTACTTCAACTTCAAAAAGTTTTATGTGATTTTAAGCTACTTGCTGACAGATTATTTTGTACATATAATCTTTTAGTTGGAGCTCTAAATTACGACATTTGTTAATTATACAATGGAAAACTTTGCGTCTTTTACTTCAACGTTACTTTTCTATACTAATATATAAAGAGGAAAGATTTGATTTTTTGTTTGCATTGAATAGGCTCCGAAACTACTGAACCGATTTGAAAAATTCTTTCACTGTTAGAAAGCTACACTATTCGCGGTGAACATAGGCTATATTATATTTTAAAAAAATTAGGGATCCTTACTAAAACACCAATAATGTGTAAAAAAATACCTAAAATATTCTTTACATCGCGTGCGCTGCGAAAACTATTCATGATAGAACAAAAAAATGTTCTACAATATTAGAGAACATATCAATATCTACAAAAAACCTCGCGATACTATATGTCCAACTATTGTAGTTATGCCACTATAACCACTTTTTACATTTTAAAAGTTAATAAAAAAGCTGACCAAAATTAGACCATGATAACTATACCTTCGTATTAATCCTTATCCAAATAAATCATTTCATATTCAAAACTATTTCAATACCTATTGATTACTTTTTAAATTACTCAAATCGGATATTCCATTCAGAAGATATTACGACTTCAGGAAAATAAATACCGCGCCGCCGCCGCGCAATGACCATTACTAGCCAAATCTCTGAAACTACTGAACGAATTTTAACAGGACTATTTAGGATATTGAAAAGACTTCAATTTAGCATTTAAGCTATTTTTTAGGGTTCCATACCAAAGAGCTCCATAAGGACATTTTGTATGGAAAAATAAAAAATGTCAGCTGATTTGTTTTAAATAATAAAAAAACGTTTACTCCGTACAAAAAGAGTAATACATGCATTTCTTAAATTTTACTTATAGTACATGGAAAGGCCATAAAATGCCTTAGGTTATTTTTTTCATTAATTCACAACCCTTTATCTGAATTTTATTCAATTTTCTTATTTTGTTTTCAAGAGCATGTTTTTTGCGTATATAATTTCAGCATTTCATTAATTTCACCTTAAAAGTGGTGGAAAAACGCAAAAAGAGTACCCGATATTCAACAAATTCGGGTAATTTTTTTGTATGTTCCTTAAGGCCCACGGAAGTTACATAATCAGTTGATTACATTTTTTTAAAACTGCATTGGATCACATGCCATGTGATAGTTATATAATTGTAATCAGAGCTGATAAAACTCCTGTAGGACAACATGCAAGACGTTTCAATGCACCAAAAATTTATGAAGTTGCCATTGTAATGGTTGGAGAAAATCTGGAAGCCCGTGATATTGATTTACATCGCAGAAATGACCAGTTACAGCGTGTGCATGAATCACATCTCTCATGAGTCTCATGACGCATTACAATATCCAATATTATTTTGGAAAGGTGAAGATGGTTATCTTTTCTCAATCAAGATGATAAATCCTAATACAGGCAATTATAAAGTGTCATTGCATTGTTTTTGTTTACAATTATGTTATTGTTGAATGACTGTCATCAAAACATTATCTTATTTACAGGAGCTGAAAGTAATAAAAAAGTTAGTTCAATAAATTTTTACTCATACCGTCTGATGGTTCCTGAAAATAAAGACAATCACATATTGAAATGTCGGCGATTATTTCATCAATATGCTGTTGATATGTATGTAAACATAGAAACATAGAGAGATTGACCTTCATCAGATTGAACCAGACCAAACTACGTTCTGACGAGTATATGTGTTCACCTTCGAGATGCAATTACTACCGATGGAAATCCAAACAATGTCGGGCGGATGAAAATTCTTCCAGCAACATATTATTTTGGAAGTCCTCGGCATATGCATGAATACGCTCAAAATGCCATCACATATGTATGTTTGTTATTATGGCACTGCAGATTTATTTATCACATTCACATGCAGTCTTTATTGAATAGAAATCAAACAGGAGTTTTTACCTGGCCAATCACCGATTGATCGCCATGATATTACTGCACGAGTCTGCCGACTAAAGTTGAAATCTTTAATGGATTTAATTGTAAAACACAGTGTATTTGGTGAGACGTTACGCGCTGCGAGCAGGTTGCCTCATGCTCATAATCATGATTTGGCTAATTGAGAAAATAAAGTTGATACCAAATGAAGTTGATTAAATCATATCTACTGAAATTCCTGATGTATAAGTCAATCCTGATGTACAAGTTGATCCAGGCTTGCATGAAGTTGCCGGGATCCTCGCGTCCTTATTTAATTGGCGCGAGGAGGCACTAGGCCGGGGTGACCGACCGGCACCGAGGGAGATCACAGGACGCCGCAACGAGCTGTTTCAGCGCACCATCCTGGAGTGGAGCCGGAGGCTGGAGCAGCCCACTGCTGGGCGTAGGACCGTCGAAACGATCCGTCCAGTTCTGGGCCAACGGTTGGCTAGGCAGCACGGTTCACTGACATTCCGCTTGACACAGATACTATCCGGGCATGGGTGCTTCGGGGGGTATCTGTGCCGAATGGTGGGTCGGGAGCCGTCTGCTATTTGCCACCACTGTGACGGATGCCAGGACGAGGACGCCCAGCACACCTTAGAGGACTGCCCAGCCTGGGCGGAAGACCGCGCGCAGTTACGTGCGGTCGTGGGGGACGACCTCTCACTGCCGACCGTGGTCAAATGCATGGTCGATAGTGAGACGTCGTGGACAGCGGTGCAGGCCTTTGCGGAGTGCGTCATGCTCCGCAAAGAGGCGGCGGAGAGAGAGCGCGAGGACGCTACAGACCTCGCCATCCGCCGCCGGCGCACAAGGCGCAGAAGGCGGGCTTACGGCCTGCACCTCCTGCCCCCATAACAACAGCCGGTCGGGTGACGGATACGGGAATTCGTCGTCCGGCGTAACGGCTCGGGTTGAAAGGCGCGCCGGTTTCGAGCGCGCCTTTACCCTAGCGGGAAATAGTAGGCTGACGGGCCATCCCGCTGGCCGCTCCAACCCTCTCGCCAAGGAGAGGGGCTAGAGAGCGTGCTGTGCCGAGGCCGCCGTGGTAGCGGCCGCCGCGCCGGGGCAGTGGAGCGAGAATAGCACACAGTCCCGGCACCAACGCGGTAGGCGTTGACACCGTGTGGTTTTGGTGGGTTCAAGTCCCACATACCTGTCCGGCTTCCCGTGGCCGGATAGATGAGACGAAGGTCTTTCCACACGTTAAAAAAAAGGCTTGCATGAAGTTGTTATTAAAAACATGATTCATGGCCCATGTGGAAATCTCAATTCAAATTCACCATGTATGGTAGATGGTCAATTTTCGAAACGGTGTCCACGGGAATTAGTGGCAGAAACAATTACCGGGAACGATGGCTATGCGCTATATCGTCGCCGATCGACTGCAGATAATGAAAGATCAACAGTTGTAAAAGTAAATCAACAAAATAAATCACAGGGTCAGTCTTTAAGTATTTGCGGCGTTTATCTGGAAAACCCATGCTTCACTCATAGACAGTTGCAATGAACTAATATACTAACGACAGTTGTATGTTGCCTGCTCCCCGTTAGGCTACGTTCACACGGCGTCCATTCGATTCGATTTTTTCCCGTATACAGTTTCCCCGTATACGAGGCAGTCGTTCACACGACAACACGATTTTAACGTTAACGTTTATATCGAATGGAAAGCAGCCAGTTGTTTAGTGCGGAAACTATTGATGATAGAACAAAAAATGTTTTACAATATTAGAGAAAATATCAATATCTACAAAAAACCTCGCAATACTATATTTCCAACTATTGTCGCTATGTCACTATAACCAATTTTTACATTTTAACAGTTAATAAAAAAGATGATCAAAATCAGATCATGAAAACCATACCTTCATATTAATCCTTATCCAAATAAATCATTTCATACTCAAAACTGTTTCAATACCTATAGATAACTTTTTGAACTACTCAAATCGGACATTCCATTCAGAAGATAATACAAATTTAGGAAAACAAACACCGCTGCCACCGCCGCGGCCGCGCAATGACCAGTGTGGCCCCACGCAAAGCAACTGTAGCGTAGTCCTTTATTTACTAAAGCAATAAAATGTAAATAGATGTGGGTATGTACAAAAATGTAAATAGAGGAATCTAAAAAAATAGTTCCAAGTAAAAAAATAAACCCATTAGATACAAATAAATTAATTGAGTAAAATGTATATGTTATAAAAATAACAATAGGTTGGCAAGTACAAATTTAAAATTTAAAGAAAAAACACATACCTATGTCCTTTAAAGAGATAATAAATAAAAACAAATAATAAATAATAACGTTTCATACTCATAGCCCTACACTAGGATTCCCTGTGTCGTGGGTGCCATGGATAACACACTAGACAAGGACATTCACACCCAGACCGAGAACAGAAATTCAAATTCATCACTCAAATTTCCGCTTCGCTGGGAATCGAACACAGGACCCTTGGCGCGGCGATCCGGCATGGTAGCCATCGCGCCACACGGGTCGTCAAAACATAAAATTATAAATATATCTCTAAATGTTTAAAAATAAAATTACACCCGAGCGAAGCCGGGGCGGGCTGCTAGTACTATATAATAATATAAACCATTAAACCATTATATTATATAAACCATTATATGAGGCCAATTTGACTGCTTTACCCTCTTTTCGCTAACATTGCCTGTAATTTAGTTGACTGCAAACTAAGTAAGCATACATAATCAGTTCAAATAGCGAGTAACATCGTGAGAGGCGCATTAAGGTCCCCTGGATTTCTTGGAATTTAGATGCCAGTAAGGAAACCTGACTTTGTGATACATTAATAATTTTAAGACGAAATTTAACGCGATTTTCTGCAAACATATAATCGGTAGGATACGATTCCATTAGTGATGTAGATTCATTTGAATTTGATTTTACGACAGTGAAAGGTGTGGACAATATTTTTTTTTTATTTAGAATTTAGAAGGAAATCTATGACGGCTATGTTACCATAAGTAGTTAATGAGTAATATTCGATAAACTTACTATTTCGGAATCCTACATTGCGCGTGGCCTGACACGCACTTGCCCGGTTTTTTACAGTTTATAAAAACACGGTATTTTTTAATAGGCGACAATTCATAAATGTGCAGATGGGTGTGCAGACTGTGCAGACCGGCTCTTGTAGTAATTAGCAATGGAAATTACTATGACACCCCAAAAATATCACCGAAGCATATACGACCAAAACAGTCCGATCCTTTAACCTAGATAGAAACAAGTTTTAAGCGACGTTAATATCAAATCAATAAACAACAAACTATTCGTGATGCTGAAAATTATATAATATTAAGAATTGCGTCGGGTAAAGGATATACCCAGGGGTAAAGATAGCAGATATATGATGAGGAATGAAATAAAATGAGCGGGTGAGTGTACGATGAAGATAGGCGGGAACAAATTTAGAGTGCAGCCTCTTCGCAGGATCTCTCGGGAAATTTGCAGCCATCTAGTCTGATATACCATGCGGACATCATATTCTTGTATTATTACTATATTTCACAGTGTTCGACGTTCTGGAAAAATATATTAGACATGTTTCGTTCGTAAATAATAGTGTTGATGGATTGGTTTCGGGGTGAGTTGACCTTTTTAAACGGTTTTATTTAGCTTGCCATGTTTTTGTGGTGTGGCTTTCCATTTAACTAAGTACCTACTACCTGTGGTACTGTAGTACCAACTACTTACTACTGTGATCTATTCTGTGAATTAACGTTAATGGTGTAGTTTTGTGAGAGAGAAGATTTGGGGGCACGGTAGTGCACCCGCCAAGTCAAACAAAAAGCGGCACGGCCTTACCATCCTTTTCTCGAAGCAATTCAGGCCATTTTCGACCCTCTATAACTTCGTTGTGGATAAAACTAGAAGCCGGTATTTTCAGTTTATATTTCTAAGTATAATCAAATAACTTTCATTTTACACGATCTCTAGATGGAGATGTGAGACACTCATGTGTGACCACAGATTATGGTATTGAAATTGATGGTCGGTATAAACGTAAACAATGATTTCTTAATTTTTATAACAACAGAAATAAAAAACGTTTATGTACAATGAACTTTCTCTATGCCAAATCTCACACTCAAGTGTTTAAAAGGGTAGCTAGGTACAAGTAGTTCACAGATTACGATTGACTTTACAGAGTTGATTATGTATGCATTGAAAGCGCCTTTACTAGAAACATTAACGGTTAGATAGGTAAATAGATTGGTTTTCTATTTTCCTCGCTGAATAAAAAAAAGTTGGGGCCAAGTCGATAGTACTGTAGTTTGAGTGCTTTTTGCGGTTCTGAATGTACAAAGTTAAAAGCTCCATTTTGTCGTCATTCGAGTATTCGACTTTTAACTCTATAGTACTGTATAGTGGTCCCACTTGACATGAATGTACGACTTCTTTAAACTTTTCATGAGTTTTTTTTATCTTTACTTTCCTTGCTTTACTTTACCTTAGTATGAATAGGATCGAAGTAGCTGCAAATGGAAAGTTTTAACAGCTTTTTTTGTAGCAACCCCATCTGAAAGCAAGTGTCAATGAACTTAGATATGCTCATTCACACTATCCTTAAATTTTAAATACTTGCGTAGTTTCAAAGAGCTAAATGCGGGAACAAACCGACAAAATACTGTCATATTTCAAACTGTTCAATTGTTTTTCATAATCACCTTTTTAATTAAACAATAAACGGGCCTTCCATTCGTTTAGTAATTGTATCATACATCCTCCAGTGATATACGAGCGGTATGATTGAAAGCAAAACTCCCGTTGAGTCAAGCGTTCATTTATCAGAGCGGTTGTCGAGAAGACCGATGGCGTTTGGGCGTTTCTACGTCGGACGACACGACAAAAATCACATTTTATGTATGTATTATGTACCAACAAGCTTTCATGTCTGCATGCTAGCATCAACGGTAAAGGCACGCCAGGGAATATACATAATTATAAGCGTCAAGTACCTATAAAGGAAGTAGTAAGTAAGGTAAACACCCCAATTATGGACAGTTTAACTGCAAATTTGTGGTATTTGTGAAATTTTACCTATATTGTGAAAGTTTAGGTACTGAACATACTTAAAGTGTAAAGTCCTATGCTTATTCAACATTTCTGCTGTAATACGAGTGAGATATTGCAATTGGTTTAAATTTAATTAACAAATAAAAATTATCATTTTTTTTACCCAGTCATGGAGAACAAAAAATTATCCTTTTACGAAGACCATTTCATTGAAGTATGTAACTTCTTTTGGTAAAATCTTGATTATAACCATAATGTAATGACATCACTTTAATGAAAAACATGTTTCGTTGTCGTGTCGTCCGATGAAAAAGCGTTTAGCGTTCGATGTTCGGCCCCGACCGAACTGCACGTCGCAAGACGTGTTTGTGCGAAGTCTCGTGTAGACACGGATTCTAAAAGTTATTTTTAAATGAAATTTTCGCGAACATAAAGTCTCGCAGTGCTCAGCGACGGAACGCGCTGCCGAATCCGCGGGGAATGGATTTCGTGGACGAACGCCGTGCTTCACGCTAGCGGAATTTCATTTAATATTTCCTCCACTGAAAAATCGAATATTGCCACCGAAGTTTAAAAATTGACACACAATCCATCTCGCTTTACACGATATCAGATACTGTGATTTCTCCATTTAATAAGCAGAGTTTAATGTCAGCCTGGAGTCAAAAACGGAATTTCGTCTAGCATTTTAGCAACCACAAATAACATGTAGTACAAAATGGAGTCTTATATAGAGCTATCTCTTCCAGACAACCTTTGTCTCCGCCATCCTACTCCAATGCTTTGGTAAGGAAGGCGGAGACTGTAAATATATATCTATGTAGACTTCAATTAATGTTCACTAGTATCACTATCTATTATAGTGATAACAGGGAAATGCAACTTCACCTCTCTTCGAAGTACAAAAAATTATTTTGCCACTAATTTACATCCGTACAAATCTGGTGCTATTCGTGAAATTATTTTTCATTAGGCTGAATAATATTGGAGGAGACTACAGATATGAATAATATTAATGAAATTCGAATATCTGCAGAGTAATGTCATTACATAAAATCACAGAATAAAATTAATACAAGAACTTTTTTAATTATTGACACACCAAAAATATATCATGATGAACATGAACATTCATTTCGGTTCATGTTCGTTTATTAAATTAATTTAGAGGCTTTAAAATATATGAGTAGGTTAGGTTAGTAAATATTGAGGTGAAAATATTTTAGCCACTTTGTATCTTTGCCGATTGATTATATTATAAAAGTAAGTATGAATTATGTGGTTAATAATACTTCGGAGTTGTTTGTAAGTTTCATGTTTTATAAACATTATTTCTAAAAATATAGTTATATTTCTAATTTATTTATACAACTTTGGAAAAAGACGTGTGCTGAAATTGAATATGCATCGATGTTTTTCACTGAGTGCTTTTTTTTAATTTATTTATTTATTTATTTATTCGGCACACCAACGTATGTTACACTTCACAATACAAATATTATACAAGAGAAACAAAACTTACAATCGTGTACACACAATTACAGGTGAGCACAGCATTCACATTAAACGCTCAGTTGTAAAAAGATTCATACTATTTATTACTAATTTTATCAACACTCATAGTTATAGTTTAAAATGTCAAGATAACATAAAAATTGAATCTGAAATAGTATCTAATAAAATTGATAAAATAGTAGCAAAGCAAAATAAAATTCATAACAAAATCAAATCTAATGAAAACAACTCAAAATTAAAACAAATAAAATAATTATAATTTAGAATTGAAAATTAAAATAAAATTAATTCATTGATACTAAAATAAACATCAAATCGAATAAAAACAAAATCAAATTTAAAACCAATAAGTATTAAGTAGTAAGTATATAATTTTTATATTTCACATGTGATTATACGTTTTCATTGAACATGTATTCTAATTCCTTAATGGACCACCAGTTTATGTTTCCAGAAGCGAAGCAGAGATGGATTTAGTTTAACCCCGTCCATACGTGATCTATTATTTTGATGGCACAAATCATACTTAGGTACTCAAGTACGGTGGACGAGTTTCAACGTCATAGATACTACCTAATTATTTCTATATGGCGAGCGTTCTGCCTTGTCTAATCAAACTCCATCTTGAGATACAAGCTATCAAGTTTTCTCAAATGAAAGTAAACTTAGCGCTCTTCATACTGAATGTCATATTAGATTCATTATTTTTATGTTTTTTGGAAATTAAAAATAAATAACAAAAGTTTGTTTTATCACTCGATCATAATTATATAGGTTATTATTAGGAATAGGTCAGGTTTTTTCTTAACAATCGTATACCAATAGTAAAATTTTCCATCATCATTCAGGTTACTTTACCTCCAACCACGTTCTTTTTTTTCGCCCTCTATAATAATCTACGCAGCTACCGTATGGTAAAAAATATTTTGTTGAATCGTAAATGTACGTCAACCGGAGTCAGAAGGGTTAAATGCAACAACATAGATAATACCCCGGTATAGCAAAGCACTAATGAATTCCCGACCCATAATGATTATAATGCTGTAAGCCAATTAAGAAATTAATACCTATAACACACAACATATAACGTACTAATTTCTACCTAGAATCAAGCTTGGATTAGTTTAGTCAAATGCTGAATATCTTAGTTTCCTAGCTTATTGTGCCTATCCTTTGATACTGAAAATTGACTTAGAAGTAATTATAATAATAATAATAAATTTATTTCAGGCCATTTGGCCCATAGCCTACCTAATTACAGAAGGAAATAACTTATTCTAATAAAAATGTTAGTAACAATTTATCTTATTCTATGTTAGTAATTAATAAAATAAAAACTATATTCTAACCTAACCTATCCCCATTCTCACAAAACGAGCACCAGGTGGGGTTGTCCTGGTGCTGATGTGCACCCCATTCCAAGCCCTCCAGAGAGGGCTGTCAAACTTCACAGCCAATGTGCTGAGAAGGGTGTTGGAGCTACTCAATATTCTGCCTATCATGGACTATTATAATAGTTCACTATAGTATACATAATATAGTAAGTATATTTAATACAAAAACGTTAAAAAGAACTTCAAAAAATTGTAATAAAGAACTGTAATTGTTAAATCAAATCAAATCATTTTTATTTGTTAAAGTACAGGTACAAATAGATGTAAGTATATCTAATAGATCTTTGTGTTCCAATGTACATTGTCAATTAATGGCGTACGTAAATATTCGTTATTTTCATTACATTAATAATTACATTACATGCATTACACAGTTGTTTACATTAAAATTAATATTTCAAGCAATTAAAATTCAATATAATAGGTAATTCATTTAAAGAAAGAAATTATTATTACATTAAAAAACTACAACAACATCAATAAATATATAAATTATTTAGAATTAAAAAAATTTAATGTTATTAATTTTTAATCAATCATTCAAACATTTTTGGGTACCAGAGATTGTCCCTCGAGGATTGTACCTCGACTTCTAGTCGTCCACTGCGACCTTAAAAGTTTACCTTTGCATGTAGGGCATAGACCTATATTACCTATTGACCTATATTTATGTCTATGATGTAGGGAATATGTGGTCCGTGGTTGCATGCAAATTCACGACATAGGTATTTCAGTGCTATTGCCTTCATCGGCTTCATCTAAAGTATATGATGTGTGCGTGACTTTACGTGACATTATTTAATTATTATAGATGCTAGCAATAACTACATAGTATCTGAAGATCCTCAGCGATAAAATCATCCTCGTTGCGTCATAACATAATAATACATATTGGCTCTATATTGGGAGTATTGGAAGCCGATATTACTTGATAAAGATAATATGGCTAATAGAGATTTTTGACGACGCACGTAAGAATGTGGACCTAATTTGGGGCAAAAGTCGTTGTTATCAACCTCACGTCGTCCTAAATTGATATACCAGACGTGAGCCACTCAATTTGGATGGGGATCGTTGGAGCTTCACTCTGCTTCACATTCAATTGACATAAAAAGAAAATTTACTATTGTTACTTAATTCTGTACCCGCTTATGACTTGGTGATAAGGAAAAGGAGCCTTAAAATTTCGATGCCCAATAAAGTACTTTATTTTCTTTTTTTATATAAATAATTGAAACTAAATATTTGACCTATATCTTTGGAATTCATTACCTCTACCAAAAAAAGCTGAAAACGTTTTTTCTTTTAAAAAATTACTTAAAAAACATTATCTTCTTTCCTAACCTGTCATCTTCCTTTCTTTTTTCCTTTTCTTGCTATTCATTCTCTTTTGTGACTGCTCTATTATTGATAATAATAATATGTTTGTCATTTGATAATACTTTCTTCATACTTCACCTTTTTTTTCCTTTATAATATCATTGCATTGCTTCATGTAGACGCCTGGACCCTTTTCTCTTCATGTTGTTTTCTATCAACTAGGTTAATTAGAAGAAATCTCTTTAAAGCGATAACGTCGCCCATTGTTTTTTATTCCTTCCTTGTGCTCTTTATGCATAGGTACCTATAATTAAGTGTTAAAGAATAAATAAATAAATACCTACTAATAGCACGAGACAATATACAATGCATTTTTCTTTATTAATTTATTTCTTTATCAAACATAAAAATTTTCAACTTTAACTTTCAAAAGCCTTTCTAATGAATCTAAAGAACATAGTAGACGATAGAAATGGTGTAGGGTCATGCTACCTGAAGGGATGGATCCACAATTTCACATACCATTATTATGTTAAAAGTTAAAACGTCCTCTTCATTACAGTTTTAACATCTAACTAATTTTAGATAGATAGGTACCCAACTAAAGCGAAAGCCTTTAGAAAGTAAAGTCGAAAGTTTGTTATGAACTTTTAAAAACTTTTCCAATAAACATGCCGGGGATGCCCACGGTTCAGAAAACCTAATATATGGATCACGGTTTTGTTTGTGAAAGGCTTATGAAAGCTTTATTGATTTACTTGGCGACTGAGTTAAAACAGTTGACTCCCGAAAATAATTTTAACTTTAGTTAATTGTGAAACTGTGCCCGCGAACTTTGAATCGAAACCAATACGTGTATATTGCGTCGATTTCTAACAGCAAGAACGCAGTTGTTATAAATTAAAAAAAAATAATTATTAGGGTAAAAATGTATATAAGTACCTACCTCATAATTTACCTATCTACTGCAGTTGTTTGTTTTCGCATTTAAAACAAAATCATAAGTTTGTAACTTAACCATACCTACTCGTAGTTATTTTTGTTGTAAATATCAAAATATAGATACTTCTTGCATTTTGCACCTCGTAACATACTTGTAAAAAACAATATTGTATTGTCATTGTATTCTCTTCTTGAATAAAATGTCTGTCGATTTTGTTCTCTGAAAAAGTACGTTTTATTATAATTTTAATGTTCATCTACGAATATACCAGTAGGTATGTAATGTATATGTACCTACTAATAGGTATATTTTACGTGCACTAAGGTCTAAGAGTCGAGTTACTTCATATGATATAGTTATGAAAATACTTAACCCAGCCATCTGACGCCATATATCGCCAAACTTAGAAGTCAGCCCGAGAAAGTTGGCTGGGTGACGACTAATGGCAATTTTCATGAACGCTTCTGTGCTTTAGAGGGCTCGTTAGACAGTTTGTCGCTCTAGTTATAGTTGGATAGCAGTCGTTACGGCTTGAGATAGCGAGGGTAAGAACTTCCGACACTTGCTTTGACTACTAACCCATCCACCAAACTGCAGTAAAGTAGGGTGGAAGAGTATACTTTTGTTTTCAGGTCACTAATAGCAGGCTAATGACCTATGTTATTATAGTCTAAAAATATTTTTTTCGAATTTTCTTCAGATATTATTAATACTTTTCAGGGTCGTAATATGAACTACTAATAAACATAAATCATAATTTGTATATTTTCCTAACCTAACCAGATAGTTAAATTTTCATTACCAAGCTTCTATTTCCACAGTCCTAATCCTGTTCCTGTAGGAACATTTATTGTTCCCCGAAATGAAGCGAGGTAGGGTCTCTAGTATATCCCAGTAAGTAAATTCCCGTAAGTATTTTCTTGTGTTTCTTGCTTTTACTGTCTCATTAATGTAAGTATATTTTATTTTGTCGCTAATTTTATTGTGAATTTAGGTTTTGCCGGCATTTTAGGGCTCCGTTCTCTGAATATAAAAACGGAATCCGTATAGTTGTGGAACATTTCACTATACGTCACACGGTAACGTCACACGGTAAAGTCACACGGTAACGTCACACTCTACCTGAATCTATCGAAATTCGCCTGACGAGAGACCTGAATTTGCTGAAGAATGCTCAACTGCTCATACATACCTAAAGGTTCCCTCTGAACAGCTAATATTCTCCGAATTTACTGAACCGATGAAGTTGCATTTGATACACATTACAATTTACGATAATAGTAATCTATTTATATAAAAATCAATTGCTGTTCGTTTGTCTCGCTAAAACTCGAGAATGGCTGGATTGGTTTGGCTACTTTTGATCTTGAAATACCTATTTGTGGAACTTCAGGGAAGATATAAACGGTGAGTAACATAAATACCTAATAAGTTCCTAGCTGTGAAACATTTATGGTACGTTTAGAAATTTGTCTGTTTCATAGCTGTAGTATGAGGTCCGATCTCTTTGAAGACTTAACGATCATATTAACTTTCTAATGTAACCTTAGCAACATGTCTAACTTTTTATTTTATAACTGACAGTCGAGGGAGAGGGAGCGGGGAAGGGCGAAGAGGGGAGAGTTGTTAGGCGGCACAAAGTTTGCCGGGTCAGCTAGTAAACAAATAAATAACACTATTCACCCATAGAGAGTTTGTCCACTGCGCCATCACCGTGTCGTGATTCGTGAACAAGAAACGAGATGACGGCGCCTATGTAGCGATCGTATACATTTACCATGGCTACCTGTAGGTACCTACTATTAATATGTATTGTGTGCTATGGCTGCCTGTCCACCACACGCCCGTCACCCGAGCGCTGGCCGCGGCATCGCGGTATCCCGACCGCTGATTTTCTGAGTAGTTGGGCGTGACCGCCAGATCGGCGCCGCGCGAGAATGTGACATGCCGATGTGCTGGCAATAGAAAACACATGGCCTTTTATCCACCGCTGCCGTCACCGAGACGTCATGGTGAATTGTTTTATTTTTTACAAAACGCGTGACAGCCAGAACAAAGAGATCACAGAGAGATCGGTGGCGGTGGACGCAGTTTTGGAACGTCATTTTGAAATCGGTCCGAAATAATCTTGTTCTCGTCGACGGCTCGGTGACGCGCAGCGCGGCGGTGAATGAAGGAAGGCACATAGGATTCCTACATATCGTACGGAACAATCTCCATTCGAGTTGAACTCACACTTTGCCGGTTTTTCTTCCAAAACCTATATATTATATCCTCGTTAATAACCTTCCTAAGTAAACTGTCACTTCTAATTTTAATTGTATTTACTATTTGCCTGGTAACTTTCTCTGGTAAGCTTTCTGCAAAAAAAAATGCTACATTTTGTCTATTCCATAGATGCTATGCCTGTGGGTGTATGAGAGTAGTAGGTTACATTATTGTTGATCGTACACATTATTTATACTATTATGTTATTACTACATTACGTCCCAAGTTATTTGAATCCACTATTCACGAAACATTTACAGCCGCCTTAAGTCGATCCTAAGTAAGCAAAACATTCTTTAACGTTTCCGTCCTTTATAGTGCACGTTAACTTTTATCCTTCCCGAGAAGACACCCGTGTCCTGCAGTGGGCCACTAACGAACAGAAGACACTTAAATTTCAGCTCTCCTTCTTTTTGCTTAGGGGTTCAATCAGATTTATAATAAACAAGTCACATTCGTCGTTAAAAATCCGAATTTCTAATTTGCTATCTTAAAATTCATGATAGTCGACAGAGATACAAAATCGTATTACAGATTCCAGCCACTGACTACAAAGTCTTTAAGTTTTATAATTATTCTGCGGCAATAATTCATAAGATATTATCATAATAAATTTTACAACAGCCGGCGCTGAGGAAATCGTCATGCCACAGCCGTCGCCGGAGAAATTTGGAAACGGCTCACGTTCTTTATTAATTTTCTCAAAAATTCGCTTTAATAAAGGAAATTAATTACAAGAACGTTACCTAATATATTGCTGATCATTGTTGCTCGCTAACTTTCCGAAAGCGCTTGAAGTTTTTAAGTTTGTTTCGTAAGGCTTTTCTAAGTATTTTAAGTGAAATACAAGTGAAATTAGTTTTTGTAATGCTCACTTGCCAAAACTTGTGATTTAAGCCCAATGCATACGTAACGGGTATTTTCTCGTAAGGGACGGGAAAAACATCGTCGGCGACGATGATGTATGGGCCACGTTCCGTACGGGATTCCGCTGCGTATGCACTATCGTATACATTTTGTATGAAACGATGTTTCCAAAACTTCATGTCCCGTCCCGTACGGGAAAAAACCCGTTACGTATGCATTGGACCTTTACCTTATTATCTTTTAAGTATATAAAACTATTTGTTGTAAATATTGGATAAGAGAAAATTCTTAGAAATTCCTTTTCTAAGATGGTAAAATAAGGAATGATTTTTTTATGAAAGTCTGTCAGTTTTCAACTTGATAATTTGTTATTATAGCAAAGGTAAAATTCCAGAAATAATGTTACATTGAATAAAGTTAGTTATTTTAAGTTAATTTTCTTTCTGTGAGAATATTCACCATTCAGATATTCATCCTTAGTTTGCTTGTTATCTATGTATATATCTTTCAATATGGCAATATTACCTAATAGGCAAATAGAAACAATACTATTCACATTTCATTAATTTATTTCATTTTGATGTCATTCTATCATATCAACATTAAGTATTTGTTGTATGATTTTTATATTTAATAACAATATCAACATTAACTATAACTTCTTTTATATGGTAATTTTGTTATGTATTTTGTTATGTCTAAACTTCTGATTACAGATTAATTAGGATCGAGGAAATTTTTACACACGATATTTATTTTTTATCCACAGCGACTAAATCTGAAACAAAAAAGTAATAATATTATTACAAAATATAAGGTAGATATAACAGTGCACATCATAATTATTAAATAATTTATAAAAGTATTATTTACCTATATGCTATGGCCTCTGGCTACAATAAAATTCCATTCCGCTATTTCCCATACAGGCAATAATGTTCGACGTCCCTGAAAAAAAAACATACTTTAAAGAAACAATCATTTAATCATTTTATTTACGCACACTGAAGTCCTCCTGTCTAGGATTTCCCGAGTTACACCAACATGAATGTGACAAAAAACAAACACCAAAACAAAAACAAAACATAAACAAAAAATAAACATAATATTTTAATTACGCTTATTTATCTTAGTTACAGTGGAGAATTGAAGCTGAGATCTTTTTAATACCGAGATATTACCTAAGTCACAAGTTAACAAAATAAAAAGGAATAATTTAAGCTCTGATATACCTACCTATATTTATACCTATGTTTATTAATAAATTTAAAAACTAAGAAGTTTAAAACACAACTATGTATGTCAACTTTGCTTCTAACGTGAGCCTTTGTTTAACTGAAAAGAACAAGGCCCAAAAATTATTTTTATTTTTTGTAGCGTCTTAAAACGTCAGTTATACCGAAGCAATTCAATATTTTTTTTACGTATTTTAGTATTAATACCTGTACGCGTATTACCCAGGGTGAAATAATTTTATTAATAAGTGATGAATTGACTATAATACTTTGCTATAATAATAACAATGATGTCGTTAATGTCCATTTTCATTCGGTAAAAATGTTACCATTTCATACTTTTGTACTCAAATGGTAGAAAATATATTTTGAAAGTCGTACGTATTTTCTGATTTTAATTATTTCATATTGTGTAAAGTGAGTAATTTGGGCAATCTTTAATAAATAAATAGCATTCTGCTTGAACTTTTTTATGTTTATATTTAAAAATATTACCTTTCTCCATGTTCATGAAATTCTTATAATTATGTAATTTAATCTTTCAGTAGTAGAAAAATGGCAACTTTAGAATCGTTTTTAAAATTGACGTTGACGTTTAGTGATCACATCGTGACATCCCATACTCTTCCGGCATCGTTGTTTTGTTGTGTACCAGCTACTCTATGTATATACCTAATACTTCTATGGTTATAAAACATTCAATATCAAAATACTTTGGTTCTGGGGTGTGCCTGCTGAAAATTCTTATATATCTAAGCTCAGAAATTAATGCTGCATTTTTTAGAATATTTTTTATTTTAAGACGCTCAAGTTGAAAATGAAATAAAACTATGTATGGCAGTTTGGCATTGTTCTTTAATCACCGAAGCTTTGTGCCAAGAATAGATAATTATTGTTCAAAGTATTCTGTCTTGACACGTGACTTAACTAGGTTAGGGAAATTGCACGTACTGGTATTTATTATCTATGTAAATTAGCATTGTCTCGGTATACCTACTGATGCCTATGTTATAAATTAGCCAAATTAGTGGTTAATTAGGTGCGAGTACTTCACAAAAGGCAATTGATTGGCATAAAATAATGTTAAGAAATTACGTACCTACTTATTATTACCTTTTTATTTTGATGATCTTGATCTTTAAAAAAAAGTGTGCAACAGTGTATTAAGTAACGTTTTTTTATTGTTGCCTACAGCCATACAGACAAATATTTTTTTTAATTATTATAAATCTGTAGTGAATTGATGAGGAGTTTCTTTCGCTTCTTCCCTTCAATGATAAAACCTTTCCGAAGTAAGCAAAAGAGACAGTTTTAATTTAGGGCATGATACAAAAACTTTCCATAATGTTAAATATCACAGAATGTTTGTGTCACGTAAGGCATGTACTTAGGTAGGTACCTCTTTTGCTGAGAGTGCAAAGATACTTACGAATAAAATGGATCCAGTTTATTTTGCATCATATAGGACAGTGCCGTTTTGGAGGTGCGCTTCGGTGGAATCTGTACGTACACAACCTCCTTGTTCATCATATGGTCTGAAATATATTAAAAATATATTGTCAAATTAAGGATAAATCGATCACTAAGTTATCGTCCATGTCGAAGGCCCATGGATAAAATCTTCTAACGTTTCTGTATTATTTATTTATTAAGAATTAAAAGCAATAACACTGAATGAATATCATGAATAACGCTTCATTGTTAAATCTCTGGAGCTAAATTATTTTAAGAATGATTGTTGTAAGAATTATCTTATCACAAAAAAAGTATTGTCATGAAATCGTTTAAAAATAATTCTTCAACCAAAAATCATAAATACAGCTAAATATAGGTTATTTTACTAAAAGTAACAAGAAAATTTTCCATGTTGGTAGAACATGATTGGAAGTGGGAACGCTCCAAGTCTACTCGATATTACTTCAGTACGTGTATTAAGGCTTAGGTAGGTATCCGAAGGGAGGCGAGAGCGACTTACTAAACATAAATAAGATGGACAATAAATAACATAACGAAATACCAACAGCCAATTGGTATTAGAATAATACCAACTTTTAAATACATTTTCATTTCTCTTCTTGTATTCTTGATCAAAAGCTGGCAACAATCCAGGATACAACCTTAACGGTGTGCGGTAGAAATCTGAAAAGAAAAGACAATCAAAAATTAGAAATAGGTACTCCAAAAAGCGTTTAGGTCCAGAAGTTGAAGTACCCATGATACTTACAAATCATCCGGTCCCCATGTTCTATTCCATCTTCCATAAGGTCATCGTTTCGAGCTCTTAAATAATCTGCCATAAATTAAAAATATTTAAGTCAATGCACAATGTACGCAAGTACAATGGGAGTGACATAGTCACGTAGTGACAAAACTCCGTCTAAAAATAAAGATAAAAAAAAGAAACCTACAGCAGTTCAGCCGGAAAACCATGGTATTTAGCTTATTAATTTGCCTTAACCCCACTTATGCTAAGGGTTTTTTATAAGTACATAAAAATAAGGTAATGCGTGACCACAACCCCACCTGATGGTAAGCGGATTTGTGGTCCATGATGGTGAACGTACTAACATATTAAAAGCCTATTCACGCTTTTCTTGAAGACATCCATCATAGGCGGGCGGGAACGGTAGTTGTCTCAGCAACATACATAGTTAACTACTATATCTATTTGTTAATGCAACATCTAGTAACTTGATAATATGAACGGCGAGTAAAATCCATAGATAAAATTGAACGGAACTGATCGATGTGTGTTCATGAAAGGTATTTGAGAAAAATTAATATCAGGGCAGTTTTTATCGCAGTAAATCCATGGTATAGAATACTACAATCTACATCATCCACATTAACTTCCATAAGTTACAACTTAATATTCGACTGAAATCGAGACTTAAAGCGCTTAATAACACGCTTAAATGATAAAATAAATCGCCCACAAATCATCATCTTGTACTATTGCCGAAATTATAACTCAATTACTTGATCTAAATATATTTAGGTCGCGTCGTAATCCTATTAGAGCGGACAACCAATACGTAATACGGTGTAATTACATTAAATTAAACGATACCCCTATAGATATATAATTATATACCTACCTTAACCAGTATTCATATACCTACAGTATTTAACGGAACCGCTTCTTCGAAGCTTTATAAAATAAATTGAATACATAATAGTCTAGTTTCGTCTTTACTCGTAATAACTAATCTTTAAGCAACTTGATAAAGAATAGCTACTTTTTCACTTATTAATTTTCTTTTCAAACCGTCCTATCTCTTTGAAACTGTGCTTTTACCCTTACGAAGCGAAGCGATATATAATGAAACTAGGCCAAAAGAGCCAGATTTAGCCACCAATTAAAATTGAATGCTATTGATCGACGACTTTCATTAAAAAGCTCCAAGAGCAACAAATTTCAAAGGAAAAAAGTAAAGCTAAGAATATTTTATTTTAATTAAATGAACAATTCTGAATCACTAACAAGCATTAATTCTAGTAAATTATTAATGCGAGTACCAGCAGTTTTTAGTATCTGGGGGAAGGGTTCTGGGATCAAAAATAATCTTGAAGCCTCAACTCCTAACTTATACTACTGATAGTTATCTTTAATGGTTTTCGTCTTATAATAACAGTCACTTTTTTCAACTATAACTGAATGATATAGGTAATTGTAATAAATAATTAATTAATTAACTTGTAATAAATAATTAATAAAAAGTAAAAGTGAAGTTTACCTTTATAAAAATTGAAGCCATCTTTCCCCAAATCTGAGCTCCTGACCGGGTCTGCTACGGCGTAGAACGCTAATAAGGATATGAATATTCGGTGCATATTGTACCGTTCCACTATTGCACCACTGGATGGTACTGTACACTGATGTCCTCGATGTACCGAGAGACCAACGAGCACCCGTACACAGGGCAAGAAAAATAAACGAAAGGTACAAGTGAGATTCCCTTTTTATATCTGCGAATGATCACAGAGGCGTGGGTTGCGTGGTCTACGAGATTCACGGAAGTATTGAGGTTCGATTCTCAGTAAGGTTAACGAGTTAATAATTTATGTAACAATTACATTTCACTTTTATGGTGTATATTATTTTTGTTTGAACTTAGTTTATTCTGTAGTTTCATTTGTAGGCCAGCATAATGCTTGTGACGTCACACGAACTCGGGTTTATTCGGGAACTGTTGGCGTTTTTTCTGTACTTGGTTCAAAAAAATATTTGCAATTTGATATTGCTTTTAAATAAAGCGAAATACAGAAAAACTAAAAGTAGTTTTGTTATAAAACTTACTTCCATTTATAACAAAAGCCCAATACTCTCCAGCTGTTCTGTTCTTTAAATATTATGATATGGTATCCTTAAGTTCCCAACTATCTTACAAACTTGTTTGGAGGGGCGTTCATTTTTAAATTAGACGATCTCTAAGTCTCTGACACTGCAACCGAAACACTCAAAAACATTATTTTCTTGCCTAATTTTAGATTATTAGATTATAATTTTAGATTTATAGCGACTATTTAGAGAATTAGCGACGAGTAAACACCTATCAGGCAAAACTAATCGGTGTTCCCACTAAGCTTTGGGGTCCTTCAAGAAGCAGGTTTATCGTTTCCTCCTACGCCAGCAACGTATTGGTGACGCCCCTTTGTTGCTAATATCCATGGGCGGCGGTGATCATTTACCATCAAGTGACGCGTCAGCTCGTTTACGTACTCAAGGCATAAAAAAATATATTATACTAGCTGCCCGAACAGACTTCGTTCTGTCAAAAGTTTCTTTTTTTTTTGAGATGTAAGCTCTCCTATCTTTCATGTTAGATCAAACTGCACACGGTGTGCAAATTTGATTAAAGTCGGTTATGTAGTTTAGGAGTCCATCGCGGGAAAACAACGTGGCACGTAAATATATATTAAGATATTCAGAAATAGAGTGAAGCTACTTTCTTCGGGAACTAAACAATGTAGGAATAGAGATGGGAGTGAAAGAAAGCGGGCGGTGTGCACACGACAGCTCCGCGGGCCGCCCACGGACACGTCTTGCACAGGCTGCCTTGGACGGCCTGAAAACAGCCCGTTTCAATGATATGCAACAATGAATAGATTCCAAAGCTTACGGTTAGTAGAATATTATATAATATATTTAAATTTTAATATTGAAAAGCTTAGGAAAATCGATTATGGTTTTTGGTTTAGAAAAACATAAAGAACAATTTTATTAACCATTAGGCAATTCTAGTAGGGGGGCGCGCGAGGTGTCAAAAGATCGGGCTCGGTGAGTAGGTACTATGCAGAATTGAATTGTAGTTATTTGAAAATGTTAATTGGGAAATACAGGTTTTTTGGCGGTTTTTGCCAAAAATTTTTAGTGGTCGGTCGACATGCAATTTGAGAAGAAACTGTTTCTAAAATGAGATATCGAGAACTGTTATCTAATCTTAACATAAAAAAAAATATTCGAAATCATTTAATCCTAATTATAGGTATCA
This sequence comes from Thymelicus sylvestris, assembly GCA_911387775.1. Taxonomy (NCBI): domain Eukaryota; kingdom Metazoa; phylum Arthropoda; class Insecta; order Lepidoptera; family Hesperiidae; genus Thymelicus; species Thymelicus sylvestris. Next base: position 12,341,714 of record OU426896.1, on the reverse strand, counting down.
CTGACATACTTATTCAAAATTCAAAATTTTTCATCATTATTATAATCTACATAGGTAGATAACAATGAAATGGCGACAAAGTTCACCCTACTACTAACTGACCAGGCTATGCTCAACGGATCTCCTATTGGTGGTGACCCAAGTCCGGTGGTGTCCGGTGGGACTCCGTACCACCCGGTTTGAAATGAAATGAAATGAAAATACTTTCTTGCACACAAAAAAAAATATGGTACAAAAGGCGGGCTTAATGCTAACACTTAATGCTAACACTTTCTTCCAGCCAGCCGGTTTCATCCTGACGGTACGCACGCTTGGTGGTAGAATCTGTATAACCCACCTGCCTAGCTATCGCTCTGCTCTTTAGCTCTACAATACATTATAGCCGTTAACTGAAAGCACAGATCTCCAATAAAATAATCGAAATTTTACTAACAAAAAATAACCGACTTCAAAGTTACTCAAAAACTACTTGTCAGATCTCGTTCAAATTTATGTGGGACCACATGACAAGCACCAGCTTTCGATTAAAAAAAATCATCAGAATCGGTTCGCCCAGTCCAAAATTCTGAAGTAACAAACATTAAAAAAAACTTGAGAGGTGTCAAGGGACACCCGGATGGAACGAAGTTCCTTGCAGTCAGTACTCTGGCTTGCTTTCTATGTAAAAAAAACTACGACGGCAAAAAGTGTCGTAACCAAATTTTCCGCCTAGCCCCCTTTCGCAACGCGCGATAAGGAACTTCGTTCCAAAAAATACAGTCGAATTGAGAACCTCCTCCTTTTTTTGCAGTCGGTTAAAAAATAAGGACCGTTTACTATTCCCAATACAGCACTGCAATGATGTGCTCTAGATTTTTTTTTTACTAACGACTGCCGATCAAGTACAATCCTTTCCAAAACAAAGAATGTACCTAACATAAAAATTACGTGACGGCTAGGACCTCAGGCTTGTACCTTCTTAATTTCTTTCCAAGTTCAACTTGACATCTTCAGTCATTCTAGTTAATGAAAAATCGTTAATCATAGCAGACGTTTGAATGCTTTGATTTATGCCTGCGGAGAGCGGACGTCGGCAATGGGCCACGTCTTTACGAGCAGCCCATGTCACGCTCGAAACTGTCGTCGCATTATATTCATGATCGATTGCTAAACACATCAGCAAATCTCGTCCACGTCGTGTTTTGAATATATAGAGGCCAGAGGGTTTATTTCGCTGCGACATCACTAATGTTCCTATGATTTAATTTGTTGAGGGTTACCAGCCTATCAATTAATCATTTTCTTAGGTAAAGTAAATAATGAGTATTAACTTTTGGTCGGCAAAATCATATATATTATATTATCATCTCTCAGCTCATCAGTAATGCCTTTCGTGTTAAGTTGGTAATGATGTCCTAGGGCGAAGCAGTAGCCTAGCGTTGGAGGCCGTGGCCCCGGGCGGCACATGAAGAGGGGGCGGCAAGCCACTCGATTTTTAAATAATAAAGAAAATATAACATTAAAATTAATTTTATTACCTACTTAAATTTTAATGTAAATTGCGCTATGAAAAAAAAACAAGAAAAGTGCATTTTTAATTAATAAAAAAAATATTTTAAATAACATGGGGGCGGCAAAGATCACTGGGAGGGGCGGCAAATTTTCGGTCGGCCCCGGGCGGCGGGAGCCCAAGCTGCGCCACTGGGCGAATGTGACAGTTAATAGTCTGCTCGTTTAGTGGCTATTAATTTAACTACATAAAAAATTACAAAATAAGATATCAATTTCAACTGTCATTATGCCTTGATCACACCTAACGAGTACAGTGGCGAGTCAGTGTCCTCGGCCAAGCGCTCGGTTGGTACAAACAGTTTAACGAGTGCTCGGCCGAGTGCTAGGTCGAGCAGAGAGGCGAGAGAGTCACTAGAATCCCAATCTGTTTACTAGGCCGAGTACCCACCTCCCCGCTTCATTCTTCTGCCCCCGCAGCGACTCGATATCCCGCTCGGCACGCATGAACACGCACTCGCTTGTCACTCGGCCACTCGCCACTCGTCGCCAATCGTCCAAGCAGCTTTGTTTTTGTCACAGAGTACTTAATCACTAGAGACGCCACTTAGAACAGTCTCTAGCTAGTTCCTCTGTGACGTTGACTAACTCACCACTATAATAATATGTGTGAACACCAACTCGGTATGGAGACTCTCTCGGCCGAAAGCTCATTTACTGACTCGCCACTGTACTCGTTAGGTGTAATCAATCCATTAAGGCCCGTAATAATAAATCAATCTCGGCTCAAGAGCGCGATTTCAGATCTAACAAATGTCACTTTCTCATACAATTTGACGTATTTGAGGGCTACTCTCTAAAATACGAACTCGAAATCGAATTGGAATCGAAGCTCACTTTTCGTTTAACAATTGGATACGATCTTCGACGGTAACGTAATTCGATAATCGAGAAGTATGTATAAATCCCTGCCGAATACCAAACATGTCAAATTAGCCTGAACAAGTAGTTTTTCTCACCGCCGTATTCTACACTGCGGCGCCACCTGTACTGGTGAGTTTTATAAAATAAGAATTTTGAAACTCATCGCGGATTCCGCTGTCGAGTTACAAAAACATCCTTACAGAATAAATAGCCTTACAGCATCTCAAACCGAATCTTGTGATCGCAGGGGTCTTAAAATTAGTATCAATTTAGGGCTAAATTTCCCAAATTTATCAAAGAATATTTACTGTTTGAATTTATCATTTTAGGTGTAAGCAGGTACCTTACTAAGAATACGAGTAGATACCTAGTACAGTCCGCGCAGGTACCTATGTTCCTGAATAAAGCTTGGTTATATGTTAATAGTAGTGATAGCCTAGCGGTGGAACGTTGGTCTCCCGAACGAAGGGGCCCGAGTTCAAACCCTGGCACGCATCTCTAATTTTCAAATATTATGTGCGTATTACAAGTTAATTATCGATTGCTTCGGTGAAGGAAAACATCGTGAGGAAACCTGCACACCAGAGAGTTCTTTATAAAGTTCTCGAAGGTGTGTGAAGTCTACCAATCCGCACTTGGCCAGCGTGGTAGACTATGGCCTAATACCCCTCACATTGTGAGAGGAGACCCCGAGCCCAGCAGTGGAACAATTATGGGTTGTTGCTTTGCTTTTTTGCTTTATATGTTAATATTACATGTAACCTACCGATATCGGAACTTATTATAGGTAGTATAGCTGTAACACTGTACCTAACATTTAATATTTTTGCAAGTTTCAGTATTTAAACACAAACTCATATGAAATTGTTGTCTAGTTCCGATAAACTGTTGTATATATCAAAGGCACCTATTTTATTATAATAAAGTATTTTTATACACTACAAAGTGTGTATAATAGGTATACATACATTCATGGGCGTAGCCAGGTTTTAGTTTCTCGGGGGGGGTTCAAGTTTCTCGGTTTCAAGAAAATACAACGACTAAAAGTACATAAAATAACCCTAAAGAAAATTGAGACTTTATTTTTTCTCACGACGCCGCGAGGTACATATTATGTAGTGCCATCTATTATTAGTTTAGTCAAAAAGATCAAAAACGTGTTTAATAGAAATAAATCTCCTAAAAATATGTGCGATAGCTCATTCGATTCGGAATGACGTCTAGAAAAATGTTTTTTAAGAGTTTATTAGCACATAAAAATGTCAGTCCTTAACATTTCGGGGGGGGTTTGAACCCCTGAAACCCCTCCCCCCTGGCTACGCCCATGCATACATTGCATTATTGTCACGGAATACTATATGATATTTATTTTGCACTCACTTTTCATGCAGCGGTACTACAATAGATGACGCTGTACCCTGTTCTGAATCACGCTAGCGCCAGGATCACGGCGATTGTATAAAACCGAGAAATACTAAATACTATTTAGATATTATATTATGTAGGTTTAAAATCTCTTAGGACAGAAACAGAAGATGATTACCTAGTAATTAATTTGTAGTATCTTTCTATTGAGAGAACCAGAAACCCAATTTTTGTAGGGGCAAAAGGAGTTATAAACTCCACTCTTTTGCCCAATTATTACAGTTAGAGACCCGCTCTGCGGTTAAAATTCGACCGACTTACTTCATTTTGTCAATGTTAAATTTAATGTTCTTCTAATATATACTAATATATAAAGAGGAAAGATTTGATTTGCATTGAATACTTTGAATAGGCTCCGAAACTACTGAACCAATTTGAAAAATTCTTTCACTGTTAGAAAGCTACACTATCCCCAGTGAACATAGGCTATATTGTATTTTAAAAAAAAATAGGGATCTTTACTAATACTACGAAGCAAAGCGAGGGCGGTTACTCGTTTCCATAATAAATGTATTTATTTATAACATGTACGTGGTTATTGGTCACGATCCCGTGAAGGAGTAGTGGGATACGTCATGCACTACATAAAATCCCACTAAAGTTTTATCTAAAAGTCTACCCTCTTAGAGATATTATGTTTATTTTTAATGATTTCTCGAAAAGTAGGGGATAGGCCGCTTCAAGTGTATAAAAATTAAATTCTAGCCCAGAATCATATCTTTTTATTGTGTAGAGTTTTATGACACCCTAATCAATAATTCTATAAATACACAATAAATACAAAAACACATAAATAATAATATACACACACTGCGGCAGATTATACAAAAGACCGAGGAGTATAATCTGCCGTTGTGTGTTGCCTATGTAGACTATGAGAAAGCCTTTGATTCTATCGAGACCTGGGCGGTACTAAATTCTCTCCAACGGTGCCGGATCGACTACCGGTATATCGAGGTGTTGAAGTGTTTATACTCATCTGCCACCATGTCCGTCAGAGTACAAGACACAGCAACGAACCCCATCCAACTGCAGAGAGGTGTCAGGCAAGGGGATGTCATATCCCCAAAACTGTTCACCGCTGCGTTGGAAGACGTGTTCAAGCTGATGGAATGGAAACGACGTGGCATCAACATCAATGGCGAATACATCACACACCTGCGATATGCTGATGATATAGTCATCCTGGCGGGATCCCTGGAGGAACTTGGTACAATGCTCGGAGACTTGAACAGCGCCTCACAACGGGTGGGTCTTAAGATGAACATGGACAAGACGAAAATCATGTCGAATGTCCATGTCACACCCGTACCGGTTGTTGTTGACGGCGCTGCTCTCGAAGTTGTAGACGAGTACATTTACCTGGGACAAGTGATCCAAATGGGTAAGTCCAACTTCGAGAAAGAAGTCACTCGTAGAATCCAACTCGGATGGGCTGCGTTCGGGAAACTACGTCATATCTTGTCGTCCAAAAAGTTACCTCAGTGCCTGAAGTCGAAGGTGTTCGAGCAGTGTGTGTTGCCAGTGATGACATACGGATCCGAGACGTGGTGCTTCACTATTGGCCATATGCATAAGCTTAGAGTCGCCCAGCGGGCTATGGAACGAGCTATGCTCGGTATTTCTCTACGCGATCGAATTAGAAATGATGAAATCCGTAGACGAACGAGGGTGACCGACATAGCTCAGAGAATTAGCAGGCTGAAGTGGCAATGGGCTGGCCACATAGTTCGAAGGACCGATAACCGTTGGGGAAGAAAGGTCCTCGAATGGAGACCACGCCTCGGTAAAAGGAGCACAGGACGCCCCCCGACCAGGTGGACCGACGACCTGAAGAAGACAGCGGGTATCCGCTGGATTCAGAAGGCTCAGGACCGGTCAGAGTGGCGGAAGTTAGGGGAGGCCTATGTCCAGCAGTGGACCTACAAAGGCTGATGGATGGATGGATGGAATCAATAATTCTAACTATGAAATGAAATAAATCTAATACTGATTTTGAGATATGTCTCAAAACCCTTACAAAATATAATAACTGTTATAATTTTCGCAGACACTTGACTCTAACCAAAATTAGTACCTACTTTAATTTATGAAATTGTTGCATAGCTCCGATGATATTATGTTGTTTATCAGAAGTAGGAACCTAACTTATTACAATAAAGTTATTTTTATAAATAACAAGGTGTGTAGTGTAATAATTATTTTGTACATAATAATGTACATACACTCACTTTACGCAGCGGAACTAGATGGCGCTGTACCCTGTTCTGAATCACGCTAACGCAAGAACCACGGCGATCGTATTAGTAAGAAATCCCAAATGTATTGAATACAAAATGATAAAAAGTAATTAAGGTTTTTAATTAAATTTTTATAGCAGAAGATGTTTTTCTTTTGCCCATTCCCATTTATATGTTATTTTATTAAGGTAGTGGAGGTAAAGAGAAAGATCCGCAGTCCGCTTTGCAGTTGGTACACAAATTTCGACCGAAAATCGAATCGAAATTCTATGTTAAATCAAAGGATAACTATACCTATACTATAGTACAAATTACGTTGGCATTTTTTAGTTTCATCATGTCCGTCCCTCGTCAGCATAGCGCAGAGCGCAGGGTAGTGAGAGTGAGTAGTGACTAAACATGGGTATTGGGTAACTCAACCAAAACCCGTGAGCTGCAAAACAGGTCTTGAGTCACGAAGTTGAGCTAGAGCTGCGAACCGGTTCATGATTCAGCTCAAGGACCTGAAAGATTCATAAGAGCCGACAAGACATTTCAAATTTCAACCTTGTTACTATTATCATTAGGGTATATTATCTTAGTCGACGCGTACAGATCAGGTCCTGGTACGGCTCGCAGCTCACGTGATCTGATTCACTCTTGAGCTGAATTAAGCAGCTACATTCAAATTTCAACCTTATTACTATTATCATTAGGGTATATTATCTTAGTCGACGCGAACATTTCAGGTCCAGGTACGGCTCGCAGGACGGGGGATCTGATTCACTCTTAAGCTGCGACATTCAAATTTCAACCTTATTATTATTATCATTAGGGTATATTATCTTAGTCGACGTGTGCAGTTCAGGTCCTTTGAGCTGAATTGAGACCTGGTCGATCTGTTTTTGAGCTGCAGATCAACAGGTCACTTTCGTGGGACCTGAATCTTTGAATCAGTTCAGATCTGAGTTACACACCTCTAGTAGTGACTAGTACTAAAAAGCTAAAAACTAATTTGATATGGATATCAGTATTTATTGTTTTTATGGGAACAGGAGTATGATTTTTTTTCTCGTCTACTAGTTCCCCCTCCCCCTGCTGCCAGCTAAATTATAGCTGCTGGATAAATGAAAAAAATCACTGCAGTAACATATTTATGATGAATTTATTAAAGTTGTTTTCCTTAAGAAGTATTTATTGTAACGTATATTCTATATAAAATTAAGCTTTACGTACGTCATTGTTCAAGACAGAAGCCTAGCAGTGGAAGTTACAGGTTTTTACCCCTAATTATACAAAAGGATACCTACTACATGGAATAAACAACATGTTTGGGTATTGGGTCAAACACGTATTTACGACACCTTTACATTCAGGGCACGTTCGCATAAATCGAATGGGGTCCAAGCAAATAGAAATAATAGCAACAACAACGCAACAGTCACATAGTATTAATTTGCTTTCTGCGAGTGTCGGGTAACTTACAATCAGAACGACATGTTAGTTCTCTTCGGTTAACCGAAAGTTATGCACCATTTCTGTCGTTCTTATCAGTGTTTACGCCTCGTACGTGAGTTTACGTGACGGACGTCGAAGTATGTAGGGATAAAGGCCAGTTCAGACGGAACTTTGTAACAGCCACTAACTTTGAAGTCCGTTACAGATTTACGGTAATCCAACTTCAAAGAGACAATATTCCGAAATTATAATAGTATTCCAGATTATATGATTATAATATCACAAGCTTTTGCCTGTTTCTGTTTTGTTCTGTTTATAGTGGTTTCGAAACGAATTTTTTTATTAATTAGATTTAGAACCACAAAAATAAAGTGCACCTATAAGTAGAGAATGATGGATTAGGATACGCCTCGTACGTGAGTTTACGTGACAGACGTCGAAGTTTGTAGGGATAAAGGCCAGTTCAGACGTTGAAAAAAGACAAATATCGAGGACTACTTTGGTAAAATTAAAACAAAATATTGTGCATGACATACTATATTCGCGTACAAAATATTTTTTTTTATATTTAAAAATAATTTTATGAGAAATAAGAATACTTAATCAAAACTTTGAATACAACATTGTTACAAAATTCCAATAAATCGAATAAAACATTACGATATATCAATAAATGTACAAAATTGTGATACAATATCTAATCATTATGCAAAATAGAAAAATACTGAATACTATTACTTCCTAATAAATTAAAATAATTGTGGATAACTTAACTACGGTATACAAAAAGTCCGGAAAAAATAAGGCAGACGTGACATCTGCTTAGTCAGGAACAAATAAGGAAGTATTTGATTTTTAACTATAATTATAAAAGCAGTGAGCATTTGTTCATGGCTAAGCATGAAAGTTTAAAAGGCGTTACTAACGTTAACTATTTCTTAACTCATTTGATAAGTAATTTTGCTTAGGATTAATAAATTATATTTATAAATTTATTTAATACTTTCTAATGTTTATTATTGATATATGTATCAAAACAACCTTAACATATTAATTAAATATCCATAGTGTTAATGTAGGAAACCTAAAAAAACATAATAAAATGGCAGTTTAAGTGTGATGTTTTATTATTATGTTAGATACGTGATAATGATAGCAATACATATTTATATAAAAACAACAATATAATATGTTTAAGCTTCCGTAATAAGACAGATAATAACGGTGGCAGGCTATTTCTCGAAATACAAATAGAACTGCAAACTAAGCCATTATATTTTCATAATTATATTTCTTAAACATTTCTTGATACATAACATCGTTTCTTAAATGATACAACAGACTGTTAAAAAGTCTGTCGTCTGAAAGAGGCCTAAGTCAGTAGCACACTCAGCAAATATTAATGTAATTTTCAACCATTCTTCTTCAGACACATGCATGCTACTGATACATAAAAGTCATTACAAAAACATAAGTAAAGTATGGTATATTATTCAACACAGAGTTTAAGGCAGTGTAAGATTCATTAGTCACAATTTGTTATCTTTACTTAATGGAGGCCATACACGATCAAGTGTACGAAGTCAAGCGTCAATCTGACTTGACGCAGCATCCAGTATACTTGATCGTGTATGGCCACGGCATAGCTATCTAGCCATATATCTATCTCATGCACACTGGATGGAGCGTCAAGTCAAACTGCAAATTTGACAAGTCAAACTGCAGACTCGATCAAGTACACTTGACCGTGTATGGCTTCTTTTAAGCTGGCCTTAAATGATCAATTTTACTTGTCAAGTTTGCAGCGGACTTGTTGCGACATCCAGTAAACTTGGCGATGTATGGCTATCTGGGCTATATAGCTATCTCATGCAAACTGAATGCCGCATCAAGTCCGCTGCAAACTTGACACGAAAACTTGATCGTGTATGGCCAGCTTTAGAGATCAAATTTAAGTCAATAACTAATAAAATAAGATTTCGTTATTTTGTAACAGGTCGTTTGAAGATATTTGAAAAAGTAAAAAGTAACAATCTATTACAACTTCATGCAATAATAATACAAAAAAAACTTATCTTACTTAGTAATAGGTACATAAATGTTTTAAAAAATTTAAAATATCGAATAAAGCCATATTTTTGTGCAATCCATCACAGTATGAATCATTGCATGATAGAAGATTTAATCGAATCGAGCACAACACTTAGTTTATAAAATAAGCTTAAATGAGAAACGAAAGTACACAATAATACTTACTATTCAGAGCTTAATGGAAAAAACATCTCAATTTTGATAGACATTTTAAGTACCTTTTTATAAGTGCATTGTATTATTGTATTATTACTTGTACGTGTTTGCTATTACAAAAATATTAATTTAAATTACACATTTATCAAAATTTTATTAATGTAATTTTAAATGCCGTTACTTATTTCAATATGTACTTTCAAATGCTAATCATATTTCATCAAAATCGACGCGATTTTTCCATGAAGTTCTTAAAGATTCAATGAATGAGTATTCCTTACCGCTATGTGAGTAACACTTACATTATAATTTCATAGATTCTATCAATAGGTACTGAGTTAACTTACTATATTGTCAACTATTAGTCTCCTGCTGCTTATAATTATAATTGCTTATAATTATAATTCACCGTTTCTCTCCTAGCAACACGCCTAACACAAGAATCGCCTTAAACTATGCAACGATGCTTCCAACAATATGTCACGGATATAAAATATTCATCAGCAAACACTCTTATTCAATTAAAAAGAAATGACGCTTATTAGATTACAATGACGCACTAAAGTTCCTTGATTGACTTAATACTTGATTTAATTTGAGATTAGTCCATACGAATCAGGATTGGTCAAGGTGATGACCATAAATTAGTCAAGATTAATCAGGGTTAGTTAGGGAAATAAGTCCGAATTAGTCAAGAAGCGACACAAAATTAGTCAACAGAGCAGAGGATTGTCGGAACTTTGAAAAGTCTGATGAATGTGTATATCAGTGACAAATTCCTGTAATAATAAAATGATTTTCTTAAGCTTCTATTGAAACACGTAACGTCAATATAAATATAATATATAATAAATAGGGCTATTTAATACTTTCTTCCAATACAAAATTCATCTCACAGCTCCCAATAAGGCTTAATTGGACAAGATGAACACATCCATTCATAATTTTTGTCGACTTGAGTGCCAATTTTATTCAACCAAACTAGAAAACCTAATAACCGTTCAAGTTAACTATGTTTAACACAAAACAATTATTTAATAATATTTATCTTAACATCTTTAATTAAATGCAAAGATTTAATTCTATCCCAAGTTAAAGTTCTGGCAATCGAAATAACTACCAACAGTCCCAAATTATTTGTCCCTATTTTTATTGAAGAAACACTCAAGTCAACGCAGACGATTTATATTATATACATGACAATCCTAAAAGTCGGTATTTATTACATTATTTATTATCACATTCCAAGGATTCAAAGGATTTTCAAAGATTGGGACATTATTGATAACACTACGGGAATAGATGACTCAGGATAATGTACGAGATTTTAGAAGATATACCTACGTCAAAAGCCAAAGGGACAGCAAGATGAAAGTTAAGAATATCGGAGCAATACGGCATTTAACTCTATCTCGATAACAATCTCATGCGATTAATATTTTTACTCGACTGCCAGGAAGGGTGTATCTTGTATACAATGTATGTTAATATGTATGTAGGTATGTATGCATGCATGTAATATTCTTTATAACCTCATATCTTCCAAACCGCTAAACAGATTTATGTACACAAGATATGGTTAGATTCGTCTTGATAGTCCAAGTGTTCTTAGATAAGTGAAATAAAAAAAATGGTGGTTGTGAGATGCCACTATTTGAAGTTTCAAAAAATAAAAATAAATCGAATAATGCAATATGGGTATCAAATTAAAGAGCTCACCATAAGGATGTCAAAAATGTATATCATGATAGTTTTTTTGATAGCAGGCGGGTTTTTTTTTAATTTGTACTAGTTGACTTCAACATATACAACGTGTTTTCCGACCAACAATTTAGATATAATATTTATAAATTATAAATGTTACGCTCAAAAAGCTCACAACTCAGTGCGTTGAGGCATCTGTAAAAAAACCTTAACACGAAATTCGTTTCGTGGCGATAAGAAAAAAATTGCTTTTTCCAAAGACCGCCTAAATGTGAAGTTACGAAGAACATATAAGTCACAATTCAAATCACAATATTATCGTGTAGTTAAATACCGTACTCCGATAAAACTGCAGACACTACAAGAGGGACACATAAATATTTATTTTATAATTATATCTACTAATACTATGTATTACATATATTTTACATACATATCGTGCACATACAAAATAACGAGTTGGCAGTAACAAATATAATATAAATATTAGTATTGTAAATATGTACTCTTACTGGTATACATATTTATGGTGACATACTATTTAACGACATTATGAGATTCAAATTCTTTTGAGAAACAATCAATAAAGCTTTGTTACATAAATACTTACATTGAATACTGCGAATTTAATTACAATAAAGCTTAATAAAGTGCAAATATGCAAATCAATTTACATAGTTATTTAAGGCGTTGGGATCACACGATCTAGGAAGTGCAATAAATGCTTGATTACTAATACTGTTCAGTTACTTCTAATTCGTAAGAATTCGGATTAGTATCAGACCTATGTCATAAATAAATATAAGTAATAAGTAATTTAATCAATTATACATTGATTCCAATCCAGATCCTTAGCTGTCTTTCCCCAATAACTATATGGGAAGTCAACTTATTATTTTATTACCATAGTAATCTTAACACTGTACCTAACAGCACTTCATTGAGAGTGTGATCCGTGTATAAGATTCGAGTGATCCATGATCCAGTATCCATGATCCACGGGATACAAGACATTGACAACTAACCTGTTACTATAAAAACACTTCATCCGTGTAATCTATGTGTGAGACTAGAGGGATTCATGATCAACCCACCTGTTACTATAACAGCACTTCATCCGTGTGATCCGTGGGTGAGACTCGAGTGATCCATGATCCACGGGAGACATGATCCGGATCTAGGTTCAAGGACGTGTCGCTAGAGGGCGCGGTGGAGGTGGACGAGCGTCACACCGCAGCAGGAGAGGCTGATTGTCAGTACCATTTCGCTTTCTGCGCAAATATATCGGCTCGGAGATTTTGCGCGAAGCATATGCCGAGTATCTGTTGAAATTGGAATGTTATTTTATGGAATATTATTATATTTAAATTTGCAAATTTATGGTCAAATAACAATGCATGCACGTAATCTTAGATTTGATACAGTTGTAGGAAGACTTGATGTTGTCTGATATGTCAACGGAATTTTATTACAAACATTAGTATTTACTCGTAGTTTCAAGGTAATAATAATTATGGATACTTTAACATAAATAAATTTAACCCTTTTCCATGTGCAAGTATTTAGGCAATGAATTAATAACATTCACAATTAATTCTAAAAAATATCAGCCTGAGCAAAACACAATTTTAAATCAAATCCTACCAAAACGTGACTGTCATGCATCTACCATGTCAAAACTATTTTTTAAACTAAATTCACACCAAATTGTATTCCAAAAAAAAACTTTAAAAAATATAAAAATAATGCGAGTTAGTACGCAACTACGCAATTATTAAAACCCCAAAAATCAAGAAAAAGTGTTCTTACAAAGTAAATACATCTTATTGCATACATAGTACATACTTGTGCGGCTAATAACATAACTTACTTGTGCAAAAGCGATACAAACAGCGGACGTGGCTACAATCAACAAGTTGTGGTCAAACCACTCTTCGGCGGCTTCTAAACACCCTTTGTCATAAATTTTCTTTCCTATGTCAAAACTCTAAAACAAAAGAAAAAATAAAACTAAATAAATAAAAAAACTACTACAAAAATCACTGCTGCTACAATATGAATACACAAAAAATTGCTGAAAAGGAAAAATCCATAAATACCTAAGTCAAAAATTTTGCATTAAGGTGGAAAGGTGCACCAGGAAGGAAAACATAATATGATAATTTTTTTATGTCATGTAGGTACATTGAAAACGTATTCGTTATAGTTTAAAATCTTGTATAACAAATACTTTTTAAAATTATATTCATCATCATCATCATATTGTATTCATTATATTAATATTAATAAAATTATTGTGCATTGGTGCATTTATAGGAAAACCAGAATCTTCTATATTAGTTAAATGGTTGCTGAGAGGAAAAAAAAATAAGAATTCCACATGGCACAAATTAATGAAATCATTAATCCATATTTTTTATCAAACCTGATCTTGTAACAAAATAATAAAAGGATAAAAGTTATACCTACAGCATGGGCGTAGCCAGGGGGGGGGTTTCGGGGGTTCAAACCCCCCCCGAAATGTTAAGGACTGAAATTTTTATGTGCTAATAAACCCATATAAAATTTTTCTACACGTCAATCCGAATCGAATGAGCTATCGCACATAATATTTTAAACTAATAATAGATGGCACTACATACGTCGTGAGAAAAAGTAAAGTCTCAATTTTCTGATATTTTCTGGAACAACCTCCCCCCCCCCCCCCCCGAGACTTGAACCCCCCCCGAAACTAAAACCTGGCTACGCCCATGACCTACAGCATGTATTTACAGTAATAATAATAACATGAAGTGACGATAAAACAATGATACGTTTAAAAGAAGTATAAAAATTGTATTTTACAACTATTTATACAAAAAACTGCAAATTAACGGCTAAGGCCTACTGTCCACGTACAGCGCACGTCACGCTATCTTCAATAGGGATGTTGACAAATTTTAGGATTCAATTTGATTTAATAGATAGAACCTTAAGATTCACGAAAAAAATATTATAAAAATAATAATCTTCATTATTTAAAAACAGAAATTGATAAATAAAAATCATTTTCAAATTTCCCGCCAAAAACGTCACGTGACGTCACTAGCCGATATTCAATACTATCTGTCGACTGAAGTTAGTTGCACTTCCATATAAAATAGGAACAATGACGTCAAAAGCTCTAAATGGCGTTTGAGGTCACGTGACAGTTAGTACTATTTTTAACATTTTAAAATAATTATATTTAATTTATTGTGATTGATTTCGACAAAAGAATAATATTCTAGGTTTTTAAATGTTGTCCTTGATACTTTAAACATAAATTTATTATAATTTACTGATAGTGTCAACATCCCTATTGACGCTTGCTTGCTTGCGTAGTAAAAGTACAATATCTATCCACTGAGCATTGAGGTAATACATAGAGACGCTATCTCAAACAAAATGTGTGTTCCACCGCCGGCTTGCCCTCCGTTCTCTTTTCAAACTAGAAGCCTCGTTTGCACACTTGCCATAGAGTAACTTTGTATATGATACTTGTCGAACCAAGACAAGCAGTCACCGACTCCAAATCTTTACAAGCTCTTACTCCAACTTTATTTAACGTGCAAAAGCGTTTAAACGATTTCAAACGTAATTACCATTGATTCGTGTCAAAAAATCCAACACTTTAAATTATTGGTCACAAGCTTCCCGTCGGCAAGCTTATTTAGTCCATTAACACGCTAGTGGCTTGCCAAGTTCAAACGCTCCTTATGATTTTTTCATTCAAAATGGCGGGAACATTGCTCAATAATTTAATTAAATTCGTTTTAGTTGATTTAAGTTAAGATTTTGTTTTCTTACTGATGATAAAGTGATAACATTATCTTTTTTGTTTTTTGTCGTGCAATTGTGACACATTCTTATTACGCACGACGGCATTTTTTCAGTTTCTTCATAAACAATTTTGTCATGCGGCCGCAATGAGCGCAGCCGAGTGACAGCCGAGTGACAGAATGAAATGCAGCCGGCCGGCTGCAATGCACTCCCCCGAACCCAATGTTCGCGATGTCTGTTCTATACGCTAGTAATATTAATTCTATGCCACTGAGCGACATTATCGCATTTGCCTATTATCAATTTTTTATTAGATATAGTGCGTTGAATACATGTGAATACATGTCAAATTTTAAAAACAATAAAACACAGATAAGGCAACACAGTAGAGTAAGTCGGGGCAAAATATGACATATACGACAATTAATACTGTAAATGTAATAAAACATATGTTCTAGTGTACCCTACCTGACTCTATAACATAATATAAGAGCCCAATGTCGCCCCATCTGATTTTTAAGGATTTATTAAAATTTGACATGTCTTCACATTTATACGACAAACTATAGTTCGCATGCGTTCGTCGAATGAAGCGCCGACAATAATAGGCTTTATACAGACATGCGGCACTAGCAAATGGCTAGAACTACTAGAAACTAGTAGAATCAGTTTCCAGATGTTTCTAGAACCTTCAATGCGAGTGGCGCGAGCAGCGTGACGGCGACGGGCGCGCAGTGCCGCTGCAGCCAGTCCTCGGCCGCCGCCAGACACCCGCGCTCGTGGATCACACGCTCGCTTACTTGCTACAATCATTACCAGTTCTTTCTTTGTTTCTTTCTTTCCTTCCTTCTCTTTGTTGGCTACAATGATCCTAAGTCGATTAGTCCATGGGCGACGATCTCTTACCATCAGGCTCGTCTGCTTTTGTGTTATCATTATGGCCCGTTCCCACATACCTAATTAATAGCTTTTCATAAAGAATAATAATCATAATTATTATTTTCCTTATAATTTATAATATCATAATGCACCTAAATTAAAATTAGGTATTGTAAATACTATTTCCCCACTGGTAATTTCCTGTTGCCTGTTATATCGCAAAGCTTTTAGGATATAACGAGCGCGAATCTATCTCATGCGTGAATATATCTAGCGTATTTATCTCATGTCAATTTAGTTTATTAACTTTGGCTATCTCTATAAATAACATAATCTACGTTCATTAATTATGTTACGATTTTGTCTGTCTTTAATAAATAATCTACTTTAAAGTATGACTTTACTCACATAAGTAGGCTTCCTGACGTCATATCCACACTGCTTGTTACGGATAATGTCCTGTGGCTTGGAGCGGCAACAGCTGAAGGGCACCCCACAGGCCTCACGGGAACCCACCGCGCCGCTCGAGCAGTTGAAGTACGCATTGCGGTCCCAATCTCGGGGTCCCTCCACACCGCAACATTGCAACTAGGGGTACCAATAAAACCAATAAATTAATAAAATTAATAGAATGAATTAATGAAATGAAAAACACTATTGCACTTAAAAAAGGTACAATAGGCGGGATTAATGCTAACACAGCATTTTCTTCCAACCAGCCAACGGCGATGAAGAAACATGAGGGTTAGTGCTAGGATTCGGTACATTTCTGATATTTTTTTAAATTAAAAAGAAAAGAAAAACTTAATAATTAAAATTAAGTACATACAAGTTCCTAGATCAGCAGAATGGCATAAACTAAATTAAAAATACTCATATGTAAATATTTCAAAGAAATTTCAAATAAATGAAAAGGAATGTACCCAGTCTTCTTGTATCCAGTCAATCAAGTTCTGTTGATCGGGGTCATCTCTATAATGCGTGATAAATGTCTGGAATCCAGTTGTAGCTTGCTGTTTTATCTGAAATAAATGATAAAATTATGCTAAGTTACTTCAAAATAAATTGTGTTTTATAAAATGATATGCAGTAGGTTTGTAATATTAATTAAGTTGTTTATTTATTTCTTGGGAATCGTTTTCCAAATAGTTAGCCATAAAATAAGTGCTATTTATTTTTTAGCAAGACAAATTATGATTCAAGATATAAATATGATTCATTTGTTCAGTGGTTTTCGCGTGATAATCAGACAGACAGATGGGTAAAGTAACTGTTATGTCACATACACCAAATAATAAAACCATTTAAATGGCAATGAGGACAATCCCTATAATTGATGATTAAACGAACTTACCTGTAAGTGAAGTTCAATCCCAATTATTCGAGAGCTTCGTTCGAAGATATTAGCATAGCAACACTTGTAGTAGCCACGTACCGCCCGCCATTTCGCACTGAATTTTAGAGGTAGATAAAAAATAAAACATAAAATTATCAATTTTTGTAGGGTAGATTTGTAAAACCTCACTTAGTTGGGGCGCTCTCCTCCTCGGTTCGTCATTCAGTTCAGAGATTTGCTGAGCTGTTTCATGTTTCACGACTAGGGGTGTAGTGTATATGACATGTACACTAGGGAGGGAGGGATGCTAATATCTTCGAACGAAGCTCTCGAATAATTGGGATTGAACTTCACTTACAGGTAAGTTCGTTTAATCATCAATTATTCTTCGAGTTTCGTTCTCGATATTAGCATAGCAACACTTGTAGACGTTTAGAGAAGGTAGTCGTGAAACTAATGATATTATATTATTTTTAATTGTAATATGATAGCAATATTTTTCTCTTTAATTTCAATCTATTGAACAATATATTGGTGACAACAGTATATATATGTAATACCGTATTTAAAACACACTCGGTAATTATGCTACTGATAAGTAGTTAACTGTATTTGCTATGAACATGACGAGTGTAATGTTAACCGAATAAAGTGGAATATCCACTGAATTCTGAAATTTTTATGTAAAATATTCATTAAAATATTTAAGGATAATAAGTAAATTACTTATATGAGGTAAATATACATTTGGCAATATTATCGATAATATATATGGTATCCTTTTTATGTAACCCTTGCCAGTACTAAGAGAGTAAGTAATTTGATGATAATTGTGTTGACTGAAATTTGTTCTTTCCGGAAAGATCCATTTTTTTTTGTAGCTTTTGGTCACACTACTACAGCGAGTGTAGCAACGAAAGCAGCAACTATGTTGCCAACCACAATTAATTCCAAACCTGTAAGTAGAATTAAAAGTTTCTATAAAAACACTGTTTTAATTAAAACATTATCTATCTATCTATAATGTATATAAAAACATAAAACGTTTGTACGGATGTTTTCTATAGACTGGGAAACCATCCAACCGATATGTCTTAAAATGGTTTAATTTGAAAGGCAATAATCCGAAAGTGGTTTGAGGCCACTAAAATCCATCCATTGATAAAGTAGATTTTCCATTTTTCCCATAAAAAAATTTGAACAGATTGTTAACACAAAAAACACTGATCTATAATTGTTATCAGAGATTTTATAAGTGTAATGGAACACACAGATCATCCACCAGTCCTGTATAAAAAACGAAATCAATGTATTGACTTCTTTTAGAGCTTTGCGGCCGAAAATCACATGAAATATATGTGCTGTAAAAAATACTAAATTGAATAACATTGGATATTATTATGTTCCAAATTAATTAGTATTTAAGTAGTAGGCCGCAATGAAAATATTTTCTATAGAAAAATATATAAAATATAATCCTTATTTGTCTAGACTGATTTGACCAATTACCAAGGACCTGGGTGAACTGCGGTAACCTTATGATCTGTAGAATTAAGACTTGTGTGAAACAATAAGAGAAATTCTATTACAAAGTATTGTAAGGATAAAATTGTTTTCGTGGGGAATTGACGATACGCAAACTACTGTTTTCCATCACATATGCAGTACTATGCGTAAGCAGTTGGGATGTTTTTATAAGGGAAACAATATCCGGACTTGAATCTGGTAACGATAGTGTGATTAGTTAAGTATACATATAATACCTAAAATAAAATTACTCAATGTTAAAAAAATTATGGGTGGAGGCCATTAAGAAACAATCTCATTGTTAAGTTTATAGGATGACAGATATATAGGCGGACCGCAGCCGCGCAGTCATAGCGCATATAATTAAATCAAACCACAATATCCTAAGTGTACCTCCGTCCTAGAACTGACACCTGCAACATTAAAAACAAGTAAGTAAAAAATAAGTACATTGGGAGTACGTACTCGTATATTGTAATCCACGAGAACTACTGGCAGACGTGTAAAGCATGCAATTGTACCTGTTTGTTGAAATAAATAAATAATAAATACATTATTGTTTGTCTTATTTTACAGTATCACTCGATGGCAAATTTAAACGATCATTTGTTGAGTATAATGTTGTCTTAGTGATAATGTCTGGTTACTTTGGAGGCGGAACCCCGTTGTTGAGACATGCACATACGGAGCATAATATTGTATAATTATACAATCTGCGGTATACATGCATGTTTTGCATGTATAGAAGATGTTTGTATCTCTAGCCTGGTAGGCAAAAATTAATCAATCGTCCGTTAGCACGGAATTAATCAAAAAATATCCAATATTCAAAAATTTTACTTTTAATTGAGCAATAAATAAATTACTAATACATTAAGCAATGGATAATACAATTAATCGTACATATACAGAGGGTATACAGTAGTATACCTACTATTTGTAATTTCATTATCATTGACCGGCAGGCCAACCAGAAAATAATTCACTCAATTAAGTTTATTTGTTTATTATTATTATGTAGAAAAGACAAGTATTCCGTACGCCTCAGTAAATTAAAAACCCGTTAAAAATATTAGCTATATTAAGCCAAACGGTGTACAAACAGGATATAGCTTATTATTTTCTTCAATTCGGCTGAAATTGAACAACTGATCACATCAATTTATAAGAGTTTTAGAACTTAAATTAAGTTTTCCTCAGATATTGAAATATAATTTGAAATTCGGAATTAGTACTCATAATTTCATAAGCCAATAGGTATAGGTATCAATTTGTAGACATACATTTATTAGTTTACTTTCAATCTAATTAAATCCATACTACATTGTACTTCAATGTCTGAATTGTTATTTTCTTTTTTATTGGAACATGTGCGATGTTATTGTATAATTAGGTACATTTATGCCAATTGTTCTACGCTGACATAAGAATGGTATGTTCCCGAATTTATCAACAAGACAATCTTTCGTGAATCAATAATAGATTTGATAGATAAAATATCTTAGTCTTATTATTATTATAATCCGTATCGTGAGAACGTTTAGAACTTACGTCTACGGCTGACAGTTTAAGGCTGTTTTTAGGCTGGCTTTGTTGTCAGCATTGGCTACCTTTGTGTGAGAGTCACATATGCATAGTTCGACCAGCAGGTCGAACAATTTTTACGCTCCTTACGGCGGTTTTCAGAAATATTACTGAAAAGTTACTGTTGCTTAAGGGCCTGATGACAGGCTTAGCTGGTTATTGATTCGCAGACTTTATGATCAAAGTGAATTTAATTCACAACCCACGAAAAAAAAGGCATCACCAATGCGTTGTCGACGGAATAGACAGCTACTGTTGTTAAGGTATCACCGTCGGTATTGAGTACCACCGTTGCAGTGGTGCGGTTAGCAAAAAACTTAAAAGTTGATACTATAATAATTGTTATAACAACTTCACACTGCTTGTGAACTTCAAAGTTCTGGATGGATGAAAGTAGTGCAATTTTCATTGTCATTATTGCTGGTAATTGAATATATTATTATAATGTACTCACGCGCGTCGACGAACGTTGTTTGCAGTACCAAGATGGAATTTTGCAGATGGTGAGAGAATCACCCTTGATTCGTGTAAATTGTAAAAGGTGTTAGGTTTAAATGAACCTGTTACGTTTACATTTTATTGTGAATAAATAAATAATATACAGCCCTTGCTCGTATACAGCCCGTGCTCGTTGAATAAAAATCCTTCGCAGTTTCATGCGAAAAAATAAGTACTTGTTTCAGTTCACCGTGTGCTGTGCAGCGTGACGTGAGTTCCTTTAGAAATATATACATATATATATATATATTTAGATTTTTCTTTTTTGTTTGAGTAATCCCAATCGTTCTCAAGTACTTTGTGTAGTTCAACGAAAACGAAGCGTGCAATATTAATTCCGTATGGAATATACGCTAGTCAGCTGCATAATGCGGTGAAGATTCTTTCTGGAACTCATTTACAATGCAGTGGGAATACCCCATAGGTAGATCCGATTAGCGAGTACTTTTTGTTGCAGTTGTCTGCGTAACACGGTAAGGATTCTTCATGAAATATATGTACAATGCAGAGGAAATACCCCCCAGGTAGATCCGATTAGCGAGTACTTTTTTGAAGTTGTCTACATAACACGGTGAGGATTCTTCATGGAATACATGTACAATGCAGAGGAAATATCCCTCAGGTAGATCCGATTAGCAAGAACTTTTTGTTGCAGTTGTCTCCGTAACACGGTGAGGATTCTTCATGGAATTCATGTACAATGCAGAGGAAATGTCCCTCAGGTAGGTCCGATTAGCAAGAACTTTTTGTTTCAGTTATCTCCGTAAGACGGTGAGGA
Organism: Thymelicus sylvestris; assembly: GCA_911387775.1. NCBI lineage: Eukaryota > Metazoa > Arthropoda > Insecta > Lepidoptera > Hesperiidae > Thymelicus > Thymelicus sylvestris. Next base: position 12,319,846 of record OU426896.1, on the reverse strand, counting down.
TTCTTCATGGAATTCATGTACAATGCAGAGGAAATGTCCCTCAGGTAGGTCCGATTAGCAAGAACTTTTTGTTTCAGTTGTCTCCGTAACACGGTGAGGATTCTTCATGGAATACATGTACAATGCGGAGGAAATACCCCACAGGTAGATCCGATTACTTTAGTTTACTTTGCGAGTACTTTTTGTTGCAGTTGTCTGCGTAAAACTAATTCAAAAGTAATGCCAGCAGTGAACCCCACAGGAGTCCCCAAAGGACAATCCGATTATGTTTTGTATTTATATACTATTTCGATATAAATTCATTACGGAAAAATAGTACTAGTACATACTAGCGATGGAAGAACCTTATAGGTGATTATTGTTAGAAGGCACTTTTTATTTTTATTTAGAAGGCCTTGAAAAGAAAACGCGATTATATTTTGTATTTCAAATTCAAATTCAAAATCATTTATTCATGTAGGTATCATTGATACACTTATGCACGTCATCATTATGCACGTCGTATTTGTACACTAATGCAATATCAATTCCTTACAGAATACATGTACTAGCAATTAACAGGTACTTTTTTATTTGGAATCCACCAAAGAATAATCCGAGTATGTTGCATATAAATTGATAAATTCCTTATGGAATACATTTATTAGCTTTGGAAGAACCCCCCAGGTAATTCCGGTTAGCAGGTATTTATTTGGAAGGCCCCCAAAGGACAATCCAGTTATGAATTTAAATAATATTGTAATATATTTTCCATACGGAAAACACGTGCTAGTAATGGAGAGAATAAAAGAGGAATCCCTGAGGGTATTCATATTAAAATTATATATTCACTGATATATAACAGATTTCTGCTTAGTAATTACGTGTAATTTCCTTGCGAATTACATTTGCAAGCAATTTTTAACCGACTAAAGTAGGGTTATGATTTTTAGTTACTTGCTGTATTCATCTGTATTTGAATACTGGAATTCACCTACCTGCTCATTAAAAGCGTTGATAAATCGCTATCCAATCCAATCCAACGATTCCTTGTACAAATCCAACGATACACACTGTAGATCACTTTTACTTTGGTTAATTTTTCTTTTTAACCTTTTTATTATTTTACACAAGTAATTGATTTCTTCTAACTATTTAAACTTTAATTTAAGCATTTTTGCTTTTAACTTCAATTTTGCGCCCGTGCGAAACAGCGAAGCACTGAAACGTGAATGACGAACCGAGGAGGAGAGCGCCCCAACTAAGTGAGGTTGTAACGCACCCTTAAACATATCGATGAAAACGCGGCTTAAAGAACGCAAGTATTGAAACCGTTCGTCGTTCGCGAATGGTACACGTCCCCCCGCGCCCGCGCCGCTAGTCAGTCGGCTGGAAGATTTCGCAATAGTTGCCACGCTCGGACCCGCGATCAGCTCTGTCTTTAAAGATTTAGTCTAATGTGTAGTTTTGTGTATGTGATTACTGTGTGTAGAATAAACTTTTACAATACGAGTTCATCGCATTTCATTTAACTTCACGTTAAATTGGACGCCCAACTATAGGGCCAAAGGATCCTGTGCCGCGTTCGCGCCCAAACCGCGCGCGTCGTTATTACTTACGCGGGCGCCTGGGCGATACCAAAAAACGGGCGAGTCCATTTTTGGTGTGTAGTGCTAGCCGTGGTTTTCGTGTGTAACTGTCGTCGGTGTACCTTTACGAATAATTATCGGTATGCCTCGTCGTGTGAGGAAAAGTGGCGGCAACGACAGTGACTTCGAAGCTGATAGTGGACCGAGCAAGATGGAAGAGATGATGTCCACGTGGATGGAGGCGTTCGCTCGGGCGCAGGCGGATTCAACCCGCCAGCTCGTTGAAGCCCTCGTGGCAGCGCCGTCCTCGCACTCGGATTCCAGTCCTTCTCCGTCTTCGGCGACAACAGCGGCGTCTCCCGCGCCCGGGTGGGCGACGGCGACGCATGGCGGTGGTAACTTTTCTAAATGTACAGCGAGATTCAGCGGAGCAGTCCAGGACCCTAACGTACTCGAAGCATTCATTGATGCGATCGTCATATATAAAGAATGCACGTACGTGAGCGACGAGCACGCGCTGAAGGGTCTACCTATGCTGTTGGAAGGTGAGGCAGCAGTGTGGTTCCGGGGAATAAAACACTCAATCACCACCTGGACTGATGCGCTCGTGCGCCTACGGGCGATGTATGGAGTTCCGAGGCCTCCACATAAAATATTCAGAGAGATATTCAGTCAAGAGCAAGGGAACGAGCGGGCCGAAACATTTATTGCGCGTATTCGCGCCCTCCTCGCTTGGTTACCGTATATGCTAGAGGAGCGCGCCTGCGTAGATATAATCTACGGCCTCCTGAACCGCACAATAAGGAAACGTTTATCCAGAGAAACGTGTGATACTTTGGATATGCTTTCGGAGAAGTCCAGGGCCCTAGAAGACACATTGGCGGATACTTCAGCGACAGTCATACAACAACCGTGCGCGAGCGCCCCCGTGCATACGCACGACGGCGGCGCGTCGCTCGCGCGGGGCGCTGCAAGTACATCGCGTGCGACGCGGGCGGCGAGCGCGCAGCCCGTTTTCGCGCCAAATTCAACGGACAGCGGTGGCGGCGCGGGCGGCGGCGGCGGCGCGTGGCTCGCGCGCGCCTCGCCGGGTCGCCCGACCTCCGCACCGACCGCGGTTGGCGCGATTGCGTCGAGCGTCTTCCCAGTGAGTACGTCTTCGTCGGCCCCCGCTTTGCAAAGCGGGAATGGACAAAAAGGTAAACTTTTTTGTGTTTATTGCCGTAAGAGTGGACACTATCGTGCGCAGTGCCCTAAGAAAGCACCAGTGAAGTGTTACGGTTGTGGTGCAATCGGTGTTATTCGTGCACAGTGTGAAAGTTGCAATAAAGACTCCTTCTATTCATGTGATTTGCTTTCCAATGATATCGTTGAGAATGGTGTTAGTTCGGATACAGCAATGTACACCGAATCTACATTTTGCAATGTAACGCAAACAGCTGATGTTTGTAATACTTCTAAGGCAGCAATGTATAATGAACCAAAGTCATGTATTGTAAAGCAAACAGAGTTGAACGCGTCTTCCGTAGCAGTCAGTAGTGTCGACGTCAGCCGTCCGATATTGCGTATTGAGATTAACGGTTATAGTGGCACTGGCTTAATAGATACAGCTGCGAAACGTAGTATAGCGGGTTCGAGTTTGTACGCGTTGCTTCAAAAGCAAAATTATACTTTTCGAGAAAGTGCAATGAGTCTTAAATTAGCTGACGGGGTAGTACGGGATATTACTGTAAAGCTTGTCGACGTTGAGGTCAAACTTGCTAGCCGTGTCATACCTACTACATTTATTGTTTTACCGGACGCTATAAACAATGACACACTTTTAGGTATAGATTTCTTACGCGCTGCTCGGATAGTTATTGATCTTGGTACAGACTCTTGGTATATGGCTGATCACCCTCAGGTTCTTCACACCTTGCGAACGGAGCGGAGCAGGAACTACGTTGGTTGTGCTGCTGTTGATATTCTGCGTGAGGAGGAGGGGGTTATGCGGTCTTCACCAGAGAGGAGCTGTCTTGCTGAGGTGTTACAGGTGTATGAAGATGTTTTCAGTTCAGGGGAAGGACCTCCCACTCACTGTGCAGAACATAGGATTGATCCAGGATATCTGAAAGGCTCGGAAGGATCACACCAGACAGGAAGGAGAAGAGTTCGAACCCGGAGACCTGGTGTTCCTTTGCATTCACGTCCTGAGTAACGCAAGTAAGGGCGTTACTTCGTACCTGGCTCCTAAGAGGTATGGACCTTATCGCATTGTAAAGAAGGTAAGTCTTCCCACCTACCTGCTCGGTAATTGCGCAACGCCTGAGGAAGTATTGGGTAAATACGTCGGATCTGCGTCGTTATCATTCGCGGTAGGGTGGTCAGCCTGAGCCAGTTATACCACAGAGAAAGCGTGGCCGTCCTCGTAAAGTCCGCGTGTAAAGTTTTATATAATAATAGGCGTATCAGCATCTTAGGCAAGCTTTTAGTTTCCGGTGGTGGGTTTGACCGTCCGTGAGGGCACATTGTCGGTCAAAAGGGGGAGTCTGTAACGCACCCTTAAACATATCGATGAAAACGCGGCTTAAAGAACGCAAGTATTGAAACCGTTCGTCGTTCGCGAATGGTACACGTCCCCCCGCGCCCGCGCCGCTAGTCAGTCGGCTGGAAGATTTCGCAATAGTTGCCACGCTCGGACCCGCGATCAGCTCTGTCTTTAAAGATTTAGTCTAATGTGTAGTTTTGTGTATGTGATTACTGTGTGTAGAATAAACTTTTACAATACGAGTTCATCGCATTTCATTTAACTTCACGTTAAAAGGTCTTACAAATCTACCCTACAAAAATTGATAATTTTATGTTTTATTTTTTATCTACCTCTAAAATTCAGTGCGAAATGGCGGGCGGTACGTGGCTACTACAAGTGTTGCTATGCTAATATCGAGAACGAAACTCGAAGAATAACTCATATTTAAATCCTTATTCGATAAAACTGAATTTATACTACCTACACTAATAATATTTAAACTCACCCAATCCTTGAACACGAAGAACAAAATGCCTGCTGTCATCTCAGCCAACAACAGCAACGCCAAAAATACTGCATACTGAGAACATAAAATCAAAAAATAATCGAAAATGACGCGTGACAATCTTGTAAATAGGTATTAAACATGACGCTTGGCGGCTTGACTATCTTTAAGTAGGTATTTAAAATGACAATTCAAGTTCGTAGTTGCATAGATCGATAGTGAGTTCCGTCCGAACGTAAATTCGTTATCATCCAAATGTCAGATAAAGCGCCAATCCAACTGCCAATCTCCTAAAGGCCAATTTAATGAACCTATTGTACTTAATCATAATTATCTGATTGAGGCGTTCTTTGTTTCCTAAAGAATAGCATTTCTTTCCTTTTCTTCACTTCCTCTTGGTCTACAACCCATCATTGATGTCTTTGGTGCCGCTGATGTCCATGGGCGACGATATCCACTTACCATCAGGTGGATTTTGACAGGGCGTCATTTGTTGGCTTTTCCATAAAAAAAATACGTAAAAATAAAAACTTACACAAGCTAACAGACATGTATTCTCACGTAATGCGCCAACACAGCCAGTGAATCCGATTATAAATGTAATGGTTCCTGCAATTCAAATAAGATAATTACAATCATGGTGCATGCCTGTATTTCTCTCCCTTTCTGTACATGAATGGTTCCTCTAAGTAATTTGTGGATATCAGTGCATTATTTTATAATTTCACTCACATAAATTATATAATTATTGAGTAATAATATTTAGAATGCAAAATTTCCTAAATCTCTGCAAATTGATGTAATAATTGCCTTTATAAATAAATTATTCTGTAAACAATGCACGAATAAGCACAATGGAGCAAGGTTAATCTATTGTTCAAAACATGTGCATAATTACTGATACAATCAAACTCTGAAACGTATAAAGAATATAGTTATTAATTCATTTCTTGCTTTAGAGTAACTTAATCTGTACCATTTATCAGAATTTATATTTTAATTTAAACGGGCCTTGATCTAGAACTTATTGAGGCCGTTGAGGGACTCCGCTCCCATGGGTTTCATACAATGTTCCAATATTACGAATCTGCTTACAAATGTCGGGGCCCCCATGTAAGCCATGTCAGCCGTGTCAGCTGTGGGAGGTCAGCCCATGCGGGTAGGTCAGAGCGCTCTATCACTTAAAACTAGAGAAACCACTCCTGTCACTCTACCCCAGGACCGCCACTGGGAGCCCTGTAACCTGGGGCCCGAATTATTGATAAGGTGGTAACTGCAATTCTGTTTTTACAATTCACAACCTTTTACTGATCACATTTTCTATTTCTATGAATCAGAAACAAACCATACCTAATAGATTGTACATACTTAGTACGAGTATATTCCCAGTTAACTTAGGTTTGTTTAGCTCTGTGATACTACATTTAAATAAAAATTTGTATAAATAATGATAAGTAAACATTGTTCGATTACCATATAATTAAAGAGCAAATCTTGTTTCAGATTCCTTTCAATGACTCATAAAGTAAGATTTATATTGTGCTTTGTTTTGTACAATGCATGAGGTGACTGAACTTCAGACAAATCTACTTAACCTACTTCCATACAAATTAGTTTTGTGTCACTTTAAACAGTTATTTAAATCAATAGTTATTTAAATAAACCATAATCTATGTGTCTTTATGTTAGACACATGTATATCAATAATAATTATGATTTAGGATGTATGAAATTGTTAATTATAATAATAATAAAATTATCAATTAAGTTTCTTCAGCGTAACATTATGACTTATGCCCCAAACATATTTTTGCACAAGTACTATGTGTATAACTTCCCCTTATTTTCTTTGATATTAAATGTATAAATAAAGTTATAGGTCAAGCGATCAGGAAATTTACCGTCATAGTAATAGTGTAAATATAATGTAGTGATTGTTTTTTTTCTTTTTCAATAGATGACAAATCAGGTCATTGAACTGGGTAGTAGTAAAGCAGGTTATTACACCAAGTTAACATTGAAAAAATACCACACAATACCATTACTCTCCTAGACCATTGGTATCTTTACTTCCTTTAACACTAGATATTGGCATAGTAGTACCTACATAGTTTCAAAATTGGATTTATGTAGTTTTGATTTCATGTTTAATCAAATTCTGAAATAAAAGTAATACAAATCACTCACCAACACATATTAAAACAAATGCTGGGTCTAGGGCGATGTTAGTCAGCTGAGAGAGATTGTTAAATGTGTCTTTTTCAGACCATGACCATAGACCCACAGCAAATATAATCAGGCCAAGGAACTGAAAAAAACAAAACAATTTCTATACTATATCATTAATGTAGTGAAAATCTTATTATACTTTCTTGATTCAGGGGGCATTTGATTTTTTTATGTAGCTATCTGTCGATTAAGCTTATGATCACCTGATCATAAGTAGCCACCATTGCCAACAGAGCTACACCAAAGGCATCATTAATGCATTGCTGACCAAGAGAGAAGAGAAAGAAAGAACTGGCTCCCAAGCCTGGAATATTACAACCAATATAATGCTTTGTCAGAAGTAGATGTGACCTCATAAGTCATAACCTAGCCTCCTAAATATGAGTAACCGTAATCAACGGATCCTCGTAATCAACACAAGAAAATGGGTATGGTGGCGATGGTTTATATTTTAAATTCCATTATATCCCTAATGATAAGGATAATATGCCAATCAATAGCCAGCAGAGAATATAATGATCTAAGTAATGAATTATTACATCTATCATACATTTTCAAGGCTAATTAAATATTTATTTAGAACAAAAACAATTTTACAAATTATTATATGTTCATGAACACCGGCTATAGTATTGACTATATCGCCACTGTTTAATTTTGTAAAATAATTATAGATCTCAAAATTATTCATAGTAAACACCTAATGTTCACTTTGGTCTGATAGGTTCAGTTTTATCAATTAAGTTAATTTGTGGTAATATAAATCTGCACTAATATGTATGTAATCTGAACTAAATGGTTGGATGGAATTGGTCAACGGGGCATAACACAACAGTTCAAATAAGTATACCTTATTATAAGCGATTGAGAGATATTATAATTATCATGTATAAAACCTTATTGAAACATCTAATTAGACAAACCACAAGTATGTGCTTTTTAGGTAATTTTTATATTATTTGTATTCAGGTATGTATTCTGTATTATGTATTCAAGAAAGCATAAAATGGGTTATCAAAACTTACCCAAAATAACACATTTACTCCAAATATAACATATTTTAGACAACAGCTGACCTCCGTAGTGTCACGTCGATATTTCCGTATAGGCATGTTTGTGTTTTCTTTATAACATATTTTAATGTCATTTATTTGAATTTTATTTTCGTTTAAATTTCATGACATTTTATTTTTATTTCTTATTACTATTCTACGATTAATAGGTAATAATTGGATCATGAAACAATACACACAATAGAATTCACTATGCTAGTGGCTAACACAGAGTACTTAATCACTACGTTTTAGCTAAATAAACTTTTACTTTGTCTCACAGTAGTCACAGTCAGTCGCTCCCCTTCATCTTTATTGAGATTCTGTCACTTTAGTCATTTAAGCTGTCACTTCTGTCAGTCAAGTGTCAATTTAATCCACAGACTAAATCATGGACCAAAGAGATATAGATAAATAGAGTATAAAGCCCAATACATACGTAACGGGATTTTCCTCGTACGGGACGGGAAAAACATCGTCGCCGACGGGACGTGAAGTTTTGGAAACATCGTTTCCTAGAAAATGTATGCGATAGATAGTGCATACGCAGCGGAATCCCGTACGGAACGTGGTCCGTGCGGGACGAGGTTTTCAAAAACATCGTCACCGACAATGTTTTCAAAACCTCAACATCACGATTTCTCGTCAACCCCTCGACAAACTGTCAAAATTTGTTGTTTTTTGAAGTGAAAACTTCTTTAGTACGGGGGTGACTTGAAATTTTATGAAACGAAACTGTCCAATGGAGACTAGAAATAAGTGGAGACTGACTTGAAATTTTTGAAGTGAAAACTTCTTTAATACTTGAAATTTTATGAAACGAAACTGTCCAGTGGAGACTAGAAATGAGTGGAGACTGACTTGAAATTTTTGAAGTGAAAACTTCTTTAGTACGGGGGTGACTTGAAATTTTATGAAACGAAACTGTCCAGTGGAGACTAGAAATGAGTGGAGACTGACTTGAAATTTTTGAAGTGAAAACTTCTTTAGTACGGGGGAGACTTCAAATTTTATGAAACGAAACTGTCCAGTGGAGACTAGAAATGAGTGGAGACTGACTTGAAATTTTGAAGTGAAAACTTCTTTAGTACCGGGGTGATTTGAAATTCTATGAAACGAAACTGTCCAGTGAAAAGAGACAGACACATAAATTCTAAAGTGAGATAGGAAGCATTGTACAGGGGTAGGAGAATTGAGTTGAGTACAGTTGAGTGGTGTTGAGTGGAGTTGAGTGGAGTTGAGTGGAGTTGAGTGGAGTTGAGTGGAGTTGAGTGGAGTTGAGTGGAGTTGAGTGGAGTTGAGTGGAGTTGAGTGGAGTTGAGTGGAGTTGAGTCGAGTTGAGTCGAGTTGAGTCGAGTTGAGTCGAGTTGAGTCGAGTGGAGTCGAGTGGAGTCGAGTGGAGTGGAGTGGGATCTTAAAAACAAATTTTTGAAGGTTTCACTATCACGTGTGAATTGCACACATTTTAATTTTTTTTGAATGGACAGTTGCTGTTGGCCTTGGCGACCCTTCAGCGGCCTACGACCGTTACTGTTGGCACTCCTTTTATATGTATTTGATAGCTGACGTTGAGGGCGCCCCACAAAATATATTGATATGGGGCCTCCTTAGGGCTAGCTACGCCACTGCTAAGGGCACCCCCTCAGAGGTACCTCTGCATACGACGTCACAGAGGAGGAAGTCGGGTATGTCCATACCCAGTCTTGTATGTTATAGATTATAATTTGACAAATTACCTATGAACTTAGAATAAGGAATAAACCCTAAGTCCGAAATAAACGTCTGAAAAGGGAACTTTTCTATATTTTCATCATACCCTTTGTAAATTATGGATTCTAAAAATCAAGAAATATTAAAGACTAGCTGCCCGGACAGACTTCGTTCTGTCAAAAGTTTTATTTTTATTTTGAGATGTAAGCTATCCTATCTTTCAAGTTGGATCAAACTGCACACGGTGTGCAAATTTGATTAAAATCGATTTAGTAGTTTATTAGTCCATCGCGGAGAAACAACGTGACACGTAATTTATATATATTAAGATTATAAGATTTGATGATAGATAATTTTGTTTTGTGGATTAAAATAAGACAATATAATAATTATGTTAAATATTTTTTAATAAGTGATAATATAGGTATATAACATTCAATTGTTCTATCACTTCTGACTGCAGGTGTTTCCATCTTCGGTGTGTCTTTGAATCCAATCTATGTATTGACTAACTTTTGTATACACGCCTGAAATATAATAAAATAACATTTAATGGGTAAATATTTTTCATCGCTTTTATACTTATGGACTGCGTATGCTTATAGGGTAGCGAAAAGAAAGGTACTTATAATTTATTAGGTATTTTTACGTGACAACGTCTATAAATTGGTTGACTCGGGTGTCATTCACGAAAACTGTGTCCGCTCATTTATACGCGCGTCTCGCGGATCGTCTCGTAGCGCGTCCGTAAGCCACGCCCCCTACGCGCGCGAGCGCTATCTAGTGTTTACACGCTCGCTGCGTTCAGATGCGTTCGAACGTTCAAGGAGTGAGCACGTTGACGTAATACATCGGCATCCAGTCAGTGAAACCTTTCTACCATGATTTATAGGCAAAATACTCAATGTAGATTGTACTATGGGTAGATTTCTGTACAATTAAGCTTTTTAAAATAAAAAACTATTGGTATTTATTACAAACAAAACATCAAAATTTTCTTCTTTATAATAATATTACTTTGAATATACGAGGTTTTGTTACTAGTAGTTTTAGGTTATTATTATTATTATCATGCAGTATTAACTTTCAGTATCATATTTTTATTTTGAAAAATACGAATCCAATAGAACACGTACATATGGCGCTAGTAGCCGTTGTCGAATGAAGCACGCGCCGCGCGCGTGTGAACACCGCGCGAGCTCTCGCGCGAGCCCCTTTGGCGCGCGCCCAAAAAACCGCTCCCGACGCGAGCCCTGCGAGCCACGAGACGCGCCGCGGTCTGGTCCGCGAGCTCCCTGTTCACACGCGCGCGTACGAGCGCGTCTCGCGGATCGTCTCGTGGCTCGCGCGCGCATCTAAACGGGGCATGTAAGATTTGCCGGAACGTTACCATGCGCGCGCAGCATTAGAGAAAAGCAAAGAGAGAGGCTCACTCGACCGGCGCGCGCCTTGCGTCTCTCTTCTACGCGAGCTTTTCTGGCGTCAACGAATTATGTCAGTGAATTATGAATTTAAAATTTTGATTTTCATTTAATTCTATGTTCCAAAAACTTATACCACGAACAGACGTTGTCACGTTAAATCTCCGTCCTTATACCGACTTTACAGACAACCAATTTTTTTAAAGGAAATACTCATGCAATAATTTCACTGGTAGCCATCTATTTTCTTAGAAAGTATCTAATCTATTTCGACGCTTGAAAGGCAAAAATTACCAAGCGACATGTTGGAAACTTTACACTAGAGCATTTTAAAGTTTTTAATTTTAGAAAAAAATCGTAAAAATCGGGTTCGGGGGTGTGCATTGCAGCCGGCCGGCTGCATTTCATTCTGTCACTCAGCTGTCACTCGGCTGCGCTCATTGCGGCCGCATGTCAAAATTGTTTACGAAAAAACTGAAAAAATGCCGTCGTGCATGATAAGAATGTGTCACAATTGCACGACAAAAAACAAAAAAGATAATGTTATCACTTTATCATCAGTAAGAAAACAAAATCTTAACTTAAATCAACTAAAACGAATTTAATTAAATGAAATTAAATGTTCCCGCCATTTTGAATGAAAAAATCATAAGGAGCGTTTGAACTTGGCAAGCCACTAGCGTGTTAATGGACTAAATAAGCTTGCCGACGCGACGCTTGTGACCAATTTAAAGTGTTGGATTTTTTGACACGAATCAATGGTAATTACGTTTGAAATCGTTTAAACGCTTTTGCACGTTAAATAAAGTTGGAGTAAGAGCTTGTAAAGATTTGGAGTCGGTGACTGCTTGTCTTGGTTCGACAAGTGTCATATACAAATTTACTCTATGGCAAGTGTGCAAACGAGGCTTCTAGTTTGAAAAGAGAACGGAGGGCAAGCCGGCGGTGGAACACACATTTTGTTTGAGATAGCTTCTCTATGTATACTACCTCAATGTTCCTACCATCATTCAATCTATGATCAATCGATGCAGAATTTTTTGTTAGTTAATTGATGTTTATAACTCAATATCGCTCAACATGTCGCTTGGTAATTTTTGCCTTTCAAGCGTCGAATTGGTTCCAGTTATTAATTTCTGGCATTCTTACCTGGATATCTGGGGTCAGCACAAAGAATACCCCAAGACACGACACCTAAAGAAAAGATTTAGTTTAGTGTAACTGACATAATTATAATAACAAATACATGTCATATACGCAATGATCTTGTATGTATAGGGAGGCATATACGTAAGTAAACGGCCTCGCAGTAGGTTATTTATCTGTGTCACGGGTGGCATGGACGTTTAGATTACTTCCATGGACGACGCATATAAAACATCACAATGACACCTATGACCCGAGTACAAATATTTATCTGTCACATAAATATCTTCCCCCTCTGGGAATCGAACCCGGGACCCCTCGCTTTGCAGGCAGGGTCACTACCAACTGGGCTACAGGGTCGTCAAACTTAAGTTAATTAAATTAATTTTACGGTTAAATTAATTATTGTATAATACATACCCACTTACGTACCTACCTACTGCGTGTTTTAAAGGTAGATACTTTATGTATGAATTACTCTCACCTGCTTGTACATATTTTCCGTCCGGTTCGAATACTAGAAACGGGCCACCACTGTCTCCCTACAAAAGAAAAAGAAGTACTTTTGCTACTGCCACTTGTATTAGGAACTCGACCATTTAATAGCACATCATTTTCTAGTAGGTAGGCATTTAGGGAATTACCCATAACACACATTAACCATGCGTCCATTAACATAATACATTTTAATTAAAACGCCGATCACGTTAGTATGCCGGAGCCGTGTTTTCTTAAATCGACGAAGGCGTAACGTTAAACCAATCAATCGTACCTGACACCCATCCTTTCCTTTGGAGAAAGCACACATCATCATTGGCTCAAGATGTTGAGCCAGCTTCGATTTCAAGCATTCTTCGTCTGAAAGTATTCGTAACGTGGCCTTCAAGAGCACTTTGGACGAAGATTTCTCGACCCCGACACGTCCCCAACCAACTATGACCCCAACTTGATTAGCAAATTCTTGGTCTAAAAAACAAGAAATAACTATAATATACAACTATATATGTAATAATTAGATCATATTAAATAGGTACCCAGATAGGCACTAGTTTTTGAAGCAATCGTGAATCGACAGTAATTTGGGAGAAGACGTTAGTTGAAGAAGTGGCTAAATTTCAACAGCATTTTCTATATTCCGAGAGCTTACTAAGCCTTTAAATCCATTGCTATCGATAGTAAGTTATCAGTCGTTTATTTATTTATTTACACTTTATTCTACCCCACTTAGCTATTTTGTACCAACAAAAGGTGGACTTAATGCTATAAGCATTCTCTGCCAGTCGACCTTTGGTTTAAACAGAGAACAGCGACTAAGTACTTCGGATACTTTCAGATAGCTTTTCGTCATTTGAGACTGCGCTTTACTGGAAAAACACATGAGAGTTAACATCCTTTCAGCTTGATAAAATCCAGGAAATCAAGATTGTGGTAAGAAACTGCAATTAGGTAAAGTAGAGACTCCACCTAATGACCTAAACTAAGCTGGTTTTAAAGTTCAATTAGTTTATGAATGCTCACATTGATCCACTTTCAAACTGCGAACCTATACTTGACACACATACGGAACAATGTACCTATTTAAATTAAATTATTCAAATTAGTCTACTTACTCGGTTTAGGCAAGCATATTGGTAACACAGTGTCACTGAATGCAACAGGCTTATTCAATGTAGCAATAGCAATGTCGTGAATATCTCTGACTGCTGACGAAGCAAAGTTTTCATGTATAACCGCTTTAGAAATATTCCTCCTTTCAACGTCATCCATTTTATCCAAGTTGTCTAGACCGATGAGCACCTCCAAGAGCTTAATGTTATCCCTGGAAGATATGGCAAAAATGCGTTTGTCACACAGACCAGATCTTTTAATTTTAAGTATTTTTGATTAACCTTGAATGAAGGTCCTTTCTTTCTTTCTTCTTCTTCTTTCATTGCTTCTTCTCTTTTGGTCAGGGACGCTTCAGTGACGATGACTACATTTATTGGTAATCTTCTATGTAGATATGCACCTGTACCTACACATATTTTTGTGCTTACCATTTGAAACAGTGTCCAGCGCTGAGCACATGCCTGTCTGTGACGAGGGAGCCGCCGCAGTGCATGCGGTCGTTCTTACGTATCGCAACAGTCCAAGGGAACGAATGCGGCTCTGCCCTCCGACCCCCGACTATCCTCATTGACGCGATTGAATCGGACGGCTTGCCACATTCTGTTTGCATTGATTTTTTTTAACTTTAGTTTTTCAATTTACTTACATAGTATACCTAATAAGCAGTGATAGCCTAGCGGTAGAACGTTGGTCTCCCGAACGAAGGGGCCCGAGTTCAAACCCTGGCACGCACCTCTAATTTTTCAAATATTATGTGCGTATTACAAGTTAATTATCACTTGCTTCGGTGAAGGAAAACATCGTGAGGAAACCTGCACACCGGAGAGTTCTCCATAAAGTTCTCAAAGGTGTGTGAAGTCTACCAATCCGCACTTGGCCAGCGTGGTAGACTATGGCCTAATACCCCTCACATTGTGAGAGGAGACCCCGAGCCCAGCAGTGGGACAATTATGGGTTGTTGCTAGTGCTATACCTAATACGAGTCGGTAATATATTTATTACCAGATCGCACGTAAAATACATACATGAAGAAGAATGACATAAATAAATAAAGGCTTACACTCACCACCCCGCAGTAGGTTTTTACCTTTGTCGCGGGTGGCATGGACAACACATATAACACATCACAATAACACCCATGACCCGAGTACAAATATTTATCTGTCACACAAATATCTGCCCCGGCCGGGAATTGAACCCGGGACCCCTCGCATCGCAGGCAGGATCGCTACCAACTAGGTTACAGGGTCGACATGACGAAGAACTTTAACGTTCGCTTCACTGTCTGTACTATCTCTACCTTCTACACCTATCTTCTATTTATTTATCGAAATTATTTAACTAAGTATGCGAAGGACATCAAATAATGAGCAAACTTATAATTAAAATCATGTTGCCATCGGACTACACGGCTATATTGAATTACCAATAAAACTACCATATCAGTTACTAACATTATGTAAAAAGTAACGTACCGAAACGTAATAAAAAGAAAAATTCAATTTCATTTATGATACACTTAAATGCTTACTTAAATAATCGAATTTGTACGGTATGGCATTAAAGGAGTTCTTGGAACAGTCAATATTTAATATATTATGTAGAAAGCTGATAGAGGATCGAAGTATTTTCTACAGTTTCAAAATTCCCTATTTCTCCTCTCATACTTACGGCAATCGTATCCCCAGACTGGCAGCACCTATAAAACCAATTAAATTTTCAGGTGCAAATAAAATAACTATTTAGTTCCAAATGTAATAAATACAAGGTTATTTTTATTACCTGAAGAAAACCGAGTACAAAAATTTTTGTTTGCATTTCTGCAGTTTTTTCGCACTAACTGCAAACCACTGCACTTCACTGTTTTCCACGACCGATACGCGATGCTTATTTACGGCTTACACGAGTTAGTATCGCACGAATTATCCATGGTATAATGTCCTTGTAAAGTATTCGTAAAAGGTTGAAATACGCACGCATTATTACTGCAATATTTGTCTTTTTCATCTTATGAAATTGTCAGTTATCTTTAAAGAAACCTTTGTACACCTGCGTGTATGATAGCCACATTAATGAGTAAGGCTATAGATAGACATTAAAAAGTTTTAATAAATTTCTTAATACAAAACTCAATCTAAAAGGCCTACTTACATTTTTTAGATTATTAAGAGAGTTCTAATTGGTGTAACGTCATTTTTCGAGACATGTTGCGCGACAACCGCATAGCCTTGTTGCTTCAACAAAACAAAAACGAAGTAATGTATTCTAGGATTTCTAGGTTTCTAGAGACAAGTTTAGTCACGTACCTAAGTAGTTAGTAGGTAGAATTATATATTTAAAACAAACAGCACGAAATCTTTATAGGTAGGTACTCATATAATAGGAATTATGTATGAAGTAATTGTTTAAAACCTATATTTAAGTCTATGTTAAAACCTGATTACGATATTATACGTATTGGGATTATAAAGAGGTTCTCAATAATAGTTATCTGATTATGTACCGTATGATTTAACTAATGAAATGTAATCAGTTTCATCGCTTTCTTCATAGCCGATAACACGATTAACGTATATAGGTCGTTACCTACTTAGGTGAGGGTACCCTCACATCAGATGCCAGATAGTATCTACCAGATTCTAGAATGTCAGTAATCCCGGATGTTATAGATGTCACTGCCCTTCAATCACTGTTTGTTCACTAAATATTATTATCTTCCACTTCAATGTTAAATCAAAATCGCTTACAGGATTATCATGAAAAAAAATTACATATAACATTTTATGAATCAGGTAAACTTAAGGCTTTCCTAAAAATAAATTGAGTTGAACCTGCTTTTTCCAAGTCGGTCCAATAAGAACTCTTATTTAAAATTGGCAATGTTTATGGAGCTATATTTTTATGCACTGAACTGTAAATTATGTTTCGTAACTGATTCAATTAAATGGCGTATAAAAACATTTATTGTAATATTTCTAGATTGTTTACATATAAAATGTTAAGAACAGAACTTTCCGGATTTGGTCTCGTTCTTGATCCATTGTACATACTTCGAGACGACTGTGTAGACACCTGTGGAAAGACATGAGAAAAAATTAACAACTATTAAACAACTATCCTTCGAAGCCGCTATTTAATATTATCTCAATGATTTTTTATCCGTACTCAGACAAAAAATCTTTGGTAATCTGTTCAAGCAACATATCTAAATTGCTCACAAACTAGAAGATATTATAACAATTATCTTCATTCGTTACATAATCTTCAATTAAAATTTAAAAAACCACCGACTATTTACACTAAACATAGCTAAAACAATCTCGATGAAGTCACCTTTCATACAAAAAAACTAGATCAAAATCGGTTCATCCGTTTGGGAACTACGATGGTACATACAGACGTAATTACACAGATACACAGACACGTCAAACTTATAACACCCTCTATTTTCCGATAAAGAGATCAATTTGTATACAGCAAATAAATCAATAATAGAAGTGGCCTATACAAAATGGTAGAAACTTGTAGTTTAAAATAAAAACTTGACAAAAAAGGAAAAAAGAATTTACCGGGATAATCTGGCATAGCACAATCAATTCCCCAGGAAACGATTCCTGAAAATATAAAAATATCCTCACGGTTATTGGTTTACACGAATATTACATATCTACCTTACGTTGTAGATATTTATATCCAAAACAATACCTACCAACTTGATACCATTTCTTGTTATGGGTCCGTGGATGTGTCCCGAAGAGAGGTCCACCGCTATCTCCCTGGCAAAATTATTGTGAATCATTTATATGGATTGTCATGTATTGTCATTATTAAAGGTGCATAACCTTAACAGAGCTAAATAAGAATTTTTCCACAATTTCCAATGACAAGTACTTGACTTATGAGTCTCGATACTTGGATTAAAATGCACCAATAATTGTTTAATGTAGGAAAACCGACGCGGTGACACTTAAAAATGCAAGAGGCAAATAAAACACCGCATTTGTTAAATCCGTTATTTTTTTGTGGTTAACCTTTACAGAAGCAACTTTGATTAAGTACATTTAAATAACTTAAAGTGAAAGGTATTATTAGAATTTACCTGGCAGGCGTCCTTCCCCAAACTGTATGCACACATCATAGTATCAGCAACAAGGTTATTCTTGTATATCGCTGATTTACTACACAAGGGCATGTCTACTGTTTTTACTTTGGTTTCCAGCAAATATCGCGAAGAAGTCATTGCTCCTTGCCTCGTCTTACCCCATCCAGCCACAGTGAGTGCAGAATGTTTGAAATCCATGTCTATGAATTGAATTATTTAATTTAATTACTTGTTAACGCTTGTAGCTTTGTTGTCTTCAGAATTTTAATGTACCTACCTACCTATGTGTAGTAGAATAAAATAAGTACTTACCTGGAGTAGGTAAGCAGACTGGACGAACCTTATCCGAGAACTTTAGTTTTTTGTCGAGTGTCAATACTGCAATATCGTTGATGTCTCGTACAGCATTAGAAGTGAATTTGGGATGCTTCACTCCATTCGACAGCTGCATCACTGTATATGAGGAGCTCAGACGATCATGCATGCCTACATTTACCGTCAGATCACGAAAATGCACCCTGTCAAATGCGTGTAGATGTGTCTTTATTAGCGTTACAGCATTTTGCACTAATAGCGAGCAAAGAATTCGTTCTTATGCTTCATAAGCCATAGGTATGCCAAATAACCTCCGCCCATATCTGCAGCCCGTCCTTATCTGCAGAGATGTCACCAGCAATTATTTCAGATGGAGGACTGTGGCTAGCCAGGCAAACGACCCATACTACCAAGCACAAGTGCCATCGGAGTTAAGCTGATTACCGTCCACTGGACTCCTAAAGAAGCTTGTTCTTTTGTTTCCTGCTCATTTTTATATTTATCCATTGATCTACAGGTCACACCAACAGGTACGAGTACATAGTTTGTTCTCACCAATGAATGGAATCCCAAAAACGACATGCAACTTTCATAAAAATAGAATACATGGTTACTAAAAGCTAGTTCCAAATCATCTAGGACATTATTAGCCATTTCTGATGCAGAAGCAAGACGGTGTATTATTACTGATAGCAAACCTACGGCCAGTGAATAACAAATGTTGTTGAAATCTTTGTCGAAGACAAACAAATGTAAGGGTTTGATGTCGATAACAGAAATTCATGGAAAATTCAACCGATACTCGTACAAACCCGAAAGTGATACAATGGCCTGCTGTTAGAATATGTTGGTCGGTAATGATCGCCCCACCACAATGGAGCTTCGGTCCGAGCATTAGCGACACCATCCACGGGTACTGATGGGGCTCCACAGTAGAACCTCCGACTATTCGTCGATGGTTCCCGGCAATTCCGCATTCTGACAATTAGGTATTTATTGCCACGTTATGTTACAGTTATTATGTATATTAGTTAAGCGAAGTAAATTTTATACACGTTCGATCGGTGATATGTGTAACAGCCAGATGAAGAGTATTTAAAGCTTGATTTAGCCACTAAAATTTCAACTAACGGAGTAACCTGGTAGGCTACGTTCCAAGCCTTCTGAGTAATAAGGAATTAAGGAAAGATGAGGTGCTATAAAAAATTTAAACGCTAATGGGATGAAGCCAATCTTCTGGAATACAGCTTTATCACGTTAGTTCTCATTAGAAAAGCTCTCTCTACTCTCTACATTTATCATTAAATAATTTTATAATAAATATGTACCTACCTACATTGAATATTGTACTTAACCTATATTTCATATACTTTTTAGTAACTTCTTACGTAATCAATTATGAAATAATGGTATGGCTATAATAATGGGATTGGCAAAATAAATAGGTACATGTAAGTTAAAACTTAAGTTTTAATAAGTTTGTATCTTACCACATGAGTTATTGACTTTTCCTAGCGCCTGAATGAACAAAGAAATTATTTAAGTGATCACTCAAAATCACCTAGGTACTCATTTTGCAAATAAACTAATGTGCTTGTACTTACAAACTGAATTAATAAATATAAAATATGAAACGATATTTTATACATTTTATAGTTTTACGTATGCCTGATAAAATATTCATGTTGACCAACAACTCATTTCTGCGATAATGAATGAAATAGTAGGAAAATTTAATTAAGATACGACTAAAATCAAACTAGCGTTCACTCAAGCATAGTTTTCTTCATAATTCAATTATTTTTATACACTTGGTTTTGCTTCAGGAAAATATTATTGGTGTTCGTAATGCATATATAATACTTATTATGTATAGTAATTACTTATAATGTGCAGTATTCTATAATATAGGGTGAGCCTAAAAGCACTCAAGATTATTTTAAAAATAATATTTAAATTTAGTAAATTTTGCACTGCACTTTACACGTTCTTCAACGTAGGGTTAATTATAGGAAATGGGAATTGGAAGTAAGGGCATACGGCGTCCATAACGATCACTACTCGACCTAATGTTCGAATAAGTATTCCTCATATTGTGTTCGAAACAAGTAAACTGTGGCCACTTTTTCATATTTTTTTTAATTCTTTGACACTGAAAGTAAGTGTATCGGAACGTCTTAATTATTATAATTCTGAATGTTCTTATGTAGGTTTTACTACTGCCTAATAATACTGCCGAAACAATCTAATCTCTTGCTAGACTGTCATACAGCTAACATCTAACCCAAAAAGTAACGTATTTTTTGCAAAATATCAAAGACGTAAGTACAACGCATTCAAATAGGTTATTTGAACAGTCAACCTATTAGCATACACAATTAGATCAAGTTTATATTACACAAGAAAACTAAAGTGAATAAAAGACAATGATTTCTTTACACAGCTATAAATTGTAATTAGTCGTCTCACAGTCAAGTAGCATTTTAGCATTAACGGAATATACAATGATATCCGACGATATTAAAAATGTTAGCAAAGAGGTTTACAATACAAATCCTACAAATAATTTAAAGGATTCATTTTGGACAGAAGATAAGAACTATGTTCTTACGGGCAAACAGATTGGAACAGATTATAATTATAAGCATCAAATAGTATGGAAGAACGCAATCGGATTTTTAATACTACACAGTTTAGCAGTATGGGGGTTATTCATTATGTTTACAGGAGGCGTTAAGCTGCAAACATATCTTTGGAGTAAGTTGCATAAAAAATTCTGTTTTTATTATTTACTTTACTTATAACTTATTTTGACATTTTTTTAAGTTGATATTTAGGTTAAAACTAATTTATAAAATATTTATATTCAAATTGTTATAAAATATTTTCTTAATAATAATATTAAATAGTGTAAAGGTCTCATATAAATGAATTCTAAGATAAACCGGTAATTGTCGACAATCATCAATTTGAATGGTGGTAGTCCGATACCAAATTTAATACCAGCAATGGGTATAATGTTGGTACAAATAAAAAGCAAACAAAAAATACTTATTGCAAGAGCGTGAACTGAATATCTTAATCTTAATATATATAAATTACGTGTCACGTTGTTTGTCCGCGATGGACTCCTAAACTACTAAACCGATTTTAATCAAATTTGCACACCATGTGCAGTTTGATCCAACTTGAAAGATAGGATAGCTTACATCTCAAAATAAACTTTTGACAGGACGAAGTCTGTCAGGGCAGCTAGTATGTATATAAATTACGTGTCACGTTGTTTGTCCGCGATGGACTCCTAAACTACTAAACCGATTTCAATCAAATTTACACACCGTGTGCAGTTTGCTCCAACTTGAAAGATAGGATACTTTACATCTCAAAATAAAAATAAACTTTTGACAGAACGAAGTCTGTCCGGGCAGCTAGTTATTTATAAAGTCCGCATAAGCATTTAAATATAAGTAGTATTATATTTAAATGAGTAAGTATGTATGTTTACTGAAATGTTAAAGCGACAAAGTAATTTATTTAAACAGTGATTTATTTATAGTAAATATCTAAATTATATAATTTTCGTTTTTTTGTTTCAGCTATTGTTTTACTATTTACAAGCACAGAAGGAGTCACCATAGGAGCTCATAGATTATATGCTCACAGAACATTCAAAGCCACTCCCTTACTCAAAGCCATTCTAATTATTTTTCAAACACTAGCTGGACAGGTAAATGACATTGGTTGATAGTTTTTTGCTGTACCATTTATAAAAAGTTTTTGAAGTGAAAACTTCTTTAGCATGGGGGTGATGTGAAAATCGATGAAACGAAAACGGGACAGTAAAAAGAGACAGACAAATAAATTTGAAAATGAGATAGAAAGCATTGTACAGGGGAGGGGGAGGGGGAGGGGGAGGGGGAGGGGGAGGGGGAGGGGAGGGGGTAGGGATACACGTTACTACTTTAATACCTTTATTTTTGAAGGTACCACGTGTGAATTGCACACATTTTAATTTTTTTATTATTACCTATGGACAGGACGGAATAATTTTAATGAGAGCAGGACACTTTGGGAGGTGATTTTATAGTGATAATAAGACCTTGCCTAAAATATCGCTAACTCGATCCCAAACACGCTGATTATTATTATGTTCTTTATTCAGTAATTCCTTTCAGAATTGCATTTATATTTGGTGCCGTGATCACCGACTACATCACCGCTACTCAGATACCGATGCTGATCCCCACAACTCGAAGCGAGGTTTCTTCTTCTGTCACATGGGCTGGCTGATGATGAAAAAGCATCCGTGTTTGAAAGAACTTGGTAGAAGGATTGACTTGAGTGACCTCGAAGCCGACTGGATGGTCATGTTCCAAAAGGAGTAAGTATTTAATTATTCATGGTCATTAGATTTAGTATAACGATTATACCATATTGGTTTGGTTATACATATTATAACCAATTGCTGTTATACCACAGAATACATAAGATATTTAAGAAGCATAAGTTAATTATAGTTCAAGAACTTATTTGGTCTTATAAAATTATTACCCTAATTTGCCCTAATTGAGATTTTTTTATTTGTTCCCAGGTATTATTACATCTTGTATTTCTTCATAGCATTCCTAATCCCCGTCTGGGTGCCATATTACTACTTCGGAGAGTCATTTTACAAATCCCTGCTAGTGTGTTACTTCGCGCGTTACCTCGCCCAACTAAACGGAACTTGGCTAGTCAACAGCGCAGCCCATCTTTATGGCACCAGGCCCTATGATAAGTATGTGGATTATTTTTATACCACGAGCCTATAACATGGCTAGATGATTTCATCACTTCATGACAACTTAAAGTGCCCTTTGCACTAAAACGCATATAATTTTGTTTATGAAGTTTTTATCTTTTTTTAATTTAAATAGCCAATGAACAAGTCACCTGATGGTATGTAGTCTCCATCGCCCACGGATACAGGTGACCCCCATTAGTATCCGTCACTAACGGATGCCAGAATGTTGATTAGAACTCAAATATGACGTTCCATATTCCTATAGTGCATAAGTAATAATAATTATAAGGAGCAATTAAAAAAATATATATTATTCGCATTATTTAAACTCGCTACTACTTGGTCTAATTTATGTTTTAGAAAACTACAACCTGTGGAGTCCTGGTTCGTATCATTTATAAGCTTTGGGGAGGGCTGGCACAACTATCATCACGCGTTTCCGTGGGACTACAAGGCCGCTGAGCTAAGCATGCACTTCAACCAGTCGGCTAACTTTATAAGAATTTTCGAAAAGCTGGGCCTCGCTTACGATTTGAAAACTGCATCTCCAGAAATGGTAATTCCAGACTTGTTTCTACCATCGCATCCTTTTAGTTTCCATAATTTTGAGACTGTCTCGTGAAAAGTTTGTATTACAACAATACATTAAGAAATTTTAATTGCGTACCCTTAAAATTAACCTTCGTATGAAAAGCATTGAAATATTTAGTCCTTTAGACGATATCGCCCACATAGCAAAAGATTGTAGTAGAAGATTACTTAAACTACTAATATAGATAACAAGCTGACCCGGCAGACGTTGTTCTGCAACGTGTTTTATATTTCTACTGTAGTGTCCTCTTTACTTCCAGTTGATGGCACTAGTGGTAAATAGCTGACTGTAAAAATAACTATTTTTATCGTTAAGTTACTGACGCGAAAAATTTATTAAATCTACATATCCTTGAAGCGTGTAGTATATTGTGTCAGGACTGTGCTCAATTGCTGAAGAATTTTTCGAGATTTTGAAGCATACATAAACCAACTTATCATTTTTATATTATATAGATATCATATTCATACTATATCATCATTAACTAAAAATGGTATCAATACTTTGTATTAACTTATGTTTTTCTACTAAGGTCAAAAATCGCATCATTAGAACAGGCGACGGCACTCACTATGACCTCGGCAATGACGAGGCACGATCTTCGGTGACAGCGATCGGTCTTCTACATCCTCTGAACCCGAGCTACAATGTCAAGTACCAAGCTCCTGAGGCCACGCTACAAGATGAAGGCCTACCCCTGTTCCACGAAACTGACGTCTTCTCCTCTACGGTACTTAGGAAGAGTACAACTGGCTAGTTTACGTAACGTAATCAATTATTTATTATGATTTAGTAATGTGCTTTTTTGTATTATTTTACATAAAAATAAATTTTGAAAACAATGCAGTATGTATGTTTTATTCATTAGGGTCACACGACAAATGTGCTACTTCTAACTTTATGTTAAACAGTTAGTTAACTTGAACCACTGATTATGATATAAGTACAAGGAATTACGCAATGACAGTAAAGATCACTTTACTCGCTCGCTGGGCTTCGGGAAAAATATTCACACGGCATAAAAACGTATGGACGGAACTTTCTTCACAGATATATTTTTTTTAACTGATTGAAAAAAACAAACAAACATGGCATCTTTTACTCAGTTCAAAAGCGCTATTTACTTCTGCTTCTCTGAGGAAGCAAATAATCTGTTTATTGCATTGATTAAATAAAGTTGTACCTACTTAAAAATAAAAAAATATTTAATCTCTGTAGATACCTACTTAAATTTATTGAAAAAAAAAACATATTAAATGATAATTATACATTTATTATTAGCTTACAAGTATCATTCAATATAAACAGTAGAGACAAGCGAGTGACAAGATCACAAGAGTTAAGAGTAGAGTTTTTTCAAAGAGTGTGGTTACCTAGCCAGAAAATATCCCTGCACGTATATTTATATAATTATAAATTACCTAAATTATAATTACGCTGTGTCCAGATTGTAATTAGATTAAAAACATACAAGATTAAACACTAAACAATATTCAGTAAAATTACATTGTCTGTATAATTTCAGGCTATGGAAGTAGTAATAAATTATTAATTCAGTCAGCACAAAAACACCCACGACGTGCGTTGTACCGTATCCAGTACAAGTATTTAGTGACCCGGGTATACACCCCGGGATAGCCTGGACGACCACAGCCGATGCCCCAGGATACTATTCCTGAAAATAAAAAGAGTCTTCAAAAAGAGAGTGAATAGGCATGGGCGCTGGCAGCCGCGTGCAAGGAAAAAGCCTAATGTTAAAATTTTTTTTCGTCAATTTACTGTTTGATGAATTAACTAAAGCTATGTAGACGTTGCTGCCCAAATTTTTTCATCGAATTGTTAAAAAAATTGTGTCCCAACTATTTAATTAATTTATATTAACTACATATCATTTTTTATCAAACTAGTTGAAATTTTCAATTTGTTATTGAAAAAATAATAGAGACCGCTCTATTATTGTTTTCTATCGTAAATAAAATCACTACATTTGCGCCTGTTCGCTTGCAATATTACACTTGTAGGTAAGTCAGTGTTTAATGTTCATGCATTATTAAACATTCCCCGTGTTCCGAATTTTCAGAAGCCTCAAACTTTAAACACTTTTCAGTAGGAACATAGATTTAAAGAGAATTGTGAATAGCAGCAGATAAGGGTAGGTACCGTTTTTATTGGCCATTTAGAACCCTAAAAAGGTTGTAACTGGACTACCCATTCCGTTTGCAATAAGTGACATTATAGGATAGAATATAGAATTTCCACCTCAGTACAGTAAAGCTGGATATAAAATGCCTTACTAAGGAGATTGTTTAAAGGTACCTTTGTTAAGTTAGTATTTTGTTTTTTACTCACCTAACAATTCGTACCGCTTGTCGCCCCTTTCAGCTGATAAAGGTCCGCCGCTATCACCCTGGAATGACATTTTTAATAAAATCTGATTATTAAAATTAAGTTTATATGCTTTCATAATCGTATGTTATAACTGTTGTTTATAAAATAGATAAAGAAATCAACATTTACATAGTTACATATAATATAACAATCATAGATACTTAGTACCAAAATGAAGATGAAAGTGTGTGTGTTGATAGAGTTCCTGAATAAATTGGCTCTATCATTCTTCTCTCCAGATGAGGATAAATTAATATTGCATAATTTGTCCAAAATTATACGAGCACTTGAAGATCAAGAGTTTTTCACAGCAATAATGCTCACAGTAAGTCGGGGGCAGACACAAAATATTATAAGACGTGTATATGTACTGTCTGTCTTACGCCCCAACTCAGAGTCACTAACGGTTACTTTAATCGCTCCTTAGCAAATAATCACCATACAAATTCTGTACTAAGGAGCGATTTAAGTAACCATTAGTGACTCTGAGTTGGGGCGTTAGTTTCTTAGCACAGCAATGAGCATGCATGGGTCAAACCTTGCAAGATGAATAAGAACTAATTCCTGTTGAAACGGAGTCGAAGTTTTGCATATTGCCTTAGATCCAACGACATTGCATTTATGAAAAAGATGACCTCATACTAAGCTTAGGGTTAGCTCCATAGGAAGGAATTCTTCGACGGTTATTATTAAACAGACATGATTTTTTTCAAATTGTTTAAAAGTAGGTATACCTACGCATTTGTCGCAAAGCTCGTTCTAAAGTACATCATAAACTAATTGCCACGGTTAGGTTGGATTAGGTTAGTTCGATTTTCATGTAGTTTCATATTTACCTGGCACGTATCTTTCTCCCCAGCATCGGGATACCCGGCGCATAACATCCCATCCAATATCATCGTAGATTCATACTTGGTGTTCCTGCAGTCCTCATTGCTCATCACTGGCAGCTCCACTTCCAATAAGTTACAGGAGTGGTTCTTCTGTTCGCCTGTGGAACCCCATCCCGCTGCTATTGCTTTCACTCCTACGTAGTCGTTATCTGAAATATCATAGTTAACGATCGATGTGATGCTAAGATTGAAGGCTTCATCAGCTTTTAACTATCGACTATTGGACATATTATGTAGATTAAGAAATAAACCACAAAAAATAGCGGACTTAACAAAATAACGTTCGATAAAGAGCACAAAAATTACAAGGGATTCCATCATCAGATCTGAATTCTGATAAATATGGAAACAATCTGCAAGTACATCCTTTCCAATAAAAATGAGCCATTAGGCAACGAAAGTATAATAATGTATAGGTACCTAATAATACCTATAATAATAAAATTTTGTTACCATCATTATGCGGCAAGCAAACAGGCTTCACAGTATCAGTGATGTTAACAATTTCGTTCAACTCCAACAGAGCGAGGTCGTCTGCGAAGTTGAGGTAGGTGAAGTGGTGAGCTACCACGTTCACCACGAACCTGGTCTCGGGCCGGTGGGTCTTGTTGCAGCGGTTGTGTTCGCCGAGGGTTACTTTTATCATAAACCACATTAAACTGTAAGAGAATTATGAAATAAGTATCATGAAATCGTCAAAATAGCACCGTCAATAACATTTTCTTATGGAATTATGAGCTGGATGCACTCAGTATAAAAATTATGATAGAAGATGAACTACATAAGCTCATTGCAGGTTTAATATTTTCCACGGTTCCATAATGACTTATTATTCAAAAAATGTTAAGTTCAAATTACAAGAATTCATTTTGAATGCAACGGGTACTCACGATTCGTATTTTATAACTAGCTGTGCCACGCGGTTTCACCCGCGTTAATTTATAATAAACTTACTACTAAAATATATGATGTTATATGTATAGCCTATTACCTTCCTCGATAAATGGACTATCAAACACAAAGAATTTTTCAATTCGAACCAGTAGTTCCTGAGATTAGATTAGCGCGTTCAACCAAACAAACTCTTGAGCTTTTTAATATTAGTATAGATATATTTCGACCCAGTTACATGGATGGTCACAGTGAGACTGCCTGTATCGGTATTATAAAATATGCATCATAAGTACCCGTTGCATTTAAAATATTCAGTGTCCGCCTATATAACTTTAAAATCATAAAAAGAATAAAGTTTAAACTTACCCTTTGACACAGTGAGCGGCAGTCAACACGTATTTGTCGTTGATAAGCATTCCTCCACAGTAGAACTTGTTGAAGTAGGAGAGTCTCACCACCCACGGAAACTCGTTCACTGCTGTTTCTACGCCGGACAAAATACGAGAGGCTTCATTGCGTTCTCCGCAACCTTAAAAATTGAGAAATAATAATTATTTTTTAGACTCAAATTCTATACAATAATCAAGCACAGTTAGTTTATTTCATTGACGACTCTCGGTAATCTTATTTTTTACTCCGTACTGTTAAGACGTGAAGGCACATTAAACAAACTAACCCTCTTTCTCCTCACCTCACCTGCCTGGATCTTTCTTGAAGGTACTATGAGTAAGTATCGTATAAGTGGTTGGTAAAGCGCACTAACACTTTCCGTTCGACTTGAAGACCCGCTTCACTTTCAACCGTCGTCACGAGGAAATATGGGGATTTCCGACAAAAGTAATAATGTAGACGCTACACATTACACATAACAGAGTGTTAAATGTTAAGACATTTTTAACCGACTTCAAAAAAAGGAGGTTCTCAATTCGACTGCTTTTTTAAGTGTTACCTCATAACTTTTTACTGGGTGTACCGATTTTGATGATTCTTTTTATATTCGAAAACTGGTTCTTGTCACGTAGTTCCATTTAAATTTGAGTGAGATCTGTCGAGTAGTTTTTGTGTTATCCCTAATAATGCGTATTTAATTTGACTTCGACTACGTTGATGATGTTCTGATATTATTTTGAAGTCGGTTTTTTTTTGTATAAGCGAAAATATGATTATTTTACTCACGACAGTTGCACCTTTTTCTTTGTCCATACTCAGCATCCTCTTCAACTTCTTTTATAGTGTCGTTCTCGTTTTTATTCATCTCAATATCAACTGTAGTGAATTCAGTGGTTGTAGTTGTAGTGACCGGTTCATCTTCACCTTTTATCTGAATATTTTTACATAATTTTAATGTCTTTATGGTTAAACGTGTATATTTTTGTCTTTTTTATAGGAAAATAAAATTGCATACAGTAAAAATTGATTACAAATTTAATAATAACGTCTTCAAATAACATGATTTATCACAATTGAAACAAAATTTACCACAATAATTTAAAACTTACCCCAATCAAACAGGCAAATGCTATAAAGATCACGATAGTATACTTGCACATTTTGCACATTTTGGAAAACACAATTTTCAGGACTTAGAATTTACACATCACTAAAATTTTACTTTCTAAGTTTTATAACCACGGTGGCTAAGTGTTAGAGCTGCCGAATGCCTCGGCGGCTTAGAACAGGAATGAGAACATTGCTCCCGAGACCACATCACTATGCAATGCAGGCTCTATTTCTATTAATAGTACACCATCTCCGTTAGTAAAAGCATCACAACCCAAGTTATAAAATATTCAAAGAATATGCAAGGTTGTATTTTGAAACAACGTTGCAGTTACTTATGATATTTTTAAGAAAATCATTATAATAAATAACCCTGTAACTAGTATATGCCGGTGTCTATACGTGGAGAATAATTTTGGGAAAATCTGATAATGAGAGAATCGTTTGTGCGTTTGTTCCCGTTAATCTCAAAAACTGCGAAATCAATTTAGATGCAGTTTCCAAATGTATTGAAGTAAGTCTGGGGCCACATTTAGTACAAATTCCATTTCAATCACAAATAAAAAAGATATGGCAGTATACTTATGGCGAACCGGTCGATTTTTTTTTCTTTCTGTGACTTCCTAATTAGCTACACGGTGGTCTAAAGTATTAAATAATAAAATGAAATAATTATGCATATTAAGATATTTGAGATACCTACAAATATAGGTAGGTAATAGTCATATCTCATATTTATTAATTTTTATATTAAATTAGAAAAAAAATATTGTGACTTGTTTATGTTTGGCAACACATCGTATCCTATACTCTAGCGGTTAATTGGTCACTACCTAGTCCTAATCGAAAACAGGACACCTCGGTACTCATGCTTTACATTGCGGGTACAGAAACCTGTTTTGTCACAACGTACCTGCGTAATATGCAAAACAATATTGGTTTTAAAAATTACGTGCACGTTACGTGTGTTCTAATAGTCATCGAATTTCAATTATAAATAAACAATTTTTTTTTTTTTATATTATGATTATGAATTTATAGTTTTTTGGTGATGACTGTACCGAGAAGGACAATGTTTGTGTGATAAGCTCTACCAAACTCATTTGTCGAATAATGATAATTAAATTATTAGTCTATATTCTGTTTGAACGTTAGATTTCAGGGTGGGAGCTTTGAATATTCACCGACCTCATTTGCCATAGGAAACTATGTATAAATGGAGAGAAGGATCAAAAAGAAACATCATTTCTATAAAATATTAAAGATTTATTCCCGAAAAGTAACTTAAAGTATTACAGGCTAAGTATTTAAAGAATTGATAAGCGAGGTTTACGTTTAGAAAAAATAGTTTTTGTTTAAAATAATTAATAATCACAGTAACAAGCGTCCTCAGTATTGTCTCGGATCCAGTCTAGATATTTGGTTACCCTAGCGTACACGCCAGGATAACCCTTTCTTGCGCATCCATATCCCCAAGACACGATACCTGAGGATAATTTGAATAGTTTAATTTTCAACACAAAACTATTGACATTTTGTTATGTGACTTCCACAAATGAGCTGAAGTTCCACGTGGTAAGTGGCTACCGTCGCCCATCGACATCAGCAACACCAAAGGCATCACAAGAGCCTTGACGACTAAGAAATAAGAGAGAAAAAGGAAGAACTCTCAAGCATCCAGTCGAAACTCGTTTTTCTTTGGAGTTAAGAAGTTATTTGATAATTATTAATGTGTAAAATAAAATTGTTCACCTATTAATTCATATGCGTGCTCATCATTTTCTTTTATAAGTGGACCGCCACTATCTCCCTGAAAAAAATAGCCAATAGGTAGTTTAGTCAGAAGTTCGTTGTAATTCACAATTTTGAATACTTAACCGTTCGAAGACAATCAGTTTTTTTGCATGATGTCACAAATTGCAATACAATTTCTAATTATAAATACTGATTTGGCCTCATACATAGTAGAGCTAAGGTTATGTATAACAATACTGCACAAGTATTAGGGGCATTCCGTGTCGCTAGTTGCATAGACAATCTAAACATTGAAACATAGTACTTAAACATATAAGTAAAAACACGTGTGACCCGAGAACAAACACATGCCATAGGTATAAATTAATAGTCAAATTCTCATTTCCCAATGAATACTTTAAAATATCATAAACTTACAGATAAATTAATAGTCGCATTCTCATTACCCAATGAAAGAAAGAAAGAAATAACATTTATTCCATCATAAGGATAGCAACAACGTTAAATAATATGATTGTAATAAAGTTTATTTGTTTGAGTTCGGAGTTGCAGCTACCAATATGACGGAAACGGGTCGCACTCAGAAAATGGCGAAGTAAGTAGGTATTTACTCACTACGTCCTCTGATATTTCAGTCTCTGATATTTATCTTTTAAACATCATAAACTTACAGTACAAGCATCTTTGTGAGCAGTAGCAGGGTATCCAGCGCACATCATGACGTCACGAATCTTTGACTTATTGTAGTTGGTGCTCTGACACTCCTCATTACTGAGGACTGGGACCTCTGCCTCCAGCAGCGTGCACGACCAGTTCCCAGTCTCACCCATAGCTCCCCAGCCCGCTACCGTTGTCATCACTCCTGTGTATAGGTTTTCTGGATCTAAAATCAATAAAGTTAATATGTAGGTACATACACATTTTCGTTATATGTAACGTATATAAAAAAGTTTAGAAGTAATGTACACATCAAAATATGAAACGAAACAAAGCAAAGATGTACTATTATATCGCTAGCTTAATTATATCGCTGCCACTTGACAATAGTAGCCCATCTCATAACATACCTACCAATTTAATAACGACACAACTAAATCTACCTTTTTTTAAAAGTAAGTTAACAAGTTTAAAAATTTAAAAAAAACCGTAATGATGAAATGATATACCTTTTTGAAAATGTTATGATGAGCTCTTTAATTTGGTACCCATATTGCATTATTTGATTTATTTTTATTTTTTGATACTTTAAACAATGGCATCTTACAGCAACCATATTTGCTTTTTAACGTTACGTCTATCTTAATTAGATAAATTGATCCAGCGGTTTGGAAGATATGAGGTAATAAAGAATATTACATGCATGCATACATACATACAAGATATGCGCGAAAAATATAACCCTTCCTTGGCAGTCGGGTAAAAAACAGTCAAATAAAGTTGGCTTTGGTTTATTGCCGGTAAAAGGAAGAACCTGTATAAAGAAAAACCCATACAGATCTCTCTACCTGTGTCGTAAAAGGTCTTAACAAAGTCACCAAGACGTGAATTTGAAAAAGGATATTTTTATCTTTTGCCTGCATTTAATGATGCATTTCTGTAGCGTTTTCTTTTTGCTATAAAGTTTTAAGGCTATAAAGTTTTAAGTTTTCTCAGAATTTACTTTAAATTTTAAACAGTATCTAAAATTTAATAAATTTTACAGTATCTAATCAATAAGTAGGTAATATAATTCGGTACTCCTTAAAAGTTTTCTTTTTGTAACTACTGTCATTGCCCTGTTAAATATAACAGTTTTTTTTATCAATGATCACGTAATAACGTGAAATGTAACTGCCAAACTACTAAAGAAAATATTAAGAAGATGCACATTTTAAAAATCTTAAAAAAGAAGCTTTTAAAATGTTGTGTTTGAGCTTTTGGCCGCTGAGGAGATTTCTAATAGGGAGCCATCCGTGAGAAGCAGCAGTCCTAACTGCTCTCATACTGCTGTCATAACCTATTATGTTGCAGTTTAGAACAAGTTATTCTTATAACATTTAATGTCGGTTATTAAATGTTATTCGTCAAGGAAATCCTCCATCTGATTTGACACACTACCAGCTAACAAACTAACGAACAATGCAATGTTAGAAAAAAGCTTATAACAATAGTTTATAATTATTGACATTAACGGCCGGTCTCAATAATGTACTAACAGATGGAAGACTGTGGATAGGGCTGTCATCTGTCATATTTGTCAATTTTTCAGAGGCAAAAATTGACAAATATGACAGATAACATACTAATGGTAGCCCTTTTCACAGCCTTCCATCTGTTAGTACATTATTGAGACCGGCCGTAAATAACCGACTTCAAAATTATGGATAGATTACTAAAAACTACTCGTCAGATCTCGCTCAAGACGAGCACCAGCTTTCGATTAAAAAAATAATCATCAAAATCGGTTCACCCGGTCGAAAGATCTGAGGTAACAAACATACCTCGAATTGAATACCTCCTCATTTTTTTTAAGTCGGTTAAAAATGAATGAAACTAACCGCTGAATTTGGGCAAGCAGACTGGCCTGATGGTGTACGAGTAGGTGAGAGGTGCACTGAGCAACAATAGTGCGATATCATTAGTGAGCTCTGTCAGGGTGAAGTTGTGCGCGATGATCTTTGCGATGTGCCGAGTTTCCGGACGATGGGCAAAGTTGCAACGATCGTGTTCGCCAAATGTAACGCGAAACAGGAACCACATGAACCTGAGACAAATAAGAAATGAATTATTACTTTAAATGTATGTAACGAAAAAAATAATGGATCTGTTACCAATACCAAAAACAAAATATTACGCTATATTATCAGTGTTTCTTTTAAGACTTTCTTTCTTTCTTTTTC
The DNA here is from genome assembly GCA_911387775.1 of Thymelicus sylvestris. NCBI lineage: Eukaryota > Metazoa > Arthropoda > Insecta > Lepidoptera > Hesperiidae > Thymelicus > Thymelicus sylvestris. The sequence goes on along the minus strand of OU426896.1, from coordinate 12,285,997 downwards.
TTCTCTCTTTCTTGACCGGTAACACATCAGTGATGCCTTAATGTTGCTGATTTCCATGGGCGACGATAGCCACAAACCGAAACGCTTGATATTATCCGAGCCGATTCAAGTAAATAAAGAGACCGACAAAATATCATTTTTCATTTTACATTTACAAAATATCATTTTACATTTATCATTTTTTCTGCCTCGCTGGGAATCTAACCCAGGACTCTTCGGACGGTGATCTGGCATGGTAACCATTGCACCATAAGGGTAACCGAAATTTCTTGAGCAATACGAAAATATATCTTGTGACGGAGTGCAGGACATGCGTTTCTATTTAAAGACTCCTCAATGACTTAGCGCATTAACGCTTCGAGTATAAAAAAGTGTTATACCCCTTGATGCAATGTGCAGCAGTGATGACGTATCTGTCGTTGATGACTGACGCACCGCAGCCGAAAGACTTGAAGTAGATGAGTCGCGCGATCCAAGGGAACGCGTTCATATTAGAAGCAGAGCCGCCAACTACTCGACCATCTTCATTTCGTTCACCACAACCTATGATTGCATAAAATCCTATATTTTACTTCTGATTAGACTAAGAGTGTAATGTTCGATACAGTATGAATAAACACGTATCGAAATAAATTGTCTTGATAAAGGTATTTCGGTGACAATGTTATAGCGTAATTTATAAAATAAATGCTGTAAAAAGATCAGTCAAGTTGGATTAAGTTACGATATAACAGACATACCCATACATATACCTATTATAGAAAAACAGGTTTCCACCGTTAATTACTTTTGCATATATGTAAATATAAGTAGCAACTCTACTTTTATTTTCCCCGCAATATTTATTTATATTAAAGTTTTTATGAGATTTCAAGACTTACCATGAAAATAAATATACAATTCGTATGGTTGTTATTAAAAACTATATTATTATAACTATTATAAACTAAACCAAACATGCTTAACTTACTGCAATCTCTACATGGAGGTAACTGAGCTTCTGTATTTGTGTAATAATCCACAGAAGGTATTTTTGAATCCTGAAACTGAAAAATGCAGTATAATAATAATTTAAATTACCTGAAATACCTATAAAATTGCTGAATAAATAACAACAAAGGTTCCGGTTCAAATAAATTGTATCGTCTTCTCCGTTAAAGATACCGGGGCAATTCTACTTCTCTTATCTCTCCCGGTAGCGGCCCAAGTAGAAAATCATCGGGCCATATAGAAAATCATCGGGCCATATAGAAAATCATCGGGCCTTATAGAAAATCATCCAGGGTCAGATAGAAAATTACAGGCCAAATAAGAATAAACAAATGAGAAGATATTTTATCCAAAAGTAAACAGTTATTTAGTGTACCGTTTACAATACATGTCTAGCATACGCAACAATGTAACGAAATCTTACCTGATTAAAAGAATCTCCGGCGTAGACCGTTAAACTCAACACTAAATAAAACAACAACCACATATTTAGAATACACAAATATTGAATATTTTATTAAAAACGTGTTTGATATTAATTTTATTGTTATCTTAATATTTTGAATACAAGTCCAAGTGTCTTCTAATCGATGTATTGATACACTAACTTATGTGTTCGAACTCAACGCACTTATGGCTATTGGGCACCCTAAAATGTAACACCGCATTACGAATAACAAAAAACATAACACGTCGCCTTCAAAAACAGGTACCATTTGATCTTAGTGTACCAATCAAGGACTTAAATGTTGCAATTTATTGTTTAGATAACGTTTCAAGGAGTGACACAAAGTCGTGTTTAGATAATAGCTGAGTTAGAAGACGACGTCTTAGGCGCCTAGTCGAGGCTGTATGGTCATGTTTATTCGGCAATGACCCCTAAGATCATCGCCCTCTATGACTCACTAGCACTTATTTGAATACGTAGCTTAAACGACGATCTTAATTCCTCTTTCTTTATAGCAATCGCTGCAATCAAATATGAATATTACTAATGAAAAAACTAGTCAATTAAAGTTTACGTTTACATATTATTTTTTGTATGGCCACAATAGGTACATAATATATATTTGGCAGAAATGTGAAATTAACCGTTAACGTTGTTCTTTACTGTTAAATATTCTAAGTACAGTCTTATGGAAAAGCTGATTTCGGTAGAACTTAAAACTACGTTGAGTTCAAAGAATACAGTAATGTGACAAATGAATCGGACGCCAGTTGGTGTTTTTTTCTGGCCTTATAAATTTTCTTGCGTAAACAGGCATTTATATGGCGTTATAAAAAATATGGACAAAGGTCATAGGTATATCTTACGGAGGATATTTAAATCATGGTGATCTGACTAATAAATAAACGCTCACAAACGCGAGTTTGTAGCGCACGAGCGTGCTAAACTAGCATGCTATTTTCTACTTGATTCCTTCATATTGTACTTGTCTCGGGAGGGATGTACATAAGGCACACACAGATAAGACACCATGAAGTCCATCATACATTTATATGTCACTTAAATATTATGGGCCGATCAGAAATCGAACCCGCGCGCGTGAAGCTTTGCTTGGCATGCCATTACCAAGTGGGTTTAAAGGAGTTATAGAACAAAACTATATTTGTGACAGTATTTAAATAGGTATATCAGCTCTCTGGAGCATTAAATGTTCTATCCAGTCAAAATGGAAACAAAAAACTACGTAAAATATTACTTATGTTTTAGGCACTTCAAGGAAAACACGAGTATGTCAATAATTCTTGGGTTAATGTGAGGATAACGGACAGTGAATTCTTCAGATGTGTGATTCATGTGTGATGATGACAATTTAGATAATAAAATATGTATTTAGAATCCAGAAAGTTAAGTAATGATTTAAAGTAATAAAATGAACCAGAATGTATAGTATACTAGAAACTAGTAATACGTGAAAATAAATTGATTATACCTACTTTAACAATCGGTTGCACTACCACTCCATGCCTTTATTTTGCTGTTATATTTAACCGCTGTTTAACTATTAGGTCAATGTAAATAAAAATCACTATTTGATACTTTATGTTCTCTTTAATGTCATTTCCGTAAAATAAAATTACATGTAATTTATATTGTACACATTATTCTAAAGCTTAAATAAATATGGCATTATTACATGCGTATATGCATCCATAAATATAAATATCTAAAATAGTATAAATAATGTCTTAATACTATATCTGTAGATATATTTTATCCAGATAATAATTAATACCAATAACATACAGTATGTTCGAAAGCATTTGTTGAGATCATAGTATCAAAATTCAGAATTTAGAATAAATAAAATATCTTTCATTAGTAATATTCATTCGGTAAGTTTTACTTATTTTAAAACTCTACAACATTAATAAAACAGTTGTTCTTGACCCTTATCATATTTTACTGGTGAACTAATTGTATTTTTATTTTTTGTAGTTCTAAACTTAGGATAACAGGCGTATTACATATCGCGTCGCGTAATATTGCATTTTTTACACGAGTCCTATTTAATATACAATCTTATATTATGTAATCTTATATATGTATTTCAATCGCAATTTGTAATTTAAATAAAGGCTGACACAATATGAGAGCAATGTAAAGAAAGACAATAATTTAATACCAAAACTAATTTGAAAGAAAGAAAGAAAGAAAATCATTTATTTCGCTCACAGGGCACTATAATAGATACAACAATATGCTTAAATCTAATGCTAAGATTAAAAATTGCTGCATAATTTCTGGTTAGGATTCATTATAATATTTTTTTAACTTATGTCATGATTGTTTAGCAAATAGGACTCGTCCAAAACACAGACTATCATTGTTTATCTTAATTTAATCGGAACAGTAACAGGCGTCGCGAGTATTTTCCCGAATCCATTCGAGGTAGTTGGGCACCCTAGTGTACACTCCGGGATAACCTGGCCGAGCGCAACCGTTGCCCCAGGACACTACGCCTGGAATTAAAAAAAATGAGGGTGATGCACAGATAAATCGAAATTTTACCAAATAAACCGACTTCAAAGAAATTGTCTTCGCCAATCGCCATATTATGAAATAAAGCTAAATTGTGAGGAGTGTGATAGCTTAGGAATGTGATAACTCAGTTTCAAGGAAAGATCCGTGCTAGGCAGTGGGCAATTGACGGATTAAAGCCCACCTACTTGGAACAACGCTTGCTATTAATAATTTCACAGTCTTATCACGTAATAGAAATTTCGAGAAAAATTTAAATGTTTCCTGCTAAATGTATTAGCAAGCGTTATGCAAATATTTAACGGATTGATGAATAAAAAACCAGTGAGTGGTTTCCACCGCAAGCTGTAAAAAGTCCATTAAAAGTAGCTAGTGAAAGGCCTGCTTTGTTTGCAAAAGGACGATAGAAGTACAAAGAGATTTGCAATGTAAACATCAATATTCATTACCTATTAGGTCGTACTGTTTGTCATGTTTTCTCTCTGTTATAAGTGGACCGCCGCTGTCGCCCTGATAACAATAAAAAATATTCAAATAAGTATTTACATACAACACATTACATGGAGATTTCACAATAGTTGTGTAATATTGTTGTATTCAATGTAAATGTTTATTCAAAAAAGTTTTTTAAAACGCTTGTGTTCTGAAGACTTGTGTCAACTACAGGTGACAGTAGTTTGATAAGTACCCGCTGCTGGCATATTAGCCTCAGTATCCGTATTTCAAAGGATGCAAAAGTCAGTCTGTTGTGATGGCTGCTTAACAATCATTAAGCCAAGTCAGAAGTCTTCCGATTCCATAAGAACTTAAAACGTTAAAAGACCAGAGTGACAGTAGAGTAGCTTCCTTCAATGGCTTTGAACTCCATAATATACCTATTCTTTATATATGATATTATATCATCTATGGGCATTAAAAACTTTGGAGGATATAAAGAGGATCGGGGTTCAAAATATTTGACGACCTGTGTGGCGCAATGGTTACCATGCCGGATCGCCGCACCGAGGGTCCTGGGTTCGATTCCCAGCAAGGCGGAAATTTGAATGATGAGTTTGAATTTCTGTTCTCGGTCTGGGTGTGAATATCCTTGTCTTGTGTGTTGTCTATGGCACCCACGACACAGGGAATCCTAGTGTGGGGGCTGTGAGTGTGAAGCGTTATTATTAAATATAAATATAATACCTGGCAAGAATCTTTCTGTCCTATCTTTGGATACCCTGCACACATCATGTTATCGGTGATCATGGAGGCAGTATACTTCGTGTTACGACATTCCTCATTACTCAACACTGGTACTTCTACTTCTTGTAAGGTGCAGGATACTTTCCCCTCTTCAGTCAGGGTACCCCATCCGGCTGCTACTGCCTTCACTCCAACATACAAATCATCTAAAAAGAAAAGTTTGGTCTGTATATTACCATTTTACCATTATGTCCCATCCTATCAGAATGCTAAATGAATAGGAGACAAGACAAATAACTCCCGCGATTTGATCCGTAAAACTGTAAAAATCATATCCGTTAGAAGGCCGTTATTTCATTTAAGTCAGTGAACGAAAACATTCTCCATATATTTCTTGAAGGTGTGTAAGACACTCGACCAAGAATAAAGACAAAATTGTTTCGTGGCTGACTCAAGCAAGGAGGTAGTAGCCATATAATCCTTCTGTGAAGCCTTACTACCAAGTAGGCTGGCTTCTGTAGCCTCTTACGACACCCTAATATGTCGGAATGCGATTGGTTATTATAAGCCACCCCAATACGGCTAAAATTATATTCTGTTCAAGTTTCACGACAACACCCACTTTTGTGGAAAAGACTAGTGGAAAGTACAATTTAAATCTTACAAAATACATACATCAGCATGACTGATGGACTAACAGCTAAGTAAATACTTTCACATTCGTTTGAGTGCCTAATTTTTTTCCAAGCCATTGACTTGAATAGTATCGTGTTAAAATTTAACAAAGAGCCATGTTATAACGAATGATTTATGAGATGTGATAAAATGAGCATTATTTGCACACTATATTAAAACGGTCTCATAATTTATCATACAACTCATTTGACATATTAATCACTTTCTCCGTCGTTGTATAAAATGAATTACCTAGGTTTTTATATGAATTTGTCATCATTAAAATAACACTAGTAAACATTGAGACTTGAGCAAAAACGTTTCACTAATTAGCTGATATAATTTGTTATCAAGATCATTTTGTAAGTTTATAAAAAGCTTTGATACATTGGAAAGCATGCTAAGCAGCAATTGTTATAGTTAAGTAGTCAAATAGATCTGTTGTCATGTTTCGAGCCTCCTAAGACACAACGCCTAAGATGCATGTAGAATCGAGGGGATTGTGTGAGCTCTATATGCAATGCCTTGATATAATATCATCTATGGACATCAAAGACAATCAAAGACAATAAGGAGGATCTGGGTCCAAAATATAAATGTCATACCTAAATAAATTAATAAAATTGATAACATAAGAAGTTTAAGGACTTTACTCACTATTTTTCTTTGGCAAGCATATGGGCTTAATAGAGGCAGACATTGGAATTGGCTCATTAAGGCGCAGAAGGGCGATGTCGTTGTCAAAATTAGTGAGACTGAACTTGTTGGACGTAGCACGGATCACGAAGCGTGTCTCTGGCCTCACCGTCGAGTTACACCGGTTCAGCTCCCCAAATGTCACCTTTATCATGAACCACATAAAGCTGAAAATAAAACAAACAAGCGTAAGTGACATGTATTTTCTTGGCTTAAGACCAGTCCACTAGAACAATGGGATGGAGGTGTTGTCCAGGCTTTATCTAAAGACCATAGAGACTCATGTTTTTATGTTGGGCAATAACGAATTGAAGCCATTATGAACGGGAAAGGAGTACAGAATTTTGGTCCCTCATAGAATTGTATTATTAAGAACTATGATTCCAGGACCACTGTGCTGCAATGTGACGATGAGTGATTTGAAATATTCTTTTACCTATACCTTTTTCTATCACAATTGAAATTATGTGATCTTCATTTCAGAACACAGCTATAATAACCTGTCTTGAATTTTACTCTCAGCTCTACATACATATATTAGAGCCCGTACACAAAACTGCGATTCGACGCGATGCGAATTCGCAACGCAAAAAGTTGCGACACGAATTGCTGCGATGCGATTTCGTGCGGCAAGGCGTGTCCCTTCCACGATAAGGTGACCATTCCTTTGACGACCGTTGAAAACTAGGTCGTGACATGGATCGTAAAAAGAAGTGTGCACTTTTGTTATTGCTTAGGAGATACAGGCAAAAGATACAAAGAAGATTTTGGGTTCATCCATTTATTACTATTATGAACGCCGAAGGGAACTATTTTCATCGAAAATATGAATTTGTTATTAAAAGATTTGATTTTTAAATTAAGAATCTTAGAAGAAAAAGAAAAAAACGTTTCATTTCAACAAAAAGATTTCGTTTTTTCAAAGTGATCTCAAACTTTATTTGATGTGTGTACGTCTTGCCAACACGCTGTCTCAGAGCCGACTTAAAAGTGTTGTCAACAAGTATGACGTAACATCGCAGGAATGCGCGATGCGAATCAATTCGCAAGTTCTTGCGACGCGACGTGCGAGCTCGCAGGTTTTTGCGATGCGACGTCGCATCGCAGTTTTGTGTACAAGCCCTTACGTCTTAGATCTTCAATGTAATATGACACAATATTACAATATACTCATTACGTGAATGAGGAGGGTTACCTAATTTGACATTCAAATCCATTTTTGTGACCATGGAGCGAAAGTGATCCAACACAGTTTTGGCAGCCCTTGAATTTGCAAGTGTCATGACATTGTTCGTGCATCTACGCTTTCACTCTCTGATTTCAAGTTTAACGCATTGTGCCTAGTATTATTTTCGTTAAATTTCACTATCTCATTGTACTTAAGTGTTTATTTCTGGTGTACAAGTAAAAAGTTCTTCTGTCTTTCTTTCTCTTTCTCATTAATTGCTACTAATTCATCAGTAGCATAGCCTATCGCCTAGTAACAAATATTATACTATACTCTATCCATATTTGCAGTTAAAGCTCAATTTCATAGTGGCTTGTTTAACTTTAAATGTTCAAATAAAACAATCGATTGGATATCCACAAAAACACGAAAAGGTTCCACTAACGCTCTTAAAATGGACATTTATCGAGGATAATGAACTCTTTAGTTGGAAGTCGTCCTGGGCCGGTTTAAAGGTGAACGCACTGATACCACTGATTGGAATTCACAAATTCGGACACGAACTTATTTTGGGCTTGTTTTGCCATTCTCGGGTTATTGGACCCGTTTTAGGCTGATTAACGATTTCATTTGCAATAATTAGGAGACATACATTAAAATAGGAAACGATAGAAATTACAGAGGAATAGATTTTTTTCTTGTGCATTAAACTGTATTATCCATCGTACGTATACCTAAATTAGACGTGAATGAATGCGTGAAGAAGAAACTTTTAGATCTTATAAGTTTATAATGTCACTAGCTGACCCGGCGAACTTTTAACTAAACTTTTATTATATTACTAGCTGACCCGGCGAACTTCGTATCGCCTAAGAATGTAACAAATCAGAGATCATTAAAATCGGTACAGCCGTTCTTAGCCGTTATAGTTTCCGTGTCTTCCCTCTTACGCTCCCTCCCTCTCCCCCTCCCCCTCTCCCTCTCTCTATCTCTCTCTCTCTCCCGCTCCCTCTCCTCTCCCCTCCCCATCTCCCTATCCTTCTTCCTCTCCTCCTCTCCCTCCCCCTCCCCCTCTCCCTCTTTCACACCCTCTCCCCCTCTCCCCTCCCCATCTCCCTCTCCTTCTTCCTCTCCCCCTCTCCCTCTCCCTCCCCCTCCCTCTCTCCCCCTCCCTCTCTCACAACCCTTCCCCCTCCAACTCCCCCTCCCTCTCCCCCTCCCCTCCCCCTTCATCTCTCCCTCTCCCTCTCCCTCTTCCTCTCCCTCTTCCTCTTCCTCTCCCTCTTCCTCTCCCCCTCTCCCTCTCTCCCTCTCCAGCACCCACTCCACACTCCTCCCCTCCCCGTGTTACACAATCGGGATTCGTGGAACATGCGCGAGCTGTTCTTCCTCTCCCTCTCCCCCATCCTCTCCCTCTCCCCCTTCCTCTCCCTCTCCCCCTTCCTCTCCCTCTCCCCCTTCCTCTCCCTCTCCCCCTTCCTCTCCCTCTTCCTCTCTCTCTCTCCCTCTCCATCTCCCTCTCCATCTCCCTCTCCCTCTCTCCCTATCCCTCTCCCTCTCCCACTCCCACTCCACTCTCCTCCCCTCCTCCCCTCCCCGTGTTACATAATCGGGATTCGTGGAACATGCGCGAGCTGTCTGGCCGCGGGGCCGGTGATGATTGTTGCTACTCGTACAATCACGTTGTCACGTACTTCCTTTACTACGTAATATCTTCTGAATGGAATGTCCGATTTGAGTAATTCAAAAAGTTATCTATAGGTATTGAAACAGTTTTGAATATGAAATGATTTATTTGGATAAGGATTAATACGAAGGTATGGTTTTCATGATCTGACTTTGGTCATCTTTTTTATTAACTTTTAAAATGTAAAAAGTAGTTATAGTGACATAACTACAATAGTTGGATATATACTATTGCGAGGTTTTTTGTAGATATTGATATGTTCTATAATATTGTAGAACATTTTTTTGTTCTATCATCAATAGTTTCTGCAGCGTATGCGATGAAAGAAAATTTTAAGCAAATTTTTTCACACTTTGGTTCACGTTACTGATGTTTTAGCAAGGATCCCTAATTTTTTCTAGTAATAAATATAGCCTATGTTACTCATGAATGATGTAGCATTCTAATGGTGAAAGAATTTTGAAAATCGGTTCAGTAGTTTTTGAGTTTATTCGTTGCAAACATACAAAAATACAAAAATACAAAGCTTTCCTCTTTATAATATTATTAGTATAGATTTTATTTATAGTTTTGGTTGGTTTAACAAATCCGAGATGTTCTTAGCCGTTATAGTTTGTGTGTGCGTATCTCCTCTTTTCTCCCCCTCCCTCCTCCCTTAAAAATATGTTAAAGTTATGTAAATTTTATTCATAACTATAAACTTACATAAAAATTTTAATAATTATAATTCTAAAACGGACGAAGTTGGTTTGTATGAAAGTGACTTCCAACCCCTATTTTTACTCCTTAGGCGATGAGTTTCCAAAATTTCCTTTCTTAGCTGATGTCTCCTTAGCATAAACTATCTCCCTGTCAAATTTCATCTTAATCGGTTCGTAAGTTTCTGAGATATTTTTTTTTTGATCAGTGGTGGTCTTTTTTCAGTTTTATATAGTTATTATATAGATTGCACATTAATTACACAAGAGACCCAGAGTCACTAATTAATTAAACTCGTAAAGGTTATAAATAATGAGTTTTAGTCGAATTTCAAAAATTAGGAAGCAGCAAGGATAGATAAATAGGGAGGTACATACCATAGCTAGTTAGTCGTGATAGGGATGATGAAGACGTAACCGAAATTACTGAGAATTGCTAAAATACATTTCTCGCACTATTAACCATAATTGTAATGTATCGCGTCATGTGATATGGATAAACTAAGAAAAATATCATTTTAGGATTTCGTCCGCTCATACCTCTACACAGCAACTCTACAAAACTCCTGACTTTTATATGAGTAAAACAAAACACAACCACAGAAGACACAATAGTACATACAACTTAATTAGATAAATTAATGTTCAGATCTGATGAAAGAGAAAAACATAGAGATGACGTTTAATTTGGCATATCTGCAAGGCAATCAATTTTGGCAAGGAATTTTGACACTCATCGCAGATTCCGCTGTCGAGTTACAAAACAGAATAGCCTTGCTGGTATCTGGTATTTCGTCAGAAAATTGATCTAAGAATGCGAGATTTTCATAAGTCTTGATGTACAGAAGTCATCCCATAGCTAATACGTATAAATACCTAGTGTTAGCGTGTCAATATCCTCTCAAGTATTGTGCAAATACTATGCTCTTACACCTCCCTATTGACACTTCCCTCCTATAGACTGACTCAAACAACGAAAATGTTTTGTATTTGTTCAAAGTACAGCTTCCAAAAAATCACAAGGAGTTACACTATACAATTTGTTTACTAAATTACCCGCTGTCACTAAAAGGTATTTTAGTAATGTAATAATTCGTTAAATGGTTGAATTCGTTGAAAATAACCATTATCGTATTTTATTTTATGAATTTAACACAAGAAATGTAAAAATACTGTTTAACAATATTACTTTTCGGTGAAAAGATCACATTAAATAAAAAGAGACGTACACATCTGCAGTTAAAGACAATATAATAAGTAATAATTTCAACGATTAACTTAAATTGCAGTAAAGAAATCGAGAAAGCCACCGTTGGAATTACTTCCTCGTTTTCTTAAAGCAACAATCAAGTTTTTTGGAAACAGATGCCTCAAATACATTTGAATAAAGTCGTTCTCTTCGTATTCAAGAAGATTAAAACGTAACCGTGTTGATTCTTGTACTGTTTATTTCCCCCTATACAATTTCTAACCCTCCCAATGTAGTACGAATGAAACACAAGACGTCAAAGCTTTGTATGACAAAAAGGGGCTATTAAATGCAAGTAGTATAAACTCTAGGAATGACCACAATGTCCTCGTTAATTCCTATTTACATACTTTTAAATAATCGAGCAGTATTCAAACAAGTCACAAGTCACAACTAACCCAAGAACCGGAATAAATTGATATTATGGCGATTCAACAAACCAAACAACCGCAAGACCGCAATCAACCAATTAAGTTAGATAACGTCTACTGTAAAAATGCACGTGCCCCCCTCAGTGCCCCCATTGAATATTATTGTTACAAACTGTGAGTAAAAATAAGTATTTATTTTTGTCTGTTTAATACAACACTGAAGTGAAAATATTTATTTATATTTATGTTATATCAACGGTTTCCTAAATATTGCCACGATACGTTTTAACAATAATGAAACACGGGGCGTGTTATTTTTAAAGTACACGATTACTACCATAGATAAAGTAAGAACTTTAAGTTACATTTATGATCTAAAGTTGCCTTATTTCCTGAACTATAATAATTATTACTATTAGAAGTACCAATTAGAAATTTAAAATACCCCTATTAAAAATTCAGGACTCACGGAAACTTCTCATACAGGTACCTTAATTTAATATAACATGTGGAAAATTACAATCTCTACTACTTTCAGAATATTTCAAATTCCCAGAAGATAGATTTTACACACCAAAGCAGAAATTAAAAAAAAAGATACACGATTTATTTATATATTTTGAGAGGGTTTATATCTTTACTTTTAAGCTATATCATTTTGATAATGATTTTCCGCATTTCCAACTATATGCGAGTAGAGCCGCCAGCAGTTGGTACTACATGACAAAGATATAATGATATTATATCAAATGATCTATTGTATAGAACTCTAAAAATTATCCAACGTAAGTAATTATTTATATATTACGTCGTCAATCGTATTCGTTTATAATCCGTTCACAAATCTTAGAGACTAAATTGACGTTTCATGGGTGACCAGTTTCGGGTGCAAATTAAATAGTGATGACCATAAACCGAAAAGTAAATCGGAAAAATTTTCACAGCTTTTAAGGAAGGTCGACTATTTGTGTGATTATTGATTGAGTCCCTAAAACTAGTTTAAGCAACCATTATCATTCATATATCCATAATATATTTGCCTTTACTTACTAAATTTATAAGTTATTTTACTTACAACAACGAGTATTTGGCTATGGTTACATTCGGTATACAGCTAATTTTATACTATTTAGCCGAATACTAAATATCTAGGTAGATATGAGTGTCGCTACTAATATGTCACTATTCTTACGACAAAGTTTACGATTCAAAAAACCGGAAAAGTAGATCGCACAAAAGCTGGTATCATTATTTCGAACTTTGACATTAGTGGTTGTCATTTTAGTCTCTAAGATTCTTGAACAGGGTATAAATTGGAATCATAACTTAAGGGCCCTGGTGTTATATAGCCAAGTTTGGATGTTTGTCATCACTTACCGTCACATCATCATAATATCACATGGCATCTGCATGTTACTTATATTATTAAAACAGTGGTCGAAACATTATAGAAAATTTGAGATAAACATAACTGTGACTTTGTAAGTTTGCAATATTATTTCCTACTTGTTTGCGTTTATTTTATTATTGTTATGCAACTATTGATATTATTATTAACTACTACTCTATTACTTCGTCATTAGTTATTCAGAGACAAGGCCATAATATACGTTTTTTATATTGCACCTACTTATAAACCCTAACAATTCATTAATCAATATGTCGATTAACAATGCGTTGCTACCCCCGAGGGTAGATGGTTTATCTTATTTAAGTACCCAAACGGCAACCAACACCCTTTTAAACACAATTGCTTAGGACCGACACGGCAGAAATAGATGAGGCGATGGTAGTTGGTACCGCCCTGGGCGAACCGTTCTACCGCTGTTTCCTCTTAGCCTATCTGTACTAATATAATAAAGCTGAAGAGTTTGTTTGTTTGGTTGAACGCGCTAATCTCAGGAACTACTGGTTCGAATTGAAAAATTCTTCTTGTGTTAGATAGTCCATTTATCGAGGAAGGCTATAGGCTATATAACATCATATATTTTTGTAGTTAGTTTTTAACCGCGGTTAACCGCGGAACACAGCTAGTAAATATATATAATCTTACCCTTTGACACAGTGTGCAGCAGTCAATACATATCTGTCGTTGATCAGCACACCCCCACAGTAAAACCGCTTGAAGTATATCAACTTAGCCATCCAAGGAAACTCATCGACGCTAGCCGGTGATCCACCAACAATCCGATAGCCTTCATTCCTCTCGCCACATTCTGGAATATTCCATTTACGACTCAATAAATTAAAAGGACGACATTTGTGTCAAAAGAATTTTTGAAGGACGCGTAGGACGTCCTTAATCAATTCAAATAAACATAAAGGAAAAAACCTAGAATTTATGTCTGTTGATTGTTTGGGTGCTTTTGTAAAGATGCTGATTCCATTTGTTTTGGGATATTCTCTACTATCTGCTAAAATTGTAGGGTTTACCAGAGATTTCACTGAAAGTTTGTCTTTCTCGTTGTCACGTCTTTTTCTTAACTAAAGTTACTCAATTCCTGGCAAGATCCAAATGCCAAAATGTGACGTGTATAATCGCACCCAAGATTAGATGCTGCCCATAAAGTGTTTACAAATATTGACGCATCGAACCTTTTGAATTAACGATTCAGTCTTATAAAAATAAAAATGCAGAATCTTGAAACAAACAGGAAAATAATACTGGCTTAAAAATGGATCTATTTTGTTAAACATGCTTTATCGTCTTGATTTAGGGTTTGGTTTATAAAAACGATCTGTATCTTTTATCACAAACAGAGTCAATACCTAAGATATGGTGTCTATTTCGCTTCTAGGTTTAGTATTCCAAGATTTTTTTCCATTTTGAGATTCAGTTTTGTGGCAGACTTGTAGTTTTATAGCTGTTATAAGTACTTATACTATTCTTATCTATACTTATACTACTAATTACTTATAAATATTATAAGAAGACTCTAATAGAGACCAACACTTCTGGACTAATAATTAAAATTCTTGCACCATTTATTTTTGTATCCTTATATAAATCGGATCTCTAGGAACCATACCTACACGTTTAGTTACTTATATTTTAGTAGGGGAGCCCAAAAGGGGATTTCGTGATTCGTTCGAGCGCCTATTCAGATACTTTTTTTCAATTTTCAAATAGCAACCACGACCTTGCGTCTAAATTGTCAAACTTTTGAATGAGAATTTCTTTCGCTTTCCATCCCCTCTGAATATCTGACGCGCTGGAGTATTTCAACACGTGTGGACGCTGCATCCACCGGTGAACGAGTATACATCATAATAATATATTAATAACCATTTTTTAATTATCTAATCTTCAAAATAAAAAAAACGTCCTAACGACGCTCAAGTAGATCCCATTAAACATCGTAAGCTCCTTTACTCTTTTACTTTTTATAAATGTTTAGGAAAATTTTCTTTTATACTCACTACATGTACAGGATGTTTTGGGTTGGTTCCATTCCATTAGTGGCGGACGATTCCCCCATACTCCTCCAAAAAAGTTTTTTGTGAAAACGCCACGGCCATTTCGTTCACCCTATACAAAAATATGTTTAACGTTATTGTGAATGAAAATATCGTTCAATGGTCAAGCAATATAACATATTTATTCGTTTGCGAAAGGACCACTAGCCATTTATTTATTTATTTATCGTATAGAGAACATACGGTGTATGCCGTTTTTCAGATGAATCCTATTTACTAAACAATCTTTGGTCCTTTCAATTACAAAGAGTTTTTAAGAATACTTAATTAATAAATCATTTACCTAGTGCCAAAACCTATACATGTCTGTGGCCAAAACTAATATCTGTTTACTGCTAATTAGGTACTTTTTAAAATAATAGGTATAGATTTTAATTTCAATAATATTGCCAAAAATAAGACGTCTAAAAACGGACTATCATCGGTTTGGGTCACGTGTTATTGTGTTTGGGTAAGTTATTACAGCCAACCAACATCCTAATCGTTAGGTGTTTTAGCACATGTTATCACAGCTTTCAATTGGACTTTATAGTACCTTGGTAACATCAAGATAAATAAATATATATAAAAATAAATAATTTCATTGTGCTTTGTTTATGCTCCACAAAATGATCAGTGGTAGAACATGAAGTCAAAAATAAAAAAGAACAATCTATTTTGAGTCATAAAAATTATTTAAAGTTACATAAAATATCAAATGTTTACCTCTAATAACCAAAATTATTGAAATAACATTCAGTCAATGTTTTTATAGATACAGTTTCTCCTAGACCTAATGAGGAAATGTTACTTAAACATGATCCCCATTAGAATATTAAATTAATTAAAGTAATATTAATATAATTAATATGATAGTATAATTAATTAATAACAAAAATATACATAATAAAACAAACCTCGGAAATTGTGAAAGTTAACGCCACAAACACAAAAATGGTCAAGCACTTGCACATGCTGGACTCTTAATTCTTATGTTATTGATTGAAAACGGTGAATTGGCTATTCCAAATGATGTGCACAAGTTGCGTATTTTAAACTTCAAAGTTGTCGCGCGCGTTCACAAACGGACGCGAACTGAGATGCGGTCGATCGGTCGCCATGTTTGGACAACCAACGAACGTGATTTGGTGTGACAATGAACACCCCACTAGTCACACGTCTTTCTCCATTTCTTTGCTAGACAACATGCTTAAATTGCTTAAATTCTAAGTAACTCTTAGGATACTTAACGAAGGAAATTCGCTTTCAAATAGAATGAGCGGAATTCTAGATACCTGAGGTAAATTTTAGTAGTTACATTATAGACACTTTTTACTTTCTCATTTCATGAGCAGGAACACGTATTAGTAACTGACTGTTTATTAAAATTAAATCATAGTTTTTGTTTAAACTATGAATGTAAGCCAGCCATACATTATTTATTAGGTAGAATTTATTAACAACTAACTACTAAGAAATTACCCACAATCATAACGGATCTTATTGTTAGTTTTAATTAGATTGTATAGCCTAATGCGATAAAGTTATATATTTTTTAGAACAATAGCCAAAGAAAACAGGCGATCCACCTGATGATAAGTGATCAGCGTCGCCACACCAAAGGCAATACCGATGCGTTTCCTGGCATAAAGGTAGCGTGGTCCTATTAGGTGAAATAATTTTAAGTAAATAGCCTGTTATAGATACTATACAAGTAGGTACGGACATCCTTTTAGCGCGTCTCACAACACTGAACGGCGAAAGTTTCGCTTTCCACAGCGGTCAAATGTCTTGAGCTCACACACTCTTGCATAACTTATAGGCAATTATTATATTATAATTATGAGGTGTAAATGATTAAAATAATCCTAATATGATTCGTTGGGCCCAGGCTAAGCTTCTCTGCCCCTGGACCCTACATTATACGTTGTATACCTACGCGACAGGTCTATTTCATATGCCACGACAAAAATTCAGCCTTAGATCATTTTCTTCACAAACCATAACTATGCCACTGCTGGGGTCGAATCTTCTCACATATCTTCTATAGATATCAGTTTCTTAGGCCTAAGATTGACCAATTGCTGATTGACAAACTTCACATACATTTTAGAAAATGCAGAACGATTGGGGGAGTTTCCTCGCAATCTTTTCTTTCGCGGAAACAGTGAAAATAGAGGTAGATAGCTATAAAATTCGAACTCAGACATAAGCCGTGCGGGGTTTCATGTTCTCACTCACTCACCATTTTGACGTCTATGATTTTTTAGCTATTGTATTGTACCTACTGTATTATCTTAAAAGACCCATAACATTTTTGAAAGACCTTTTCAACGATACCCCACACTATAGGGTACGAGACGAACAAAAATTCATCCTCCCGTTATAGACTACTGGCCCACAGACTAAAATCCAGGGTCATGTGAACCACCTGGTGACCTATATAAGACGATAGAAGAGCATAAAATAATAAGATTCAGCACTATGCCGTCACTTGTAAGCTGTCCAACTGAGTGCTGGTGAGAATTCAAAAGTGCAAGTTGGGTGAGTAAATTTTGGTCATATATTTCTGTACGGCATTTTTAACCATCGATAGGGCCATGAAAAATAATAAGAAAGCGCGCAGTGCCGTACAAAAAAGGTGGTCCACAAAGTCGGTAAATGATTTTGAATTCGTGACAATTTCGAGGGTAAATTTGGTCATTTGATACAGTACGGCATCAGTTTCATACTGTTGCAATACAGCTTCTAATCCATTATTCCGCAACGCCGTACAATAAATCGTGCGACAAGGGGAAGAAATCGAGGGTTGCAACCCCCTCTTTTGCAGTGGTCCGGGGGGTCATTTGAAAAAGTACGGCTTCGGTTCCAATACATTTTCTAGGACTCAAAAGTACTATTAAAAATAATGCCGTCAAAAAATGATAGTCCATTTGAATGTATAATTAATAATTATCTTAATTTCATGGTATACTTGATTTATAAAGCTGTAAGGTCATTTGACCCTGTACGGCAACTTTTTTTTAACATGACATTGTAAAATACAATTGTTATATAGTATTGCCGTACAAAAAAAACTGTCCTAAAAAAAATATATAGAGAGATACAAAAACTGAAATTTTTTAAATTATTGCAAAAGTTTAAATATTCATAGATTAATGAAATATAGCAATTTTCTACCTTTTTCCCTTGTTTTAAATAGTATTAAGATAAATAAATTAGGAAAAAATTATGCCGTACATTTTAATGCAGACCATATCTTATAGGCTGATGAAAATGACGCTACCATTTTATGGTCCAGTCATCTTAGTAAAAATTTGGTAAGAATTGCGGAAATTGAGATACCCAGCTGAATTTTTGTATAAACTTGTATTTTGGCAATCTAAAAGTTGTCTCAAAACCTGCATATGATAGGATGACCGCGTCTATTAAAAATTTGAGGACAAAGGTCACAAAAATCGTTTTTTTTGCAAATATCTCATTTCCTATGAAATTTTCGCTATTTGTATCTTCATCAATATTGTAGAGAATTAAATTCCCTTCAACTTTTGTTTCAAAATTTTTTTATACGTTGAATCGTTTTCGAGATACAGGGCGGAGAGAGCGCGGTTAGAGCATCATGTAAGGTCAACCGGTATAGTCCCGATCAAAACACGCTATATAAAGTTTATTAAATGAAGGGAATTTAATTTTCTAAAATATTGATGAAGATACAAATAGCGAAAAACTCATAGGAAATGAGATATTTGCAGAAAATCGACTTTTGTGACCTTTGTCCTCAAATTTTTAATAGACGCGGTCACCCTATCATATGCAGGTTTTGAGACAACTTTTAGAATGCAAATGGTTGATTATTATTACTTTTGCCGTATTGAGTATATACTAACCCCAATCTCACGCCGGATGGGTGTCGTAAAAGGCGACGAAATCCGGCCCGCTGGTGGTAGGGCCCCTCGAGGGATTATATTGGTAATATTGATTTTTATTGTTAATTAATACCATTATTACTATTATTATTTCTCCACGGGGTTCGCCTGGATAGTTACCATTACCACCCTCGAGCGTGATGAGTCAGCCGCGAAACGACTCGTCGTGTGCCGGCTGAGGGCTTGAGAGCCAGTTCTTTCTTTCTTTTTCTTCTATCTTTTTTGGCCGGCAACGCATCAGTGATGCCTTTGGTGTTGCTGGTGTCCATGGGCGACGATATCCACTTACCATTCGATTTCTTACGATTCGTTTCTTTAATGGCGCGAGTAATACCTACAACATGGAGGTACAGTAAATTTGTAGCATGACGGAGGTCACCCATCCAATTCATTCAATGTCCAACTTCTGCAAACATTGCTTAATATTTTTTTATAGAAATAGCCGGCAAACGAGCTGACGATCTACCTGATGGTAAGTGGATATCGTCGCCCATGGACACCAGCAACACGAAAGGCATCACTGATGCGTTGCCGGCCAAGAAAGAGAGAAGAAAAAGAATGAAAGAATTGGCTCTCCAGCCCCCAGCCGGAACACGACGAGTCGTTTGGCGGCTGACTCATCATGCTCAAGGGTGGTAGCTATCCAGGCGAACCCCATGGAGAAATATTAACCGATGGGGTTGCAAAGTCCTCGAATGGCGGCTATGTCTTGGTAAAAGAAACACTGGTCGCCCCCCGACCAGGTGGACTGATGAGTGATGACCTAAAGAAGACAGCGGGAAGCCGCTGGATTCAGAGGGCATAGGACCGGTCGGAGTGGCGCCAATTAGGGGAGGCCTATGTCCAGCACTGTTAGACAGATAGATAGATAGATAGATAGATAGATAGAGTTAATAAACTTTATATATAGCGTGTTTTGATCGGGTCTATACCGGTTGACCTTACATTATGCTCTAACCACGCTCTCTCTTCCCTGTATCTCAAAAACGATTCAACGTATAAAAAAAATTTTGGAACAGAAGTTGTAGGGAATTTAATTCTCTACAATATTGATTAGATACAAATAGCAAAAAACTCATAAGAAATGAGATATTTGCCAAAAAACGATTTTTGTGACCTTTGTCCTCAAATTTTTAATAGACGCGGTCACCCTACCATATGTAGGTTTTGAGACAACTTTTAGAATGCCAAAATGCAAGTTTATACAAAAATACAGCTGGGTATCTCAAATTCCGCAATTCTTGCCAAATTTTTACTACGATGACTTTATTTATTACTAAATTAATTTTACTACAAACCTTTGGACCAACGAAAATGTACGGCATGTAAAAAAATATTATCTATGCATAAAATACTTTCAAAATAAATTAATTTTATGTTGTATCAAATGACCCCCCGGACCACTGCAAAAGAGGGGGTTGCAACCCTCGATTTCTTCCCCTTGTCGCACGATTTTTTGTACGGCGTTGCGGAATAATGGATTAGAAGCTGTATTGCAACAGTATGAAACTGATGCCGTACTGTATCAAATGACCAAATTTACCCTCGAAATTGTCACGAATTCAAAATCATTTACCGACTTTGTGGACCACCTTTTTTGTACGGCACTGCGCGCTTTCTTATTATTTTTCATGGCCCTATCGATGGTTAAAAATGCCGTACAGAAATATATGACCAAAATTTACTCACCCAACTTGCACTTTTGAATTCTCACCAGCACTCAGTTGGACAGCTTACAAGTGACGGCATAGTGCTGAATCTTATTATTTTATGCTCTTCTATCGTCCTATATAGGTCACCAGGTGGTTCACATGACCCTGGATTTTAGTCTGTGGGCCAGTAGTCTATTACCTCAGGAACGTATAACCTCTGCTCCTTTACCAAATATTGTCCAAGGTGTGTACCTCGCTTTAAAAATATAAGCCTTTTATTTAATTGATGGATAATTTGTTAATAATTTATTTTCTGTGGCATATCTACCTAACCTTCGTCATGGGCGTAGCGCAGTAAACGGCAGCATCCCATACCCCCTGGATTTTGTATGCTTGTCCACTTTTGTGCATAAAAGTGGTACTAAGTATGACTGAACAGGGAATCTGATGAGTTTGTTACAACCTCCAACCAAGGCAAAAAAAAAGTGAATAGTCCAGGGGCCAGAGTTTGTACTCATGACCTCAGTACTAATTGAGTGAAAGAGGCTCCTTCGGTATTGAGTCTAAGCCAACCTTCCCTACTCTGGATGCATCCTGCTCAAGCATGGGGCTGTGGTGATCGACAACTTTCACACATTTGCTTTAAATTTTAGTGATATGTCCATTATTTCAGGATCAGATTGTAGTTTGAACCAACCTAATTTTGTAATATTTGACCTCTAGGTAAAATTCCATTTCATTATTGCTGAATTCATAATTCAAAATAACTCCCAACAAGATCGCGTACGAGCGCCTGCTACATAGCATAGCCACATTATGAGATAATTCGTATCAACTATTTTCATGTTCTACCACCATGTGAATTTTTAAGCTATTGCATAGCTTTTTTATTGTTACCACCTTCTCGATCAGCGATACGTTCGAAAAATTCGACTCACATGTATTATAAATAATAATATGGTCACTATATATAATAAAATTCCTGAAAACATAAAAAAATTATCTTTCAGTAAATTTAAAATAGAATTACATAAATGGTTAACTAACAAATGCTATTATTCAATAAATAGAATTTATATGAGAACACGTGCCGTACCACTAGTTGTGCGTACGTAGTTGGTCCGTTAGGAAACCGCGAAGATTTTAAATTATTGTTATTTTCCCGTGACATTTGATATTGAAATTTGTTATAATATGATGTAAATAATGTAATATGTATAAATAAAATAAGATTCTCATTTAAAATGTAATAATAATATAAATGATATAAATAATATAAACTTAACATAATACTAAAACTATTTAATTTTGTACGCAATAATATGGCAAATGTGAAATAGATTGCATAATACTTGACCAACTGTATAACCACATTTCAACAAAATAATATAAAGTTATTTCATTTCATTTTCATTTTCATTTTCATTTTCATTTTCATTTTCATTTTCATTTTCATTTTCATTTTCATTTTCATTTTCATTTTCATTTTCATTTTCATTTTCATTTTCATTTTCATTTTCATTTTCATTTTCATTTTCATTTTCATTTTCATTTTCATTTTCATTTTCATTTTCATTTTCATTTTCATTTTCATTTTCATTTTCATTTTCATTTTCATTTTCATTTTCATTTTCATTTTCATTTTCATTTTCATTTTCATTTTCATTTTCATTTTATCGCGGGCTTTGAGCGCGGCGACCCAATCAAGAAATTCCGTAACGAAATAAAACCTGACACCCCCTCCCCCCTTGCAGTCAGTACTAGGATAGCAAAAACATGCAAGCAAGTGTGCCAAAACAAAGCTGGGGTATTAAATTTCTCATCGGATTTGTTCACCATTATAGCAATTAATTAAAGCGAGTACTAGGCGCACAGAAGTCTTCGGGGATGCGACATCGGTAATGCTGTGCAAGCCATAGTGTATCTAACGAGATTAGAGTTGAGAAAAATGAGCTCCGAGCCCCGGACTCGAGCTCCGAGTCGGAGCTACTGAGCCTTCAAAGCTCGAGGCCTAAGGGCTCGCGAGCCTTAGAAGGCTCGAGCCTTTAGGGTTCGAGCCTTAAGGGCTCAAGAGCCTTCAATTGAAGACTCGAGTCGAAGCTCGGCAATCAACGGATACGCCTTTCTTTTTTTTTAGATATACAGATAAAATTTAAAAAAAGAAATTGCAAACAGATAAAATTTCTAAAAATAAATTGAATGGGATCTATAAACTTACTAAAAGGTTTTTTTCTTAAATATCTTCGACGCATGGCCATCGCTCAGTTACAGTTTTATTATAATATAGGTATTATGTACCTATATTATAATAAAAATAAAAAAAAGCAGTGATAGCCTAGCGGTAGAACGTTGGTCTCCCGAACGAAGGGGCCCGAGTTCAAACCCTGGCACGCACCTCTAATTTTCAAATATTATGTGCGTATTACAAGTTAATTATCACTTGCTTCGGTGAAGGAAAACATCGTGAGGAAACCTGCACACCGGAGAGTTCTCCATAAAGTTCTCGAAGGTGTGTGAAGTCTACCAATCCGCACTTGGCCAGCGTGGTAGACTATGGCCTAATACCCCTCACATTGTGAGAGGAGACCCCGAGCCCAGCAGTGGGACAATTATGGGTTGTTGCTTATTATAATAAAACTATATTATAATAAACCTCAATATTCATAAAAATATTATAATAAAAGTCTATATTAAAGAAACAAAACATAAATCAAAATCATCATTGAATTTTGTTCCTAAAATCTACATATCTTGTGACGTGACGTCATACACCAATAAATCGTATTCGCGCCACTGTGATTCGCGCGGTATTTTGAACATGCTTTTGAATTTGGAATAATGACGACGCGACGCCGCCGCCGCCGCGCCGCCACGATGCGCTTCGAATGGCGTTCAAAGTTTAAGTGATTTATGAGTATTATTTATTTATATAATTTTTTATTAATTTGTTATCTATAGTATGTTGAGTTATTTTGAAGTTGGTTATTTTATTCTTGTTAAAATCCAGATTATACTAACTATATATTAATAACTTTGACGACCCGTGTTACTTAATGGTTATATGCTGGTCCACAGTACCAATGGTCCTGGGTTCGATTCCCAGCGACATTTGAATGATAAGTTTAAACTGTTCTTAGTCTGAGTGTGTGTTCTTGACTTTGTGTGTTATCTATGACACTTACGACACAGTGAATCCTAGCTATAGTGGCTATGAGTGTGTAACATTATAAATGATGATGATGGAAGATGATGATGATAATGACGAATGGTGATTATGAATGGTGGTGATGATGAAGATGAATGATGATGATAAACAATGATGATGAAGATGAATGATTATGATAGTGATGATGAATGATGATGATAATGATGACTGGTGACGGTGATGATGATGAATGGTGATGAGTGGTGATGATGATGATTAATTGTGATGATGATGAATGGTGATGATGAAGATGACTGATGATGACAACGATGAATGACAATGATGATGATGTTTCACATAAGAATAGGATGTACCAAGATTATTATTATCATCAGATGGCGTTGTTACTGATCAGCCATCCAACGCCATCTAGATTCTGTGTTACGAATTACAAACACATCGCATAACTAACGGAGAAAGTTTTATTTTACTCCTCATAAAATTTCACACCGCGGGCTTAAATGTGAAAATCAGTTAACTCCAAAATTCGCAGCGCGCCCTAATTCAAATTTTGAGGTTAAGGGTTTTTTAGGGTTCCGTAGTCAAACACAGTACGTTTTGATTAGGGAACCCTGAAATTACAGTAAATATTACAAAATGAGCCCTGAAGACAAAGCTCGAGCTTCGACTCGATTTAGTCAGTAGTCAGTAAAATAAACAAATTACAACTGGAATTAGAGCACATCAGCTTGCAGTATGATTCTGAAGTATGTCACTTAAAACTTAAAACTGAAGGTTTGGAGAAGTCGTTGCAATCTATTACCAATCTTTATAGCAGTGCACAGGAGCAGATTAAAGAACATATTGCATCTTTCAATAACTTGCTAGAGGTTTGCAACGACAACATGAATAGGTTTGATTCGCTGTCCAATAAATACTATCTCTCACAAGACAAAACTTGTACTTCAATAGCACAGGATGACAGTGCCTCAATAGAAACTACCCCATGTTCCTCTCCATCAGTTAACTCAAAAATTAACACGATCATTATTTCTGATCAATTAGGGAAAGACTTTGGTGCTCTAATTAATCCTTACTTGACCCATTCTGTTATAAACAGGTGCTCACCGGGAGCATCCATAGACTATCTCTTAAATCAAATTAAACCAAATGAATTAAGTAACAATACTAATATAGTCCTAATGATAGGTGACAGTTTGAACATCACGAGGCACAAATTAACTAAAAGTATTGAAAAGTTAGTACATTTACACAGCAGTACTCAATGCAAGTTTGTCATATGTGCTTTTCCTTATCTTAATAACCTAAACAATTACCAAAATCAGCGCATATACAGATTAAATTTGCTATTATATAATCTGACAATTCATCATAGAGATGCTATTTTTTATTATGATATTAACAAGTTTATTCCATCCAGAGTTAAGTTAATAAAGGAGAATATTTACTTGTCACCTAAAGTAAAACGACACTTGGCTAAATTGTTAGTTTATAAATTAAAAGATACCGTTACATGTCATGTAACTAAGTCTATTGACAATGTTTTAGATTGTGGTAGTGGTACCACTAATTATACAATCGACTCATGTACTAGTACAAGTACAGTTGTTAATCATAATTTAAACTAGAAGCTAAGACAACGGGAAAGCTCAATAATATGAATATTGTACACCAAAATATACAGGGCTTCTCTGGCAAAGAATTAGAAATTGAATTATTTATTAGGCATTTTAACATACATGTTTTATGTTTAACTGAGCATTGGCTATCTAGCACTCAGAATAATGTAAATTACAATAATTACAAATTGTCAAGTGCATTCTTCAGAGAGACCGCAATTCATGGCGGATCATTAATTTTAGTGCACAATGATATGTCTTGCAAGGACAGAAAAGATATTGTTAGTCTCTCTATTGAGCGCGCTATTGAGCTGGCCTGTGTGGAACTGGAGCGGTTTATTATCGTATGCATATATCGCCCCCCTTCTGGAGATTTTAATGTTTTTGAGGATACATTGGAGGATGTATTAAGACGATTATGTATATCAAAAAAGACAGTAATTATATGCGGTGATTTTAATGTAGATATCCTATTGGATACACCTCGGTCTGCTAGGTTAATAGATTTGTTCCGGTGTTTCAATTTAAATCCTCAATTTACTGAACCTACCAGAATATCACCGACGTCATCTACTTGTATAGATAATATATTCTGTAACTGTGAAATAATAAATAAAGAAATAATTAGTAAATTAAGGTCCGATCACTGTGGTCAGCGCATCTCGGTTAGTACTGACTTTATTGCAAATAAACAATTAATGAAATATAGACCTATAACTAAAAGCAAAATGACACGCTTTAAACTAGGAGTCGCCGCCAGAATCCACAGCCCCTTATCATTGAAAAATACTGATCCCGATAACTTATATAGGGCCCTTTTCGTTACTATAAATAGTGAATTTAATAAAATTTTTAAATTTAAGCAGGTGCAACTAAATAAAAATTTGAAGTTTAGTGATTGGGCCACAATAGGTATTTTTAAAAGTAGGGATAGATTATATGAGCTATATGGAGAAAAACAATTCAACCATTCTCCATCTTTCCTTGAACATGTAAAGTGTTATTCAAAAATTTTTAAAGCCGTGTGTATTATGGCTAAGTCTATGCATATCAAGGAAAAAATTGTCAAATCAAGCAATAAGATAAAAACCACTTGGAGTATTATTGGTAACGAGATTGGTAGTAAAAATTTACGCGATTCTAAATATGAATTATTAGTTAGTCAAAATAAAATAACCTCTGATAAAGAGGTGGCTAATGAATTTGAAAATTTCTTTCAAAATATTCCTGTTAAGTTGACAAAATCGTTGACTTCATCCCCGACGGCAGCACATTCTATTTTAAAAGATACCGTTGATGAATGTAGTGTTTCATTTAAATTTAAATATACTTCCTCATTGGAAATAGTTCGAACCTTTCGTGCATTGCACATTAAAAATACGGGTGATTTATGGGGAATGTCTGTCAAAATTTTAAATAATATAATAGATGTGATAGCCCCTTTTTTAACTAGGTTATTCAATAAATGTGTAGATCTAGGTACTTTCCCAGATCTTATGAAGTATAGTAAGATTATTCCGGTTTTTAAATCTGGGGATAAAGCAGACGTTAATAATTACAGACCTATTTCTATTTTACCTACTCTCAGTAAAGTCTTTGAAAAAATTATATTAAAACAATTGCTGATGCACTTCAACACTTATAACTTACTCCACCCTGAACAATACGGCTTTACCAAAGGCCGTAGTACAACAGATGCAGGTGCTAGGCTTCTTAAACACATCTTTGAGGCCTGGGAAAATTCACAAAATGCCATAGGGGTATTCTGTGACCTGTCTAAAGCATTTGACTGTGTTGAGCACGAAACACTTCTACTTAAGCTTAGTCACTACGGTATCAAGAATAATTCACTCAACTTGATTGCGTCGTACTTGAAGGGTAGAATCCAATGTGTTAGTATAAATGATACCAAGTCATCGGGATTTCAATCTGTTATGGGGGTACCTCAGGGCTCGATTCTAGGCCCCTTTCTTTTTCTAGCATATATAAATGATCTGCCGTATTATATTAAGAAATATGCAGAGATTGTCCTGTTTGCTGATGATACTTCTCTTATATTTAAGACGAATAGAAATAAAATGAATTTTGACGATGTAAACAGTGCTCTGTCTCGTTTATCACACTGGTTTACTACAAATAATTTGCTGCTAAATGCTAAAAAAACTAAGTGTGTTGAATTTTCACTACCTAATGTACGGAATGTTAGTAAAAGCCTCAAATTAAATAATGAAATTCTAACTATGGAAAAATCCACGGTTTTTTTGGGTGTCACCTTAGATTCTAAACTACAATGGGGCACCCATATAACGGCTCTCGCGAGTAAGCTAAGTAGGTCAGTTTATGCCATTAGAAAGATAAGACAGTTTACTGATGTAGAAACTGCTAAACTTGTTTATTTTGCATACTTTCATAGTCTCATGTCCTATGGTATATTGATGTGGGGCTCAGCGGCTAACGTTAACGTTGATGCTATATTTATTTTGCAGAAAAGGGCAATCAGAGCCATTTATAAATTAAAATCACGCGAATCCCTGCGTGAGAAATTTAAAGAAATAGGCATATTAACAGTAGCCTCTCAATTTATTTACAGCAATATTATTTTCGTAAAAAACAACTTAGGTATGTTCAAGCAGAATAGTGATACGCATAATCATTTAACTAGAAACAGACATAATTTGGTTACGTCATCTTTTCGCCTAAGTAGGGTACAACGTTCTTATATGGGGCTCGGTGTACGTTTTTTCAATAAATTACCTAGGTCAATACGTGATTTACCTATCCAAATGTTTAAGAGATATGTGAAATCTCAGCTAGTAGGCAAAGGATACTATAGTATAAATGAATATATTAATGACAAAGACGCCTGGAAACTAATGCCGCATCCAGTTCCGCGTAGGTTAGAACGCAATATTATGTAACCATCCATGATTTTAAAAGATGCGCTGAGGAGTTTCTTTCGGCTTTTCTTCTCCTCCTTGACAAAGCGCCTTTCCGAAAAGCTGGTAGATTAAAAAATGACGTGCATAAGTGTATCAGTGATACCTATATGAATAAAAGATTTTGATTTGATTTGATTTGATTTGACTCGAGCCCTGGATGCAGAGCTCGAACCTCCGCCTCGAGCCTTCATGTAGGACTCGAGGCGAAGGCTCGAGCCTTATTAGAGAGCTCGAGCCTTCAATGAGCTCTAGACTCGGAAGGCTCGAGCCTTTTAACAACACTAAACGAGATCTAGTAAGTAGCTATTTTTTAATACGTCATAAATCGTAAACCGCAAAAAACAACGATCAAAGTTACAACGAACTACAAGAACTTTTATATTACCTATGTTAATTGCTGCTACGGTACCCTTCATGGGAGAGTCCGACTCGCACTTGGCAGCTTTTTTTAAATCTTTAACCTAATAATAAAACGAAACAACTAAGCAAACATCAAAATATTTATTCCGTAATAGTTTTTACAGACAAAACATGTTAACGAAAACGTCAATAATACTTACAATTACACAAGCTGACTTACAATAAATAACAAAACAACTACAAAATATAAAGACAAAACTATTAATAATTAAATATAAAATGTTAAATTAGAAGCTTTTTATACCAACCAAACGATAAGTTAACAATTACACAATAACAATTTAAATCGTGACAAAGATCACAGGTACAGCTACAGAGCCTTGATTTTAACTATATTAAATTAGTATAACTTATACCTATATATAACTTTATTTACCTATGCGTATTCTAAATAAACTAATTTAAAAATCTAATAGGTAATTGGACTCCTTCATTACCTAAGTATGATGTTCATTATACTTACCTAATTTAATTATTAAAGACAAAAAAATAACAAATAGAAAGCAGGCAATTTAAATAGCAAGAAAAAGCTTACAGAAATTAATAACTTTTAGTTATTTAATTGAAAATATGTGACATAATATTTACATTTACACATTGAACACTTAGGTAGTTGTCACGTGACTTATACTATTGGTAATCTGCACCACCGGCCTGTCCGAAACTGACTAAATATACAAACTTAACTTATTATACCGAGTATACCTAACTAATTAGTTATAATAGACGTAACTTTGTTACCACCAAGGCTTTATTAAATCTACTGTTTTAGTTTAATTCGTAATATACCTATGTTTAGGTACAAAATGCAGTCAGACTGCATTAGTAATTAATATTTTTGAACAAATGATTTAACATTAATAGAAAAATATACATTAGTTTAAGAAAATAAAGTTAAAATAGATTCTATAAACTGATAATGTAAGTAAAAGTAACAAAGTATGATTTTTTGTGTGTTTGTAAGTGTTTAAGTATGTATACTTATTATAAGGCATATTAACTATAATAAGCACAACCGAATTCTTTATTAGTAACATTTCAATCGTATATCATGTTCACTCTCATTTTCCTTACATTATTTACATTTATTCTATAAATTAAGTTGTTTATTAACACAAAATAACTTATACTATACTTAATGTACAAATAATATATAATAATTTATTCTATAATATATATAATAATATAACTTCCTTTAAGTATATTAAAAATAATCTATAAGTAATCAGTATAACAACAAGTAATAAAAAAGAAAAATTAATATACACACAGATGTTTATTTACATTAATATCGTGTATTTTGTGTTACTTTACAGTAGATACCTATTTGTTAAAAATCTTAAGCGAAATCCTATATTATGCATCTGTTCCTCATCATATCGTAAAGTAATCAATCGCCGCATAGACAGCTATCTTTAAGATTGGCTCTCAACCAGGGCAGGTACCGCGTGATCCTCGTGTACACTCCCGGGTACCCGGGTCTGCCGCAACCCACTCCCCATGACACAATACCTGTAATAAGAACAAAGGATCTTTAAACCTACCTAACTCATCGGGGATTTTGCAGATCTTAAATACAACTTTTATCATCTTGTCATCTATGATACGGGGTTTTTACGTTACAGTCTTGTCCAGGGTCGGAAATACATTATATTAATCGATAACTATAAATTTGAAAATAAAAAAAGACAGTATTATTTACACTAAACATAGCTAAAATCATCTTTATCACGTCAGGTGACGTGTCAAAATACGCATCCATCGGCCCATGCGTTTAGAAGCTACGATGCCACAGGCTACACACAAAAACACATCAAACTTATAATGCCCTTCTTTTTGGGTCGGGGGTTAAAACTTACGATGAGGAATAGGAAAAAAATCTCCATGCATCATAGAAGTTACTGACAGTTCAGCATGAATTTAATACAGTTAGTGTCCGTCTAATGATAAATACCTAGTGATGATGATCTTATTAATACTGACCTACGATCTGGTATTTGTCACCTTGCTGAATGAGCAAGGGGCCGCCACTGTCGCCTTGGCAAGAATCAGTAGACGCGCGACCCGCACAAAGCTGAAATAATAATTTTAGCCAGAATTAGAAAACAGATTTCCTTAACAGAGGGAATAATTTCTGATTAAAGATGCACTTAAACAAATGTGACAATAATTATAATAAGCTTACACAATGACGCCACAATTTTGTGTGCGATGGCCAATGACTGATAAGTGGCATGGTTACAGAAATAGATAGTGTTACAAACAGCTAAGGCATAACGAACTACCGAGTCCCGACCGCAAACATTTTATTTGTCACAAAATCTTTAGCCCGGACGAGAATGGAACTGTAGACCCTTCTTTCGACAGGTCACTGTCATGGTCAGTCACTGCGAACTCATTAATTATTAAGATAGTCAGTCTTAATAACTAGAGTGAAGTTATCACCAACT
This sequence comes from Thymelicus sylvestris, assembly GCA_911387775.1. Lineage (NCBI taxonomy): Eukaryota > Metazoa > Arthropoda > Insecta > Lepidoptera > Hesperiidae > Thymelicus > Thymelicus sylvestris. The sequence continues at coordinate 12,254,667 of OU426896.1, read as the reverse complement.
AGAGAGCATGCTAATGGAGGCCATACACGATCAAGTGTACTTGTCAAGTCTGCAGTTCGACTTGACGCGGCATCCAGTAAACTTAATCGTGTATGGCCACGGTACAGCGATCTGACCGTATAGATATGTCATGCACACTGGATGCCGCGTCAAGTCAAACTGCAGACTTAAAAAGTACACATGAACGTGTATGGTGTCCATAAGTCACGATGAAATGAAATTGGCATACCATATTATTTGTGATTCGCGACGCGCGGTACTTCATCCCTCTGCATTGGGTCAGAGAGAGGATGGGAACCCGAACTTCCTGCACTATGGCTGGGAGTTGACCACCTTCGGAAGTACGACCCCAACCCACTACGATTCCCTCTTTACCTGATGGATCGGTACCTGAAAAAGAAATCATCAAGTTTAGATTGAATTCACCTACCCATGGTAACTTAAGAAAAGAATTGTAATAGGATTTTCTAACAGCATTTATTTAAATATTTTCTTGGCTTCCACCAGGTAATTCAGAAAATTTCCGACACTTGGGTTGGCCACTAACCCTTTAACCAATCTACAGCATGGTGGAGTACGCTCTAAGCCTCCTCGACAGCAGAGGTATCCTGTGGTGGACCATCAATGATTTGTAGCAATAAGTTTCTAAATTAATGGACAATGTTGTACGGCAAATTAAAGCAACAAAATTTATTGCGCACGTGTAATCATTGTTCTGCCTCCACAAACGAAATGTAGACTGTAGTCTAGTATCGAGAAAACCAAAGCAGAGACTATGACGGAGACTATACTTATGCCCACGCCTTACATTTTATCGAACAAATTGACATATTTTACCCAAACACCACAAATGGTCAGCCGGCTCGATTAGGCGAGATTGCAATTTGCTCCTTTTGTTCAAGACAACGACAACCCATTTAGGGCTGTACCAGCTAGTTTAGCTCAATTCTTGTAATTATAACTTGATTTGATCCATTAGCGGCATACTAAAGAACATGAGTTTCTGCTCCTAATTGAAAAGGCCTAAAACGGAGTTGATTGCGGACTGTTAAAGTGCTGGGAAGATTTCTTAGCAATAAAAAATTGTTAACCCAACCCTAGTGATCAAATCCACTATCCAGTAAACATGAACTGATGATATCGGGCCAATTCTTTACGTGTGCGAAATATAAAATAAACGAAAACAATTATTGAAACGTTTGGAAATTGCTAAAAGCACGATATGAAGAAAATAAAGAAATTGTTACCTACTCTATGGTATAAAAAACTTACCGGATGGAGGTAAACAGACAGGCTTGATAATTTTGGAGAAGGTGACAGGTTTTCGTAGTTTGAGGAGAGCGATATCGTTGTTGTATGAATCGGCATCGAAGCTGCGATGTCGGACTATGGCGGTGACAGCTCGCATGATGGCCGCGCTCTCCGTCGTGATGGTCTGGTCGTGGTCGCCCAGGATCACCCGGATCTTAGACCGTTTTAATCTGCAAGGAATACATTGACAATATTAATAAATAAATAAAAATAAAATTTATTTATTTCAGGCAGTTTTAGCCCATAGAGTTAGTAACAATTTACTTATAAACTATGTTAGTACAATACAATTTCATTCAAAAAACACATTACATTCTATTATATTGAAATTTTATTACTAATTATTACTATAATATTGAAATTTCAATTTAATTTAGTTTACAATAAAGATGTCCAAATTTACTACCATTATTTAATTAATCACCAATTATATCCTATAATTACTAAACAATCCCTTAAACAGAGTTGTGTGTATGCACGTGCAAATGCAGGAACTTCCTGAAGAAGGCTGAGTCCATTCTATCAGATATCATCTTCAGGATTCTGTTGCTGCTACCTCGCACATGTTGAATAGCGGATGTCGTTTTCTTCCGCATAATTGCATAGAAATCATCAACATGTGCATCTGCAAACATGCCAGATGCACTGCAGTATCGTGGTAGCTTCAACAGAGCCCTGAAGATGTTATTATATTGGACTCGAAGGGCACTGTAAGCCTTTTGGGTGTACCTGACCCACAGACCACTCGTGTAAAAACCTTGACAGTAAGCTTTAAAAAGCGTTACTTTAACATTGACTGTACAGCGAGCAAACCTATGAGCCAGCATATTCCCACGTACTGCCAGTGCCCTCCGTTCCCTCTCTATGTCCTGGTCATCCTTCAGTCTTTCCGTTACAATATGACCAAGGTACTTAAACTGAGAAACACGGCTCAACTCACTCCCATTAAGTGTCAAATGTGGTACACTGCTTGGTTTTTTGTTTGCTCCTACAAACACCATAAATTCACTTTTATTGACATTATATTTTAAGCCATGTTCCCCAGCATAAGTCTCACACACACTTAGAAGTTTTCTAAGACCACCAATTGAGGGGCTGAGCAGCACCATGTCATCTGCATAGCTTATATTATTGATGCAGTTATCATCTATCCAGCATCCTACATGCATGCTACTCAGCCGCCCCACCAGTTGGTCCATGTATAGGTTAAACAGCCTAGGGGATGTTAACCCACCCTGCCTCACGCCAGACCTTAACACATACTCGTCTGTGTTGACATTTGCCCATCTCACGGTGTTTTTTTGGTGCCTGTACCAATAGGCAAAAATATTTATGACCTCTGGTGAAACACCTGCTTTCCTCATTTTATCCCAAAGCAAATCATAGGATACTAGATCAAACGCCCTAGAAAGGTCTAGAAAACATGCATAGACTGGAGTTTTCCTGTCAAGATAATAGTTAACAGTGTATTTAAGTGACATAATAGCACTTTCTGTTGACAGTCCTGCCTGAAAGCCAAATTGAGCATCTTGTAGCTTAATGCATTTACTAAGGCGTTCATCCAGCATCCTATCCAATACTTTGGCAATAACAGTTGCCAGTGAAATTGGCCTATAATTATGTTTATCACCAATGTCACCTGTACGGTTCATAACAATAGGCACTACAATTGTTTTAATTAAGTCCTGCGGTAGGTAGGAGTGGGTGATACACAGGTTGTATAGCATAGCTAACAATCTATTTAAGTGAGGGCCTGCATACCTTAGGTGCTCCACACTGAGCCCATCATGTCCCGGGGATTTCCCTTTTTTCATATTTGAAATTGCTATTTGTACATCCTTAGCACAAAACTTAAGTAATGAGGTATTGGGACACAGGTTCAAACTACTGTTATTACATTCATAGTTACTAGTCAATGGTGATTCTACTTTAAAATGGTCTTTAAAGAGATTGGCAATACTTTTCAGATCACTTTTTCCTTCCACACACACAGGCAGGCCTGTCCTGCCATTCAATTTTTTAGTGCTGGACCAAAATTTATTAAATTGTTTGGTGGCATGCTGTGATGCAATTATATCCATTTTTATTTGCTCCTGATGTTGCTGACAGAATTGGATTCTTGATTTAAAAATTTTACGACTAAGACACATTTTTTCATATATATAACCCGAAGTTGGCATACCATACAACACATACATTTGGTAGTCCAGGCGTGCCTGTTTGTGTGCTTCAGCTACATGCTTATTCCACCCCGTTATACATTTCCCTTTTACATTTTTATTATACACATCCCAGGTACTGCTGTCAATGGCAGCCCTGGTCAATAAATTAATAACTGAATATAAATACTATGAAGTGTCAGAAGCCAGGAGGCTTGCTTGAGTCAGACGCTAAAGGACTCGTCGTGTTGTAACGTTGTGCAGGTCCGGCTGGGCGGTTGGAAGCCAGTTCTTTCTCTCTCTTAATTGTTGGTTGGCAACACATCAGTGATGTACATGGGCGACAGTGGCCAGTTACCATCAGTTGGATCGTTAGCTCTTTTGTCGACTAGCTACATGAAAAATATATGTTGCGTTGCGGTTGTAAGTGCCTATAGGAATATTAAAGATTAATATCTTAGCTACAAATCATCATTTCGACAAAAAATATTGAATGAATATTCTCAATAATTAGGTTGCTTGACATTTACTTCAGAGAAAAGAACGAGATGTAAACGATATTAACATAGATAGTCTCTATCAGAACTAATAATGGGAGACAAGATACGTCTTCGAACTAAACAGCGATCTTTTCTAGTCAACTTCTAGCTAGATGGTAGAAGGCAAACAGTAGAAATAGAAACCGAAGAGGACAGTACCTAGCACATAAATAATTATATTAACCTTGATTGTAATTCACTTGTAGATACGCATGCATTCATTTTGTTTCCGGAATCAAGTTACAGACAAAATACAGTATTAATACCCTAACGCACGCATGTTTGAATATGCACATACACGCATGATTTACATACACATGGTTTATTCATCATAAAACGTAAGCAGGTAACGAATATCGTTACTTTTATAATTCAGTCTTCTTCAACATAGAAAATAGTAGCAAGAAGCCTATGGTCACCAGTATCAAGGTAAAATGTTGATTATTAACGCATTATTAATTAAATAGATTACGAAACCACTATCATAACAATAGATTCCTTACCCTCGCAAATGCAAATACGCATCCATTGCTATTTTTACAGTCAACTGAATAGGAAATAAGTAAAAGTAAATTACTAAAATTAGCAAGAATCAACAATGTGTGTCGACGAGAGTACCATAATGAATTTAAAAACGCTGCACAGAAAAATTACAATACTAATATGCACGTCAGCTCATAATTTTTTTTGAATAAATGGAAACTATTTAGAAATTATAATATTCCAAAACAAAATAAACAAAGAAAAACGAAGCGAGGAAATCTGCATCTTTGTTCGTAATGTTCGTGGTCAATTTTATTATAGCCAGAAATGAAATGAATTGATATTTATTTGCAAAAAGTGGTTACAAAAGGTGTTGGCTGGATGTCGAATATCGCTCACATTTGCCAAGAAACCATTTATTGTTATATACCTTCTAGTGGAACAGGTTTGAATTTTGATGATTGCCACAGGCGTACGTGATCACTTACCATCAATTGCGTCGTCGGCTAATTCATCGGCATATGACGTTAAAATAAAAAAACTAGTATAGTTACATTTAAAAATTAAAAAAAAACGCCTGCTATTAAAAAACCTATCATAATATAGATACCTTTTTGAAATCCTTATGGTGAGCTCTTTAATTTGGTACCCATATTGCGTTATTCGATTTATTTTTATTTTTTGATACTACAAACAATGACACCCCACAGCCGCCATATTCTTTTTTAATTACACTTATCTAAGAACACTTGGGTTATCAAGAGGAATCTAACGATATCTTAATTATATAAATCTGTTCAGCGGTTTGGAAGATACGTGGTAATAAAGAATATTACATGCATACATACAAACAAACATACATACAAACAAACATACATACAAACAAGATACGCACGAAAAACATAACCCTTCCTAACAGTCGCGTAAAAATGTAACCAAACAATTGGCCGTTTGATATTTTGAAAGAAGAGAAAACATGGAGCCTTTTACTGTTGCAAAATTTAAGCAGCCTATGAGTATATGAGTATTATAATTATTGCAAAATATGTTTTTATTTTTAATAATTAATTTTAATTTAAGGTGGCGATTAAAACTTTCGCTTTCTTAAATTTTTTATAAGTGAAAATTAATTGTTAGTAAGTAATTAATTATCGCATTATCTACATAGGTATAATATATATAGTATATTAAAATTTATGATAGCTTTTTAGAAAACTTAAGACTGTAACAGACATTATAGTCATATCCTTATACAATGTGCAAACGGTTCGCTGCACACGACGCGTTGAAGTCGTTTATTAACCCGCCACGCCATGTCATACAAAGAACGAAAAAATTCATTCAAATCAAAATTTGATCTAAAGCTGTTAACTTGGGACTTGTCATTTATAGAATACATTTTATTAATTTTCTAAACTTGATGTTTATATGCTTGCAATACGCTATAATGATGATAAACCACAATCGCGCCTGATGGTTAACATAGGCTCTGCGAACTTTAGCGCATGTAAGACAGAGATAGCGACACGAACATGCTAACGTATGACTGAGACATAATATGCCGCGTACCGAGCATTGCCGAATTGTGTTACTGCGCACTGCGCAGCGCGAAGTTCAGACGCGCCAAGATACGTCGGCCGTACTGTACTGAAGTAGTATTCACTTACTTCCTGACACAATGAGCAGCAGTGAGCACGTACTCCTTGGTAAGAAGAGAGGCCCCGCAGTGAAACTGTCCGTCGTACACCAGTCGCGCCATCCACGGATATCGGTTCGCGCCGGCAGCCATCCCGCCCACTATACGGTTTTCCTGATTGGAACCACTGCACTCTGCAATGCAGTAGAAAGTGAATCTCGGTTTATTGAACCGCGGATGCAGTGTTAGGTTAAGTGAGTATGGTGAATACCAGCCAGAGGAAATTTAATTAGATTACAGTTCTAAACATAGTACCAGGAGCTTATAGATACTAGCTACTTAGGTGTGCTTAAGTTAGCTATTAGGTGAACTAGTTTTATATACTAAGTAATATTGCATACAATATTATACAAAAGGTATAGGTATACGTAGTAAATTGGAACCATAGCCGTTTATACATAATTATTAGTTAAATGTGAACCTAATCATCACTAAAGTCGTAAAATTGGTTGCTATGCTATTAGTCTTGACAACCAAGGTGAAGTGGAAAGCATCGTTTGTGTCAGTTGACATGACCTTTCTACAATCGACCGTAGTCAGCAAGGCTATTCTGTTTTGTAACTCGACAGCAGAATCCGCGATGAGTTTCAAAATTGAAGTTCGAGTCCGAGATCTTGATATGTGATTCTCTAATCATCGGGTGCGCGCTTGCGAAGTGAAGGGATTCCGCTGTCAAGTTACAAAACAAAAGCGAACTTGCATCATATTTATATGTCATTCTCTAATTTCTATTACGCACTTGGGAAGTGAAGTGAGTCTCGAACTCGAACTTCAATTTTGAAACTCATCCCGGATTCCGCTGTCAAGTTACAAAACAGAATAGCCTTGCAGGGCTATCGTCTCGTCAGTAAGGTGTGCTTATTTACGGCCGGTCTCAATAATGTACTAACAGATGGAAGACTGTGGATAGGGCTACCATTAGTATGTCATCTGTCATATTTGTCAATTTTTGCCTCTGAAAAATAGACAAATATGACAGATGACATACTAATGGTAGCCCTATCCACAGTCTTCCATCTGTTAGTACATTATTGAGACCGGTCGTTAGTAGTATAGCTAAATAAGCACACCTTATTTAGTTATATACCATCATATTAGTGTAATATTGGAAGCATATACAGTAGGTACATTATTTTACTACGCATCTACTACTATGGTATATAATATAATACACGTAGTACACATACACTTACAATTATGTATAGGCATATAAGGTATAATATAATTATACTACAGGAGAATACGAGTATAATAGGTGGTGCGAATAAAGATGTGCAAAGATAAGTGCTGTACATAGTGGAAACTTACCCAGCTTTCTAGGAAGTGGGTTTGCTCTGCCGCACTCTAAAAATAAATGTGAATGCGATGAAAATTAATTGATATTTTTGCTACTATGGTGAAAGTATTCTACGAGGAAAAATCTAAATATTGTGCTGCCTGCTTTACGAAGAAAGTGTAGTAAATCAGAACAAATTGCACCAACAAAGATCCAATGCAAGGTAAGTTATAAAAATTTTATTGATTGAAACTCGAAAAAAATCCTTTCTTTATTGAACTACTTACATGATTACAAGTACCCACATCTCTGAAGAATTACATTTAATTTTATTACTGTCATAAGCAATAGTATGGCGATTTACTTTTACAACATTGATAATATGAGAGAGAAACTCGGAAGGAAATCTTGTAGGAAATCCTCTGTAGGAAATGTATCCTTATTAATCTTGAACCAAACTACCTAGTAGAGTAGGTTCGTAACTATTAGTAACCAGGAACACCAGAAAGGAAGTGAATAACTTCAATATTTTTTTAACTTTTGAAGTTCGTACGGAAAACGTATAGTTATTTACGGATTCCGACTTTTTATGGATTTAAGTTTTATCTCCCAAAAATCTGTTATAAAATAATAATAAAAACAGACGTCCCCAATGACTGAGTTATTAACTCCCAGCCCAAATCCTTGGACTTCCTTCCTGAGGGCTGAATTTTTGCATATTTGTAACAATTATTTACTGTGGCAACAATATTATCTGTTATTACAATATTGAATAAAAATTATTAAATTTTATTTTTACTCGGGAACATCTTAAAATTACCTACCTACTTACGAAAATTTCAAAAATCATCGACACATAAAATTTTACTCCAATCTTGCAACGGGTTCATACACCGGCAAATTCTTGTTTGCAAGCCCATTTTAGAGTAAACGAAACGAATTTTTCAACCAAGTCAAATATTCGTGATTTATCACGTAAACATTATAATATGTATGTTTGCATGTTACCTAGTAATAAAGAACTGTATTTCAGCCTTGAGACAATATTCAACGTACCGCATGAGCAATTCTTGACTTGCGTATCATCTTCATCGTCCTCAACACTCTGGTCCTCCAAGAGTGGCACCTCCAATCCAAAGATAGCGTCGAAAAGAAATCGCTGCGATCGATTTCCTGATGCAACCTGGAAGAGTCATAGGACCAGTTAAATGAGAAGTTGAATACTTAGAATCAGTCTAGCATTAGGAGGACCGTCGACTTTATTCACCTGGGTTAATTCACTCACAAAATATATAAGTGTCCAAAAATTTAAAAAATGCAAAAATTTAAAAATGTATAAATTCAAATTCAAATACTAGATACGTTCAAAATAGTTTCGGTATTTTATCAATTCACCTGTTTTCTTTCTATTAAAGTTTTGAAAATATCGTATTATAATTGTTGAGTTTCTACTTAACAATGATAATATTTTCAAAACTTTCTGATTCTTCTGAATCAGTGGATTTTATTTAATCCCTATAACCTTATAACGCTACAGCCAATAAAGCAAGAAAGAGTAGTTAGATAAATAAAATTCATAATAAACAGGACGCTAACATGAACGACATAAAAAGTTGTCCACTAAGTATATTGATAAGCCAACATTACACTTGTAAGTTGCTTCCGTAAAATTTACGTAAGTAACCTTCGGAAGTAGGTATGTAATATTAATCAAGTATGTAATATTAATTAAGGTCCAGATCATTTTATTTTATCAGTTAATTACTGTATGTGATGTGTGCCCATAAGTTTTTTTCGAAAGTTGTTTCTCTAGAAATAACAAAAGCTACTCAGGTTTGGTAATTTTGTGACATAACTTTTTAAACGACCTTCCGGGTTTTGAAGATATAAGTAAATGACGATATAAATCTGCACGGAGGTTGCACATTACTTTATTTTTATGTACAATTTCTCTTATTTTTTTGTACAGAATAACTGGATGGCGAACACGATATGCCTACCTTCGTTATTTAAGATACTAAGAGAACTTAAATAATAATAAACTAACAATAAGATAAATATAACAATAAATACTTAGGTACACCCAAAAAATTAGTCTTAGAAAATAATGTGTCTTGTCTTAATACAGATACCTAATATAATTTGTGACGTATCTAAATTGAGGAATAAAATATAACACAACACGTGCCGAGTGTCAAGTCAGACAGAGATATCCTGGAACCTGAGTCCTGGAACATTTTCAAGGCTAAGAAAAGTTAATGCCAGTCACAACTGTCACAAGCAGTTTATTACTTACCTGATACTAGCAAATTACTAAACCAACATTAAAAGAGATAGACACACATCATTAATAGAGAATGATTAATAAATACTTCTATTAGACTCATTGTCAAGATTTATTAGTTGCATTAGTTAGACGACCCTGTAGCCTAGTTGGTAGCGACCCTGCCTGCAAAGCGGAGGGTCCCGGGTTCGATTCCCAGAGGGGGAAGATATTTATGTGACAGATAAATATCTCTCGGGTCATAGGTGTTATTATTGTGATGTGTTATATGTCTAGTCCATGCCACCTACGACAGGTAATATAACCTAGTGCGGGGGTGTGAGTGAGTAAGCGTTTAGCGTTTATTTATTAATTGCTTTAAAAGTTGACAGAAAATATTATCATGGTTCGCTTTAAAAAACTGCGTCAGTAAACAATGAAATAAGTAAAATATTCTTTAACAGTATTTTTATTATTTATAATTCCATTTATTAGTAGTATTTGTAGAATTTTTATCAGGCTGTTTTACGTTTTATATTTGCCCCATTTTCTGAAGAACGAATTTTTTATTTCCATGAATGTATAACTCATTTTTTCCAATAACTGCAAAAATGGAGTCAAAATTATATGACAATACTAACATTATTCCTGCGGGAATGGATCGATTTCCCAGAGTCCGAGGAGTACCTATGGGGCAATTATCATCTACAGAACATTTTTCTAGCTAACCTCTATTTCCCATCTTTGTCTATGCCATGCACACATTCACCATTTCCTAATAAACCTAAACGTTAATTGCCAACTTGCTTCATCTTTTTATAACGTTTCATTTATAGACATTACCTTATTTAGTATTGAATCGAATGTCCTTCGTCGTTACTTCGTACGAACACTTATTAAAGAGGCCAGTATCCATATAAGGCATGTGAATACGAAACAAAATTGAGGTCGCGTGAAACAAAAGTGGATTGAACAAGTTTTCCATTTAAATAATATTATGAAACTGCATATTACTTTATTGTGTCAGTGGAATATTTAGAATTTCCATCGGAAATGCACTTATGTAAGCTTTGTTTACCATGTCGAGATGCCGACAGCACTTTACTTTCGCGCTCTTGTCGGTTCACGCGTGAATCTGTTGCGCAATGCCTGCAAGTTAATTGGCGTAATGTCAATGTTGCTTTCACAATCTCCAGGCATGTTCCGGTGTACTATTATCTTTTTGTTTCTGTTGTTTCTGTTACATTTAAAGACGCTTTCTCGAACATTAATGATACCCAGTCGTGCCTTTGAATCTACAGTTAAAGATAGCTGAAAATATGTCGGGTATCTTGTAACTTAGTAGCCTGTCAAAATCTTTATCCAATCTCAAGTCGTTGGTTGCGATTTCATTGTTAGAGCTGTTACCGATGAACTAGAACTGTAATTTATGGGCCCCATTTCCTTGGCTTCTCGAGTGATAAAACTGAGATCTTAGCAAGTAATTATGGTAGCCTAATGTTAATAAATATGTAGTAAATGAGACCAGTATAGCTTTAGTGAGTATTATTTTATTGGTATTACTGCAATTATTATTTCTGCTTAAATCTGCGCAGATAATATTGATATTGGCCTTGCTTTATCAAGGGACTCCTGACATTGCCTTTCATGTGGACAACTAAAAGGATCTCACAATCTCTATGTTATAAACTCACGTTTTAAGATCGTGTGAAATTAATGCATTCGCTCAATTATAAAAGAGAGTCAGGTAAAAAAAAAACATACAATACCTGAGATAAGAGATAGAAGACGCACATTGTTTAATAATAGCATTACATTACCTACCAGTGTTCAAAAACTGGACTCTAAGTAAACTTTGTGTACATTCCTTATCGTAAGCGATCGTACGAGTAATATTCATGCGCTTACGCTTTCCCTCGTGCGACCGCAAGACAAGACGTAACGCTCTGACGAAACTGATAGCAACTGCTGTCGATATGTTATCTAACATGTTATGATATAATAAAGAGCTAATGAGGCGAAGGTTGTGTTGGTACGTGTGTGAAGTAGAGCAGATGACAAATTAGTATTGTTTAAGTTATGGTGTAGGTGTGCGATGTTACTAAGTTGTGGTCTGCTCGGTGGATAAATTATGTAGACTTTACAATACGAAACTAAGCAATGAAGCACTGGTGTGATATAAGAGGCCTGAGTGCATCAGCGTCTCTCTATGGCCTAGATCGTTACTGAGTGGTTTTGTAGTTGTATGATGTGGAAATCTTTAAATAAAAACAATTGGCTTTTATAAAATTAGTGCACACTACCCTGAATTCAATCGCCACTTATCATCAGGTAGGATTATAGTGAAACATTAATTTATCAGATGCAAAAAAGCATACAACGTGCGCCTACTAACAGGAAAATATACTCGTAACGTAGGTTATTGCACAACACATGAAGTTAAGTTATTGCTTTACAGTTGAGCTACAACTAAACATACCTCATACATCGTATTGACGCTAAGTGGCTTGCTTGTTATGGATTATGTAAGTATGAATGGCTAAATAAATAAACAATAGCTATCCACAGGCTACTGTATATGAGTGTGAATATTGGGACTGGTCAACGGTCCAAAAGTAGGTTACCTATGGGCTATGGAGCTATGCTCGGAGTTTCTTCAAAGGAGTTTCGTAGAATTATTGAGGAAGCAAACAAAACAAAGATCTTATATTCCAAGATTAACGAAAATAATTCATATTTTTACTGACCCAAAAACAGGAGGACGCGACCAATAACAATTCCTTAACCTAACGAGGTAATATCTTCAAGCACGGCTTCAAGGCAGTAAAAAACGTCATTGGATCGAAAGAAAAACATTAATTGAACTTGAATACTATCATTGTCAGACGGGCTAAAGCAAACCAAAATAAAAATGGGGTTAACAAGAAAAAATATAACTCAATACGACAAGTTTTTCTCGAACTCATCCGATTGATCCGATTCTGAAGTACTGTACCGTGCCGTGACCCAGATGTTTTGTTACAATAGACTTAGTTTCGTAATGGACATTGGCCTTTATTTAATAGTCCATTTGAAGTTCAATATCAGTTCAGAAACCGATTGTTCGACACTTGTCAATAAAATCGAAACCAAGTGAGAACCTATTTATTTCACATACAATATTAAGCACTTGGAATACAATTATCATGCTAATGATAATGTTGAAACTATGACCCATGTAAATGGATAGTAATCGGTATAAAACACAAAAATCGTGAGTATTTTATTCATTTATTTAATCATAGTTGAACCAAAAATAGTGGAACGATTGGCGGCTTTGCTTAACAGTATTCTCTAACAATATTTAGTGTTATTATTCATTTATCGTTGTAAAGTAATAAAAAATAAGACATAATTATACTTTTAAACAACTATGTACTTATCTAATAGTATGCCTTTTTATTTCCTACGAAACCAAAATGAAACTGTACTTATATTGTAATTACTACATAAACGACTAGAGTGTAGATCCGCTTCATTGCACCTATTTTCTCGCGTTTGCTTTTATTACGCCTTTGAATTCGTAAGGTCAATAAGTAAACTACTTACTTTCCAAAGTATAATAATCGAGAAGCGCCTTTCACAAGGTAATTGTTGTTATATTGTCGGCCATGAAATTTACAATAGCGACAGTAATGGCGTTACTGTACCCTTCGACTTTGTCTATATCATAACAGGAGACTCTCATCATGGTGGGTTCTTCGCCACGCTCCTTATTGCAGTTGGTGGAAGGGTTAGTGGCCAACCCTAGTTTAAACCTTTAACTACCCGACTTGATGTGTTCGCGTGAAGCTGTAAAGGCCGCTATGGCCAACAGCAAATGTCCATTCGAAATTACCAAGGAAAAAATAACCAACTTAAAAATAAGTCAAAAACTACTCGTCAGATCTAGCTCAAATTTATGTAAGCACCACATGACAAGCATCAGCTTTCGATTAAAAAAGAATCGTCAAAATCGGTTCACCCAGTCGAAAGTTCTGAGGTACAGTCGAATTGAATACCTCCTCCTTTTTTAAAGTCGTTTAAAAAACCTTGTCTTACTTACCGCTGCTGTCTAAGACAGAGTTACTAGTTAATAATAAATAATAGTTAATAATAGACTAAAGCTTACATAGTAAATTGCAATAAGAAAATTTGCTCCATCTCTTTCCCCTTTTCTCCTCTTAATTTCGCTTTACTCCACTCTACCACATTGTAAAAACTATACCTACTCTACGTGACTCTACCCATATTCTATGCTCCATCCTTACTACTTGAGTACACTTAAACGTCAGAACTTAAGGCTTAACGTGCTTTCCGAAACATGGAAGTATACTTATTTTTACTACTCGTATCAGTACTTATTATAAGTACTATTATTTCTTCTGTGCTATCAGTCGGCCATCCTCATTATAGACATTATTAGGTATACGATATTATAGGTATTATAAGATGCGAATGATTATATCGTGTCTCATTTAATTGAATGGTATTTTGACAAACGATATCGCAGACAACTTAAGGTAGTCTCCAATTTTTTTATACTACCTAGCTAAAGAAATAAGATCGACCCCCAAATTCAATCATCCGTAAATGAGGCGTAACGAAAGGCAGTTGACTTTTTTGCAGCTATTAATTTCAATTTAAAGTAAGTAGATGAGATACGATACACTTTTACTAAATTACTTCTCCTTGGTTTTGTTTATCTGTAATTTTTTTGAACCTTCACTTAACTGCTGATAATTAATTGACGATAAAGTCTTGGGTTGGATTAGCACAAGTTAAGTTTTGCCCATTTATTTTCATCTTGACTTCAGACATGCTATTGACAATAACTGGCTATTCCGGTTCTTCACGGTTCGCATAACTAATGACGAAGCACGTCACCAAATAAGAGGGCTATATTTATGTGCAGAAAATATATTTAGTATTTTTTAATGGAAATAGTCTGACTGAATGGAATGAGCTGACCATCCACCTGATGGTAAGTGGCTATCGCCGCTCAAGACCATCATCGCCACCAAAGGCGTCACTGATGCGTTGCCGGCTAAGAAAGAAAAAAGAAAAAGAATGAATGAAATAAACAAAAAATTGTCTCTGAATCCCCCATTCAGAACACCACAAGTCGTTTGGCGACTGACTCAAGCAAGATGGTGGTAGATATCCAGGCAGAGTCAACGGAGAAATAATAACAATAGGTAATATTAGTATTCATGATAGAAAGAACAGATACAAAATTTGTGTAACATGCGGTGTTTCTCTTCATAGGTAATAACACCGCAAGGAAAAAAGGTAATCTTTTTGCTCTTCGCCATTGTGAATGGTCACTATTCGACCTATAATGATACGCCACTCATAATGTTGTAGATGAAGCGGATATGCACTACTTTCGCTGGTTACGTGTAGCATTATATAATAGTTTAATGTAGACATGCACGCAAACTTTATACCCACTTAATTAATTTGGATGGATCCGTATCAGATATTCCGTATGCATGTGCTCTACTAAACGTAACGAAAATATAATGTTGTGCAAATAAATTAAAATATATTGATACAACGCAGAAATGAATGTAATTAGTATTTTAGTTGATGAGGTACAACGATCCTGTTATAAATAAGTTACTGTATATTTCTAACAAATGAAGATTTTACTTAGAAATATGCAATAGGAAATTTCACTCCAATTAATTCTCCTCTTTATGCCACTTTACTTAGCTCTACCACAGTGTAAAAACCATACTCTACATGACTCTACCTCTACCACATATCTTTCCGTATCGTTAACACTTGTATACTCTTTAGTAAGTCAATGATATAAAACATAAATGATAATATAAGTATTCTTTTTTTCTCAATTAAATTAAACAGACACGCACCAGAAGCCACAGTTATAAATATGTTACACATTTAACCTATAAAACATATACTTCCGTTTGTTTCTGTTATTAATTATTTTAAATTAATAAAGTAACTAGAGTTTGTGTAACAATACTATTTTGATGTAGATGTATATGTTGTTTACTGCGTGCAATGAATTATGCAAAAACAGACACGTAGAGACATTCTCAGGAACACAAAAATAATATTCCTAGGTCTTCCTCTCTAACCATATTCACCCTAGTAATTATGTACCTACCTACCTATAACGTAACATGTTAATTATACGCTTGCACACTCATAAATAAATCTTAATATATATAAATTACGTGTCACGTTGTTTGTCCGCGATGGACTCCTAAACTACTTAACCGATTTCAATCAAATTTGCACACCGTGTGCAGTTTGATCCAACTTGAAAGATAGGATAGCTTACATCTCAAAAAAATAACTTTTGACAGAACGAAGTCTGTCCGGGCAGCTAGTAATATATAAATAATATAATTATCTGTACCTATAATGAAACAATTAATTTGATCTAGACTCGCGGCAGCGTGTCCAGCCAAAGTTAATAAAAAAAGGGTAACGCAGCACTAAGGTAACGGCTCCAGTAATGGACGAGGCTCCAGTAATGGACGAAAAAAAAAGTAATCATCTAGAATATGGTTATGAACCAGTTTTTTTATATTGGCAACACTGTTTCATATACTATAGTCATCAGACTGCCTAAGTTTGACATTTTATTCAATTCGGTCTGTTAGAACACAAGTTAGCGCGAACTATAAATTGTTCGTCATTGTAAATTTATATTAGCGGCATTTCTTAAGGAAATTGTTAGTGCGGTAAGTAAAAAGTTTCATCTTTAAATTCGTATTGCTTTTTTAAAATCAAAATGTGTTTTGTTTGTTTTGTTAACCATGAAATTAAGTCTACAACACACAGTGTTGTTACTCCAGAGAAGTAATATTTGTTGATATTTTGTTGGTGTTCATTACTGGTGCACTATAATAGTATAGCTCCAGTAATGGACATAATTTTATCGAAATATTTCTTTGCTATTGTGTATCCAGAATTTGATTTAATTTTACTCCTAGTATTATTTTTTACTATGAGCTAGCTGCAAATTATGAAAATGTTGCTATTATTGGGTATTTTACAGATATCCAGTAATGATACTGATATAAAATGATAGATACTGAATGATTATTACTAGCGTATAGGACCGACACCGTGAACCCGAAATTTGCGCAATGAACTGTAGCCAACTGGCAACTGTTTGGATCCTGTCGATTTTGAAAATTGAACCTCCCGGCGCGATACAAGTTTTACAGTGTAAAAGAAATGAAAAAATACTCAATTTTTGCTATTTAAACTGTTACCTAGTGTTTTAAAGATATTTTTGATTTTTATTACTTTACAGAGACGAATAATACTGATAATCTGATATAGTATAAGTGCATGCCAAAATTCTTTACTTACAGATATATCTCATTAAAAAATTGACAGCAGAAAATTATATTTGTTGTTGCTTAGTTAATTTAATAGACTAGCCGTCCTGTCCTCTATCAATTAATTAATTAATTCTTAATCAATTCACTCATACACCCACTCATTCATTCCTTCATTCACTCATTAATTTATCCATTAATTAATTCATCATTCAAATACATTCACTTGTTCATTCAAATTCATTCACTCGTTCATTCATTCGTTCATTTTTTCATTCACTCGTTCATTATTTCATTCGATTACTCATTCATTCGTTCATTAATTAATTAATCATTAATTCATTCAGTGTTCATTGATCAACATTCGATTTCGCAGTTTTTATTTGTTTATTTCCATTCATATTTATTAATATTTGTAAATTAATTGAATTTAGTTCAGGTTGTTAATAATTAATGCATACCTATATAACAAGCTGATAATGTTGACATTCATAAATTACTTATGCATACTAATATTATAAATGCGTCTTTCACGTCGTAATGGAGCGATGTTATGGTATGATTTTTATGTGGAGATAGTTAGGAGGCTGGAGAGTAACGTAGGCTACTTTTTACCGCGGTAAAACAACTCAATCCCATGGAAAGATCCATTATGGTGCGTATTTGTCCATACTTCTATTCTATACTTCCATATCCATACTAATATTATAAATGCGAAAGTGTTTGTTTGTTTGTCCCTCTTTCACGTCGTAACTAAGCGATGTAATGGTATGAATTTTTGTGTGGAGATAGTTAGGATGCTGGAGAATAACATAGGTTACTTTTTACCGCGGTAAGACAATATGTCATTCCCATGGGAAGATCCATTATGATGCGTATTTGAATAACTCCATACTAAAAGTAACAAAGTGTTGGTCCTCTACTCCTCTATATGTATAAGTTCGTAAAGTATCTATGGACTGATATAAATTTATAGTTAGAAATATTTTTTTTATATCTTATAAGTTAATGCTTGACTACAATCCCACCTGATGGTAAGTGGCGATGTAGTCATGGATGGTCATATAACTTTATATTTATAGTTGGAAGGTCGAGGAGGGTCATAGGTTCTACAGTTGGTTCCTCTTAGTAACTTTTAAATTTTGGATTTGTTACTTATTTATTCTTGCACTAGGAATATGTCATGCATGTAAAACCACTCATTGTTACTTCCCTGTAAACACGCGGGCGAAGCCGCGGGTAATAGCTAGTTAATAAATAAAAAGCTTAATATGAGTACAATTTTAATTATTTTCTCTTCCTTAATGCTAACCTCATTGTCAATTTAGAAAACTTACAAGTAACTAAGTTCCTTAATGTGAATGTTACATGTAAAGTTGATTAAACAAGTGCTTGTCAGGCCAAGCGCAATGTAGGGTTCTGAAGTAGTAAGTTTATCGACTATTACTTATTGACTACACAAAATAACATAGCCGGAATAGTTTTTCTTGTAAATTCATCATATAAACTATTTTTCACAATTGTTTCACTTGTCCAACTCTAACCGTTTAGCCAGCAGGGCCCCCTTACTTGACTCTAACCAAAATTAGCTCTTTAAAGCCAAATATTTTGCAAACGAACCCCTAATTCCAAAAATGGTCTTTGAAGAACCATAATATTTTTGGAATTCCTTTTCAACGATACCCCACACTATAGGGTACACGAAGAATAAAAAAATCATCCTCACGTTACCTCTAGGGGAGGTACCCTGAAAAAAAAGTTTTTCAGTATTTTATTCCACTGTTCTGGAGTTTAATATAGGTATAATAAATAGGTATATTCATGTCAAATTACAGCTTTCTAGCACTAAGGGTCTCGGCGCTTTGCTTCGGACAGACGGACGGACATGACGAAACTATAAGGGTTCCGATTTTACTTCGGAACCCTAGAAAGATATTAATAATTATTATTCTTTTGGATTTTCATCATAGATTAGTCGATAACTAGCCTAACTAGTTTTATATGATTCGTGTCCATTACTGGATGTCCATGACTGGGGTATGTCCATTACTGGGTGTCCATGACTGGGTTTTTGCTGTCCATAACTGGGTAAAAAAATGATAATTTTTATTTGTTAATTAAATTTAAACCAATTGCAATATCCCACGCGTGACACAGCAGAAATGTTGAATAAGCACAGGACTTTACACTTTAAGTACTTTCAGGTTCTGAACTTTCACAATATAGGTAAAATTTCACAAATACCACAAATTTGCTGTTAAACCGTCCATAATTGGGGTGTTTACCTTATGTGTTATTACACGAACCATTTCGAGCTACTTTTAATCCCTTCACAACTCGAGATCTATTTAACCACATGAAATTTACCAACATTTATTAAAGCCCCTTAGCTCATTTAGAATTCAAAATTTATTCTTAAATTAATGTTCAAAAACCCGCATTTTGGTGACTGACTCACTGACATAGGATCAAAGCCGGGCAAGTGCGTGTCAAGCCACGCGCAATGTAGGATTCCGAAGTAAGTTTATCGATTATTACTCATTAACTGCATATGGTAACAAAGCCATGATAGTTTTCCTTGTAAATTCATCATATAACCTATTTTTGAGAATTTTTCACTTGTCCAACTCCAACCGTTTAGACAACAGGAGGGGGGGGACACTTGACTCTAACCAAAATTAACACTTTAAAGCCAAATATTTCGCAAACGGACCCCTAATTCCAAAACTGGTCTTAGAAGACCTACTTATAATATTTTTGTAAGACCTTTTTAACGATACCCCACACTATAGGGTACGCGAAGAAAAAAAATCATCCCGTACCTACCTACAGACGGGAGACACCCTGAAAATGTTTTTCAATTTTTTAATAAATATATATTTCCATGCAAAATTACAGCTCTCGACTAGCACTAAGTGTCTCGGCGCTTTGTTTCGGACAGACGGACACGGACATGACGACACTATAAAGGTTCCGTTTTTACTTCGGAACCCTAAAAACCTAACCTACTTCCAGATGAAAAACTCCCACGAAAACAAAGTCGCGGTACCTTATACTAGCTACCTTGTTGCTTAATCAGAGCCAGTAGTGCTTTCATATATCATCTTTGTTGATCAGTAACGCATCGGTGAGGCGTTTGGTGTTACTCATGTCCATGGACGATGGTGACCACTTAACATCAGGTGGCTTGTTTTTCGACGAGTTAGGTACTTACATAAAAAAAGAGGTTGGCGTGGGGCAACATGCGCACGCGAAGTAAATACTGGTTTAAGTGGTTAATTACTAGTAAATATAATAAATTAGTTAAATGAGCAGCAACAGGAGCAGGAAAAGCAGCGATCTTGAGTTTTCTGTAATTACGATAGTTTGTACCTATGTAATACAGCCTAATAGCCAAACAAACATTTCCAACCTTGCAATGTGTACCTATAAATTACCTGCTTATTGCTTCTGAATATTGATATAAACCGATAAGATAATGAATTCATTAATTATAGGTGGATTAATTTACTCATTAACTAAATCATAATGAGAGCACATATTTCAAAGTTTAGATAATTATCTATTGGTTGACAATTTAGCGACCATCATTTTATCAACACGAATATTGACAAGGCAATATTTTGATGTTTTGTTTACATCACAAACACATCGGATGATATTATCGATCATAATTGCGATTCATCATTATGATCATAACAGTCAATAGTGGCAATGACAACAACGCGACGTAGTTAATCACTGTAAATTTCTAAAAGCAACCATTCAATCTTCTGCTAGAAACAAAAAACAATTACTAGGAACTATTTATAAAGACGTAGATTTCTCACAGCTGCACCCGAGAGATCGATGTCATTGACTATTTATCATTATCCAGTAAAAAGCGAAGGCGTTCCGCGGAAAGTAAAAGTGCACGCAGAAGTCAATGCACCATTCCATGTAAATGTGGACTGACCGATAATGCATTGTCTATTGCGACCTGGTTTATCAAAAATAACAACAAATAACTCACATGGTTATCTATTGTAGCGCCTTCTAGTACGCGGGTCTGCCTGCAGCTTGCCGAATTTATCACGAGCACAAAAAATACAGCCACTGATCTCCATGGGCACATTGTTGAGGGTCGGACGAGCGCGATGTTAGTATACGGAGGCGGCGCTATTTATTAGCGCGACATCTCCGACGCGACGCGTCACTGGTAAATTCGGTGACGGGTATTCGATGGGATCATTTCGCAAACGCACCGCGGGGCGACTGTCAGCCGCGATCGCGACCGCGCGGATTCAGCTCTGCGGGGTCTTCGGCCACCACTTGGGTACTTTCTCCTCGAACCAAAAACCTAATGCCGAGACCCGCCCCACCGCCATCGCAAGCCCACCACCGACCGCGGCGCAGTCGAGCCGCGCTGCCGCAGTGGTAGCCAGTAGCCACCAAACTGCTTTGTGACAGAATTAATGTTGGCGCCTGTAAATTTTTTATCAGAGTTTTGCAGATTAAATAATATTACTAAATTATGGTGTAACTTAACGTAGTGTTTCAGCTTCAGTACAATGAAATCCACACTAGCTACTCTTACAGACTTACACAGAAGGGTAGATACAGAGACCGCCCCTATGTGCAGGGACCGAAGTGGCGAAGACGCAGTTTGGAAGAAAACATTTTACGGAAACTGCTTTGAATAAAATATTTCGATAAGCTAAGATTGTATGACACTATGGGAAATTTAAAATTTCGCGACCTCACTATTCATAGAATTACTACGAAATACATATATCTTTATTTTAAACCCTTAAAATCCTACTTATTTGTACTACCTACCTACCACTAGGTACCACATACCTACGTGGAGTATGCTCTAGGACTCTAGTCTCTAGGTATTCTCAAGAGAAGAGACCCTTCCTGAGTAGTGGGCCAATATTGGGTTGAATTAAGCCTTTAACTACTACATAGAAGAGAAAAATAATAATTAGGCAATGATATTGTATGTTAATTAGGTATAGACAGCTGCAGTCTCTTTAGCCGCTTTTTACATGCTCCTACGAATAGGTAAATCAAGATCTAGGCTGGTTTCGGTTATACAATTTAATATCCTTAAACGTAACAATTTAAATACATAATAGGTATAGCGAGTTACGTAAAAAAATTAAAGAGACAAATTTAACACAGCCCAGTAACTGCATTGTCTGATCAGCACGGTTTCCGGATTTTCCACGCTGATAAAATGAAAGTGAAATCATGTGTCTCGTGGTTTCCGCAACACGACAGCCGACTTGCCCCCGGCTGAAGCCAATACGTAATATTTTGTGTTAACTGTTAGGTCTAATGCGATAGCCAGGTCCACTAAAAAATGTTTTTAGTAGTGAAGCGGTATTAAACAAGTGGATAGTTTTATGGAGCAATTCGCTTCTATGCTGATTGACAAATGCTATTACAGTATTCAGGAGTATTTAAATGACAAATTAATAATATAATTATAATTATTTTATATGATACGGTTGAATGGTCTGATTTTAATTATTGTAAATTAATATAGGGATAAGGACTTATTTTAATTTTAATATTAGTGTACGCCTCAGCGAGGCAGGACATAGAGGTTAGCCATTGAAGTATTATTACTAGCGTATAGAATGGACACCGCGAACACAATGTATGTTCCAATGCATTGGCGCCGCGCGGCTTCAATTGCCCATGGATTCGTTCGATTTTGAAAGGAGAACGGGGGCTCAATAATTGATTTTTAATTTTTAAAATTATTTTAAAAATGAACCTCCCGGCGCGGCGGGGACACATTTTGTTCGAGATGTCTATTCTATGACATTATACTTCAATGGAATTATTGTATTTATTTTATTCGAAGAATTTCTAATCATTGAAATAATGAAAAGTACCTAGATACTGTTATAGGTCTATTTCTATTTCTTTAGCTTAACAGATGGGTTCAAAATCAAGGTTTGTTAAGAAAGTATAATACCTGCCTATTATTAAAATTATAGTACAGTCAGACTTACAGAATAGATTATAGCTGGATGTAGGTACTTAGTATTTAAAGTAGGTACGTTGCACAAGTCCCACCGCCCGCGCCGCGCTGCAGCTCTGGGCGGGTTCTCACAAAAAAAGGAAGCCCATAATTACCTACTGCCCCAGACGCACCAGCGGATCTAGGGGAGTACATTTCATTTTCTCAGCTGGCCCAAGTGAAATAAAAAATAACACTACATGCCATGGGCGTAGCCAGGGGGGGGGGTTTCGGGGGTTCAAACCCCCCCCCCCCCCCCGCCCCCGAAAAGTTAAGGACTGAAATTTTTATGTGCTAATAAACCCTTAAAAAACATTTTTCTAGACGTCATTCCGAATCGAATGAGCTAGGTATTGCACATATTTTTAGGAGCTTTATTTCTATTAAACACGTTTTTGAACTTTTTGACTAAACTAATAATAGATGGCACTACATCGTCGTGAGAAAAAATAGTCTCAATTTTCTTTAGGGTTATTTTATGTACTTTTAGTCGCTGTATTTTTTTGAACACACCCCCGAAACTTGAACCCCCCCGAAACTAAAACCTGGCTACGCCCATGCTACATGCTCAGAGCCCTACAATAAGATTCCCTGTGTCACAAGTGCCATGGACAACACACAAAGACCACCCAGACAGAGAACAGAAAATTTTAAACTAGGTAATCATTTTTTTGCTTCGCTGGGAATCGAACCCAGAAACCGTCGAGCGGGGGTGTGCGTAGATTAAGGCCTCCTTAATCATATTTTTTCGAAATCAAGAAGGAATTTAGGTAATAATAAAATAATCGTGAAAACATCGTGGTGAAGATAAAAATGTTGTGAAATGTATGGTAGGTAACAAAGTTGTTCAATTAAACAAGAACACTCTCTGCTAACTAAAATACTGTAACGTCGTATCTCAAAACTACGATGTTTTTACAATTATTTCCTAAATTCCTCCTTGATTTCGAAAAAATATGATTAAATTTTAAAATAAGAGCCCTCAATCCACACACACACGACAGTCCGACATGGTAACTGTTTTATACAGTCGCCGATGGTAACCGTTGCGCCACACGGGTTGTCGTATACAAAGGAAGGTAAGAGCGTCGAAAAAAAAATGCTGAAAAATAATCTCACCAGAAACAAGACACTGACCAGGTGGGCCAAATGTGGATTGGCAGACTTTACAGACTATCGATAAACTCACGGCATAGAACTTCTTTGAAGCTCTTTCTTTCCTGGCAACGCACAGGTGATTCCCCCGATATCGCTGCTGTCCATGGGCAACATTTTATAATCAGGTGAATCGTCGCTAATTTGACGGCTATTTCCATAAAAAAGCCAGACTGCTGTGTCGATACTAAGTGGTCACCAGGAGGTCCGTTAGTAGGGTGGGGTGTCCTGGTACGGCCCGCGCCTTTGGCCTATAACCGCCCTCGGTATGGATTGCCATATAGATACATACCTATATACGAAATTCGAGTCGCCGTTGCCGCGCCGCGTCCGGTGCATGATGTGATACGTCTTGTGATCCAAGCAACAGCAGGCGTGTGTAGAATTTACCTTAGTTTGAAGGGTGATCGCAAGTGGCAAAATTTATTGAGCCCACAGAGTACTTAAACACTGCTTGAACCCTTCAGTGTGTAAAGCCGGCTGTTATCATTAGTGCCCTGCCCTGCAATGTCGGCTATAAATGAGCAACGTAAATATCGTAAGATTTTTTTTTCCAAAGCTGTAGTTGACTCAACTTATTTTTCCATACCCAATGATGTTTTAGTTCCATACCTACTAATGTGGAGACCTCTTGACTTGACACATTAGATAAATGTAGATGTGTTATGAAAAATATTTTCTCAAAAGGATAACCATTCATATTTTTATAATAATTATTTATGACTTAGGTAGGTACGTAAGCCCGTTCAAAATCGGCTATTGCTAGTAGCCCACCAATCAAAATAAATAAATCTTTATTGGTTTTTTATGTATCTAAATAGCTGTCAAACGAGCAGCTATTATGTGGTCATCGTCGCCCGTGAACATTAATTTCCTTTTACTCCTCTTCCGAATAATCCGACCAAACGCATCACCAATGCGTTTCCGGTCAATAAAGAGAGACCCGCACTAGTTATAAGGCACTCTCCATAAGATATGATCATATTAATGATAGATATTATTATACCTATCTAACTTTCTCATTGCCTTTTTTAGTGTCGATTGATTCGTCAGTTTCAGTGGTCCCCGATACAACTGTTCGGATTTGTCCGGACTTTATGCTTGCCTAAAGGAGCGTTAAGCGTTTCGAGTCGACCAAATGGCGTTGAAAGACCATCTAACTCTTCCAATATTAATCAATGGATATGGACAACGCGGCGACGATAATCTTAGCGTTTATTTAAGTTTGTCCATTTGTTGTAAAGTAGTAATGTTGAGAGTGACTCAGAATATTTTTGGACGGTATTCAGACGGAAATATAGCTCTATAGTCATAGTAATTTCTTCAAAATTACCGTATTTATATTATTGCAATAAGAGTAAATTGAAAATTAAGTACACAAATATAATGTATATCATACTTTGTAAGAGGTATCTGAAGTTCGATGAATTAATATGAGACATGTGGGAACATACGGATGCGCTACAATATTATAGTACGAACGCACTGACAGGTGTGTGTAGCGAGTGGCAACACAAGCACGCTAATGATAAAGGATTTACTAAAAAAAAACAATTTTATTGCTTATTAATATTTATTAAAATTTACAAAAAAAAATAACCACCTACCAAATTGCTCGAAAAATTCACTAACACAATATTTACATAATTTTCGACTCTACTCGATCGTTTATTACATCGAATTTCTCAAGCAGGCAATGGGAATTATGTCAGTAGGCATAGGATAGGTTTGTCCCATAAAAGCAAGCATTGTTAACATCACAGTAGGCTGCAGCAAAGATTAATAATCATTAAAATCGACTTGTCTTAATGCTTGTAAGGTTACGATTGATATACATACCTGTAATTTTGAACCCATTAAACTGTTTTGTGTAGATATTTTAGAAAAGAAACCTTTCCAAAATCCTTAATAAAAGAATCCAGTCTACACATAGAAGGTAAAATAAAATTGATGGATGGAAGTTGGAAGTCTCAAAAACTTTTTTTACTGAGCAGCGCCCTCTTATATCATTTCCCGAAGAAATTAATTTAAATAATCACAATCTGATGTTATCTAATTTGTGACCAGAAACAAGGCTGTATTCAGAATGTTGTCCTAACAGGCAATGGTTTTAGATCTTTTTCTGACAACATTTTAACAGCGGACTGCGTTAGCCGTCAAGTTTATCGTAGATTCAGAAATTGAAGCGCCATCTAGCTGCTCAGCATTAACATTCCCTGACTAACGTAAACTACTATGGAG
Organism: Thymelicus sylvestris; assembly: GCA_911387775.1. Lineage (NCBI taxonomy): Eukaryota > Metazoa > Arthropoda > Insecta > Lepidoptera > Hesperiidae > Thymelicus > Thymelicus sylvestris. The sequence goes on along the minus strand of OU426896.1, from coordinate 12,228,182 downwards.
ATTAATATAAGATGGCGCTGCTCGAATGAAATGTATGTAACTATGTATACTTTTAATATTGTTTCGCCCCCTCCCGTTTGGTCCTTTCATCCGGCTGGTTAACAATGCGTTTATTGTAACCTCCCAATACCATTTTGCTTGAAATAATAATTGACTTGGTAGTGAATTTTACAAGCATTTCGTAGCACCCAGTTTTTTTAAAACTTACCTCCTTACAGGGTTTTTGCCAGACGAACAGCCCACATTCACCAGGTTGTTTTCATGGAAATAAAATAAATGTATTAAAAATAAAAGCATTAACATAAAATAAGAATGCAGTTTATTGAAGAAATTGAAAAAGTTTTAATGTTCATTATTTTTACGTAGGTTAGTCTAGGTAGTATCTTAGCTTATTGTGTATGTAAACATACCTAAACGAAACAATAGTTGCCCTGTACCTATGTATGAAAAAATATTATGCAATATTTCCGATTGCTATTCTGTCTACCACCAGCAAAGCATCTATTCTACCAGTGTTTATGAAGTATGTAGGTTATTTTTTTTTTTCATTTCAGTAGTATTAGAAGTTAAGTTTTATTCAATTCTACAAATTTCCTATTAGGTACTTATCTTTCCAATAGCACGCAATTATAAATTATTCGCGATTTAAATTCACTTCTTGTTTACTGATAGGTGAAAAACATCTGTTATCACCATTGGTATGTTCTTAACACTGATCATTATAGTACAAAAAAACACCTAATACAAATCACTCTTAAATGGATATTATGGATACGTATAGCGTGAATTGGCTCAGATCAATTTGAATCACACAGGAAATGGGGCGAAAAATAGTTTTGAGGATGAACTTTGTTAGAAAGGATTTTATTTTAGAACGATTATAGGTACCTGGATCATAAGTGTACCCTCAATATAATGATAGAAGCACCTTTGAATTACTTCTGATAAATAAAGTTTGTGTTAAGTCCCGATTTCATATTTTTAGTAACAACGGCAGGCAAACACTTACCATTTTCTGATATTATTTGAAGCCTGGCAATTTGAATTAACTGCCAGTTTAACTAGTAAATAACCTTCCTTCAGATCATATTGTCAATACGAAGAACCATAGTCCTATCATCACTATCTATTGGTATACTAAAAACTTCCTGATTATTATCTTACCTAGTACCTTACCAAAAATGATGATAATTACCATCCTTGAGGTGCAATCAGGAACTCTAAATAAATGGTATGCATATATGTATAAAGAAATTTAGATACACAGTAGGTTCCATGAGTGCTGTTCGCAGTTGTTCACTAACCAAAATCATAGATCCTACTCAGGGGCGTAGCTACCGCCGTATCAATTATACGGGGCCCCAGCGTATAGGGGCCCCCACTAACACTCCTAAAAAAAGCTCGCCAGCAGCCTACGACTGCTACAGTTGGCACTTCTTTTATATTTGACAGCTAACGTCGAGGGAGCCCCACAACAAATATTGATATGAACAAATATTGATAGGGTTAGCTACGCCACTGATACTACTATTTTTAACCGACTTCAAAAAAAGGAGGAGGTTCTCAATTCGACTGTATTTTTTTTTTATGTTTGTTACCTCAGAACTTTGGACTGGGCGAACCGATTTTGATGATTCTTTTTTTAATCGAAAGCTGGTGGCTGTCATGTGGTCCCACATAAATTTTATTGAGATTGACAATGGCATCCATGAGAAAACCACATAAGTCGTAAATTTTTGTTAAGATTTGCGCGACAAATTGATGAATAACTCAATATCACGCCAACCGATTTCGATGATTCTTTTTTTAATCGAAAGCAGGTACTTGTTACGTGGTCCCACATACATTTAAACGAGATCTGACAAGTAGTTTTTGAGACTTTGAAGTCGGTTATTTTTTGTTAGTAAAATTTAGATTATTTTACAGCAATACTACTCAATTGTAGACGGTCTAACATTCTTTTGTAGTATGCAAATCAAGAATCACTGGCTATGTAATATTTATTATCGAATGCCACAGTTATAATACTTTATGAATGAGGTGACTTCTTAAAAGTTTCTATAAATAAACAATTGAAATCGAAATAAATTCATATCCATGCCTTGCGTATCATGGCTATCATACACAATGGCTTTGGCAGAGACCTGTAATATTACGTACATTGGCAAACTGTTTTATAAGATGGACACAATTGAAAATATAGTCTTTATTTTAGTTGCAAGATGCCTACTATTTGACATCACTATCTACAATGAAAAATAAAATATGAATATAATTAATGCTTAGTTGACTAAGATTAACACGAGTCAATTTTTTTTTTTTTTTTTTGTAACATCTAATTTTGAAAAATATGTAAACCTTGTAATATTAATTTAACAGCACTATAGGTCTATAGACCAACTTTTTATTTTTTAAGGATGTAGTTCTGATTTATCATTTTTTTATTGTTCATTTTCTTTTGGTTTTCGTTCAAAGATAATTTGTATAGCCATTTCAGTATTAATTTGATGATATTGATATATTTGAAGGTCAGCAGCAATGTTAATGTTGTAAGAACATCACTAAAAAATTTCGGGAAAGTAATAAATAGTTATACCACTGTCACTGAATTTTATTATTCTCCAAAAACTATCATTTTAATGTCCGAGAACAATTCTTGATAGAATTCTGTCACATAATCGAAAAATAGTACTTAGCAGCAAGACAAAAGGCAGAAAAATAAAGGAGTATATACAGTATAATAGAACTAAATAAACAAACCTACTGTTTTGTATTAAAGTTTTATTGTTACACATAGTATTTTATTAACCTATAAGTCCATTATTCTATACCTATTTTTCATTTAACAGCTATTTGAGAACTTAATACTGAGTAAAGTCAGAAATAAAATAATCATGATCATTTTATATACTCTAATGTCAGCTTATCTCTGATCTCGATTACCTAACTTCTATTTCGAAGGAATTCAATTCTTAAAGTTAAATTCTAAATTGTACTTAATTATCCGTTAAGTCCTACAATTATCCTCAAATTAACAACTATTATATCCTTAAAACATGTCACGATAAGTACCTAGGTACAATAAATAGTAGATCAGCTTACAATCAGTACAAGTAAAAATAATCTATTCATATTTTTCTAAAAGATTATATAGAAAAAAATAGTTCAAACTACATTCTATTGATTTCCTGACGGCTTCTCCTAGGTGGTCTCGCGTGTAGACCAGAGGTGTGTATCTAGTGCTCCGGAGCGTACTGCCTACACTAGCACGGAATACTCTGCTCTACTAGTGTACTTAGCACGAAACCTAGAGATTGAAAAAACATTTAATCACTTCATCAATATATTATTCTAACACTAAGGGCTACCTGCATAGCATTAATTCTCGGAACTATCTCAGAACTGCTCAAAGCTATCATGTCCTAAACTAAATTAATGCTATGTAGTGCTTCGCAACCTAGAAAATATAACGCAATATGACTGAAGAGGACAGCCTATTAATTTAATGATGCAAAATATTTTCCAAGATAGACTTTTTGTAGTTGTGATGTGATACGGTTAGTAATGATTATCATGTCAAGTTGATATACTTACATAGTTGGCTTAGAATCTTCCACCCCTTCCTTGACCACCTCCATAGTTCCCGCTGCCGTAACCGCCGCCGCCGCCGCCACCCTGGTTCATGTTGTAGGGAGCAGAGCGATTGTTACTGTATTGCTGGTTACGAGTGGGTCCACCACTGTAGCTTTGTTGCCCATAATTGCCAAAATCTTGATTACCACCCCATCCTCCCCTTTGGTTTCCACCCCCATACCCACTCCCTTGGCTACCCCAACCTCCACCTTGGTTGCTATCCCATGGATTGGAGTTATTCCATCCACCCTGGTTGTTTCCATAGCCACCTGTAAACATTGATAAAAGTATTTATAATATTTGGAACATGTTAATTGCTATGACGAAATTGTGATATTCATGACAACTTACCAGAACCTCCCCAGCTATCATTTCGGCCGCCACCACCACCTTGTCTGCCTCCCCTTTGTCCTTCCGCTCCATCTTTAGGTAGGGCCTTTTTGACATCCAACTGTTTGCCATTAATCTTGTGTGGGGCATTCACTGTTACAAAAATAAAATAATTATTCACATGTTACAGTCAACAAGTACAATAAATTGACCATCAAACAGATTCAATTATTTTGTCCTATGATTTGCGTACCAGATTTACCCTTATTCGGTAATCAGGTATAGCTTTAATCATAGATTTAATATCCACAGTCAGAGGAAGCCAGATTTGGACATGTATGTTCCATCCTGGGGCAAAGCTGTGGAACAATATAGAGAAAATTAACAAAGATTACTTACAACAAACTTTGTCGACTGGATCATAATCATCAAACTCAACAAAACCAAATCCACGCTTCTTGCCAGTGCTCTTGTCGGTAACAATGCTGACATTTTGGACATTGCCATAGTTTGAGAAATATTCACGAAGTTGTTCCTCATCATGGTCATCCTTAATGCCACCAATGAATAATTTCCTCACAGTTGCACCGGCCTCTGGGTTTTTAATATCTTGTCTGGCAACAGCTCGCTTTGTCTCGACAACGCTGTAAATAAAAAACTAATTGTAGAAAAAGAAGGTCAAACTAAAGATGATTCATCAGAACAGTTACAATGAAAGTGTGTCACATGTTGACCCCACAGAAAATGCCACGTGTGTCAAAATCACACGGACATTCACCAAGCAGAGCCGAATATTTTTTGCAGTAAAAAACGATATAAAAGCGAATTTGACACTTTCATATAGCTGGACTGCAAACAGACAAAACATATAGAAGTAAAAACTTACCGTCCATCAATTTTGTGTGGCCTGTTGTTTTGAGCATCATCAACCATGTGGGCTTTGGAGTAGGTGATAAAACCGAAGCCGCGCGACCTCTTGGTTTTGGGGTCCTTCATCACAACAACATCCACAATTTCTCCCCATTTTTCGAAATGTGCTTTTAGAGATTCATCAGATGTTCGGTAATTCAATCCACCGATGAAGATTTTGCGGTGGACCTCGGGCTCATCCTGAAAGTAGAACACGCATTTAACAAGATGGCGGAGGGATGGCGTCGTATCATTGAACTTTCACATTCAAGATCGATACTATGAATTATCTGTTTATGTAAGCGTAAAATAAATAAATTGAAATACATAATTATAAAGAATATTTCATTTCAACTAATAATAAATCAAAAAAATCAATAATAACTATACGGTAAAAGTACAACGCACGTAAAACATTAATCATACTTACAAAGCCATCGTCACCTCCGTTTTGTTGCGGCCTCATTTTGAAAGTCTCTTGATTTATAGGATAATTTTATTAGGATACACAAAGAAGGTACAAAGCGGCGCGCCCTTTTCAGCAAGACTAAACGCGGCGGTACTTAACGTTTGTCACCAATTCACAACACGTCCGCCGCAATCGGAAGCCACGCCAAAAAGGAAGAATGGAATGAAGTAAAACGAATGAACAACCAACAAAGTCCGCACTATTGATTGACCGAATAGAAGACCGGCTTCACTTCTAAAACCATAGACAATTAGACAAACTGGCCTAAGCGGAAAAATAATTTAAATAAAGGTGCAGATGGAGAGATGCAGATTATTACTTTACAGCTATGACGGCTTCCTCTTTTCCAGTAAGCAAAGCGTCGGTGATCATGACTGAGATTCATTGGGTACAATCATTATTTCATTAACGAATGGTGTAATAATACAGGATGTTTATTTTCGAAATCAACGACTTCAATTCCTGGCTAGGAATATTAATTTTTTCCAAAAACCTAATGATGCAGTTTTAGTTTTCGTCAAAATCAGCGCTGAGTCTCCTTTGACCATTTTTCACTTTTTCTCATAGTTTCAAATTTGGCCATCCACGCCCACTTGAAAAATAAATTCTGGTAAGTAAAATAATAATGCTATCTTTGAATAAAACTAATTAATTAATAAAGTCACAAAATAATAAAAAAAACGTGTGAGTGTGTAGTTAAGTACGCATGTAAGAAGTTATACTTCTTTAGCAGAATAAAAATAGTTACAGATTTCATCCCGATGCCACAACTCTTTGTTATAAAAGGAATCAGTTATCAGCTAACTTTATCATGTCACTTTCTGGCTGTCGGTGTGCGCACGCATCGTAACACGGAAACTTAAGAAACAGTTATCAGCTAACTTTACCACGTCACATTTTTGGCTGCAGTGTATTTTGTAGCTTAGTAACTTCAAAATGTCAAAACATGTATAAAAATTATAAAAATGTGGAATAATATCTAAATAATTAACAAAACATTACAAAAAAAATAACAAGAGAGTTGAAACCTTAAATTTATCTATATCTTATCTCCTGTCATAGTGTTTGTAGTCGCACTTCTCCGAAACGGCTTGACCGATTTTTAAGAATTTTTTGAAGTCCTTATGGGGCGTTTGGAAAAAAATATGATAGTAAAATTTTTACGATGCAACATTCCAAAAACGGTATGATGAAGGGGCGCAATATTAGGCGCACAGCATTCGCTGGAGTTGTTTTGGATTGCTAGCGTGGGTCGAGGTAGTGAGCGAGAGGTACTTATAAGACTAAGTAAGAGGTAAGTATAACTTCTTGACTGCGTACATAAGTACACACACGTTTTTTGTGTATATTCAATAAATATGAGAATAGATCATAAGGATATGCCTTACGCTAGGCGCTATGTGATTGAGGGTTCCCTACCCCTAATTTTTTTGGCAGTACACAGACAGTTTGCTGATCAACTATAGGTGTACCAGAATCTCATGGCATTTTTGACAAGCAGAAAAAAGGGTTTTTAATATGGCAATGTAAATTTTTAAAACTATATCAATTGTCAAGTCAAAACAAAGAGTTGTATGGAATTTTTTTCTTTTTCTAAAATGATGATTATTTTCGATTTAACACCGAAAAAACCATAGACATAATACTACTAGACTAGGCAAGGTATCTGAGCTTATGTAAGTGAAACCGTCACGCTGCGAAGAAAGGCAGGAGGTAAACCTATCCTTGTCTTACTTAAGAGTTACGCGAGTCTCCTTGGTCTCTTTCTCTTTCTAATAGCGTGACGCAAAGAAGGCCCGCTTGTCTAGTCTAGTAGTATTATGTCTATGGAAAAAATCTTTACAATCACAAACCATAAATATTATTTTCGATGTTTATCGAAAAACATGTGAGAAAAAAGTTGTATTTAAACGACAATCTACAATATTAATATTATCCATCTCGTAGGATTGACTCATTTTGATAGTTATATAGTTTTCTTCACAGAGTACTTAATCACTATGGTTTTCTTGATTTTCTTAGTAATTAATCTAATTATGATTTCTTTATATGTAAATAGAATTGCAAGTGATACCAATAATGATACAAAGATAACATAAATGAAATGAAGAATACAAAAATTGTTACAAATTAAAGCTTGCAAAAATGTTGTATAAAGGACATGAAAATTTACATCATGCAAGTTCACTCAATTCAATCTGGTATAGGTATACCAGAATCTGATGGCAAAAAATTGTGTTTATATATTTACTATAGGTATAGTAAATATATAAACACAAAAAAATGTTTGTGGGGTGTTCTATAAAGACTCTGAAACTCCTTCTGAATCATCAAATGAACAATATAATATGTGTACAGGTACAATAATTTCTAGTTGTACTTGTACTAAGCCACTGTTATAAATTCAAATAAACAAATTAAAGTAGAAAAGCTCCATGCTCGTACGTATTAGCTCGTGGCGTGGGTCCTTAACTACCATAGAGCAAACGAATAATTATAAATTCAATGAAGTTTTATTTTATTTTATCATTCATTCATTATCACTTTTACTTATCTGTTTCTACTCTGTTGCGTTGGCATTTGTTTTGACATAAATAAAATTAAAAAATTTAGTTCGATTTTGGTTGAATTCGGAGATTTTGAATTTTCGATTTTTCTGAAATCTTCAGAATTTCAGATTACTGTTATTTATCTTCCCGTTCATCTATTGTACGTGTGTAATCTTTTAAAAGTATTTTTATGTAATATATTTAAGTTATTTTCATAACCGTAAAGCAAATTTAGCAAGTCAGAAATCTAACCCTAAGTAGAGGTACAAAATTTTTAGTTTTCCTTGAGTTGAGTTCAAAATGAAGCCGACTGGTGGCAATGATGACTATGTAAGTTTGTTTTCCACTTTTTTGACGCCTACAAAATTGGAAGTTCGTATAACGTACCTACATTAAATCTCTTGTAAGATGCCGAAAGTGCCGAACATGGCACGATATTTGACATGAATTTTGATGTTTCTATGTAATTAACTGAGAAACGAGCAGACAAGTAACCTGATGGTTAGTGGCTAAGTGGTCATCTAGTCATGCTCGTCCATGAAGGCATGAACATCAACTACGCCTTAGGCAATTTGTGGTTAGGAATTTGAAACTCTACCATTATTGTATTACTTAAGCATTTAGGCAGCATGCTCAAACAGGTTATTGGCTTATTGCTGACACCTTGGATGTCATATAAATCATCCCAGTTTGATAAGAAACATTGAATACAGTGCTTTTGACCATGATATGGTGTTGACATACATTTTTAACTCTGCAACTGTCTTTCCATTGTCCGTGGTAACCCCTTTTTCTACGCTGACTTTGTATACTTAAAGCAATTATGCAGTGTGTTGTTAATTTCTAAACACATTTTTTAATTTGATATTACTAATGTATTTTTTTATCTGAATGTTTTTTTTTTATGAGATATGCCATTTTTATGAAAATTAACCATCCTTTCATGTTTATTTTCTACACAAAATAATTTTGATGTTCCACATCACTCTAATTGTATTTTATTTATATAGGAGGAACCAGAACACACCAGGAAGCTTTTCATCGGAGGGTTGGACTACAGAACAACCGAAACATCTCTGAAAGAGTTCTATGAGCAATGGGGGGAAATTGTTGATGTGGTTGTGATGAAAGATCCAGTGACTAAGAGGTCCAGAGGTTTTGGTTTCATTACCTATTCAAGAGCCCATATGGTTGATGATGCTCAGATTAATAGACCTCATAAAATTGATGGAAGGTTTGTATGCTTTTCGTTTTATTCATTTTGATCATTTATCTTTGTAATATCAATTTATAATGCTGAGTCAAAAGTTGCAATGGGTTACAATGATGATTATGGTGATCAACATTAGGCTGTAGTTTGCAAAATTTAATTTTCAATTGAATTTAAACAAATGTAGTTCTATTACATACATATACATTATTTTTACATATAATTAAGTAATCTGTATGTATGTGTAAATTCTGGAGATGAATATAAAACAACTCTTTCTTCATTCAGGGTTGTGGAACCAAAGAGGGCAGTACCCAGAGATGAAATTAACAGACCAGATGCAAGTGCTACGGTGAAGAAACTCTTTATAGGTGGATTAAACCATGAGCTGGAAGAAGAGGATATTAGACAGTATTTTGGCACCTATGGGACTATAACATCAGTCAGCATAGTGACTGAGAAGGATACTGGGAAAAAGAGGGGCTTTGGTTTCGTGGAGTTTGATGACTATGATCCCATTGACAGAATATGCTGTAAGTAGTTTGTGATATCTTATGACGGAGTAGCTTCCTAACTAGCAAGCCAATATATTATTTTATTCCAATAATAATGTCTGGTTAGTTATATTGTTCATCTTCTTAATTAGCCAATGTCAAACCACTTCTAGACATGTTTTCCTCAGTCTTAGGTGGTTTGCACATCGTCATGTTATGGTCCATAACTGTTTCAGTACTGTTTTATTTGTTTATGAATGTTTACTGTCTTTGGTCATTAAAAAAAATGGGGTGCAGTTAGAATGTCAAGATTGTGTCAAAAATAAGGCTATCCCACTTCATGACGTAGTAGATGTTGGTAGAAAAACATTTTTTTATTGTAATACAGCACAACAAAACCACAAGATAAACGGACATCGCGTTGATGTGAAGAAAGCGCTATCGAAGTCCGAGATGGGTGGCGGCGGCGGCGGCGGGGGTGGGGGCGGGCGCCGGGGCGGACGCGGCGGGGGCGGCGGCTGGAACAACCGACAGGGAGCGCAGGACTGGGGGAACTCAGGTATTGAATTTATTTTATGATTGACATGTACATACAATTAATAATTCTTATCAAGTACAACAAAGCAAGGTCTTTTTTATTTTATTACTTCAAAATACTGTAATGTTGATAGGATCCATGAGTAACTGATGGAACTTATCAAACATCCAATACATGTGACTTTTACATTTAGCGGTAATTTATGTGGTCATAGTTTTGATTTTTGAGTTGTAGCTAATAGTATTTTTTAAAACAGAACAAATGGAAAAATCTACGAACTCAAGTTGTACTACAGTTCACATAGGTTGAAACGATTAAGTTAAAAAAAAAATCTTAAATATTGTAGTATAGTTTGTATTTTAGTAGTAGTTTTACTTGAAGCAGAGTACTTGTATTTAGGTGGCGGTGGATACAGCTCTTCGTACGGCGGAGGTGGCGGCGGTGGCGGCGGGTGGGGCAACCAGAACCCCTGGAGCTCCAACACTGCGAACAACTGGGGTACGCAGGGGTACGGGGACCAGAGCTCTTGGGGCCAGCAAGATAACTTTGGGGCTGGCTACCAGCAGGGCTACGGTGGAGGGCCCATTCGACCCAACTATAACACGCAGAGGCAACAGCCTTATAATGCAGGTATGGTCGTTAGGTTTTAACATTTTATTTGAGTATTTTCTATAAAAATTAAAGCTGCTGCTGGATTTTTGTCCCTTGACTGTACTTTGATGTTTTCATGATCTAAATGACAAAGATGTCTTTGTCTAGTAATTACCAGCTCTGGAATAAATGTATAATAATAATAAATGTATGGATTACTTTTAAACTATGTGCTTAGGAGTTTCGTCGCATTTCTTCTCCTCCATGACATAGCACCTTTCTGTAATGGTTGAAAATTAAAAAAAATACGTTTCAAATTTTTATCATCAGGTGGCGGCTACAACAGCGGCGGCGCGGGCGGCTACAACATGGGCAACGCGGCCGCGCCCGCCGCGGGCGGCAACCAACGTCGCTACTAGATCGTCCCGCAGTCCTCTTGTGAGTATTGTACATTTCTGTTATATAATATTCCAACATTGTACACACAGTATTCTATTTACCTACACTTATCATTTTGATCCATACTATACTTAACACTATCATTGATTATTTTGATTTATAGTTGAAAGAATTATTTCTTTTTTCAAAGTACACATGCATTTGTTTTAAGATTAAGTTTTTATTTTTATATTTTTTGGTAATATTTATTTGATTTACATTTATGTATTTCATTCGATTTTTGTTTACTGCCATGTTAAGTAAATTAATTGATATTTTTCTTCATATTTAAACTCATATTATCATAAATCTTTTTTGGAATAATCTCAATCTAACCTCTTCTTTGTTGCATAATCCAAGCTTTTTAAAGTGTTATATAAGTGTTATATACTGTTACGGTGGGCGAACTCAATTTCTACTTGTGGTGTACTGATAAAAATATTTTTAATGCTTAGGTATCAAGTTGCGCTTAGTCGAAGCTAGGCAGGCAGAGGGTAGAGTAGACAGGAATAGGCCACGAGTCGACTAGCTAGTGACACAAGCGGACTTAGGACGACCAACTAGCATACCTATTTTTTACGATAATGGGAGAGACGGTGCAAAGCTTTCAGTAGATGGCGCTACTGGAGTTTGAGAAAATTCGTTATGTAAATTACATTTAAACCAACAAGTCTCATGTGTTCAGAAGAGATTTAAATGTTCCATAGCTCGATTTCTGTTTTATTTTTAATGTATATTCTCTCTTTTATGTGCATGGAAATAAGTGAGAGTATTTTTACATTTAAACGCACCACAAAAGGCCATGTTGTTATGATAAAGTGTAACATGTAATCAATTATATGTGATCTTAATGAATTAATATTTGAAAAGTAAAATAATAAAGGAGCTTTCTTAACAAAAAAAAGTACCTAATGTTCACACTACACGATGTCACAAAATCTAGTAGCGCCAACTAGCAGCAAAGTTTAGCAACCGCCATTCCCGTTATCAGAAAATAATACATTTAAGAAGATTACTTCACAAAAAGGTATGGTGCAGGCATTGAACTCATTTTCACTTATGTATAATTGAACTATTCATAAAAAGAATTACGTTATTTCACTTTAATAATCCATTCGCTTTACTGCAACGTTTGAAGAAATTCATAGATGTAGAAGCTTTTTTACGGATGTTGATCCTCTCAAAAATCTAGGCTATGATCAATGCCATGCGTGAGTCTTTTTATGTAATAACGTTATGTTTAGAATAATATCACAGTTTTTACATAATATATTTGAACTTACATTAGTTACATTTACCTACTCAAAAGTATCATGACGACTATGTTACTTGCATTGAGTTTTATTGTAAAAGCTGTGGCTACAAGTTATTTTTACGTTACTAGCTGTAAGCGCGACTATCCTTATGTTTTGTGAAGTATGTTTAGGAATATTAATATTTTATGTCAACGGATATTGAAGTTGTTTCTTATGTTTAACAAAATAGCTGTAGGTAGTTTTGATTACATTCCAGCAAACTGTTGTGGTGCGACTTAAATTTTGTCTATTTTAGGAGATAGCTATCACTATTGGATAAGATTAAAAAAAATGGATATTTTTATACATACACTATAATTAAAACAATTTTTAAAGTAATTAGACAGAGTCCAAGACTTGAAAGATATATTAGCGTAAAGAATATTAATGCATCTATAGGACACCTGGTAACACATTCTAAATACAGCTATTTTTAATTTTATTAAGTTATAAAATGTAATTTCAATCCATTAAGTTGAATTTTTGTTTTACGAGTTTTAAATGTCACATAATAAAATTGTGTATAATAATGTGTAATGTATTAAATGAACTGTGTTTTCCATGGAACCTTCTACCTACTCTGGCAAGCCGTTTCCGTGGAAAAGGCCATGGTAAGTTAACTTTACGGAATAAAACTATATGGAATGATAATAATCTGTTTTATTTAACTCTTTTCCTCTCATACATTATAGCATCTTGACTAGTTAATTTTATTTACATTAAAATATAACTTATTGTAAGTAACTAAAGCACTATAATAAGGTTAAATTGAACCAAACTTATTTTGAGTATCACCTATCCAATAAAATGTCAACATTCAAAAGTAGAAGACATTCAAGATGACATTTTATTTAGACAAAATTAAGACAAAATTAACATTACTGATATAATTTTACTAACACCTATAAATAATAATAAGCCAAATATAAACTACAATTTCAATATCATACATTTTTGTAATTAAATTTAAACTTTGGACAAGTAACTTTGTTATATGTATTTGATTTTATGAATATCAGTCATGACATGGATAGCATAAATACTAGGAGATCGCACAACTTTGTTATAATTACAGGTTGTAAGCCAACTTTAAAACATTATTCTAAACCCGATTTACTGGGTCGGTGCACAAATCTTGTGTAAACCATTATGTATGATGCACGAATAGTGCAGTTTAACGACGTGGGTTATAAATGCCTATCATAGCGAACTGGGGCCACAAATGTTTTATTATTGTAATATTGTTAAACAATGAAAGTGAGTAGGTAGTTCTTTCTCCATTTTTAGTTATTCCGAAGGTTCATTCCCACTAGTTCTACTGGTTAGTTCTATCGTAGGACTAGTGGGAATTTTTTTCTCACTAGTTCTACCGTAGAACTAGTGGGAACAAATCCGTATTCTACGATAGAACTAAGCAGTAGAACTAGTGGGAATGAACGATTCCGAACAGCCTTAACTAGTCAGCTGAAAAGTGATTTTTTCTTTTTGTCGGTAACACATTATCACGCAAAAGCAAGTTGAAACTATCCGACTATCCGGTATCCGACCTATCCGGCCGGATACCGGATAGTAAAATTCAAAAAATTCTCATTATTTTACACAAGGCAAATTATACCACAATAGTTTAGGACACCGTTTATTTATACAATGTGTAACAAAGGTGGTGGCCCAGGGGTAGAGGACCTCAAGACCTATCAATTTAACTTCCATTTACATATGTTCAGCAATATTCAATGGTCCAGCAATCACCACTATCCGTTTCATCTCTACAAACAAATATCAATTCGTTTCATCTATAATATAGTTTCTTATTTGGTTGCTATCGACGTCATTATATATAAAACTAAAACGATAAAAAAATAACTATTTCCCTCAAATTTTCGATGATGACTACGATTGAATTTCAACCTCTAGGTGAACACTATAACATTAACAGACTAGAACAGCACGACGTATGTATAAGCATTAAGCGTATCTTGAAGCGTAGTCTGAATTGTAGGTTAGGCTGGTTGGTTTTCGTTTTATTTTTCAAGAGTTGGCTGGATGCTGGTTGGATGGATGGGCAGACAGGGACATGGTGGGGGTCCATACGAGGCGCTCAGCATTGTGGGGAAGAAACCTGAAGCAGCTGCTAGTTGTCTGCAAAGGATTGAAGGACCACATTATTACAGAAGTACCAACACGACATACGCCCGAAACAGTTTTTCTAAGAGTTCCAAATATAAAGAAGGCGGTTGAGGCTTGTAGTGTAGAATTGTTTAGTTTGACACATGTGACATCACCAACACCCATAACGGCTAACAAAAAAAATATTTCACCAAAATTCCGCCCCGGCCACTATCAAGTCCGGAACCTTTAAATGTTATATACAACTACAGGGTCACTGACAACTTTGCTACACGGGATAATATCCTATATTATAGTTAATATACTATATTATAGTTCTCGATTTGCATACATTTCTTTTGCAGCTTCTATAATTATTATTGTATATTTTACGGAAGGTTGTTTTTTTTTAGGCCTGAGCGCTGAACTGATTTTGCTTTCTATAAGTACGGTTAGACGCCCGAAGACCTTTTTTTAGGCAGAGCGCTTTGTTTTCTGTAAGTTTCTATACGGGTTGACGCCCGATGTTTTTTTTTTAGTGAGCGTCCGTGGTGAGCGTGTATGAACCGATTTTGCCCCGGTTCGAAAAACTCGTAGGTCCGGGTCTGCATTTTGGGGCCAGAAATGCTTGTTTTAGGGTTGTCAGTGTTGCCTAATATTTGTTGTCCATTTCATGCCACTAGACGTTAAAGCTATAACAGGTTATTATCATTAAAATTTACCTGTATTGTTGATCAAGTTGGGCTTTCTCAATACGCTTGTCTTTGGCTCTCCGATTCTGAAACCAAATTTTCACCTGGGTCTCGCTGAGTGACAGAGCTGATGCTAGTTCACATCTGTAAAGATATAAATCTATATATATAAAAATGGATGTTGCTAAGCGCTAAACTCGAGAACGGCTCGACCGATTTGGCTGAATTTTTTTTTGTATGTTCCTTGGAGTCCACGGAAGGTTTTTATAATATTAAAAAAAAAAAAAAAAACAATGCGCGGACAATACTAAAACAATACTTTTCTTTTCACATAAAAATTGTTTCAGCATGTATGGTACATGGTAAATATTCGAAATGGTATCCACGGGAATTAGTAGCAGAAACAATTAGGTACCGGAAACAATGGCTAACCGCTATAACGTCGTAGATCAACTGCAGATAAAACAAGATCAACAGTTGTAAAAGTAAATCAACTAACAATCGAAATTGATAATCGTTGGATTTGTGGCGTTCATTAATCTACATTAATTCCGAACGCATTCCAAAAGTGACTTTGACATCTGTCATTGTTCGCGCTCATACTTTTCTGATCTGTCAGTTCTGTCACTCTGTCTCCGAATATTTTCATAACCTGTAATAACCTGTATTCGATTCCTGAGGTACTGCAATAAAACTCAAGTCGTATGAAGTTCTGCTTTCTTTTCCACTCTCCTGAATATACCAAGCTGATATAAATGCAAGGGGATATCAAAACCCCAAAGTGGTGACCAACGACAGTGAAAATTGAAACAATCAGTGTTTGGTATCAAAGTGGACAAGCTACGGTTTCGAGTCTCAACTCTCAACGTGTCGGCCGTGCCGGTTTTGCAAATACCTAACTCATGCGCCGGCTCTGACTACAGAAGACTGCCTACGTCCAAGCAATTTTAATGGCACAAGCGGACTTGTCATTAGAAAAAATTGCAGAGCTCGCTGATAAAATTTTAGAATTGACCCCTCTTTCCGTGAGTGCAGTTAAATCAACACCATCAATTTCCCCTGAGCTCCTCAATATTAAGTCGGAGTTGCAGGAGCTGTCAAAGAGGGTTGCCAGCATAAGTCAAGGGCGTAGGAGACTTGATAGGTCCAAGTCTAGGCAAAGGTCTAGATCCAACACGCCTGGCCCCTCATTGTGCTGGTACCACCGCAAATATGATGTCAAGGCCCTCAAGTGCACCAAGCCTTGTGCGTGGACTCCACCTGGTCCGGAAAACCATCCAAGCAGTCAGTAGCGGCGACAACTGATTGCGGTACATATACCGGTCGCCGCCTATTTGTCACTGATAGGGACACAAAACATCAGTTCCTGCTTGACACTGGGTCGGACCTGTGTTGTTTCCCCCGCAAACTTCTTAATTCAAAATGCAAAGTTTCGGGCTATGATTTATGTGCGGCCAATGGTACCATAATTAAAACATATGGTAGCCGCCTGTTCTGTTTGAATCTGGGACTCCGTCGAGAATTCAGGTGGAATTTTGTTATTGCTGATGTCGAAACTGGAATAATCGGTTCGGACTTTTTAGCTTATTTTAATCTTTTACCAGATTGCAGAAACAGATTATTGCGAGATGGACTGACTGGCCTTGTGGTTTCAGCCTCCATCTGTAATATAACACAACTTAGCGTAAAAACTGTAAAAATTAATGATAACTCTCCATTTGCTGAACTTTTAAATAATTTTCCAGACGTCACGAAGCCACCGGGTATTCATCGCGTTATACCGCACAGCACCGTGCATTATATACAAACGACCGACGGTCCACCTGTCGTGTCACGTGCTCGACGCCTAGCGCCGGACAAACTCCGCGCCGCTCGAAAAGAGTTTGAGAATATGGTGCAAGCCGGTACCGCGCGCCCGTCACAAAGTTCGTGGTCGTCTCCCCTCCACTTGGTATCCAAGAAGGACTCTACATGGAGACCTTGCGGGGATTATCGGGCATTAAACGCTCGCACCATCCCAGACAGATACCCCGTACGACATGTAGGGGACTTTGGGCATGCCTTGGCCGGAGCGACAATATTCAGCACCTTGGATTTAGTGAAGGCATACCAACAGATCCCAGTGAACTCAGCGGATATCTGCAAAACGGCCATAGTAACGCCGTTTGGTCTATATGAGTTCCCCTTCATGTCGTACGGCCTAAGGAATGCGGGACAGACTTTCCAGCGTTTTATTGACGAGATAGTCAGAGGGCTGGATTTCTGTTTTCCGTATATAGACGATATTTTAATTTTCTCCTGCTCCGCTGAAGAGCATATTAATCATTTGCGCATTCTTTTGCAGAGGCTGGTAGATTACGGCGTCGTGATCAACCCCGCCAAATGTGTATTCGGTGCCAGCGAGGTTACTTTCCTTGGATATCAGATCACAGCAGAAGGCATTCGTCCTCCAGCTGAAAGAATCGTTGCGCTCCAAGATTTTCCTCTGCCCAAAACTGCACAAGGTTTGAGGAGATTTATAGGTATGATTAACTATTATCGCCATTTCATACCTAGCGCAGCTAAAGCACAAGCGCCGTTGATAGATTTTTTAACATCTACCCAATTAAAAGGTTCCAAGCCCATGCCATGGTCACCTGACCTTGAGCAAGCTTTTTATACTTGCAGAGACAGTCTCTCGCAAGCGACATTGCTGGTACATCCAATACCGAATGCTCGGTTAGGTTTATATACAGACGCCTCAAGCACTCATGTAGGCGCGTGCCTCCAACAGTGTTCAGAACAAGGTTGGGAGCCGCTAGCATTTTTTAGTAAAAAACTTACCGCGAAACAAAGTTCTTGGCCTGCTTATTACCGAGAATTATTGGCTGTCTATGCAGCGGTACAACATTTCCGGCATATATTAGAGGCTCAACACGCCACTATATATACGGATCACAAGCCATTGTTATATGCATTCACACAGCGTCGTGAAAAATTACCTCCACCGCAGCTGAATCAATTGGCATTTATAGGTCAGTTTACTACAGATATACAATATATCAAGGGGGAGGAAAATGTTGTCGCTGACACAATGTCGCGGATCGAAGCGATATCTTTGGATATGAATTTTGATGCTCTTGCAAAGTGCCAGGAGGCAGATCAAGAGCTGATTAAGTTAGGCCAAGACGATTCTAGCTTGAAATTAAGCAAGGTCGTCATTCCTGGCACCGACACTTACATTTATTGCGACATGTCCACAGGGAAACCTCGCCCGTATCTCCCAGTCGAGCATCGTCGACCGGCGTTTGAGCAACTGCATGGCCTGAGTCACCCCGGCGCACGCGCGACGGCACGCCTCGTGTCTTCACGCTACGTGTGGCCTGGCGTAAACAAGGACTCCAGTTCCTGGGCGAGAGCATGCCTGGCTTGCCAGAAAAGCAAGATTTCGAGACATGTCTCCGCGCCACTAGGTACTGCCGCCACACCGACCGGACGTTTCAGGCATGTACATTTGGACATTATAGGCCCACTGCCCATGTCAAACGGTTTTTCTTATTGCCTCACAGCAATAGATCGGTTTACAAGGTGGCCAGAGGCGTGGCCAATGTCCACCATTACTGCTGAGGAGGTGGCCGATCGTTTTGTTTCCAATTGGATCGCCCGTTTTGGCGTGCCAGTCACAGTTACTACTGACCAAGGCCGCCAATTCGAGTCTGTGCTTTTCAGCCGACTTATGAATTTGGGTGCAACGAAACGCATACGTACAACAAGCTATCACCCACAATCAAATGGCATGATTGAGCGTTTCCACCGCCAATTCAAGGCGGCACTTATGTGTCACAATAGCACTTGGCACCAAGCCTTGCCTTTAGTGTTGCTTGGTGTACGGACTGCATTTAAGGAAGACCTTAAATGTTCTGCAGCTGAACTAACATATGGTGAGCCTCTGAGGCTACCAGGTGAATTCCTGGTACCCAGTACTACCAAAGAAATTATTTGCGACGATTTTGTCGCAAAATTACGATCTAAAATGGGTGAACTGCGCCCAACACCCGCGTCTAATCATGCGCGCCCTTCGGTCTTTGTTTTCAAAAATCTTGCAGATGTCACCCACGTGTTTCTGCGCGACGATACCGTGCGACGCTCGCTGCAGCAGCCTTACACCGGCCCTTATAAGGTACTCGCTCGCACCGACAAGGTATTAACACTCGATATTGCAGGAAGGCGACAAGAGGTCAGTATAGACCGCATCAAACCGGCATACATTTTGTCTGATGCACACACTGTTACTTCACCTAAGCCTATCGTGCAGGAGCCCCTAGTTCCTTGTGCGCTGCCTGCGCCTTCAGTGCCCTGTGCGTCGCCTGCGTCGTCATCTTCACCTACTCCTAATCATAATACTGCCCAGCAACCTGTCACTACCCGGTCTGGACGCAGTGTCAAGTTCAAAACAATTTTAGATTTGTAAAAACTTTATTGCTTAAATGTTTAATTTTTTCTTATCGTTTTGAGTATACATTTTTTTTTTTATATAATTATGACATTGTACATCCTATAATTTCATTGAGATTGTAATAATGTGTCATAGATGTACAAAATCACATCCTCAAATGTAAGTTTTGTGTTACATAGTATCTTTAAATCTTTATTTCAAAAAATGTCTTATATTGTAACAAATATAGGTTTATAAAACCACATCACCCATTGCATTGTATAACTATAGATTTTTCATAATTGTTGAATTAACATTGTATAATTTAATTTTACACAACTGTTTTGCCTTTAATCAGCTTAGAAATGGATACCTTCCATTTCTCCGTAGGGGGGTGGTGTGGCGTTCATTAATCTACATTAATTCCGAACGCATTCCAAAAGTGACTTTGACATCTGTCATTGTTCGCGCTCATACTTTTCTGATCTGTCAGTTCTGTCACTCTGTCTCCGAATATTTTCATAACCTGTAATAACCTGTATTCGATTCCTGAGGTACTGCAATAAAACTCAAGTCGTATGAAGTTCTGCTTTCTTTTCCACTCTCCTGAATATACCAAGCTGATATAAATGCAAGGGGATATCAAAACCCCAAAGATTGTTCCTTATTCACCAATCCTATCAAAGACTTTCAAGGCGCACATCAATGTTGAATCTTGCCATTCCGTAAAATCTATAAAATACATTTGCAAATATGTAACAAAAGGAAGTGATATGGCTGTGATTGGAGTTAGTGCTGAGATTTCTGTTGATGAAGTTAACCAATACCAAATGGGCCGTTACGTTAGTATTAATGAAGCAATTTAGCGCATTTTTTCTCTTCCCATTCATGAAAGATTTGTACCCCAATGTAGTTCATTTAGCAGTCAACTTAGAAATTGGCCAAAGAGTTTAATATTTCACTGCACAGAACGTACTACAACGAGTTATTCAACCACTATATACAACCTTGACCAGTTTTTGAAGTGAAAACTTCCAGTAAAAAGAGACAGACACATAAATTCTAAAGTGAGATAGGAAGCATTGTACAGGGGTAGGGGAGTTGAGTGGAGTGGCGTGGAGTAGAAAACCTACAATTATCATCTTCCCGAAATTTTACATACGTCTCATTAACTTGAAAACAAAAATTTTGAAGGTTTCACTTCTACCACGTGTGAATTGCACACATTTTAATTTTTTGGTATGTGTCAGAATGATGATTTTGCCCGAACACTGCTAGCAGCGTTTGCAGCTGTTAGAAAATGATTCCCATTGGGATCAAACCTCAAATGATGCTGTAATTTCTTTTAAACCTCAGCAAATACGAACATTGTTTTCTATAATTATATCGATATGCTTCCCGTCAAACCCAATTGATTTATGAATCAAATACAAAGATGATATATGTGACGATATCTTGCATCAAATGCGCACTAGAAAAGGGAATATACATTAACAATACACAGAAGAAATTTACAACGAGGCATTGATAATAGTTAAGGACATGTGCTTGATGATGTCAAACAAAGTATCATCTCAATTAGGCATGGCCGTGCCTAATCGCCCCACGACACGACGTTGCTTTAAGGGAATCAAAATAAATGTTCCGCTGTTGAACCAACAACAAAAATTTGTAAATGATGGAACTGGAGGAATTTACTATTTGGACGCTCCAGGTGGTACATCTTCATCTGGAATTGCAGCCACGTTATTGAGGGGCGGTCGATCAGCCGATTCAGTGCTAAAATTTCCATTGAATATTCAAAGCAATGAAACTTCGACCTCCAACATTTGGAAGAATACAGCAATGGCAAAGGTTTTGCAGTAATGTAAGTTGATAGTGTGGGATGGATGCACATAAAAAGTCTTTGGAGGCATTAGACAGAACTATGAAAGATCTACGAAACAATCGAAACCGATTTAGTGGAGCGATGATTTTATTAGCAGGAGATTTTCGTCAAACATTACCAGTCATTCCTCGGTCAACACCAGCGGATGAACTCAATGCATATTCAAAGTCCTCCATTTTGTGGAAATACGTAAAGATACTAAATTGAAACTAGAATATACGTGTACGATAGCAAAATGATCAATCTGGAGAAATATTTTCAAAGCAACTCATTGACTTTGGTAATGGCAAAATCCCTGTTAAATGATTCGACTGGCTGCATTATATTTTTGTCAGTTTACTGAAACAACAATCGAGCTCATACAAAACGTATTCCCAAACGTCTCTCAAAATTACAAAGATCATTTGTGGCTGAGCGAACGTGCTATATCAGCTGCCAGCCTGCCAAAATTACGGATGTAGATGAAATAAAATTCAAAATTCAAAATGAAATTGCCGGTGAATTATAGACATACAAATTTCACATACAGTTGATTGGGCAACTAATCAAGATGATGTCGTCAACTATCCACAAGAATCGTTAAATTTTCCGGGATTGACACCTCATAACCTTCAATGGAAAGTAGGATCGGTAATGTTAAGAAATATTAAGTATTAACTTATTTTTGTAAGTAATCGTCATTTATTGTTCAGATATAAATAACTTTTGACAGAACGAAGTCTGTCCGGGCAGCTAGTAAGTAAATAAAAACCGGCTGCGTAAAAAACTAGAAAAAAAACCAAGTCCAGTGTGCTTAGTGCGAGTTGCATCGAAGAGTTTACGTACCTCGTTAATGTCAATACATGACTAACGAGAAATTGCGAGTGCCAGTCTCAAAACGTGACGTGTGTAATTCCACGTTAGTTCACTGAAAATATCTATTATTATGTTGGCAGCAAAAACGTCGTTAAATCTCGTTAAACGTCGTGAAAGAACCCAACCAAATTGAAAATAATACATTTATTTAGTTGGAGCAATAGTATCAAGCTACAATTAAAATAGTGGTGTTATACTGTAGTTTACTTGCTATCGTGCTATAGATTAGTGTTTTGGTTGTTTGTTTCATATTAATAAATATCATTTTTTTCAGTACTTACTTATCAATCTTATCATACTGTGGCATTTTAAGCGAGAAAACAGGCAATATTAAATAATGGAACATAGCTACAGTGATAAATTTGATATGGAAAAGTTTTTGTGTGGTGAGGTTATGTGAATGTTTATTATTTATTTATCAAGCTCAGATCAATAATTAACAAGCTCACGATTGGTGTAATATTTATTTAATAGGATTTATATGTTTAGGCACAGTGACCTTTGGCTGTAAATACTTATTCACGATAAACAACAAATGGACAAATCATGTCTATTTTGAAAAATGAAAGTTTTTATGATACCTAACATATTACAATATGAAGAAGTGTACAAAGTAAGAAATGTTATGTTCCTAGTATTTATTCATATCTTTATATTTAAGGTACAATTCAAGATAGATGGCAGAGTATCAAACTTGTCTCAACAGCACTAGTGGAGACTACTACTTCCAACAAAACAACAGCAATGCAACATTTTCCCCATTGTGATTTAAGAGTAAACGAGTAAACAAATACGTATATAAAGTAAAAGTATAAACACAGCAACATGGATTTGAGAATTGAGAAGATATGTCAGAATAAGGTCGCTACAAAATATATACTCATTAATTTATATTACAGTGTATGAAATGTGAAGTCTATGACCACTGTAATTTACTCATTGGTTTTCTATTGAGATTGGAATTGAATTATGTGGGAGAAATAAAACTTTAAAAGACAGATTGTGGTTTTCTTGATAATTTTATTTTAGGAGGCATATTATGTTGAATATTAAATTAATGAGGCATTGCAGCATAATTATTATGTGATTTTGATTTAAAGAGTGGAAATAAAACGTTGAACGGTAAATAATTTTTAATATAATATTTTTGTAATTCTTCTCCGGGCAACAGTATTCAGCCTGATGTCAATAGTCTTAGTTGTAATTCAATCTTCCCCTTTTCTTATTGTATTCTTCTTATTTGCTCTTCAACACCTTTCCTTTAATAAAAATATTATATTACAAATTTATTGTGTTCAGCAGTATATTGAAATCTTTTAAAACAAGGATTAAATATATGTATGTTTGTAAAACATAATACATAAATATCTATGTTTTATTTATTATATTATGCCTTATTAAATTATTCTCTATCTATTTTGAATTAAAAAAGGCCCATATCATTTTGGCACATTACAATGGCATGTCATAATATAGTGAAGTACTATCAACAGATCTTGCTGGGTATATTGGCTTGGCAAGAAATTTTAAACATTATGAACATAGATTTAATTTAGTATCTCTAAAGTGTAGGTACTGATACATAATGATAATATAGTCCCAAGTAGATATATTGAATGTTAAGCTCACAGCTGGGTATTCAGTTTATGGGTTTATCAAATATGTAATTATTTAATAAATATTTTCCTTGATCCTTGAGGGCTCGTATGCAAACGATATTATCACCTTTGGGAATATTAAATTGCATAATAAAATAATTCATTGAGTCCATACTTGTAGACAATTTTAAATAAACTTATTTAAATCTTAATTAAGTAGGTAATGTAAGTACCTTTTAATTCCAAGAGTCAAAGTCAAGACACAATAATATTAGGTTTATCGAGTTCCTTGCAAGTAGATTAAAAGGTATTGTCTTTAAAAATATCTCCTTAAACTTTTTAAAAACTTGGTGACATTCGCCATTGGATTAGTGTTTATGTTTAAGTACTCTGTGACTGTGATTGCGTAGTGTTTAAGTACTCTGTGATTGGATTACCGGAAATTCTTTCTTGCATGAACAATACAAATACTACTTATCAATAATTTTATTCACTTTAAGATTTAGTGGCCGCAAACATGCTCCGAGCAATTATAAATATCCAGTCATAATTTTCAAGAAACAGAAAAAAAGTGTAATTAAAATAATAAACCATCTTTTTATGATTTCACTTGTAAATTTCACGTGAAAACTTTTCGGTCACGTGGTCCCATAGTTTTCGCAAGCTACGTATTGGAACTGTCAAATAAAGCCACTCGCACTCGCGCAATGTTCGAGGAACAATACATTAACCACTGACAGTAAGACTTCACTCGGGTGAACGTGAGCGCATGAAACTCGCACTCGCGCATTTTTTTTCTTCACTTTCCCGCTAGATGGCTCTGCTTCGGTCCCATACAAATTTGCATTTACGTAGCGAGCCCGTAATGTCACGTAAAACTCGCACTAAGCACACAGTAGTTCAGAATGTTGTTAAAAGTACCGAATACTGAACAACTACGTCGGGACCCATTCTGCAACCAATCAAATCTTGTTTGTTTTCCAAGCAACCCTGTAAAATATAAATGGATCTACCTCTGAGTACCTCTAGTTCATATGTACCTAAGAGAGTGAGGCGCCATTTACTCTTTAGTTGTATGAATGAAGAACTTTTTAAGCCCCGATGAAAAAAGATGAGTATTATAAATTTGACGTATCTGTGGATCTCTATGTCTGTCTGTGGCATCGTACCTCCCAAACGGATGAACCGATTTTGATCTAGTTTTTTTGTATGAAAGTGTCATTGTTCATAGCTATGTTTAGTGTTAATAAAACTGTCGGGATTTTTTAAATTTTCATTTAATAAATTATTTATGAAATGTTCCGAACGGCTTATCCTAAATGATATTCGTAGGATATCACAAATACGAATTTGTTTGGGTCCGCCAAGCGGGAAATATACTTACTAAAATCTTCCTGTTTTGCTAAAAGCTCAGAAATCACTCGGATTTCCTGTATCGTAGCTATGCAATAATACACTAATGGCTCAAGATAAGGTGGTAATTACAGCGTTCCGTCGACACTCCTTTGGACTTTAACGTTCCTCTGTCAGTCTGCTACTTTATCGGCTTAGTTTTTTTTTTCCTTCTTGGCCATTGCAGCAATGCATCGGTTATGTGTCTCAGTAAAAAAAAAAAAAACAAGGCCCTTAGCTTGATCGCGTCTTATTTGAGTGATAGGATACAAAAAGTTAGTATAAAAGATATTAAGTCATCGGGGTCACCGGCTGTGTTGGGTGTACCGCAGGGCTCGATCTTGGGTCCGTTTCTTTTTCTGGTATACATTAACGATTTACCACATTATGTAAAGAACCAAGCGGATATTGTACTATTTGCTGACGATACATCATTAATATTTAAGTGTGAAAGGAATAAAGTAAATTTTGACGACGTAAATAGTGCTCTTTCGCATGTGTCGCGTTGGTTCACTATCAATAATTTGCTTTTAAATGCAAAAAAAACTAAATGTATAGTTTGTACTACCTAATGTTAAAAAAGTTAACAAATCTCTCAGACTGAATAATGAAATATTGCATATGGAGGAATCCACGGTCTTTTTAGGGGTGACCTTAGATAGTAAACTTCAGTGGACATATAACAAATCTCGCGACTAAACTCGGTAGGGCTGCTTATGCTGTTAGGAAAATAAGGCAGTTTACTGACGTCGAAACTGCTAGGATGGTTTATTTTGCATATGACATAATACTGTGATTATGTCATATGCCATCTTGCTGTGGGGCAAAGCAGCCAGTATAGAACAAATTTTCATACTACAAAAAGAGCTATTAGGGCTATTTATAAACTTAGATCTCGTGAAACTTTGCGTGACAAGTTCAAAGAAATAGGTATACTTACAGTAGCCTCACAATATATCTATAGTAACGTGGTTTTTATACGAAATAATATAAGCGCGTATAAACAAAATTTTGATATCACTAATCGCCAAACAAGAAAAACGCACCAGTTAGTAACGCCATCTTACCGTCTTTCTAAAGTGAAGAGATCTTTTATGGGCCGTGGTGTACAGTTCTATAATAAAATCCCAAAGTTAATACGTGATTTGCCAGTGGAATTATTTAAGAAACATGTAAAATCTCAACTTTTAGGCAAAGGCTACTATACTGTAGATGAGTACATAAATGACAAAGACGCATGGAAATGACCAGATCTGCAACCAGTTCCGTACAGGCTAGTGATACTTCTTTGTAAGAAATATACCAATGTATTTTATTTTTAAAAGATGTGCTGAGGAGTTTCTTTCGGCTTTTCTTCTCCTCCATGACAAAGCACCTTTCCGAAAAGCTGGTAAATTAAAAAAATGACGTGCATAAGTGTATCAATGATACCTACATGAATAAATGATTTTGAATTTGAATTTGAAATAGATTCCTATACATAGCGGGACCTACTACCTATTAATAAAGATTCATTCCTGAAATCCCCCCAAGAAGTAATGCTTACTGTAACAAAGCAGAAAAAAACATCGGTAGTTTCTTGCCGCTTCTTCTTCCGGGGCCACTTACCGTAGGGATTTGTTGAAGCGATGGCGTAATTTGACGTTCAAAAAGTGTGTGTACCGAGCCTAATTCGAATGAAAAATGCATTTCATTTTGCTGGTGTTACCTCAGTGACTCGTAACTTACGAGTCGTAAGTCGTAACAAGGAAGGAAAAAGGATTGACTTACCGTCTTGCTCTAGCAACATATTCCCCTCTCGCGTACTCCAGTTCAAGCCGCAATGTCTGATGGGCGGAGAAGGTAGTCCGCTGCCGTCTCGGTCTACTCTCCTTTCGACGTCTTCTTGCCACTGCCAAACATAATACAAAATATGAAACGATTTTAAAATAAAAACTCATCTTGGTCTGAGCACAGAGTACATAGACACAGTCATAGATTACCCCCAAAAGATACCACATAAGGGGAATTTTCCTAGAGTTTGAACTCACAAAATTTGGCGGAAGGCGCGGCTTGCGGGGGACAAAACAATACGCTGAGATTGGCTATTTCTAATTCATACTTGAATTTGACGCGTCAGTATTGGTCGACACTATTGTCGTCGACTTGCAAATGCACGTACTTGTTGGCGCACGTCAGTTGCCTTGTATGCGGTATCTATTGGAGGTAATCATGGACACAGTAAAGGAAATCTCCTTATACTGTGACATAGATATGGCCGAAATATTAATTCAATTTTTCCTACGCCGAAATATCATGAGTACCCGTATTATACATATCGTAAAAATATAGAATAGGAATCAAAATCGTTTCGATAGGAAGATGAGATGCATAGTTACTACTAATAAATACGATTTATGTGCTCTTATAATACCTACTTATAAAATTACTGCCTGTTGTCTGCGCACGGCTGCCATCAATCTAATGGTAGGTATCCCTTATGGATATGATGCCCATAACATTTTCAAAACTTCATGTGTTAAATCGATCCATGGTGTATTAAATGTAATCCACCAATGTTCTAGACTTTCGATGTTGAAACCAGCAAACCCATATAAAGGTGTGAAGGTGCTAAAAGTTTCCGGTAGTGCAATGGGCAGTGGTTTCGTACCTACTACGTATCTTATGTCACCTTCCTCTTTCACGCGAGAATAGGCGTGTTCTTACCCAGTAACCTCCGGGTAGCCGCGACCATTTAGGTACTAACACGACGTTAACATAACCACAATTTGCCACAAGTTACCACGTCACACGGTATAAGTTAATGCGGTGTGTTTGACTCAAATTACACCCATGTAGTATTCTACGTAACATCATGTTATGTGGTTTTGTTCAGTGCAACTCGACTTACTCCGAGAATGAAGTGAAGGTGGCTTGTGGAGATTTTAAAGGTTGTTTGAAAATTCAAATTAATAAAATAAGTAGGAAAATAATCTATTGTGTCTTCCTAGTCTATGGTCTAGCTACCTACTGGTTTTAATGAGAAGATCTTCGCTTCGCCATTAAAATCTGTACTGATCTTTTCCAGCTATTTTTTTTATTCCACACGTTGTTTGCAGCGTAAGAACGTAACACAAGCACAAGCCATGAGTCCTATTTTTGTCATTCAAATTCAAATTCAAATTCAAAATCATTTATTCATGTAGGTATCATTGATACACTTATGCACGTCATTTTTTTAATTTACCAGCTTTTCGGAAAGGTGCTTTGTCATGGAGGAGAAGAAAAGCCGAAAGAAACTCCTCAGCACATCTTTTAAAAATAAAATACATTGGTATATTTCTTACAAAGAAGTATCACTAGCCTGTACGGAACTGGTTGCAGATCTGGTCATTTCCATGCGTCTTTGTCATTTATGTACTCATCTACAGTATAGTAGCCTTTGCCTAAAAGTTGAGATTTTACATGTTTCTTAAATAATTCCACTGGCAAATCACGTATTAACTTTGGGATTTTATTATAGAACTGTACACCACGGCCCATAAAAGATCGCTTCACTTTAGAAAGACGGTAAGATGGCGTTACTAACTGGTGCATTTTTCTTGTTTGGCGATTAGTGATATCAAAATTTTGTTTATACGCGCTTATATTATTCCGTATAAAAACCACGTTACTATAGATATATTGTGAGGCTACTGTAAGTATACCTATTTCTTTGAACTTGTCACGCAAAGTTTCACGAGATCTAAGTTTATAAATAGCCCTAATAGCTCTTTTTTGTAGTATGAAAATTTGTTCTATACTGGCTGCTTTGCCCCACAGCAAGATGGCATATGACATAATACTGTGAAAATATGCAAAATAAACCATCCTAGCAGTTTCGACGTCAGTAAACTGCCTTATTTTCCTAACAGCATAAGCAGCCCTACCGAGTTTAGTCGCGAGATTTGTTATATGTGGGCCCCACTGAAGTTTACTATCTAAGGTCACCCCTAAAAAGACCGTGGATTCCTCCATGTGCAATATTTCATTATTCAGTCTGAGAGATTTGTTAACTTTTTTAACATTAGGTAGTACAAACTCTATACATTTAGTTTTTTTTGCATTTAAAAGCAAATTATTGATAGTGAACCAACGCGACACATGCGAAAGAGCACTATTTACGTCGTCAAAATTTACTTTATTCCTTTCACACTTAAATATTAATGATGTATCGTCAGCAAATAGTACAATATCCGCTTGGTTCTTTACATAATGTGGTAAATCGTTAATGTATACCAGAAAAAGAAACGGACCCAAGATCGAGCCCTGCGGTACACCCAACACAGCCGGTGACCCCGATGACTTAATATCTTTTATACTAACTTTTTGTATCCTATCACTCAAATAAGACGCGATCAAGCTAAGGGCCTTGTTTTTTATACCATAGTGGCCAAGTTTAAACAGCAATGTTTCGTGCTGAACACAATCAAATGCCTTAGATAAGTCACAAAATACACCTATGGCATTTTGTGATGATTCCCATGCTTCAAATATATGCTTTAAAAGCCTAGCCCCTGCATCAGTTGTACTACGGCCTTTAGTGAAACCTTATTGATCAGGATGTAATAAATTATTATTGTTGAAATGGGACAGCATTTGATTCAATATTATTTTTTCAAAAATCTTACTAAGAGTTGGTAAAATAGAAACTGGTCTATAGTTATTAATATCGGTTTTTTCGCCTGTTTTAAAAAGTGGTATAATTTTGCTGCATTTCATAAGATCTGGAAAGATACCTAGATCTATGCATTTATTAAAAACTATGACCAAATATGGTGCTATAATATCTATAATATGCTGTATTATTTTTACCGAAATGCCCCATAAGTCACCGGTATTCTTTACCTTCAGAGACTGAAATGCGCTAATTAAGTCTCTAGTGGTTATATGTTTAAATTCAAATAAAATATTACATTCATTAACATGATTTTTTAATATAGAAAGTGCTTCCGTCGGCGAAGAAGCTAATGAACTAGTTAACGTTATAGGAATATTACGGAAGTGATTTTCAAACTCACTTGCCACGTCTTTATCAGCAGTGATTGTGTTATCATTAATCAACAGTTCATAACTGAAATCACAGGACTTTGCGTTACCATTCTCACTACTAATTATATTCCAAGCCGTTTTTATTTTGTTATCCGAGTTAATAATCTTGTCCTTTATGTACATTGATTTCGCCTGAATGCAAACTATTTTAAAGATTTTTGAATAATTTCTTACATGCTCCTGAAAAGATGGAGAAAAATTGTATTGTTTCTCGGCATTGACAGATACAGGTATACCAAAATACCTAGGCACCTACTATTTGAGGTGTGGCATATTCTAGGTAGCGAATTCCACATAAAATAGCTGAAATTCTCAAAATAATGAACACTAAAATACCGAACAACAAATGACGTTAATTAAAAATAAAACAATCACGAAACCATATCCCGATAATCGACGATCTAATCGCAAAAACGGCGACGTAAGGATTCTCCAGTTCCTGTAATCATTGTCAAGTGATTGCACCATGAGAAAAGCGTGCTTGTAAGAGCTCCGTTGCCTCCGATTCCGCACCATATTGCCCCGGAAGCGCCAGTGAAACCTTTCGGCGGTCAGGGTGAATCACGATCATTAAACGTTCATAACTCTGCAATCCGATACCTGGTTATAATATCCCAGGCTATTGTTATGGATGCGCCATATGTTGCTAATCGTGATTTTAATACCGCGTTCTCAACTTGCCGTGTTACCGACATTTAGCTTGTGTAACTTCCTACCGTTTTGTAAGATTATATTAGATAGGTATCTACTTTATTTAGTCTTATATACTTACCTACTTAATTCAATAAAGAACGCCTTCGTTTCACTTCGGGAAACCTATGCCTTTTTGTACATATTTTATCCATGAACCAATTAAAATCAAATAAACATCGTTTCTGAGATGAGTCGGAACTCGGAACCAACATGAAGTGACTGCTCTCAATAGTTTAACTATTTAAAATGTTTAACTTAAAAAAAATACCCACTTTCATCCCAATCACTTTCGAATCGATCGAGTGGATGACGATTTAATGTGACAACGCTCAGTCAGATAATGTGTTCATTGTGGTCCAATTATGTATGCGCTGGGGATAGCGGGAGCACTGCACAGCTGACGCCTCCCACGACAATCCCTCACGTTTTTATAGCTAAATGGGCTTATAGCAATCACTTTTAAATATCACGCACCGAGTAACAGTTACATGGTAATTAATAAGTAATAACTGTTTTATCAATGAGGATTACGTGTCGCACTGAAAATGTAAGTTCCTTTAAAATTGTTATGATGAAATATTGCACACATGCATTGTTGCGTAGGCTGTGGGTAATATCTTTTCTTGAATAAAAAGAGTCCCCTCTAATGGAGATTTTCAGATTTTTCCATAAATCAATCAGGCTATAAAATCTTGTGGGGATTGGAAAAAAAGAAAAGTTCCGGAAAAAGAGGATTACAGTACCGAATAAACTTAATTTTTAATTCGCTTGGCCGCTAACTTTACACCCGTGCAATAATAGGTATGTAGGTACCTATAATCATAAGTAAGTACCTAGTTTTGTCGTTTACCTATCATGTTAACTTATTACAGAAACATAGGTCCTTACAAAATTAGAGAAATAAAAGGTAACAGTCTACTATCGCATTAATCTAAATGCCTTCATTGTGTAATTTTAAGCATTTTCGTACAGATATCATTAGACGAATGGGCGAAACTTGTACAATAAACAGGTAACTATTGTACCGAAATTATTTGAGAACATTCTGACACGCACCACTCATATCTAACGATACGAATCATGCGAGCCATTTTCTTTGAAAGAATAAAACATTTAGGCTTGAGATATTGCAGCTTTCTTTCTCTTGTACTAATGTCGAGTCTCATAAAATTCATGTAGGTACATCGCTACCTACATGATATTATACTGTTATTAGATTTTTCTGCCGTCACTATAGTTTTTTATATAGGTACTCCATGCGATTTGCAGCCGATACTAATATAAACACACCAATAACATCGTTTTCTAGGGTTTTCACCTACTGACATGAATGTGTACACCAAATGCGTTTTATTTAAATAAATGCATTTTAATACATAACAATTATTATAAACTCCCAGTAAATGTGGAAACCGTATCAGATAACCAGTATTTTAGGTTTCGATTATCCGCCGGTTGCATTTGTTCAGTAACCACATCCGACGGACGACCCACTAACTTCATGGATAGGACGACCATGGTTAAATTTGGTTATATCTAAACCTCAGAATGATCTAAAGTAACGAAATTGGTTTTAAAGCCTCACCAGTCCGTTGAACGGGCCATGTAAATCAAATTATGACTGAGCTGTAATAATCAATGAGCGGCGCAGTGTTGCCAACCCTAATCTAGATTAAAAATTTAAAAATGTAAAGAAGCTTTCAAAAAGCTGTAGAAAACTGAACAATTCTACTTAAAGAACTGTAACTCTACAGTTTTTCTTATTTTGTATTATATAATACAATAGCTGTAATCAATAAAACAACATAATATAGTAAGAAAATTATACCTACATGTATTCGTAAATCAACTTTAAATTTTAACTTTCAGTGGGACCACATGACAAGCACCAGCTTTCGATTAAAAATAGAATCATCAAAATCGGTTGACCCAGTCGAAAGTTCTGAGGTAACAAACATAAAAAAGAATCGAATTGAATATCTCTTCCGAATAAGGGCGAGTATTAGATATGTACTATTTTTGTGATAGTTTAATAGATTTTATAATTGGGTAGGTACCTACTCAGAAACTAATAAAATAAGTATCAGGATATCACAACAGCACTGTAAAGTGAAACGGAATATGAGTTCTATTATTCTCAACCCTCCCAAATGTTTTCATTGTGATTTGCGATTAAAAACGATAGTGGTTAATCAACAGGGCTAACAGTACGATAATGCCCCGTATTGGGGTTCGTACCCCTAATATTCATTAGAGATCCCCTAATTACTCTTACAGCTTCATTCGGCCGTTCCATGATTTTGATAAGAGAACCGAATGTCTAGGTACACCTGACTTATTCGTATCTGAGTTTTGTTTTCAATTCTTTCGTAGCCATTCGTAGCGATATTGATATTGCTCGAGAATTTCCGTTCCAATGAATTTCAATCGATCTCAATAGTCTTACGACGGAAGAATAAAGTTGCCTTCTTCCTCCGGAGTGCTTCTTCTCACTGAATGGACACGATGAATTTTACAATGGATGTTTTAAATAAGCAAAACTGGTAGTAAAATATGCTACTTTCTTTCGATTTATAAATTACATACTTACCTACGTCAGTGTAAGAAATGGCATTTATATAGTTAATATCTATAATTGGATTATTCGCAAAAGGAGAGATTCTCAAAAGGACTGATTACTTATTACCTACGCATTATCATCGTTGTGATTTTTAGGGTTCTGAAGTAAAATCGGAACCCTTATAGTTTAGTCACTCAGCGCTAAAATGTGTAATTTGGCATGGATATATTATGTACATATTTATTAAAACTCTAGAATCATAGAGTAAAATATTGAAAAAGATTTTTTTTTCAGGGTACCTCCCCTACAGGTAACATGAGGATGAATTTTTTATTCTTCGCGTACCTACCCTATAGTGTAGGGTTTCGTTGAAAAGGCCTTTCAAAAATATTATACTCAGGTCTTCTAAGCCTTAGGACCTTGGAATTAGGGGTCCGTTTGAGAAATATTGATAGCCTAGCGGTAGAACGTTGGTCTCCCGAACGAAGGGGCCCGAGTTCAAACCCTGGCACGCACCTCTAATTTTCAAATATTATGTGCGTATTACAAGTTAATTATCACTTGCTTCGGTGAAGGAAAACATCGTGAGGAAACCTGCACACCGGAGAGTTCTCCATAAAGTTCTCGAAGGTGTGTGAAGTCTACCAACCCGCACTTGGCCAGCGTGGTCTGCGTGGTAGACTATGGCCTAATACCCCTCACATTGTGAGAGGAGACCCCGAGCCCAGCAGTGGGACAATTATGGGTTGTTGCTTTGCTTT
Organism: Thymelicus sylvestris; assembly: GCA_911387775.1. Lineage (NCBI taxonomy): Eukaryota > Metazoa > Arthropoda > Insecta > Lepidoptera > Hesperiidae > Thymelicus > Thymelicus sylvestris. The sequence goes on along the minus strand of OU426896.1, from coordinate 12,193,697 downwards.
GCTTTGCTTTGCTTTTGAGAAATATTTGTCTGTAAAATGCTAATTTTGGTTAGAGTTAAGTCCCCCTGCTGGCTAAACAGTTGGAGTTTGACAAGAATGACAAGTGAAACAATTCTCAAAAATAGTTTATATGATGAATTTACAAGGAAAACTATCACGGCTATGTTAGCATAAGTGGTCAAGCATTAACTTATTGTAAGTAAAAAAAAAAAAAGTAGTTAATGAGTAATAGTCGATAAACTTACTACTTTGGAACCCTACATTGCGCGTGGTCTGACACACACTTGCCCGGTGTAACATAATGTTAACATCATTAAAGGGATTAATGAGGGGAACAAAAGACAGAATCTTTTGGATCATTCCCCAGTCTAAAAGTTTATTTCCTGTCTAGATTGTTATCAATCCTAGTTGAACTTGATACAGATGAATGGTTCTCCTGCGTTCAGTTTTCCCCATGAAATCTAATAAGCAAGTAGCAACTATTTCGGGTGCGGATACTAAGGCAAAGGTTTCCCGAAACGAAGCAAGGACGCTTCACTAGTCACCTAAAAATCTATTCAAGGCTTTTAGAATTGTAGAAATCTCATAATAATAATTAATATACGTGCCTACAAATTTACGACTCATTAGGTATATCCATTTCATATGTTCACAAATCCGTTCATCGAAGCTGAATTTAAATTCCCATTGTGATATTATTATAACATGCTGATGAGCATAATCCCTCGCTGCTCAAATACTATGTGAAACGAGGACGATACAAATTGTGGCTAAAGTAAATCGAAATGTTACACGAATGAATTGAGGGCTGTCGAAATGTACAGCTCTTAATAATATGTTAAAATTGATATGCTGTATTTAACCCGAAATGTGGGATATTAATGCAATTTTATGCTCTAGCATGTAAGCTGATCTGAAAATCGAACAAGGTTGTAAGTATTACACTTATTTATTTATCATTTTATTAATGTCGGAACAAACAAAAATAACTTTTAGAAATAAATATCTACTTACATAATTATAAACATAGCAAAGGAATACTTTATCAGTGACAATATTGATAGTCTTCGTTCTGCGTATTGTAGTTTCAAGTGGTACTAAAATTATTATGATAAATATACATATTAGGTACACATTAAAGTCTCGTTAACTTAATAGAACTTATAATCTGTAGATATTGCAATTTAATAACCTTCCAGTCGGGTAAAAATAAACACGTTTGAGCCTTCATTACTACTATTACTATATTTCATACCTATCTAATATATGTATAGGTTCAGAACAAGTTTACACTTAAAATACTTAAGGTGGTAGGTTTAAGCGTTCCATGTAACATCAGGATTTAAAATGAATGTTGCATATTATTATGTATAGAATTAATCGTATTGTAGGTCGTCTCATTTGCGTTGTCAACCCTGCGGGTCCATATGGCGTTTCCCACGAATATGAGGTTAAATGCAGCATCTGAGTTTATTTAAAAATTGTTATTTATTAGGTAATATGTAGGTATAAAAATGCGTATTTAGGTAGGTACCTAAATACGCATTTTTCATTTAAACTTAATCATCGTATCTGTCATGTGGATTTAATAAAGCACGGACACTTAAATACCTGCGAATAGAGTAAATAGAACTTAATTGTTTCCCTAAAAACGTTACTTTTTTGTCAATTTAAAATCCTTAAAAGTTAAGTTGCCGTGTTGGGTATCAAATGTAATGGCTGAATTTTGGTGACTTTATAGTTTTTAAGTTTTAAACTTTAGTAAAATCTTATTGTTCTTTAAGGAGAATGAACTAATTATAATAACGTAAACGCTCCTATTACCGCCAGTTTAAGCTGACTATGGATGAACTTCAGAAAATTAGATATACGCCGTTATGCTAGGACAGGCGTTTTAATTTATTTTTTATCATAATTAAATATTCTATGACATTCAGTACTTAAATTTGGTATTAAATGACACAATATTTAATAAATAATAATTTAATCTGAAATAGCGGCTGCTTCTATTACCGACCGATGGGATGATGTTGTTTCTATTACCGTTTTTCATGTTTCTATTACCGACCACTGAAAAAGGAACACATTCTCCATACTATTAAATAATAAAAAAACAAAATAAATATTTATTAAGTTGGTATAAAATATTTGAGATCAATAATTACTATTAAAAACTGAGCTTTCTTCTTAATAATGTAGTTAAAGTACATATTATTAAAAACAATATCTACTGAAATTTTATAAGATGGAGGTTAATATCTTGAAACAAGGTTCAGTTATTCCAATCCGTTGGAGTTACACATTTTGCCATCAAATCGCATCATCAGACCCTGAGATAGTCTATGATGTAGGTACTAGTTTTGCAAAAATAAAGTTATTGGCAAAAAATTTCTTAAAAACGGTTCCGATTCTCCTATTCAAGAGTTACACATTTTTTCTCCAAGGGACATCATCAGACCATACATACATTAGTACATCATTGACCATTCTATGGTCAATGATGTACTGATTTTGCTGTGTAAATATTAACCAACAACAAAATATACCTTTTAACACGGTTCAATTATTCCAATCCGTTGAGGAGTTACATATTTCGTCTCCAATTCACATCATTACACCCTGAGATGTCAACGAACCGTTGAGGTGTTCCACTCTATATGTCCAGAACCCATCATAAGATCCTCACCATGATGTTAATGAGACCACCCTGAAGCAATCCCCTATTCAATACCGTTTAAACCATCCAAATTGGTCGAACATAAGAAAAAAAAAAAACATATACGCCGAATTGATAACCTCCTCCTTTTTTGAAGTTGGTTAAAAACTTATGTGTGGCCTATAGAACATTTATAAATAAGGAACTTATAGCAGGCTTATCAGCATTTTAACTACAGTACGCTACATACCTACAATAAGAGACTTTTATAAATAAGACTGTATGGGTCGGTAATAGAATTAAGTATGAAGATTCTATTACCGCCCAAAAAAGAAACAATAATAGGCAAAAATCCATAAGACAAAATATATGGCGTTAATTGATCCAATTATGTAATACACTCTTTAGAATCAAACAAGTTAAAAAAAAACATGTAAAATTATGTATTAAAAGAAATAAAAGCTAAAATACCAACTATTGTAAAACATCTAATACCGCCATGGGGCGTTAATAGAAGCGACTTATAAAAATTATGTTTCTAATACCGCTCCAATGTAAAATTCGATTTAAATGACAAGCCATGGCCAGATCGGTAGTATTAGATGTTAATCTAAAAAACCAATGTATTATTTATTATAGTTACATATTTACATGCACGTATACACATTTTATTTGTGTTAATTTCTCTTAAGTAATAACGAGGTGTTCTTATGTAGCTGGGAGCACAACACTATGACACAAAAGTCCGTTGCGGCCGCGTCTCAATTATTGGCTATTTACTCTGTTTGCTGATTATTTACGCACACAAACTTTATTATTTTTGTTTCTCAATATACATACCTAAAATATTTTTAGGCTACAACTTTCATGGAATCTATAACATGCCTTAAAATAGTGATTAAAAAAACTGGCGGTAATAGGATACAAATTTTGGGAGGCGGTAATAGGCGCGTTTACGTTACCTACTTACAATATTTTACTTGAGGATCTAAGTAAATTAGTATTAAAATATATTCCTACTCATACAATTTACGTTTTCATAGAATTTTAACGGTTACTTGCGTTCAGTTAATCAGCTTCACGGCTTGTTATTTCGTAATAGTTACAAGAGTGGAACAATGAGGCGATTTTATAGCGATGTAGCAGAACAGTGCCTGCAATTTTCACGCGAGAGCGATTTCAAATGGGACTCGGCTCGCTGCTATAGCCGGGCGTCGAGTCGTGGGCGATAATCGCATCACGAAGCGCCGCGCCGCCCGCCCAAGCGAGCTTCGTTCGTTCGTGCCGCCCGCCCAAGCGAGTTTCGTTCGTTCGTGCCACCCGCCCTAGCGAGCTTCGTTCGTCCCGCCCGCCTTCCGCTCGACGCACTTTTCAAACGATGCGACAAAACGTTACGATCCTATTTTCATGGTGTGAATCAACAATATTCATTTAATAAGCTTAACGGAAATTTGTTTGAAGACAGTCCTTTGTTATCGTGATAAAGGAAACATATTATCTAGGTTGGTAAAATATTCAAATAACAGACGCAATTTAGTGATTTTTAAGTAAGTATTTTATAAAACTATTTAGTTACCTATTTACAAAAGGATTATTTTTGTGTAATATACTGATAACCGACTTTACAGCTAGATAAGCCGTTCGCTCTGTTTGCTAGAATTAAATATAGAGTTAATTCTGTAATCTCATCTGATTACGCGATGAGATCATGATAATGATGTATGGTTTTGGTTATTTTAAGCATTTCTTGAGGTTAATTTAATTTATTTATGAGGTTAATTTTATTTTGAGTTAATTTATTATTATAAGAATAGTTCATAATTAAACGCATTCAGGGCGTGGTCTGATAAAATGCGCAAATAAGATTTGCGAACAATAAAAGGGCAATTTATGTAGAGCAATTTGGCACTGTAAAAAGCGTTGGTGGCAAACGGGCAGTTGACACCGGCGGCGCAGCGGCTTGTAAATGTGCTAATTTTTTCAATAAATCCATAGAAGAATACGAATATATCGTAAAGCTGTAAAGACCTGAAGGCCAACAGCAACTCTCCATTTGAAGAAAAATGCTAGCTCTACAACAAAATAACCCAACAAATTATCTCGATAGCACAAATCCTAATTAACGCCAACAGGAAGGACCTGGCGACAGTGGCGACATAGCTTTAGCTGACGTTTAGCAGGAAACAAGAGTAGAGAAGGCACTTGGAATAAAGGAAAGATGAAGTTCCTTTAATCCAAACGTAACTTAGTGAAGTGAAGAAATCTAAAAATAGGTTTTTTATGGAAATAGCCGACAAACTAAAGGATGAATCGGATGATCCACCTGATAGCAAGTGGCTAACGGCGCCTATGAACATCAGCGCCACCAAAGTCATCACTGATGCGTTGTCGGCTAAGAAAAAGAGAAGAAAAAGAAAGAACTGGCTCTCAAGCCCCCAGCGGGAACACGGCGTTAGGCGGCTAACTCAAGCAAGTAGCTCTCCAAGTCCAGGCGGACCTCACGACGAAATAATAATATTAAGTATCAATGAACTATTAAAATCAGTATTATCAGATCTCTCCGACCGACGGGACCTACCAGCGGCGAGCAGGCCGGATTTGGTCGTCTCTTAGGGAGGCAACACGATAAAGTGTACTTGATGAAGCGTCAAGCAGACTTGACAGGGCATCCAGTAAACTTGATCGTGTATGGCCACGGTATAGCTATCTGCCATATATTTGTCTTACGGCCGGTCTCAATAATGTACTATCAGATGGAAGACTGTGGATAGGGCTGTCATCTGTCATATTTGTCAATTTTTCAGAGGCAAAAATTGACAAATATGACAGATAACATACTAATGGTAGCCCTATTCACAGCCTTCCATCTGTTAGTACATTATTGAGACCGGCCGTTATGCACACTGGATGGCGCGTCAAGTCAAACTGCAAATTTGACAAGTCAAACTACAGACTTGACAAGTATACTTGATCGTGTATGGCCTCCATTATGATACCCATCCAGCGAGGGTTAGCCCCAATGAGTTAGTTCGCCCCAATACGGTTAAATTCATATCTGCTCATTTTCGGCAGAGTCGTGCGTTGATTAAGAAAAAGACTGGTCTTTTTCTTACACTGTACATTATACTTTATACCTAATTAATAAGCCCTTTTAATGGATTTTACTCCTATAAGTACTAACAAAATTACAATTATCTTTAATTGCGATAAAAATGTGGAATATAAAAAAATACCTAACTATGGTTTATCCAGAAGCGATAAAAAGAAAATGTCTCGATATTTTCCTGAAATATTCATAAAGAAATGTCCGGCAAAGAGTTATGGGAAGGAGATTATGTCCGCGCAATGGGGCTTATCTACACCGTCGTCCTTTATATTTATTCACAGCACTTTTCTAGTGGTATTTTATTTTTACGATGAAATAGGTTTAAGTACGTACGATATCTTTGATCTCTATGTTGCTTTGACGAACGTTGAAGATTACCTCAACGTTATGTTTTCTTTCAATCTTGTTTATTTTTGTCCCTACCTATATCACATTATATTACTTGAAAACTTCAATTGTGATTTAATCTTGAAGTACTTGAAGTACCTATGTTCTAGAATTTCTTTCATCTACCTAGAGTAGATCTCAGATTAAAAAAAAATATTCGGACCAATCTAAACCAATGTAATTATTGAACAAAGGTATTTTTTATTGCTTGGTCTAAATATTTTATATGTAAGTAATATCCCTACAAATACCTATTCAAAGAATCTTTTTGTGTAATAAAAGCTTTAATTTCATTTTGGCATTCCTAGGTAAATTTTTTCCCCGGTATTCTTTAAGGGAGAGGGAGAGGAAGAGGGAGAGGGAATTTAATGTTCTCTGATTTGGTTAACCTACCAAAACTATAAAAGTTTAGTTAAAAGTAACACTAACACATTTATTGTTAGGCAATACGAAGTTCGCCGGGTCAGCTAGGTCATTATTAAGATTGTACCACAGAATACATAATAGTACTATTGTACCTAAATTTTTTTTTTTCAAAAGCGAGAGTAAAATCGATAGGTAAATCTGTGCTGCTTTCTCAGGTGGAGTTTTTAATGGTCTCAGCCTAGCAGACAAAAGCTTCACGGCAAAACACTGGGTTTGACGAAACAAATACCGTAGTTGCTTGAGGCAACTTTCGTCCTCTATAGAGGACGAGTTTTGGTACACCGAAATCTTCATGGCATACCTAATGGTTCTTCATAAAAAGATATCAAATCTCATGTAGAGCCAAGCTTTGAACTCTACACGCCCTAACTATACAAGTCCTATCTTCACATTTGAATAGGTATTTAAAAATTATTTTCGGGTTCCTTTCATTATTTGTCGTGTTAACAGTTTAGGATGTAATATAACGATTTAAAGTTGTATAAAAAATTATAAAAAAAACAAAACAGCCGACGGCGTAAAAAAACTTCAAAGAAAAAAACAAGCCCAGTACTATAGAATGTTGAAAAAGTAATACTGAACAACTGTGTAGTCGGGACCCATTCTTGAACCAATCAAATCTTATTTGTTTTATATCAAGCAACCCTGTAAAATTTAAATGGATCCCGATTGTTCCCGAATCCTTCTATGGTGTAGTTATTCAGTACGTAGGTATATTACTTTTAACAACATTCTAAACTACTGGACTTGTTTTTTCTTTTGAGTTTTTTTTTACGCAGTTGGGTGTAATTTTTTTTCTATTTTAAGCTTCACTTCACTGCTTCCTTGGCCACGTCGGTGGACAGTGACACCCTCGATATTACGGATGATTTGCTACTGTAGGATTTACAATTTTAAACGTTCTTCCAATTGTTGATTTTCATTGTGATTTTGAAGCGTGATTGGATCTCAGATTATAAAACAAGATTGAATGTATATTAGTGATGCAACGGAAGTGTCTAAGCGGAACCAGAAACGGAAACAGATGTCAAATGTAAATTTTAGCAGAAACGGAAACGGAAACGGATGCAGAAACGGAAGTGTAAATAATATGAAAAAAAAAAACAAATTTACAAATATATTTCTTCATTAAGTATCAAATACACCAAATCTAGATTAGAAATAGATATATTAGAAATCTACTATAAGTAGAAAACAATATTGCAACTTTGCAACTGAACATTTTATTAATATTCAAAATTAAGTAGTGGTAAACTTAAATTAAGTAGTGGTCAGCCGTCGTAAACTTCCGATTGTATCTCCGTTGTAAAAGTAGCGGAAACAGAAGCAGAAACGAATGTTGAAAAGCGCGCGGAACTTCCGCACTTGCGGAAACAGAAACAGAGATCCGTTGCATCACTAATGTATATCATGTAAGCTTACGTCTGAAACGTACCCGGTTTGAAGGAGTCAACGTCGCACAATTTGTAATCAATTTGTATGTTGATGAAGAACTGTTATCTTACATATAATATTAATAAATTCCGCTAAGTTTCTTTGTTATATGATGTATTTTTTTAAAGATGTGCTGCAGGTTTTTTTTTCTCTTTTGATTGATGTTTGTTTTAATAATATATATATTTTTTTGTTTTAATAATATAAGTATTTAAAATATATGTAATTGCCCAAAGATAGATGTTACATGACGTGTCCCCTCCTGACACTTGACTGACACCTGACCTGACACTCTAACCAAAATTAGCACTTTAAAGCCAAATATTTCGCAAATGGACCCCTAATTCTAAAAATGGTCTTGTAAGACCCATAATATTTTTGGAAGACCTTTCCAACGATATCACACCCTATAGGGTACGTGACGAATAAAAAATTCATCCTCACGTTAAACCCCTGAAAAACATATTTTTCAATATTTTATTCTACGATTCTGGAATTTTAATAAATATCCATGCCAAATTACAGCTTTCTAACACTAAGGGTCTCGGCGCTTTGCTTCGGACGTTGCAGTCGACGGACATGACGAAACTATAAGGGTTCCGATTTTACTTCGGAACCCTAAAAACGTAGGTCGAAATTCAACGCCATTCACGAGTATGAAGCGTTCATAGTCCGGCGGCTTGCGTCGATCCTATATGATCGACAAAGTTAAGCAACAGCGGGCGCGGTCGGTAGTTGGATGGGTGACCGCTAGTAGCAATTTCTTGAGCGCTTCCGTGTTTCGGAGGGCACGTAAAACTGTCGGTCCCGGTTGTTATCATAAGATAACAGTCGTTAAGCCATGTCGGAGGCCCTCGGGCGGCATGAAAACTTCCGACATTTGGGTTGGCCACTAACCCCTCCACCAATCCGCCCTGGAGCAGCGTGGTGGAGCCTCCTCAAGAGAAGAGTGCCATGCTCAGTAGTGGGCCATTAATGGGTTGAAGCCAGGTCGCGATTGAAGGTCTGAGGTACCTATCTGACGAGTAGGTAATACTTAGGGATCAGTGATCAGTCAAACTAATAATAATCATATTGAAATACCGTCTCAGTAAAATTCATTCAAAGAAATAAGAATTAGAACGCCATTTAATTAAAACGGAATATTAAGGGTCCCGCTTAACTGTTACAGTTCCTAGAATGCCGTCATACCAAAAGTTATTCAAAATTTATTTCGGTTATTGAGCATACCTAGGTCTTAATTTGGGACTCTAACGCCCCAACTCAGAGTCACTAATAGTTACTTAAATCGCTCCTTAGTAATGAATCACCATACAAATTCTGTACTAAGGAGCGATTTTAATAACCATTAGTGACTCTGAGTTGGGGCTTAAGAGATAGATCAAACTAATCGATATACCTAAGTATTGAAATGGTCCACTGGTAAGAGTTATTCAATGTGATGAGGACATTGAGGATAATAATACTAAACATTATTTTTTTTTATTTATACAGGGCAACGTATTTAACCTACATACTAGTAAAGTATGTAAATAAAAATGTCAAAAAGTCCCAAGAAGTAAAATAAATAAAATGGTACTGCTAACATTGTTCACTGATGCTATTGCGCCAAATCGATTAAGTTTTTTCAGGAATTAGTAAAAGTAAAAAAAAACTTTGTTGATTGATGAATTAATTCATATTTCAACCACTGGTTGCTTCCACTGATTGTATCAAAATACTTTTATTGTTGACTTAAGAAGATTAACATGTTCACAATATTAGTCTACTCAATAAGTTCAAAATGGTTGAAATTAGACATACTGTGTGCTTAGTGCGAGTTTTACGTGACATTACGGGCTCGCTACGTAAATGCAAATTTGTATGGGACCGAAGCAGAGCCATCTAGCGGGAAAGTGAAGAAAAAAAATGCGCGAGTGCGAGTTTCATGCGCTCACGTTCACCCGAGTGAAGTCTTACTGTCAGTGGTTAATGTATTGTTCCTCGAACATTGCGCGAGTGCGAGTGGCTTTATTTGACAGTTCCAATACGTAGCTTGCGAAAACTATGGGACCACGTGACCGAAAAGTTTTCACGTGAAATTTACAAGTGAAATCATAAAAAGATGGTTTATTATTTTAATTACACTTTTTTTCTGTTTCTTGAAAATTATGACTGGATATTTATAATTGCTCGGAGCATGTTTGCGGCCACTAAATCTTAAAGTGAATAAAATTATTGATAAGTAGTATTTGTATTGTTCATGCAAGAAAGAATTTCCGGTAATCCAATCACAGAGTACTTAAACACTACGCAATCACAGTCACAGAGTACTTAAACATAAACACTAATCCAATGGCGAATGTCACCAAGTTTTTAAAAAGTTTAAGGAGATATTTTTAAAGACAATACCTTTTAATCTACTTGCAAGGAACTCGATAAACCTAATATTATTGTGTCTTGACTTTGACTCTTGGAATTAAAAGGTACTTACATTACCTACTTAATTAAGATTTAAATAAGTTTATTTAAAATTGTCTACAAGTATGGACTCAATGAATTATTTTATTATGCAATTTAATATTCCCAAAGGTGATAATATCGTTTGCATACGAGCCCTCAAGGATCAAGGAAAATATTTATTAAATAATTACATATTTGATAAACCCATAAACTGAATACCCAGCTGTGAGCTTAACATTCAATATATCTACTTGGGACTATATTATCATTATGTATCAGTACCTACACTTTAGAGATACTAAATTAAATCTATGTTCATAATGTTTAAAATTTCTTGCCAAGCCAATATACCCAGCAAGATCTGTTGATAGTACTTCACTATATTATGACATGCCATTGTAATGTGCCAAAATGATATGGGCCTTTTTTAATTCAAAATAGATAGAGAATAATTTAATAAGGCATAATATAATAAATAAAACATAGATATTTATGTATTATGTTTTACAAACATACATATATTTAATCCTTGTTTTAAAAGATTTCAATATACTGCTGAACACAATAAATTTGTAATATAATATTTTTATTAAAGGAAAGGTGTTGAAGAGCAAATAAGAAGAATACAATAAGAAAAGGGGAAGATTGAATTACAACTAAGACTATTGACATCAGGCTGAATACTGTTGCCCGGAGAAGAATTACAAAAATATTATATTAAAAATTATTTACCGTTCAACGTTTTATTTCCACTCTTTAAATCAAAATCACATAATAATTATGCTGCAATGCCTCATTAATTTAATATTCAACATAATATGCCTCCTAAAATAAAATTATCAAGAAAACCACAATCTGTCTTTTAAAGTTTTATTTCTCCCACATAATTCAATTCCAATCTCAATAGAAAACCAATGAGTAAATTACAGTGGTCATAGACTTCACATTTCATACACTGTAATATAAATTAATGAGTATATATTTTGTAGCGACCTTATTCTGACATATCTTCTCAATTCTCAAATCCATGTTGCTGTGTTTATACTTTTACTTTATATACGTATTTGTTTACTCGTTTACTCTTAAATCACAATGGGGAAAATGTTGCATTGCTGTTGTTTTGTTGGAAGTAGTAGTCTCCACTAGTGCTGTTGAGACAAGTTTGATACTCTGCCATCTATCTTGAATTGTACCTTAAATATAAAGATATGAATAAATACTAGGAACATAACATTTCTTACTTTGTACACTTCTTCATATTGTAATATGTTAGGTATCATAAAAACTTTCATTTTTCAAAATAGACATGATTTGTCCATTTGTTGTTTATCGTGAATAAGTATTTACAGCCAAAGGTCACTGTGCCTAAACATATAAATCCTATTAAATAAATATTACACCAATCGTGAGCTTGTTAATTATTGATCTGAGCTTGATAAATAAATAATAAACATTCACATAACCTCACCACACAAAAACTTTTCCATATCAAATTTATCACTGTAGCTATGTTCCATTATTTAATATTGCCTGTTTTCTCGCTTAAAATGCCACAGTATGATAAGATTGATAAGTAAGTACTGAAAAAAATGATATTTATTAATATGAAACAAACAACCAAAACACTAATCTATAGCACGATAGCAAGTAAACTACAGTATAACACCACTATTTTAATTGTAGCTTGATACTATTGCTCCAACTAAATAAATGTATTATTTTCAATTTGGTTGGGTTCTTTCACGACGTTTAACGAGATTTAACGACGTTTTTGCTGCCAACATAATAATAGATATTTTCAGTGAACTAACGTGGAATTACACACGTCACGTTTTGAGACTGGCACTCGCAATTTCTCGTTAGTCATGTATTGACATTAACGAGGTACGTAAACTCTTCGATGCAACTCGCACTAAGCACACAGCTCTTAAAAATACGTGCGATAGCTCATTCTGTTCGGAATGACGTCTTGAAAAATGTTTCGGAAGCGTTTACCAGCACGTAAAAAATTGCAAAAGTTATTGACAAAATAAAGTTGAAAAAAAAAAGTATTTTGTTTTTGGTAATCACTCCGAAACTATTAATATTTAAGAAATTTTAAAACAAGATTCTTAAAGAAGAGGAAATTTCCAAACAATGACTCGCGACTCTCGAAACTCTATCTCCATTATTTATCTTTAATTTAACGCTGAAAATGGGTCTCCACGCGGCATTTTTAGGTTGCGCGTGCGGCGTCAAAACCGAGTTCGTCACACTCAATAATTTTTTAAGGTATTAATTATTAATTAAAAAAAAAAAAAAAGTGTATTCGAAACACTTCAAAGAATTTGCTCCCGTAGGAAATTTTGCTTAAAGTTAATTTTTCAACAAGTTAGACGATTGTTAATTAACTAAATTTTCTCGAACTTCCATTTTCATTGTACATTAAAAAAAATGTTTAAGTAATAGTCCTATAAATTTTTCGCTTCGTGGAGCCCTTCTTATATACATGCTTAACGAGATCACGTCATAAAAGTTTAAAAAGTTTTAATACTTTGTGTATAATAATTTTATAAGTTAAACAAACAATTTTTTCGTTTTTTTATCGAATCGAAATTTAAAAATTGAAAAAAGTTTTTATCTGTACTTTGTTATACATTGTTGTTTTTTTTATTTTTAGGAGTTTCAGAAAAAATATATAAAAAAGTTGAGAATTTGTTTATAACAAATTGTTAAGTTAAAAAACAATGAAATTGTTGATAAAAAATTATTTTTTTATATTTCTATTAAATACGGTCAATTATAATTTTTAAGAAAAAAAAAATCTTGACTAATTATTCAAACAATAGAAATATTAAAAAACGATTATAAACAATTAAATATCATTATTTAGAAAAAATTTTTTTTTTCAAAAATCATAATATTTTATAAAGAATAAGTTATTAAGAAAGTTTTTCTTGAAAGCATTGAAATAGTCTATTTGTTAATAAAAAAATTATAAAAAAATGAGGGATTTTTTTTTCAAGTCAGTAAATGTCTTTTATGAATGCCAAAACGATTATGTAATAATAAATTGGGAAAAAAATATTTTCAATAATGTTATTTGGATTTTTCATTTTTTGTTCAACTTATAAAATTATTATACACAAAGTATTAAAACTTTTTAAACTTTTATAACGTGATCTCGTTAAGCATGTATATAAGATGGGCTCCACGAAGCGAAAAATTTATAGGACAATTACTTAAACATTTTTTTTAATGTACAATGAAAATGGAAGTTCGAGAAAATGTAGTTTATTAACAATCGTCTAACTTGTTGAAAAATTAACTTTAAGCAAAATTTCCAACGGGAGCAAATTCTCTGAAGTGTTTGGAATACACCATATTTTTTTATTTTTTTAATTAATAATTAATACCTTAAAAAATTATTGAGTGTGACGAACTCGGTTTTGACGTCGCACGCGCAACTTAAAAATGCCGCGTGGAGACCCATTTTCAGCGTTAAATTAAAGTTATAAATAATGGAGATAGAGTTTCGAGAGTCGCGAGTCATTGTTTGGAAATTTCCTCTTCTTTAAGAATCTTGTTTTAAAATTTCTTAAATATTAATAGTTTCGGAGTGATTACCAAAAACAAAATACTTTTTTTTTCAACTTTATTTTGTCAATAACTTTTGCAATTTTTTACGTGCTGGTAAACGCTTCCGAAACATTTTTCTAGACATCATTCCGAACAGAATGAGCTATCGCACGTATTTTTAAGAGCAGTATGTCTAATTTCAACCATTTTGAACTTATTGAGTAGACTATATTATTAGAATCTATATATAGATAGATCTCATCAAAAACATAAATGTGAAATGAGAGCCAATTTCAAAAAAAGAATTAAGATCTAAATGGGTGCCAAGTTCTGTATAGAAAAGCCTAAAATTTTAGTCACAAAAACATGGCATTTTGTAGACTTAAAACACATGTTACAATGTAGAATATCTAGATGAATATTTTAAAGACTGGTTGGACCACTCCTTTCATAAATATGTAGAAAGCTTTAAGTGCGATCTGGAAATGTAAGTAGTAAAAACTCGTAAGTACAATAGTAAACTGTACCCAAGTATATTTTTGTAGGATAACTAGAGATTTTTGTAATTTTTCATTATAATTTTTATAATTTGTAAAGATTGTACCTATTTTCATAAAGCCAAGTCTGTCGAGCAAGTGTGTCGAATACCGAGCAGTGTAAGTGAAACCATTGAGAGAATAGCATCTATGGCCGCCGCAACCACAAGTCTTTAACCGGTCAATTAAATTTTGACATGTTTGGCTTTTTATTTTCATACCGTTAATTTTTACCATAGATACGAAGACAAAACAATGAAGAAAAACAAGTGCCTGTTCGAAAGTGGCAATACCACCAATACTCTAATAAATAATTGTAATTAGATAACTAATATCAATTTGGACTTACAGAAAGCAGCAAGGCCCGCACCGAAAGCTAGTTGCTGGTGTGGCAGCAGCATGGGGCGAGGACACAGGGGCAGCGGAGGCGGCGGCGGCCATACAGGTGGAACCCTCGAGCTGCCAGCGACCCCAGCTAACGACTCATTCTCCCCTATCTCCACGTCTGAAGACGATTCGCTTTCTGACCCTTCCTGACCCCTTGACACAGTCTCTTTCGGTTCTTCGGTCTTCGATGACTGCTCGAGATGGCCATAAATCCTCGCGAAAAATTTACGAGGTGATGAGGGTCTAGGAGCCTGTAGCGAAGTAACTTTAACCCCCTTCTGAATATCTTGCCCGTTTATATCAATTTCATCGCATTTTTGCATTTTCGCGATCAAAAACTAATGCTATAGTAACTGTTTAAAATTTGGAAACACTTTTTAAAGGAAAATTAAATTTTACGGCAATTGTTTACTATAAGTCACACCGTAAATAAATAGGTAAACTATATTTTTAACAATAATCAAATCGTATCACGACAAACTTTAACCACGTCGCAGCACGTATTATCTCATGTCGTAGGACACGTGGATTGACAGTGTCAGGTGCGGCGAATACCCCTGGGAACTCCGAAGCCCCGCCCCTTCGTTCCTCATCCCTTACGGAAACAGGAATAATGTGGAAAGAGTGAAACCCGGCCAATGGCAGCGTCCATCGTGAGCAAAGCCAACCCCCGAGGCGGGATTTTGAAACGGAACAGTTTAGTTTTATTTTCCGGAAAGTGCAAACTTTTAAGAATATTTTATTTTAGTCACAGGGCTGAATACTAGCGGACGGAAATAAATAATGTTTAATATTGTAATTTGTAATATCTGGTGAAAGTCATTTTATAAGTAGAGACTTACTTTTATGAGAATGTTTATTGTTAGGTATATTATGCAGGTACCTACCTAGGTACTTATTTCATTTCAATGAAAAGTTGTAGAACTGTATTCCATTCCATTCTAATATTCTAATGCACTTTAGCTGCGTAGTAGGAGTACGTACTGTAGGTACCTACTATTATTATCTGTTCTGTGCTTTAACCATCAGTTACTTACCTACTCTGTGCTCTTACATTAACGTCATTAATGGCAGCATAAATAAATAAT
Organism: Thymelicus sylvestris; assembly: GCA_911387775.1. Taxonomy (NCBI): domain Eukaryota; kingdom Metazoa; phylum Arthropoda; class Insecta; order Lepidoptera; family Hesperiidae; genus Thymelicus; species Thymelicus sylvestris. Next base: position 12,177,677 of record OU426896.1, on the reverse strand, counting down.
GTACTATACGAAATTTATTTTTCCAAATTTTTGCCATTTAGTTGGCTTTGTCTTGGAAATGTACATTTCGACTATGCCGAAATATGCAAGAATTTTGGTTATCATTTTTGTATTTCTGTGTCTTACTTTAAATTATACTTTTCCTATCCATAAAGTACCATCCGACGTTATTCCGTTTGGAATTTATTATAATGGACATCGTTAGTATTTATAAATAAATAAACAACTCAGAAAACTAAAGTTTTTTTAAAATCCATATACTTACCTATTAAAAGAATTTCACTATGAATTTTAGATAATCAATGTGAAAATCATAAAAACTACAACTATGAAACAAACCAACGCTTGAAGAGAAGTCCTTTAAGTGTTAAGGGTGCCAAGAAGACGAAGCATTCAACTACAGAAAACAAAGAGAATGACGCAGCCAAAAGTATTGAAAATATCATAAAAAATATAGATTTACGACAATACGAGCAACTGGTAATTATGAAGAAATATCCATATTTAGATATAAAGGAATTAGAAATGAAATACCGACCGTCAGGAAAAACTGTGAGGAACAGTTTGTCTTTTGAATCTGGTTTGAGCATTGAAAACGATCCTGGTATTTGTGAACAGAGAGAAGATTTACTCAATGTGGAGATCAGCAACAGAGGACTTTCTGGTTTTGCTATACCAGTACTGCCAGTGAAACAAAATTTGAATAGCAAGCAGGATCCTAAAAATGCCATTGCCAAATCTAAAAACATTCATCGAGATAGAGAAGTAGATAAATATAAACTAGAAAGTCTCAAACAAAAACTATTGAGCTACTTAGATGGTAAGATTTTTTTCTAGGATATATGGGTGCGACTTTATTGTATCAGTCTATTGCGGATCCGGAAGTCACGCGTCGTGCAGGGAGAGATTATTCCTATATTTTTTCGCTGCGTGTGACTGAGTACGTTCCTAATTCCAATTTCTAAAGCTTCCCACGGATGACTCACTATTGAGGCATTTGGTGTGTTACAATTTTCAATCCAATACTCGTATGATATTATGTATTTTTCCATAATTATATTCAACATTGAAAAGTATTTTCTTGCGACGAAAACGAAATTTCTTATCATTTTCTACCCCCAATAGTCGTAGACGTGCATCAAATATTTATGACATCATTAATGTGTAAGGACAATTTTTGCCAATCGTCATTGTCGTCGTCGATATATGTACTTACCTACCTATTGCCGCAGTTAATCTCAAAAAATTTGAAAAATACAATATGGTTAATCATTTATGGTAGACAAATGAATAAATTGAAAATCTAAAAACAAGCTTTCATAGTGTGCACTAAAGCCTCAGATCAATATATAAGATATTAATATACATATAATATGTAACTATGTATATAATAATAAAATTATTTATAATAATTATTGATCTAAGACTAAAGTAAAAAAAAATGCAACTGTGCTGTTCATCTGTGGAGCACGCTGTGGAATTCCTATACCTAAATGAAACCAACCCTAGGCGGGTCAGGGTGTAGCTGTCAGCGTATGGCGGATTTTATTACACGCTTTATATTAGCCTCACCGCCCTCACCTGTCACCTGTATGTTTGTTTGTTTGTTTGTAACTTCTCTTTGGACATGCTTTTGACCCACTTCAAACGGTCAGATTTCTTTCAAACTTTGTGGACTTATTGAGGACCGATGACAATTCAATATTTAAAGAAAAAAAAAGAAAGAAGGAAACCTAATTACACGTTTTATATTAGCTTTAAACGGTCAGATTTCTTTCAAACTTCGTAGACTTATCGAGGATCGATGACAATTCAATATTTAAAGGAAAAAGAAAGAAAGAACGAAAAAAAACATAAATTTAATTTCAATAAATCAAACTAAAAATGAAAAAATAAATAATAGTAAAAAAAAACTAAAAAACACGCTTTTATAGAAAATCCAACAAAAAAAATAGAAAATAAAGAATTAGAGGTGCATGGATCAGGTGCATGGTGTCTATGAGTAGAAGGGATAATAGGTATCTTTAAAAGCACCCCACGCTTTCTATTTTCTATTTTTTTTTTTTTGTTGGATTTTTTATAAAAGCCTGTGTTTTAGTTTTTTTAACTATTATTTAGAACGAGCTGTCATAATTTTATTCTGTTGAATACAGGTACCTATATAAAATTGTATGTTGGTGTTTTGTTAACCGATACGGAGTTCCCTCGTCTGGAGCCACCCCTATATTTAGTTATATATATAAGCCTATCATAAAAATAAATTGTCATCGGAAACAAAGCAATATGCAAAACTTCAACTTCAGACGATGAAAGGAATTAATTCTAATTCACACAATATAACCACAGAAGAAATAAAAGTACATATAATAAGATATAACGTATACTCCAGTTTAATCTGAGACTCCAGTCACATAATGTGTTAAATGTGACTCACATTTTTCGGTTTGGACTCGATGTAAAGTAACCGTTATTTAGCAACCACAAACAAACAGGTCCATGATTTTTGTCGTAAATCTGCAATTCAGTATAATGTTGGTAGCATTGAAATAGGACCACCAGGCAAGACCGGCCAGCCGCGTATAGTGAATCAGAAGTAGTAGGTAGGTTATTACATATTATCGGAATAATACATGATCATTACCGGTATTTTACGTTATTGTCCATCTTTATTAAATTATAAGTACTATTATTTCTTCTGTGGTATATTCATAGACATAATACTACTAGACTAGACAAGCGGGCCTTCTTTGCGTCACGCTATTAGAAAGAGAAAGAGACCAAGGAGACTCGCGTAACTCGTAAGTAAGACAAGGATAGGTTTACCTCCTGCCTTTCTTCGCAGCGTGACGGTTTCACTTACATATGCTCAGATACCTTGCCTAGTCTAGTAGTATTATGTCTATGGGTATATTTTTTTTACTCTACAACTATGGCTGTGTTCCAGTAGACGCTCACATCGCTCACAACGATCAAAACGCGTTCCACATGGCGACCACGGTCGTCATGGTCGCGGTGAAAACGTCATTGATGACGTCATTAATTTCGCTCACGGCACGCTCAAAACAACCCACCTCACTGGGTGGGTCGAAGTGGTCGAATTGCAGTGTTGCCAGATACGACGAAGTTACTCTCGCCAGTTTTTAGACCTGGCAACACTGGGTAGAAATGGATGGTGATAGAAATTTGGCGCAATTTTATAAAAGTTATGGATGGTGATGGAAAAAATTACTGTATACGATTCGACAAGAGATAGTTTAGTGGATTATAGTAGTTTCTCCAGCAGATGCTCGACGTGGGGTCACAAGTTGATATAAATATGTTAAATTATGTAAATAATTTTAATGTTTAATTCACTATACATAATATAGCCATGTATACATTTTTCCTCGTCGGTCAATATCATCAACTTAATATGAATTTTTTTATTATATTAATTTGTCTTTCCATAAAAAAATGTTTTGTTTGTAGATATACTTTTTTGCTAGTATAAAAATAAAATTGATAATTAATTATGTAACGTTTATTTATAGCTTAAAAATTATAACATAACCTCTAATCTAAGTTTCAGACTTGTCTTATTCTCAACATCATAGAGTACATTTTGTATCAACGGCTAAAACGTGTAAGTACTCTGTGGCTTGAACGCTCACGTCGCTCACTACCCGTTCCACTTGGGTGTATGATTGTAACACTCACAAGCTAGTGGAACGGAAAAATCGCGGTCGTGAGCGTGGTCGTTGTGATCGTCTACTGGAACGTAGGGAATGTCAATTTCACTGTCAGCAAACGTCAAAGTCATAGTTTATGCCATAAGATTGTCATTGTCATGTCATCTCAAACCTGCGGCCCCCTGACAGGCTGACACTGACACAGCTGACAGTTCAAGTATTCAATTCTATCAATCAATCATCAATGTAAATTTAAAATAAATAGTGGTGTTTTATTACTTTTAATGGGTGAATTGAATCCCATTCAACAATACAATAGCACAAAGAATTTTATATAAGTAATACGACGTATTCAATCCACATTGAAATTGAGTTAGAAAGTAAAAAAGACCGGGGAGTCTTGTGTACTGCTGTTTTGATAATATAAATTGTGGCCTAGACCTAAAACATTTTAAACGTTTCAGTATTTTTAATATTGTAGATAGTGCTCTACAGTTTACAAGTAAGAAACGAGAGAATCAATCACATTTTGATACCTATTTTATACTCTAAGTTTAATGTTTTTATTTACTAAAGCGGGTTGGGTTTTACTAACGGTAATTATTATTGCTAATTTACAGAAGCCATGGAGTTGAAGTGCAAAGTTCAGAACTATGATTGGGGTAAATTGGGTCGTGATAGCAAAGTCGCTAAATTGTCAGCGAGCGGGAATCCAGAGATGTCAATTGAATCTGATAAACCATATGCTGAATTATGGATGGGAACTCATCCAAATGGACCAGCACATATTATAGAAAGAGGAATCTTACTATCTGAATACTTAAAGGATAATCTTGATGCAATTGGTCCTGAAGTGAGAAAGAAGTTTGGGGTAACAGTACCATTTTTGTTGAAGATATTGTCTGTAAGGAAAGCATTGTCCATTCAAGCCCATCCGAATAAGGTAATAAGGGTAAAAATTTAGAATCCGGTAGCAGGAGGAGGGGGAGGGGAGGGGGGTGGGGGAGGCAGGGTTGTTTGCTGATTACAACGGTACCACTCGCAACTCTCGGCGACGCACCGTTTCCGAGAAAATTGAAAAAAACTTTCATAACCTTAGTACCAAAATTTAGAATCCGGTAGCAAGAGGGGGGAGGCGAGGGGGTGGAGGAGAAGGGAGGGGTGATTGCTGATTACAACGGTACCACTCGCAACTCTCAGCGACGCACCGTTTCCGAGAAAATTGAGAAAAACTAACCTAACCTCAAAATTCTAAAATAATAATCATACAGCTTCATGGCGTCTTTTCTTGCCGCACAACGATATTATGATTATTCAATTATGTAACAAAACTACACTTCGTCATAAATGTCGACGGGACCCCGCTTCGCGGGGTCCCTATTTCCGCGTAAAAAAAATCATACGAACCTAACCTAACCTACCCCATTTTGTTTTGGGTTCCTGTAGCATTTTTCATTCTGGGGGGCTTTGCCCCAAGCCGCTTACGGGGCTTCGCCCCCTTCCCCGGGGGCTCCGCCCCCCGCACTCCCTAGGATGGGGGGCTTCGCCCCCCGTGATACCTCCCACCGTTCCTCTGTTTTCGCCAATGTTTATACATAAAATACTTATGTTTGGGACCGATTTGACAGTTTAAGCACAGAACTTATTTCATAGGTCGGAAGACATTTAGCACCGATTTGACAGTTTAAGCATAGATTTTTGACATAATTGGGACTTATTTGACAGCTCTGAATTGTCAAAAAGACATTCCTGGCGTTCTAAATCGTGTTATGTATCGTATTTTGGTACTAAGGTTATGAAAGTTTTTTTCAATTTTCTCGAAAACGGTGCGTCGCCGAGAGTTGCGAGTGGTACCGTTGTAATCGCCTGATGAACCTCTATAAGCTTCAACCATTCTCATGTACGAACTCCTGCTACCGGATTCTAAATCCAACCCGTAATAAGTTTTAATATTTCAAAATGGTTGATATAAAATGCATGATTCATATCTATAAAATAAAGTACTCAAACATTTTTACTGATAGCACTAAAGCCACAGTTGTGTACATATTATCATCAGCATAGATAGTTACTCTACTTATCATAATTCAAATTGTATGTAATTTGGTTTACTATTTAAATTTAAAATTTACAACATAATAAAAGTAGGTTTGTACTGAAAGGTTTAAGTTCTAAATCTGTGGTATTAATTAAATCTGAATAGAAGAGGTTTTACTTAACAAAAAAATACAGACACTACTATTTATTTTGTTTTAAAGGATCTTATATTCTGTTTATTTTACTATTTTTATATCAACGCTAGAAAGCCAACACAGTAACCCGTAAATATCAAATTGTTCATCAGAGCTGAAAAACTTTGTGATCATGAGAAATGAAAAAGTTTATCGGCTCTGTTGAACAATTTGATCTTTGCGGGCTACTACGTGTTTGCTTTCTAGTGTCGATATACAGCCAAGATTTCTTAATGAATCAGTGACCTCACAATAGTAAAGAGAGCTTATAACATAATTGCAAACATAAAATGAATTTTACAAGCTAGATAGCTAGCTAGTAAAGTATAATAAAGATTTATTGTATCTTTGTTTGCTACCATTATTTACTTTATGCTCAATGTAATACATATCTAATTATTCTCATAATCTTTAGCATTAGAGAATTTTAACATCAATCTACAGCTATCTAATTAGTTGAATAAACATTGAATAATCTTATTACATTCTAAAAAATATGTTAGAAAACACTTTTCTTTTATTAATGACAAATAATAATTATCTTTTACATAATTATATTTATTTATTTCTAAGCTTTTTTGGTAAAAATACTGAGGTATTTAATTTTCTTGAAATTTAAACGTTCATTGAATACAATTAGTTGAAGGAAACAAAATCATAATAAATTTTTTTATCATAATTTGTGCTTCTGTATTTCAGAAACATGCTGAAGAACTTCACAAAACCTTTCCGGATGTGTACAAAGACCCAAATCACAAACCAGAACTTGCAATAGCTTTGACACCATTCGAGGCGCTATGTGGATTTAGACCTATTGTACAAATTAAGCAATTTCTGAAAAGTAGGTTGCTTAGCTTTATGTATGATATTATACTTATGCATAAGAATATTTTACAAATTTTTCCTTTGGCATTGCTAATTTTCTGGTAAATCTACTGTGTGATGAGACTGAGGTTCGAGTCCCGGTCAGAATAATATTTTTTTGTGGTAGACTTCGATCTTCTTGATTTTTTTTTCTGGTCTTTATTATAAAGAAATATTCACATTTGTTGTGTTTGTTTCTAATAAAACCTGCTAAATGTCCTTTATAGACCCAAAGATCGAACCAACCAATATGCCTCTAAATAGTTTGAAATTTTAAAGGCAATAATCCGAAGGTGGTATGAGACCACGTTTGGTCTATTGATAACGTCGATTTTCCTCATTTCTCATACAAAAATTTAAAGATATTATGTGAAGATTGCGCATAATACAGGTTTTCAACACTGATCTGTCATCATCAGAATTTTTTTAGCGTAGTGGAAAACGCTGAGTATCCACTAGTAACAATTAAATTATGATTTAAAATTTTCAGAGTTGCCAGAATTGGCAAATTTATTAGCAGAACAAGCTGTGAAAAACTTGCTATCACATGAGGGACAAGACGGAACTGAAGCCCTACTTAAACAAGTATTCCAAAGCTTGATGACTTGTGAAAAAGGAGCTTTATCACAAAGTTTACTTAACGTTCTGGATAGGTTAGGCAAAGAAGGTAAAATATGTGCATTTATTTTGTTAGTTCTGTTATAAAAGTATCTTTTTGACCATTTTCTAATACATCTAGAACCCAAATACTTAATACATGTACCAAAATAAAGTATTTTAACCTATCCCCAAGAGTACGTACAAAATCAAAATGTAAAGAAAGACATTTTGTGAGACATAACTCCAAATTATAAATGACCTTTAATTTGTTTGGTTTGTTAATTTTAATCCTATTAATATTATAAATGTGAAAGTTTGTGGACATGTTTGGATATTTAGATGTTTGCTCCTCAATCACGCCACAACTACTTAACCAATTTGGCCGAAATTTGTAATGGAGATAGCCTATACCCTGGATTAACTCATCTGGATTAGTTCAGAGTTCCCGCGGGATTTGTAAAAAATCGATATCCACGCACCTGAAGGCACGGGCATCATGTAATATCTAATAGTAAAAAGCTAGTTTTAAAATATTTTTATTACTTTCCACAAATTCACTACCTACTTCGAACAAATTACAAAAACAAAAACGTTTATTAGCCTATTGATTTGAAAATGTTTGTAGTTAAATTGATCAATATTATATCAATCTTTCCAGAGGCATCAGTCCAAACCATGCTTCTGTATCCCTTGGTACAAAGACTCCATGCTGATTTTCCCGGTGACGTAGGATGTTGGGCGCCATATTTCATGAATTACATGGAACTGCGACCAGGGCAGGCCATCTTTCTCAAACCAAACTTGCCTCATGCTTACATCAGTGGTGGTAAGTCCAACTACTGTTACTCTTAATGTTAAACAGTGCTATTGTTTTCTATTATTTTCCACCATCAGGCATTTTATTGAAATCATTTGTTATTATAATGGCCACCAAACAATATGTTGAGCTCCTAAGCTCGTCTGTCAAAAAATATACAAAAAAAAAAACAACAATGTATCAAAAAAGGTTAATGATCAAATATCAGCCAGCTTATGTTATGTGGTATCACTACATAACCAGAAAAAATAAAAAACCACAACGCTAATGCATAGTGTATGTTACTATTGTTTTTCAGACTGTGTGGAATGCATGGCATGTTCAGACAACGTGGTGCGAGCAGGTCTCACCCCCAAGCATATAGACGTACCGACTCTGGTAGAGATGTTGGATTACTCCAGCTATGCTCCAATGGACCTGCTGTTCACCCCGGCCATGGAAAATGAAAACAGCTGCATTTGGAGACCACCTGTTGAAGATTTTGCTGTTGTTAAGATCAGGGTGAGAAAAATATTAATATTATTACTTAATTTAAAATCAATTTTAATTATTTATTGGTCCATTGACCACCTTTGCCTCTTTGCCTATATTTGGATCTTAAATATAAATTAATAAACAGTACAATAGTATAAGGCGTTACTTTGCTGAAATCTGAAAACATTGAACAATGAAAGAATTAAAATTTACGGGACTCTTTGGGAAGAACTGCAGGCGCGCAGTTGGGTAAAAATACACTGTACTGTGTGTCCTATAAAAATGTTTGTCTTACAGGTAGAAAGCGGCGAATCCTACAATACCATAGTACGACACAGCCCAAGTATTTTGATAGTGACGTCTGGTGTCGGAGAGGCCTGTGACACGGAACCCATACAAGTGAAACCCGGCACTGTCCTATTCCTCAAGGCCAGCAGACAACTCACTCTGACACCGGCTCAAGGAAAACACATTGAGGCTTACCAGGCTATTTGCAATCTATGATTAGAATTTTTTTATAATATCTATAAAATATCTTGTAGTTTTTGTAATCGTTAATGTTGCATAGGAGTTTATTGTGGTAACAAAATCAATAAATCTATTTATGTGTTAAAAAGTGTTGTTTTCAATGGTTACCTTTCATAATATTAAATAAAATAAAAAAAATATTTCAACTTCAAAGTAAAAATTGCAGTCGTAAATATTATATGGTCCTTCGAGTCCATTTCGAGTCAGTCTGAAAAAGTCAGCACCGCGCCGTCGACATTTCTATGTAAGTAACTTTTTTGGTTTGGTTGGAGCTTGTTTAATTTGTTTATGTCTTACAATTTCCACGTCCAAGTTCAAATTTTACATTAAATATTACGTACTTTATAAATTACCTTAATTATTTTTATAAATATAATATTTTATTATTTTTATTTATATGTAATATGTATACAGGGTGAATTTTTCAAGTGTGCGTGATTGGAAAAATTTGAAACTATGAGGAATAGCGAAAAATGGTCAATGGTGTCTCGGGGCCGATTTTGATGAAAACTAAAACTGCATCATAAGATTTTTGAAAAATTAATATTCCTGGCCAAGAATCGAACCCGTTGATTTTGAAAAAAAAACTCATCCTGTATAATAATACAGGTTGAGTTTTTTTTGTAAAACACCATTCGATAGTGTTGTTAACAATGATCAAATTCTGGGAAGCAATGATATACATCAAACTTAAGGAAAATGTTGAATTTAAAAAACTGCTGCATTTTAAACGTTTCTATTAACATTTTTGTGTTAAAAATTAGCTCTTTCTTTAAAGCCGTATATCATTACTTCCCAGAATTCGATACCTCTGAGTGAATACCTATCGACCGGACCTATTGAACTATCGACCATCGCCTATCGATGTATTACAATAGTCGCAACTACCGATAGTTCGATAGTTTTTTAAAACTATCTCCCATCGCTAGCTCCAATTGCTTATGCCGTTTTATCTTTGATTAGCGTTCACAGAACGGTATTTCACACAGGTTTAAACTTACAGTAAGTATACCTACCAGTATATCTGCTTTACGTTGCGGTTGACCGCGGTATTATGGTATTATGATGGTGTAATTGATTGGATACCACATCATTTAATCATAACATTATGTTTTAAATGATCAGATTAACCGTTATAATTATTTTAATTTGTAAGATTAGGGAATTATTGTGACGGATTTCGTGGTTACGGAGGCTAAAAAATTATACGGATCTGTTAGGACTTAGGACACAAGTTTTGGTTTGTTGAAAATTTTTGATAAATAATTGAAGTAATATTACTAGCGTATAGAACCGGCTTCGCGAACACCATGTTTGTTCCAATGAATTGGCGCCAATGGGCTTCAATTTTCAATGGATTCGTTCGATTTTGAAAGGATCTCGGGGGCTCAATTTTGAAAATAGAACCTCCCGGATGCCTCCCGGTGCGATCTGGACTACTTAATTGTTGTCATGGCATTCGGATTTCGGATAATCGAATGTATGAAGAAAATCGAATTTTGTACACGACAGATTATAGGTAGGTACTTGGCATAATACATAATGTTAGGTAATTATTTATCATTATCCTGCCCATTTTCTAATTTTATTTGGGGTCGGCGCAATATGTTTTCCTCTTCCACACTTCCCTATCAGCCGTCGTCATCTAAACAGGACAAAATAATTACTGAATCACTGCAACCTTAAAGGGTTAAAATATCACCTCGTTAGGTATCATTTGACGTGACTTATTTAATCGGGGTTTGTAGTCCGGATAATCGCGTATCCGTATAACTGAGGGCCGGATAATCGGGTTTCCACTGTATAAATAACGTAAAACTACACTATTGTGCTGTAATGTAACTAGTGATTCTTCATAAACGCTGAGAAAAAATTGTAGAGTGTGAAAAATTGAATCGCATTTTAGAAGTCAACAATGACAACAAATATCCAAACAAAAATACAATGACTCGTTTGCGAAGTTACGGTTCTTGCAAAACTGTAAGATGTTGAAATAAGACATTTGTCCAACTGGTAGGTAGTAAGATTACGATGCGATTTACGATAAACTATTATACTTAATAGTTAGTTACAACGTCGTTGTTCCAGTTCATCGGCCTATGTTTCTGTAACTTATCTATGTGCAATAATAAATTAGTTATCACTTGTTTGTTTTGGGAAAAAAAACTAGTATCCGGCTCTTAAATTCGGGCATCAGGGAAGAACGTGATTATTTTTAGCGTTCTAGCAAAAATGAAGGTGCGAGAATTCAAAAGTATTAGACTTTAGAGTTCCGCTAAAAAAGCTGACTACTAAAATATGTTGATGCGCTGCCCTAGGGTCGAACTCGAAACTGTTACTGCCCCTTGCTCTTGTCCTGGCGTCCAGAGCAAACTCTCGTGCTTTTAAATCTCAAGGCCGGCTCTGTGGCTGTTTGTGTGCCTGAAAGTTCTTAACAATGGTAAACTCTTGCGTTTAGCTTTATCTTACACTTCGTGTGAAAAGATCCAAGCGTTTAATCTCTTATCGATGTCATCTAACGATAGGACGCGAGCGTAAAGATCATTCAACTTGAACAGTTTTACAATCAAATCGATTTGCAGTATTGAATGATGAGATTCTGTGGTCCAAATCGTGGTTTCATCTACTTTAAAATCTACCTGTAGTAACTTGTACCTGTACCTTGTACCTGTGTAACTTGAGAGTGAAAACTCTTGTTTTGGCTCTAGATGACGACTCTAACTCAATACTAAGCATCCTTAGCATTGCAAAGATACATAAATACATACGACGTTTTATGGCAGTCTTTTTAGAAAACCAATCAACAAAACAAAACCTTAAGAAAACTTGTCCGCAGTTACCTATGCACAGCTTAACAGCTTTGTAGAAAAATGTAAGGAATGTAGTGCTTAGGTACCTCTACCTGATACTTGTAATATTGGGGTTTAGAGGGCCTCAAAGCCTCCAAATTGGGACTTGCTGCAAAACGCACAAGGCCAGCTAGTAGTAGTAGTTATGACCTTTACCAATACATGTTATGGGTACCTATCTATTTGGATTTCCTCGCGTTATGTATTATGTAAGACATGCTGCTTAACTACAGGCCTAGAATACCCCATTATCTTATTACTAAAGCCGAGCCGAGCCTGCGTAACCTGCCTTGTGCCTTACTTTGCAGCCAGAGCTTGACCATTATTATTTACTGCATTGCGTTAGCTTAAAGTAATGCAGTCAATTTAATGAGACATTGTAAAGTAGACTCGCATTAATGTAAGTAGAGCATGCAGCGTGCGTTATGGACACATGTTGTTACCAAGGTGTAAAAGTGTAATAACAAAGACAGTTTCGACATAGGGGCGTCGATAAAATAAAGTAATTAATTGTAAATGTTTGAACTAGTTCAGCCATCTCACAGACCTTCGAAGTGTTTCGAGTTTGAGCGGATATGTCGTTAGCGGCTGCCTCGCCGACGGGTACTCGTAAAAACTTCATTACCCACGGATACATTACCGCACAACTGGTACAATTATAATGTGCAGGTACATAAAGTGTTAATTGCCTTCTCAATATACATAAGTAAAATACATAATTGATACTCGACATAGCAAATATATCGCAATAGATGTTGTTGCTGCTTCTAACAGTATTTACGTAAATAAGTAAATAGCCATTACCTTATGCTTAAAAGAAATCCCACCCAAAACGTTTCATGTGCATTACTAAGTAAAATAGATTAAAAGCTATCAGATCTCCTAAAGATCCGAGCCCTTACGGCCTGACTCTACAAAAGTTAAACTCTACTACGAGTTCAGCTCGACAACGACTTTTCTATGTAGCATTTAGACATATGTATATGAAAGAAGTTTCAAAGAAATAAGAATAATATTGATAAAGTGCCATACACATCGAACTTTGTAAGACATAATATTATGTAGGTACTTTATTTAGTACGTAGTAAGTACACATACTAATGTCAGATATCAATCACAGTCGAGCGGAGCACAGCCTTGGGCTATGCAACTGAATTCACGATTTTCGTAAATCGCAATGAAAACCTCTTCGCTCTATACTCTATACTTCTATAGTAACATGTTCCTTAAAAGAAAATCTATGTCATGTAAGTACCTACCTACCAAGGGACCTAATAACATGATAACATCAGCTCAGATTATAATCTGAGCACCCACAGACATATATACCTAGAGTAGATGAGGCATGTACCTCGAATTGTATGAAAACCAAGCGTGTCACTTTTTTTGACACAATGTTATGTCACAAGAATATTTTAGTGATTGATATACCTCATCCTAGCAATACCAATACGAAACCGATTTCTTACCGATTCTCGATATCGACACAATATGTAATAATATTTATACTGTGATATCGATAACCGATTATAATCAGTCTGGTTGGTTGTTATTGTACGTATAGGTTATAGTGTTGAATAAAACTAAATAAATAATTTTCTTTTGTTAATATTTTGTTTTTAAATATCATTGGGGTGAGTTTGATTTAACTTGATTATTTATTATAAACACAAATTATAAAATTTATTAAAATTTTATTAAAATTATAAACACGTTTCAAAAATATAAATAAACAGATCAATATCATATTAAATTCCTTACTTCAAAATTTTATGCAAAATAAAAAAAAGAGAATTAAAACAAAATATAATCATTTATTTATTGAAATCAAAACCTTTGTAATTTAATAATCAAAATAACAAAAATGTACCACCATTAATTTAGACCGATTTGAAAAATTCTTTCGATTGATGAAAAACAACTGGTCAAGAGCTTGTAAGGCCATGCGCAATGTAGGGTTCTATACTTGTAAGTTGATCGATTATTACTCGTTAACCTGCAAATATTTCATAATCGTGTGAATTTTTTCACATGTCAAACTCCACCTTTTTAGCTGGCAGGGGAGACGGAAACTTGAACCAAAATTATCACTTTTATTAGTTTTTTTTAAGAAAATTAGCATTTTATAATTTTAACTCGTTTTCCTTATTAGAATTATTAATGAAAATGAAATTATTTCACCTATTAGTGAAATTGTTGTATTCATATGACAATAATGTTCTTTAAACCGAACCCATAATATTTTTTTAAATATCTTTGCAACGATACCTTACACTATCTGTATTGGGTAGCCAAGGAAAAAAATCCATTGAACTGCGGTAAATAAATATTTTTAATATTTTATTCTACGACTTTGTAGTTTTAATAAATAATTATGTACATCCATGCCAAATTACACCTTTCTAGCTCTTAGGTTCTCAGCACTAAGTTGCGAATGGACGGACGTACGGGCGAACAGATATGACGAAAGTATAAAAAAAAATACAGTTAGTTACCTTTGGAATAAAATTTGTGTTACAAAATATATGTCTATGAGAATATTTATTTACTCGACGATTCTCAAAATCGATTAGAATCGAGACAAGACAGGGTAAATGAAAAACACTATATACTATATTTGACCGAAAAACGACAATATTGACAGTACCACGAAGTAAAGCGTTACTTAGCAACGATTGATAGTAACGATTGTTGTATTTTCATTGCATGTTCCAACAAAGAAACCCTAAATTTTTTAAACCAAAATGAGCAATGTATTGTGTAGTATGTAGTACATATACTCAGTAAGTGCTCGTCATTGTAAAACGTGGTAAAACCACAATAAACATTAAATTAATTTATTTTAAATAGATAGGAACACAATTTTATAACGAAATTACTTAGCGATGAAAGAAAATGTTTTCTTTATCTTTCCTAACTATATTTGTAGATTTTCTACAGTTTATAACACTAAAATCAGGCATTTTTCGTTATTTCAGTTGACATCTGTTGCCAATAGCAATGAAAGTCCGACTAAATGACACGGCGCCTCATTAGGATTTGAAATCCTAATTGTTACACGTGAATTGTATGAACTTGCCGTGTCTACTCTGGGTATACATGTTTGTGTGAGCACCAGACTCTTTCGACGATCATGCAACATCACGACATTCATGACATGCATTTACGTACAGAGTACGAGATCTCATTGAACCACAGATATGTATACTCTGGGTATATATGTCTGTGCATTGAACATTGTAGCGCTTGTCGTTGCAGAGTTTGTTGTTGAATAACTCATTGTTAGTTATTTAACGAAGTTATTTTGTCATTAATTTGTGACCCAAAAAAACAACAGATAATCTGTGACATATTAATACAACTAGCTCACGAATCTCACGATTTCGTCAAGTGTGAGTGTGTGAAGTTGTTATTAGTGTCCTGTGTCGTTATAATGAACCGTACCGATGTCCGATACCGAAAGAAAAAGATAGCTTTATCTTACCTCAGCAATAGAAACAGTATCTTCCCTTCCCTTTCACAATTTTATTATAATAAAGGCCTTTAAACCGAAGCTTGTGTTGTCACTCTTCGCCAGTGCGGTGCCCTGATTGAGTAAACCTTTACCACTTAATTGCAAAGGCATAAAAAGCTTTATTGAATACAATTTAGATATTAATATTTATATCTGCTGCATTATGAAGCATTTTCCATATGAGACTTAATTGCATTTAGCTATTTAGGTACAACATGAATTCCAGATTGTAAATGCTATTCTTTAAACTGTTTTTTCTTATTCTATTAAGATATAATTATCGTACCGCTTCGAAGGAATGCGTAATTGGTACAACCTTTGTAATACAACCGAACTCCAGTTAAATCCTTCACAAACATTGCTTAAATCATTTATTTAACTAAGCCCAAAATTCATACTTTTACCTTCGACAATAAGTTTTTTTATGTTTTTACTTGAAATTTTAAAAGGGTTAGCATGGCTAGAGATGTAGACTGTTGCTTTCTCAACTTTAAGAAAGTATAATAAAATCGTAAGCTGCCGGAAAAATTCCCATGGCAATTGGTTTTGTCTTCGTTTGTTGGTTCATTAACATAGTTATTTCGGGAAGTGGGCTTACGACCTTTATAGAGATGACTACAAACTATCAAATCTTACATCACCAACTTTTACCCGGAATTCACTGCGTCGTTATGGTATGTATTTTATTTGATAACTCTATAAAATGATTACTGAAAATGCCACTAACACGGTTGCATACATGGTTGTATACATTTACTTTGTTCTTTTGTTAGTTTCTTTAGTGTCGTAGGTTCATGAAGCATAGTCTGTATCTCTATATTTCCCTCAATTTGTCTTTCACATAACACACATGCCTAGCAACAATAATTTTACAGTTAGAAAATGCTGCTAAAGACCTCGACTGACAAATCCCTAGCTAATAAGATCCCTTCTCGATATACATAATTAGTATTGCACTTCACTTTGTCTTGACGATTTCCAAGTGGATCATACGTCTTATAACATCTACTCTATGATTCTGAGTAGAATATTGTCATTATTATTACCTATCAATAATTTTATTGTATGAACTTAAAAGCATTATATGGGTAAGGACCAAATTTTTGACGGATTCAGACATACTGTGGTGTCCAACTCAAATTGGAAGAAAATTAGAGTCCATTACATGCCTAAAATATTTTTTTTGTATTTGCTAATACCTTCTAAACATGGAAGCTTAAGAAAAACATTAAAAATAACTACCTTGATTTTTTAATTTCATCATCAAAACATGACAGTATAATTGTTGCCTTAGAAAAGTATGTAAAATAAAATGTCCCAACCCGACTTCCTCAGAAGATTTTTGATGCTGTTTGGTTTTTACGTGAGCTATAATTTGTAAATCTACATTAATGAACTACCATATATACTAGCAATGTCCTTGACAAATATTAACCCATTATCTTCCTTATTTAAAGTTTTACAGGTATAAATGTATGTGTCCCAAAATTCATTCCGTTGTGATATTCCTGTTGTGCGACGCTATAATATTGAAACCACAAGCCTTTTTAGAAGTTTCTTAACAATATAGTGTGGCAACGTTGGTTTTGTGCTTGCTATAGAAATTCCACTAGACCACGATGTTTTTTTCTTTGCCAATTTAACATTTGATTCGATCTCATCAGTTTGGTCGTTAATATTTTGAAAACTTTAGGTGAGTATTTTACGAATATTATGACGATTTTCTAGCAAATTATATTATAGATACGTTACATTTTTAATGTTCTATTCAAAAGAATGTACAAAAATGTCAATTCGTTGTTATATTTGTGAAATTTTGCATCTTTTAGGTGTTGTCGTGTGAATTTTTGTTCCGTTGTGCGACGTTGTGACACGAAATTGATCCTAAAGGTATGTTTATCACGATTTAAATATGTATTATTAACTCGATTTTTTTTTCATATTTTATTGTATTCTTCTCAAAAATAGTTTTCTATATTTGCTTTTCAGATGCATTCTTCAGCCGCAGAACGATGTCGAAAGTACTGTGAAAAATCAAAAAAAGAAAATCCAAATAATTTGAATGTTATTTACTTATTTATAAGGGACCACATTTTGGCAGCTTTTAAACACCGACACTCATGTTGGTATTTTTGTCGATAAAATTAGGTATATTCATGCCCTTAAATTATCGCTAGTTAGTTGCTAGACACACTGTAGGTATAACTTAATAAGTATTTTGTAATGAGAGATTTATTTGTTTTTACTTCTTTTTCGTGAAATTTTGATTGATTTTATTTACATTTTATTTTGTTTTGTAATAAAAATACTTGCAACATAATTTTAATTTCTTTCATTTTAGGTAATCTGAAATGTTACTGTTTACACGCAACCTTATGCTCCATTGTGCTACAATTATTTTCCAGTGTGATAAGTTCCGTTGTGATCTCCATTGTGCTAATACGTCAAGTTTTTGGTCCTTACCCATATAAAGTTTAAACATTCAAAACAGGTTTTGTTTATCCGGTAAATAAACTATGGTAACTACCTACTTGAATTTCAGCAATGCATTGGTTTTACAACAACCAGTGTTATTCTAGTAGAGTATCATTTCAGAGCGCTATTAATATCGCAGGTTACATGACGCGAGTGTGTGCTTTTGGTAACCTATTTGCAAAACCGCACGGCAATAACAATAATACTGTTCGATCCATTCGTATGAGTGTATAACATGGTGTTGAATGTATTAGGATTCTAAAATTTTAATCCACATTACAATGATTTTTCTTTTTAACAGCTCGACGTAAAAGGCTCCACCTATTCTTGAGTAAGACCATTTGCCATGGCATGGCGCCAATTCTTTTTTGTCTTTCCGGATCTACCTATACTAACTAGCTCAAGCCTATATTAAAAGTACTTGCACTATAGTGGGGTTGTTTAACTTGTCATCGACCGTGAAATGTATTTAACGTTTGTGGTTGTTTAGTCAGTGCAGTCAACATCATCAATATTTACCTACTCCTACTACCTAATGACCATAAGTGGCGACGATATCTTCCAACGAACGGATGCGGGTTTTGCTGCATAGGTTTAAAAAACATCAAGGAATAAATATTTTGGCCAAGAATCAATTTAAGCACTAATAGGGTACTAAGACATAAACTTGAAATGAGCGGAATATTTTAGTCATGATTCATTTAGTTCGCTAAATGATGTGTTGAGTTACCAAGCTACGTCCTACTAAGATATTCTACGTTGACACTCGGAATGTTACTTAGAGCACTGGTAATTTGTCTAGCCATTTATAATAGTATGGAGAGGTGTTGCACAGCATTTCAAAGATGCAAACTTCAATGTTCTAAGGTACAAACGAAGGTATGCGTAAAAGGTTGTACCTACAAGTTAGTTTATGCATAATGTATATAGGTTGTATAGGTACCATAACATTTTGGAAAATAACGCTCACGAATTCAAATAAAGAGTTTTGAAATGGTTGATTCATATTGACCCAGATAAGACAATATTTCTACAATATTTCCAGAAATCCGTAGTAGACTCACAGAAGACATAATAGTATCTGCCTATAATAGTAGTAGACTGCAAGTGTGGGTAGATACCTATTTTATGTCAAATTTTGTATTAGAAACTCAAAAATGCAAGTCAACAAAAATACTGCAGTGGAGGAAAAATTCCACTCGAACTATTTTTATTTATTTATTTAATTTTGCAACACCTTAAGGGCAAAAACTTAATGCCTAATGGCATTCTCTACCAGTCAGCCCTGGGTGCTGGTGAAAAAGTAAGGTAGGTGCAAATTCCTTACTACATTTTTACAGATTGTATGGGTTTGGTTCCTAGTATAGACAGAAATTTTAGTAAGTAACAGTCTTTGTAAGAACCATATACCAATGTATTTTATTTTTAAAAGATGTGCTGAGGAGTTTCTTTCGGCTTTTCTTCTCCTCCATGACAAAGCACCTTTCCGAAAAGCTGGTAAATTAAAAAAATGACGTGCATAAGTGTATCAATGATACCTACATGAATAAATGATTTTGAATTTGAATACATATTTACCATTATGTTGAACAAGCACTTTTAAACACGTATACCATAATTATTAACTCAATTTCGCTTTTTTTGCAGATGTGCCATTATATTACTAGGTGAGCAATATTTACGTAGTTATTTATTTTTCCTACTTAGAGATTATATATGTATATTTTTTGTAAGCCTATCAGTTATCCCACGTGTCAAAAAGCGGATTTATCAGATCAATGATCAACACGTCGTGGCCATGACCGGTGCCAGTTTTGACACTTACAATTATGGAGCAGTCATGAGCAGATTGTATCGACAATACTCGTAATGTAGTTTGAAACTCGATATTGCTCTTGGCGATCATATTTTCCTATCACAACTCCCTTACCATTGATATATCCACCTCCGCATATGTGCAAATAGACACATAGTTTAATAATCGACTTAGCAATTAAGTTCTAAGCAATGCTAAGCCAAATAAATCAATGTAAACGAATAAGTAAATATTACCCAATTCCACCCGAGCTTTTGCGACTAAAATGTTTAAGATTTATTACAGGCATTCAGTAAAATATTATGTAAAGTAAAATTGATTACTAGTGCAAACTGGCAATTACAGAATACCTTTACACGCTTACAAGTACATGGATATGGATACGTTCGTTACATTTTATAGTTTCATTTAGACCTAACGACCCGCTTTGAATAGTCATTGAATTTTATAGCTACATCACGCTTACTCTCGCCTCTCTAAGAACAAAGTAGAGCTATGTAACAATTTCTCACTGCATTCAGAGCATTCCATCAAAACGGCTGCTATTTTCGACGGCATCATCAATCTACGGTAGTCATTTATAATAAGTGGATAGCAATGTCGGTCAATTAATCAGACTTGTTGCAGCCTTGTGAGTTGTGAGGTGGTTGAGTCTAGTGCGGCGCTCGTGACCCAAACTTGTGTAATGTGCACCAAATCCGCTTGCCTGGCGCGCCCAACACTACATATGTGCATTACATACTTATAAGTTATAAGCATGCGACCGGCTTGACCATACGCGCATGTACAATAAATTTAGACCGGCATAACATTTAATCCAAACACTTGTTCTGTGTCTGAATCGAATAAATATTTCACACTAAATATAAAATTTCTTATAGTTTCTGATTAACGAGACTGTTACCAATTAGTATGGACAAATATTTATTCTTGCTGGCTTGGTAGACTATGATTGTGTCACTCTAAGTAGGTAACTGACCATAGGATGTAGGAGATCATTTTGAGTAGGTGATAAAATAGCACTAAATAAATCCGAATTTGTAAGCGTTTTTAAAACAGATACTCAACTCAACCGTAAACATCTAGAGTAACAGTAATGTATCATGCATGAAATGACAATTTTTCAGCTATAATCGTTAGATAAAATTCCTTTCAAAATAGCTATCGTTATATTAGCCCCGATATTAAGTATAACATGAACAGAATAGACCTATTATTTATTTAACAATTTTTATACACAAATAGAGTATATGAGCCATAATAACAGAATTTTTGTACAAAGGTACTGCTTAATTCTATCAGAAATCTCTTCCTGCAGTCCTAGAAATGGAAAGGTGATGTAGAAGTTGTAGGACCTGATTTATTAGGTTCTTTTTCTATATTATTTTAGCAAAAGAAGATAACATGTTTTCTTTGATCCGAAAATACTCGTTGCAGTCGTCTTGGAAACTCTTAGATTTGTTATGTTAAATAATTGATTTATCCAACCCATAATGTGTCCGTAACAGGTTACGATTTACGATGTTCCTAACTAGTACAAGGTTAGATCGATGATATACAGTTGCTTGCGAATTTTCTATGATTTTAATGCAATCTAAGATGGTTCATGATTGCACTTGCCATTTAATTAGAGTCATAAAGCTCGCTTCAAACTTGTGACGGTCGTTGTGAAATCAGTAAATGAATGTGCCACGTATAATCGTAATAAACACATAATTGAATCATAATCAACTCACTTAGGAACTTAAACATGGATCGTCAGTATAAATAATTTGATGCTTTGGCATTTGTGAATATTTATATTTTGATGTCGAATCCGACTTTTATTATTTATTGAAGATGATATTTTGTTGATCGATAACTCTACAATCTAGATTAAAAGTAAAAGTGAGGAAGTAAAATCTGAATACCTAATGATTTATTTGAATTTTTTTCAGTGTCGGCTCGGCTGTCTGTGTATTAAACTAGGTTTTATGAAGTGAAGCTCTCTTACTTACCTACAATTACTAGTTTATACAAAAATTGTAACTGGTATAGCCTATGTCTGTACATAGCAGGAGGGATCTTAAACGGTTCTTTAAAAAGAACCCAAATCAGTAATTTTTGGAATATTTGTCTGTCACGCAAAAACGACTGGAAGAAAATGGATGCGGTTTTCCAACTAGATTACTGGAAGTCAAAAGCTGGCGTACATTAATTTCATCTTGATACGTCACTTAAAAGTCAAGATATTAAAAATTTCAAGATTCCATGCATAGGAAGTGACGGGCAAAAGCTAACATAACATAACTTATCTACCTATAATTTAACGCCAGGCTTGCTCATACGATTCTAAATTAATAGTAATTGAAGTTTGCAAATTAAATATTACGAGTGTGGACTGAGAGAGAGGTTCTCGGCTCGCGCATCCCCGCTCGCTGCATGGCCTTCAGTCACATGACTGCTGCTTACTGATCTACTTTTGATGTTCTCCCACTCTGCCCTTCATCACATGATCACATCACAGCGTATTACAACAACGAGCTCATCAGAGAATTAATCAGACGAGGTGTTAATTTATTAATGAATCCTTGTTACACAAAAATAATTTAGTGTTAATGTGAGATGTAGAGTAGTGTGATGTATCGTCCGTTTTTCAGATCAGTCTTATTTAGTAGAGAAACAATTTTACATTGTCTTCTTATCGAATCTTGTAAGTTAAAAATGCAGGCAGTTAAAATAAGGCAGACGCAAAATGGTGACGTGAAGAATTTAAGAATAAATTATTATTTTAGTGCTAAAACTAATTTGGATTTAACTTAATAAATAATTATATAATTCCTAGTAAATGTTGTTTTAAACAATTAAACAAGACTCTTGTAAAAACCGGCCAAGTACTCGCGCACCAAGAGTTCTGTACCAAAAACGGCAAAAAATCACGTTTGTTGTATGGGAGCCCCCTTAAATATTTATTTTATTATGATTTAATTTATTTTTAAAGTGAAGTAAGTGAAGAAGTGAAATAGTAATATCGAGCAAAAAACGGCAAAAAAGTAAAGATTACAAAAGTAACCTGAAAGCAACCGCTGCATAGCGATAAGAATGTCGGTACAGTTTTGTTTTTAACATTTTAATATCTTGTATCTACCTACGTAACTTAATTTACCGATAAGAAACGAAGTGTAAATTAAATTACGACGGTGATTAACTCTAGCGAATGATAAGGTATTTTTTTAAAAAAGTTTTGAATAGCCGATCTGAAAAAAAGAATGATTAGGTTCCGCTTATGTGTTTTCCATCTTTAATGATTTTGTAAACGCGTGTTACAAAAAATATATTTTTAAATTCAAAACCACAGTTCAAAACCAATCATCTTCTCTCGAAACCCGTCAACTTTGTTTCACTTTGTTACTCAATGAAAAATAGTAAATCATTAAAATTACATTATTAACTATAATGTTCCAGTCGAACAGATACTTGCCTCGGTTGCTGAACTCTAAATATAAACAAAATTTCATTGTCAAACTGTATATAGACTATGCTCAATCACTGAAGTTTATGTAACTTCAATAGGTACCTACTCGTTTTCGTCAGAGAGAATTTAATCATTACCACAGCTGATGGCTTTTTGCGGACATTGAGAAACAAGATCGATTGAACTAAGTAAATGGTTTACTTTTGCGGTCATGCTGTTGGCATTTAGGTGAAATCAACTCAAAATACTTATAAATGACATTTTATAACACGTTGTTATGACATAATGAGCCAGATGACACCATTTTCCTTGTATAATATTCCAATTTTAATGATGAACGAAGAGTAATTGTAATAGGGGTACGTGCAATATAATATTTATAGTTAAACGCCGTTAAACTGGGTTAAGTAATAGTACTTGAAGCTTAGTTACAACAACTGTGAATGCAATTTGATAGCAATTCCTATTGAGACACACCAGCTGCTTGGATCAGAAATGTCTGCGCAAATAATTTTCATAATAGTTTAACAAACGTATCATGGTAAACAAAGACGTTGCTTTTTATACAAAGTTATACATTTTTGGGTTAATACCCAAATAATTATTTTTATTATTGAATAATAATAAATTATTATTATTTTACTTTTTGAATAGAATATCTAATACTCTACATTATTTATATATGTAATTGTGTACCCTAATTGTTATATTTTATTAAAAAAGCAAGGCCTATAACTGCGACTCGAGTAGACCATTATTTCTCAAACAGAACTTAATCTTAATCGATCAAATATAAATAGTTACAAAGAAATAATAAGGTGTATAACAAATCAATAATATTTCTACGATAGTTAACTCGCTCGATACTAACAACAACTATACTACAACACTCCTTCGAAAAACTCAGCTAAGTGCGAATTCCCCGCATTCAATGTAGAGCGTAGACTTACATGACGTTTGCTCTATCAAAGGTAATATTTTACATTTACTCGTACGTTGTTTAAACATGTAAACAACCTTTTAAAAATAAAAAATTAAAATAATGATGTGGTCCCTGGGTTTGCATAATTTAGAACCAGTATAACATACATACCAGAATAATGAATATTTCGTCATTACGATATGAGCTTTTACAAATTTTGATGGATTTTATATATTTCAGATGCTGAGTTAGGTTCCAATGGAGTTAATAAACCGTATACTCAGAAATACTAATTTTAATAACAAAAATATATTATGATGATGTTAATGTTGTAGTAATTTTGGCATACGATTAGGTTTTAACGATTCTCAACATAAATCAATATTACACATTATTTGGAAGAGTAACATAATTGCCAAACATTGTCGACCCTGTAGCCTAGTTGGTAGCGATCCTACCTGCGAAGCGAAGGGTCCCGGGTTCGATTCCCGGCCGGGGCAGATAATTATGTAACAGATAAATATTTGTTCTCGGGTCATGGGTGTTATTATGAGGTGTTGTTATATGTGTCGTCCATGCCACCCGCGACACAGGTAAAAACCTACTGCGGGGGTGTGAGTGTGTAAGCGTTTTTTTTAAACATATGAATGGCCTTAAAAATACGGTTATGATTTATATTTATAGTACGAGTGTAATATGTAAATCTACATACTCGTACGTACATAAATCTAAAGACAATATATATGATCTTTAGATTTGTAACACCTATATACATATATCTACTCGTTCATTTGAATAAATACGCAAATTACCCTTGAAATACCTGCTTACTAGATAAAATCAACTGTGAAGTTTTGCATAAAAAAATTATTTATTGCTCGGTTCAACTGTAATCATAGAACACTACTCATTTTTTATCAACAGTATCTGAAATTGAGAAGTTACGATATTATGAATAAACAATTATTCTATGATTCAGAAAAAAATATACTTACTGAAAGTTAGTTAATTTTATACATATTTCGGCAAACACGTTACAGAGAGGAAATAATTACAAAAACGAAGCCTTTATTAAGATTTTAAAATTGGTGCGAATCGAATTAATTGACACAGATTCTAATAAAAATGCAGATAACTTATAGGATTACGATGTGGTTTCATTACGACTAATGATTACGATGTTCTCTTGTCTTGGTTAATTACCCTCTGAACCATATTGTTACTCGGCAGACTCGGTTACACACAAAGGTCAACGCTTTCATTGTCCACGAATAAGAACAAAACTTTGATTACCTACGTCAGTTATTACCATTTACGTTGGTCGACAAACTCTAGATAGTTGATAATTTTATTATCCTTTACTGGCTGTCAGTAAGCCAAATTACGTTATGTCGTGTGTCATGTCGGAGTAGTTTAGATGGTTACAAAGCCCACGATCAGGTGCCCTACATGTAGTCCCTGCAGGTCGTGTCGTGTGTGGGTTTCCAAGCTGTGTTGCCGCCGGGTGTGTTCCAAGAATATCGGCTTTGCACCTAAACTAGGTACTACTTTATAAAACCCAAGTAATTTGAAGTCTTATTAAGTTATTATGTACTTTTAAAAGTGCGCTTGCACGTGCTAGGGCACCACTAATAATGTCATTTAAATTGTTATGACATATTCGTGATATATTCGCTTTAGTCAAAATTTAAAGCTCATTTTATTTTACTATCGTTTTACTTTTGCAGGTTCATTAAAATGTATTTTGTTTTTTTATGCCTATTTTTATATGTGAAACTACATGCTCACAGACTATTATTGGTGTTTACAGTAAAATAATATTCAGTATTAACAATGATAATGTTGTAGGTTTGATTGCGTCTTTTGCCCATACATAGTGCTCAGAAACAAGGCAAAAAGTATAGAACCTACTACGCCTAGTGATAGATAACTTGTTAAAAGTTGGCAATAAAACCGCGTGTCTTACAAAAACTAGGTAGACGGCGGGTGTAAATTCCGCCATATGCCAGGAATTCTTGCTTTAATCGAGGCAACTAGATATAAGCACAAATAAGAGAGTACTAACAGAAGTATAAGTCCACACATAGCAACCATCTATTTATTTATTTATAACTATATTATTATTATTATTCACGGTCACGAAGAATAAGCAGTATTGAGCAGATCTCTCTTATTTAAGACGTCTTCAAGAAAAGAGTGAATAGGCTTTTATTAAGTTAGTGCGCTCACCATCCTAGAACACATCTCCACAAGTTACCATCAGGTGGGATCGTGGTCAAGCATTAACTTATTGTAAGTAAAAAAAATTCGTGTCCGTAAAAAGGTCTAAGTGTGAGTTACTCAAATACACTTATTTGGAGTTATCCTTCTGTGTGTATCTATTTTGTGATATTATGTACTTACTGACCGGCGTGGACGCACGGCAAACAGTATCATAGTATCAATCCCGTACGCCTTGCGAAATTCTGTATCACGATCTAGAGGTATGGTTCCAATTTGAGAACAACTTACATGCCGACACAAAGCTCGTGTTAGTGTAACGGATTCCATTGCGCAATCCGAGCTTTGTTGGTAACTCGTAATAGGCACGTAAGTCACTTAATTGCGATAATGGGTGGTGGTAGAAATGCAAAAGAAAAAAATCGAAGATGAATTAGGTGTCTGTTTGAGCAAATTGACCTTTTGTTATTAAAGACATAAAAAGAGCGGAAGAATGTATCAATTCCGCCTCATCTTTAATTTATGAAGTCGCAAGTAGTTATTAAGACATTTATCACCACTTTATGATCATCGGTGAAGGTACCTAATTCTTAATGAAATCCGGTTGCCTAAGTGTTGTAAAGTTGTGAGATAGACTTCTCACAACCAAGGCATGTCCAGTGTGAGAGTTAAATTCAAATCCAAATTCATAATCATTAATTCATACGTATCATTGATAAACTTACGCACACAAGGCAAGACGAGAAGAAGAAATTTAAATACAGAGATTGCAATTTCCAGTCTATAGAAACTATAATTATGATAGTTCACATTAATCACATAAACCGATATCACATTCATCGCCCCACACTAGGATTCCCTGTGTCGTGGGTGCCACGGACTAGACATTCACACCTAGACCGAGAACAGGAATTCAAACTAATCATTCAAATTTCCGCCTCGCTGGGAATCGAACCCAGGACCTTTGGTGTGGTGATCCGGCATAGTAACCATTGCGCCACACGGGTCATACGGGTCATATATGAATAATATTTCCGCTACACAATAACACGAAATACAGTCGGTAAAATTTCGCAATTTCCGTAACAGTTGATTGATAAAACTTTTATTCACTGGACTACATTCCCACGACTCAAGATTAAGAAGGTTAAAGTCGTGTGCGTTACGCACTGTTTACATTGCGCAATACAGTTTACTGGCTCTTTTACTTTGCAAATTAGTTCCCAATATGGATTGTAGGTACGAACATGGCTATGTATAGACGTTTGACAGAATGGTTCACACAAGTTATAGTTATTCTTTGTACCACGTGACCAGTGCCAGCGTTAGAGCCACTGACGCCCTAGGCAAGAATATTGTGGCGCCCACATAAGAAAATAAAAATCAAGGTTTTGTTTGCTCGATTTTTTTTTACTGAACCAATGGGAACGTTTATTAAGAACTTTATTTTTACTTTTTTTTTTTGCTCCTCACCCCAAATGTGGCGCCCCTCCAAATTTTTTGCCCTAGGCCGTCGCCCCACCGCCTCCTCCCCCCCTAACGCTGGCTCTACTAATCATTGCACTGTGAACAGATATACAAAATTCCCATTGATGTAACATAATATATTATTGTAGAAATTGAAATATCATATTACCCATAGGTACACATAAGTAGTATACAATGATGCATCGAAGCAAAGTTAATATAAAACGTGTAAAAAGGTTTGACAAAAGTTTCGGTGATGGTACTCGGTTACTGTGACGCGACGATAGCTGGATATCTTGCACAACACGGACTGTTTCGGGCTAGCATTTGTACATTGAATGATTTCCTAACTCAGACATGCTCTTACCCAAACTGATTGCGGAAAATCGGCCAGTAAAAAACAAAAAAAAAAGCTGAAAATTTGAGTTAACAATGTTACCGAACGGATGATAGTTTCAACAGATGGTTACTGCTATTGCATTGTTAAATTGATGTCCAAAGTATTCACAGGAAATTATTAAATGATACCAGCATCTAATGTCACACTTTGAATTGATAAAATTGAATATAATATAGGTAATTACAGTTACATAAAACCTTTGAAATATACGACCGCACTCAAAGTCACTTAACGGTCGTTAAATCGCTCCTTAGTTCAGAATCACAATAAAAATTATATACTAAGAAGTGATTTAAGTAATCGTTAAGTGACTTTGAGTTAGTCTTACAATGAAATATACAAGATTAATAATCTTAATTACAGAAGATAATTATAATTTATTTCTTGACGATATAAGTATCAATATTAGCTATCAAATTCATATTAATAGTGCATGACAGTCTAATCGTGTCAATCATCGTAATCTGACAGAGTAAAACAACGGGTTCTTGTAGCTCGATTTAATTCGTTGCCTAATTTACATTACAATGGTGTGATGTCACAATGTTACATGTAAAGTCTCGCGATTAGCTCTTACACGATCTCAACATTAAAATATTTAATAAACAAACACAGCCACAGAAGCTACCACGAATATTAAGATGCATGTAGTATTTATAAAATTTCTTATAAAAACATTTTATATTATAATAACTGAATTAGGCAGTATTCATTTTACATGTTTTTAAAATAATATTTCTAAGTATATATGTATTCTTGCAGATATACCAACGCGCTGACAAATGTTTTTATGAAGTTGTAAAATGGTTGCTTGCTAGTGTAATAAACCTTATTAGTAATTGAGAGTATCTGTAGCATCTGGAGCATCATAATATCATACCATGGTATTGCATCCTCATCCTCATAGAAACTTCAACCACATCCTACAAAATACTTCTTTATTTTAAGCAAAATAAGAATGAACACTTAAGGACTGCGTAATACAATGCTAAAAGGTGTCTTCTTATATGTAATTACTTACAGATCAGTTGCAACGAAATTGATATATTATATTTTGTTAAAAGACGGTCAATGTCGACGGCAGCTGACGATCACAAACCGCGAGCCGCAATGCCGCAGGCGACATGAGTTTAAAAAACTGGAGCACTCAGCAGCCACACCTGAAATAAGTGGGGCTAAATTATTAATGGTCTAAGGTACTCGGTGAATCACGTACCACATTGTTTTAGTACACTGCATTAATTAGATTTAACGCTACACACTTATAGCCCCCACTAGAATTCCCTGTGTCTTGTGTGCCATGGACAACACACAAATGTTTTCTTTAATATATTTTCTGTTTTCTACAATGGTTGGACTTAATACCTAGTGTATAATATTTTAATATCTTGGTGTTCTGAGAATGTGTAGTAAAAATATTCTCCGAGCTTTTTTCTAATTCTTCTTTATGCTCCTGTTCTATCATTCATAATTATTGTATTTAATAACATAATCAATTCTTACTAATTGTTGCTAACACTTGTTAAGATTCGACCATAAATGGAAGCGACAATGGGCGTGTCTTCGTTCATTTAAGAACTAGCCAGTAATTAAGTACATTAATGTGCTTACCAATTAAAATTTCACAATTTGTCTTGCACCTTGTATGGTGTTCTGATATGATGATGTAAATATTTCAAGAATGGTAAGTGTACATTGCCAAGTAACTAGTGGATGACTTGGTAAAAATTCTGTAATATATATTTTTTTTTGTATTTCAGATGACACAGCGTCTTAAATTTACGACAGTAAAATATTATGATAAACTATATTTCAAATCGATTCTCAATTCTTAAAAACTCTGTATTAATCTAAAGTCTAAACAAATCAGTCGGATTTGAAAAAGTATAGTGAGAAAGCTATTATTTTAATATTTGTAATTCCCAATAAGAAAGAATTACTTATTAAGACTAATTTAAACGATGTGAAGCGATGACTACTATTTATTATCTATACTAATATTATAAAGTTGAAGAGTTTGGTTGAACGCGCTAATCTCAGGAACTATTTTCGAATTTAAAAATTCTCTTGGTATTTTATAGTCCATTTATCGAGGAAGACTATAATAG
Source organism: Thymelicus sylvestris (assembly GCA_911387775.1). Taxonomy (NCBI): domain Eukaryota; kingdom Metazoa; phylum Arthropoda; class Insecta; order Lepidoptera; family Hesperiidae; genus Thymelicus; species Thymelicus sylvestris. The sequence goes on along the minus strand of OU426896.1, from coordinate 12,147,270 downwards.
GCTGTATAACATTATATAGTTTATTTATTAGTAGTTAGTTTTATCCACAAAACGCGGGTGAAACCGCGTGGCACAGGCTCACAGCTAATTAGGTATATTATACATATAAAATGTAAACTTCTTTGATTGTGATCTTTAAATGATTTAAAAAAGTTCACGATTCTTCTACATTTTAGAAAAAGGTGTTGGGATTAAAATAGGATCTGCTCTACACTATACCAATAGAGTCTGGAACTTACCCCATTAGACGTAATTCTTCCATTGAAGTATAATGTCATAGAAGAGACATCTCGAACAAAATGTGTGTTCCCGCCGGGAAGTTCTATTTTCAAAATTGAGCCCTCGTTCTCCTTTCAAAATCGAACGAATCCATAGGAAATGCAGCCGCGCGGCTTCAATTCATTGGAACATACATTGTGTTCCCGGTGTCTGTTCTATACGCTAGTAATAATACTTCAATGAATTCTTCCCAATAATTTTCATGGTTTACGACAAGAAACTAGAAAAAAAAATACTTACCCATACTGCTAAAGCTTCTTAGTTTTGACATCATTCTGTATAAAACATTGATACAATTAGTTGAGTTAATCTATTTATCGCATTGCGTATACATTGTCCATTAGTACTTTGGCGGCTCATTGAATTGTTGATTTATGATAGCTGGGAGCTGTTCTGTCCATATGCTTGCGACATATCGACAAGACCAATCTTCAGTCTAGGTTTAAATTATTTTACATCCATATTTAATTGTAGTCCTAATTTTTTTTGTTGATATATCAAACTTAATTGGACACTTGAGTATAAATTCCACACGCTATTATATTATATTTATAGTCAAGTTTTACATTCAAATTTGTTTTCGCAAAATTTGGCAACATTGAAAATTTGACTCAATATTACACAGGATTTAAATTAAAATACATTTTGACGTCATTTGTTTTAAAGATGTAATGTGAACGGATTAATAGTTACGTATAATAGAAAGAGTTTCAAGCCCATTAAAAGAGCGACCTCGATCTACATTGCCATCTCGTTCGTGTGTGAGCTATTTGAATTACCATTACTATACAGTGTATGAAGGCTGCTCGGAAGAACTATTGTTCGCACTGTCACACACCTCCGCATCGGTTTTCTTAAGAATCGTTTCCTTAAAGACGTAGGTGGGAATGTTGTGAATCTTCTATATTATTACTAATTAAATTTTAAAATAATGTCCTTTACATTAGTGAGCACTTTTAAACACTAACGTGTAACGTAGCTTTACTTGCAGTTATATTGTACAGTATCTGATAAAACAAGAAAGATAAAGATTTACTTAATTACCTAATTCCTGTAATTTATTTTGTATGAATGTTAACATGATATTTGAACACGATAATAATATAATAAATTATACATTTAAATAGTTTTAAAATACTAGAAACACTATGAATTAAATTTCATGGCCTTAAAATTGCTTATCTACAATTAATGTATGATTTTGTTTATACGTTATTTCTAGCAATAAAGTTTTATTGTATTTTGGATAAGTTATACCAAAATTTATTAACAATTTTTTTTTCTGAATCATAACATAATGCACATAATTTCTAATGTTTGAAGTAAGTAAATGCCATACGTTATGTTTCGTCATTCTTAATAATCGTTCTATTGTAGGTCAAAGTCAAACGAACATGTCGGTAATTAGTGCAATACGCAATCGGGCAATTAATGAAAGAAAAGCTAAGTGTTTACGTCATCTGTTACGTGGGCTCATCTCCCACAAGCACCTATACGGAAAACATTTCAAATCATGTTGATGGAGGGTGCATGGAGGGTCACGTGACTCACGTGTGATGTTCGCATAAAATATAATAAAAATTCAGAGAAATGATTAGGTGTAAAATTTTTGACAAATACCATCTTTATTTTAACGGAGTTATGAATGAGTTGTTGTTATTAAAAGGCTACTTTTAATAACTTGAAAAATGAAATGAGATAAAATTCCCAATTAGTCAGGTTAACTTGCGATATAATAGTGTTTGATTCAGTGAACGAATGTTATACGTAAGTTCATTGGTTTGATTAGTATAGTAGATAGTGGTAGTATGGTTATGAATGCAATTCGACAACGACAGTCAAGCAAGACCAATTCTGAATTTGTAAGAAGGTAAGGAGATTATGAGCCCTTCTGTGATTGCCAAGAGCCCAAGACGCGTCGTAGGCGTTTTCATGACCACAAAGCGAATTCCGCGTTTTACGGATGTCTCAACGCGTTGTGAGTGTTCTTTTGCTCAATTAGCGTTTTCGGTCTTTGAGCGTAACACCGTCATATAATTATATGAACCAAGTTTATATGTCAAGATCTATGGATTGATCAAATCAACTCTTCAATATTCCTATAATAGCTGGTCAATCAACTATTGATTTTATCAATGATTTGTAATGTTTGAAATAGAATAGCTGGCTGATAATCCCGGCTCCACCACGTATTTATTGGTCAGGGTAACCCGCCTAGTTTCGCCACTAGCCGTTCGCCTCGAGAGCGCCTACTACTGAAGAAGGACCTCGGATAACTTGGATACCCCGATCAAGCACGTGATTATATCGGGGATGTCAGTTAGGTATACGTATTATTAACGCAAGCAAGTGATAATTCATTTCTAAATCAATAATGTTCTTTCAAATGTTCTTGCTTTCTTTTTCTTTTCTTTTTCTTGGCCGGCAACGCCTTGATGTATTTGGTGACGCTAACGTCCATGGGCGATGATAGCCAATTATTACCATCAGGTGGATCGGTAGCTCATTTGCCGGCTATTTGCATAAAATTTTTTTTTATCATCCCTTAAAGTTCAAATGCAACAACGGATAATTCATTTTAATTTAGGAATTAATTATCATATTTTTTTGGTAAAAGTATTGAAATGAAAAGTAGGTCATGGGGTAATCAATTTATAATAACTATTTCTGTGGTGATTTCATTAAAATAATAACCATTAACAATGAAAGTGCCAATGTCATTGCGGTAGTAGCGCTGCTGTCTGCTGTATTTTCATATCATATTTTAAACAATAGTTGTGGGTCACCTTTGTTGCGTTAAGACTTACATAATCTCATTACATTTTTTGTTATTCTTTAATTCTTATATAAAACAGTGATAAAGCCACTGTCTGGGTTTTTTATTAGGTATTTTCTTTTAATTCCCAAAGACTTTCGAAGAGAATGATTTTTAATTTTTAATTTTTTATGTAGATATAATATAACCGACAAACGAACAGGCGAATGTGGTGTTAAGTGGTTATCATCGCCCATTGTCATAACTAACGCCTAAAGCATCATCATCATTTTTAATTGTTAAATAACTTGACTACAACTCCATTTATCAAAACTTAGCATTAAACCAGTCCTGAGAAATGAATCGGTTAAAATTATACGAAAACAAACAAATACGCCAACGATTACATAAAAATTTATGACATTTCGTGATGAGTATATTATATTTCTAGAGAAAGATGTATTTTTATGAGAGTTACGTCATTTTCTTTCACCGCATTAAGTACCTATCATGCAAATAGCCCAACGGCAACTATTGTTTTCGAAGACAGTCTACGAGATATTCTTAAAAGCTTGATGATAGTTTGACGTAACGCTCCCAGCAAATTATTTAGATACACAGAACAATGCTTTTCTACAACAAGTAGAACATCGATCTTAGAAACCTTTAACAAACCGTGACAACAGAATGACAAGATTGTTAATACATTGGCCTTGGCAAATTCAAAGAAGCTATTTAAGTAGCTTATTTGATCCGAGTATTCTTAGTTGCACCTCTGGCATAACCCAGTGACGGATTAACCCTTAATCAAATTAAGCAATTGCCTAGGGCATCACGTCTGGGGGGCACCAGAAGAAGCACAAAGAAGCACAAAAAACCACGTTGGCATACGGATAGGGGAGCCCACAGGCGTGGATTGCTTAGGGCATCAAGTAGTCTTAATCCGTCACTGCATATACCTGATCCACTAGGAGCGTCCCCGAGGCTGTTAAAGCGTTTATTAAGTGTTTATCCGGCTCTGCAATCAAAATACAAACTTTCTTGTAAGCAAATTCTACTTGTAGCACTGACAAAATTGTAAAAACAAGGTTCAGTTTAGATTCTTTGAATTGGATCCGTTTCTACATCTGTTTGTATATGTCTGAGTTACAATATGTGTTGATTGTCATCCAAAATTACTTTTCATTTTTTACTGTCATATTTTAATTAAGTAAATGTACAGGTAGGTATTCTAATTTGAATACACTACTTACGTAGTGCCACTTCTTCAAATTACCTAAGGGTCGACACAAACTAAACGATATTATTATTCCTCTTTTGCCGTTTGGTTTCGAATCCCTTAAAAGAAAGTTAAAGTTTTAAGCCTTAAGACCTTGATCGGTGACATTTACATTTATCATTTTTATTATACAATTGCAGAATGTTTGATATTAATCTTATCACTTACTTTATAATCTGTCACATTAAGCTATTAGTACATGTCAGAAAGATTTTGACCCAGTTCTAGCCATTAACTTACCATTAGAACCTTGAATCACTACTTCAGTTTCATAATAGTGTTAATGTGTTATTTTGTCGATCTAGGTATAGACACTTTTTGTGCATAGTTTTAAGGAATGTGTAGTAAGTACTCATTAATGATACGATGGGAGATGATCGCACATTTGACAGTGAACTTGAATTTTGCCCCAGAGTTCTTGGTTTAATTTCCGGTTAAGACTTTATGTAACAGGAATTATATTTTATTAGTTCTTAGACTATATTTCAATCATCATCCTCACCATCATCAACGTCATAAATGATACATCTATCCAAACGAGCATTCCCATAGTAAGGATGTCAGTGATAAATGATTAATTAATTTCATTCTCTTCGACACTCCAGAGATCGGCTCTTGTCGTTTCATCGAAATTTCCGATTAAGAAATTATGCGACCGTTCGTGTAGTTCGTCCGGTTTGAGTTGCTATATTTGCCTTGAAATAATCTCATATAGACTATGAATGCTGTCCACATTCACAACCAAAGCAATGTTTTCATTTAATAATGTCACAGCTGCATTTGGCCCACTTTTCCCGAGATCTTTATTCGGTTTTACATTAGGTATGTGCTACTGTGTATTGCACCTGCAAGCTTATGTAGTAAAAATATTTTAAACCCTTAAAACCTTACAACCTTAAAACTGTTCCTCGCGTGTAATGTGTATTTTTATGTGTTAAATGTGTTTAAATTAAAAACCATTATTAAAATAATTTATTATTACGTTCCTAACGACAAACGAAAAAGAGTAAATAAATGGTCACCACTGCGCATAATAGAGATATCGGAGAAGTCACCAATTAAAACCTTTATCCTAAAGGAAACTTTTCTACACTTTTTTTAAGAACTCCATGTCTAATCGCCTCGAGAATACCCCAGACAGCAGTGTCTTTTCGAGTTGACGAGTACGAAAAAACGCGGCCTATGATATTCTCTATAGAAATAATACAGAAAAGGTCGAATACTTTAAATAACAAAATACTTAACATTACCTGTGTCATGTAAGTCACGTACCTAAGTAAGTCGTGTAATTAGGACCTTTAATCAAATAGCCTTTGCAAACGACCACTTCATACAAACAATTTTTTTAATAAAATCGACAATAAATTGCGAAGTAATAACAGTGTTGAATGCACCTTCAATGTTCATAAACAATAATGTGCATTTCAATAAGCAAGAATAGCAAGAAAACAATTCAGTCGATTTGTATCGGCTAATCACGTTAATTTGGTGCGAAAGTATCAAAATGAATGAATAGGAGTAATGGTTTTTGTAACACCTATTGTCTCGTAGAGAAACAGATTGTCCCTTTGTGCATTGATATGTAGAATTTTCATTATTCATACTTACACAACCTTTAAGTTATTCCAATATTAATAATTTAAAACTTATTCTTGATATTGCGACCTGCAAATACAAGTTGTATACGATGCTTTAATGTGTAGATGTAATTAATATAGAGTTACGTAAAGTGGTTTCGTTGGAACATGGCCCAAATTTTAAAATCGATTCGTATAAGTCAAGTATTTTATTACCCTAGTATTTCTTAATGACTTCACAGGAATATCTCCGCAAATTGTAATTAAGCAGACTAAAGAGTTTCCTGTTGCTGTAGGTCAATTTATGTACCTATGGGTAGCTATTAATATTTTATTCAAATCAACCAATCTAGATTACTAATAAAACCAAACATCCATATCAGTTCTGTTATCATTATGAACTATTTTCACAATCGCCTACTCTAATAATGATTCTCATTATTCATGGTTCCATGAAATTCATCCATTCCTTTAAACCTACTAATAATATTTTCCAAAGTAGGTATTTTCATCATCTAATGATATGCCAAATTTTAGCTTTCTTGCACAAGGGTCTGTGACTAAACCATAGAGGGACGAACATGGGTTCCATTTTGTCTACAGAGCCCTAAAAGCTATTTTAAATAATATTAATTATGGGGGCAGCTTTTGCTTTATAATCTCAAACGAAATCAAAATTCAATTAATAAATGACTAAATTCAAGTTGACTAATTATGTAACACTCAAGTATAATGTCAATTGGCAGTTATTATGAAGCCTTTATCTAACTTGACTTTAATTATAAACGTAATGTATTATTTTGCTTCGTAAGTGTTTAGGTAATGTGTGAATGACCTTTTGATATTTCAGGTGATAGATCGACTATGGCGCGCGCGCGTCAAATACAATGACTTCCTGCGTCCTTTGAAACTAAGTCGAACTTACAAACATTTATACGGGATTTCGTTGAATTTTTTCAACGATATTACTCATAGTATCTGTTGGTCGGTTAATCGCTGACTTTGTGACAGTTGACAGAATTCCGTTGACAAAACTAATTTGAAAGGTACCTACCAGATTGGTCAAAGTACTCTGTGAGATTGGTACCATTTTTCAAACTTCATATCTAATGATGGGATCCACGAGAACTCCTGAGTTATAAAAGGTATAATTCGATTTTACATTATACGAGTACATACATATTATATGTATAGCGATAATTTTAATGGTCAGTATCGGTATTTCTTTGAAGTCGGTTATTTCTTTGATAAAATTTTCGTTTATTATTATGCTGGCTTGGCTATCATCACAACAAATTATGCAAAGTTTAGCTGCATATCCAATAAACAGAGATTAGAGAGGGCTACGGCACGTGACCTGCTCGTGAAAGGCAAGCCGAGATGTACGGGTATACTGCATAACAGAGAAATCTTCACGCAGACGCTCAAGTAGCGAATTATCAAAGGATAAGTTTATAGCCCCGAATGTTACGCCATAGTTCGAACAAGTATCTCACTTGCGAGAGCGTATCAACATAAATGTTTACGATAATATAATCGTATAAGAAACTCGAGTTTTACTTTCGTTAATACTTTCTTCGTTGTATTTAAAATATGTACTTTTATATGTAATTAATGGTCAAGCTTTTTTATGTAACTATAGCAGGCGAGCCAACTGATCATAAGTGGTGGTAACTGACGTGAATAGATATAACATCCAAGCATCACTGATGTGTTGCCGACCGAAAGAAAGCGGGTGACGCATTATTAGGTAGGTTCTTGCTCTTCGACACTGCAACGAAACAGGTAAATTTTAGACGGATGTTCACAATTTCTTCGTTTATTAACATACACTTATTGAATACGAGTAACCGCCCTCGCTTTGCTTCATTTTCTTATTTTTTTACAGCTTGGGTTATATTATTGGAGTTTTATTAAGGATCCCTAATTTTTTTGAAAATATAATATAGCCTATGTCACCGGGGGAAAATGTAGCTTCCCGACAGTGTAAGAATTTTTCAAATCGGTTCAGTAGTTTTAGATCCTATTCTATCCTATTAAATAGTTAATTGATAAACAACATATACATATAGTGTAAGTAATTATTGAGAACCATAATACCGTGTCTACTATGTTTCACCATATTTCTTAATATTATCGAAACTAAAACAATCTCATACAACTGCAAACTCGTGGCATAACGACTGTCGAATGGCTCGACTCGACAGTCGACATAAAACTCATAATAACGTTATAATGGATGTATTATTAAAATTTATTCTGAGTGTACAATAAAGATAATTATATCTATATATTTATAAATAAAAAATCTCAAGAGTCACAACAAATAGGTACATAATATCTTTAGCCGAGGATTTCCACCAAAGCATTGAATTCTGAAGCGCTCATAGCCCGGCGGCTTGCGTCGATCCTATGTGATCGAAAAAGTTAAGCAACAGCAGGCGCGGTCGGTAGTTGGATGGGTGACCGCTAGTGGCAAAAATTTCTTGAGCGTTTCCGTGCTTCGGAGGGCACGTAAAGCCGTCGATCCCGGTTGTTATCATAAGATAACAGTCGTTAAGCCATGTCGGAGGCCCTCGGGCGGTTTGAAAACTTCCGACATTCGGGTTGGCCACTAACCATTCACCAATCCGCACTGGAGTAGCGTGGTGGAGTATGCTCTAGACCTCCTCAAGAGGAGAGACCTGTGCCCAGTAGTGGGCCATTAATGGGTTGAAGCCATTGAATTCTCTAGGCAGCCATTAAGAACTGGGCAGCATGTTCTTTAAGTGGCCATTATATTAGTCAATTTTATAACCATTATAGACAAACATTAGTAACGTTACTGCAATATATTATAATAAATTAATAAAACACACATTCTACATTTTATTATACCTTTCACATGTTGTTTATAACACGCTCACCACATCTAGCGAGGTGATGAAAAGGAAAAGTGATATCCCTCATACATACAATTATGCTATGATTGTGAGACATATTATCGTATCTGATTTAAACTACTGCATTTGACTTAGTTATTTAGGTAATAACAGAAAATACAACATGTTTCTGATCTTTGGGCTAGCTGAATTGCTTAGCAAGCTATGAAAAGTAATGTGCGCGTAGACGTTTTACGAAGAAACAAAGTAGGTAATCAACATAGCAATTATACAAATAATAATGAATATAATAAATAATATGAAGTAAAGTATTGTGGCACGCCATGGTCCATGTTTTGCAATGCTAAAAGCTAATCAGATGTCAAAGTTCATACTGATTGATAAACTTCATAAGACTGAAAAAAATAAAAATATATTTTCATATTAGTCGATAAGATTTTTATATTACTAATGTGAGCAACTACATAGCCTAGCGATATATTGATCATTCTGCCGCAGGGTTGACTCGAGTTTGATTTCTGCGTGCAAAATTGATTTATTCAACGAGACACGGGAGTTATTTTGCGTCATTATGGTGGACGCAAATGGCTTAAAGCTCTTATTTCGAGGTTAGCCTAGCAGTGGGCCAATAATTATATTATTGGCCGTGTTTTTATGCATATAGCCAGCAAACGAAAAGAGACAAGAAGTTCTCAGCTGAAACAAGACGAACAATGCATGTATACTAATCGTTTGTAGCCATTGTAGTCTGACTCAAGCAAGAATGTGGCCAGATAGCCAGTCGAGTTCAACTTCTAAAAGAAGTTATTATTAAAATATAATATTCCGCAGGTTATGAGCCATCGTAAATTATCGCCGGCAATGAGACCACACCGCCTGCGTTAAAATGCGTGGCTAATTATGTGACTCGTTGACAATATAATCAATTTGTGGTTTCAACGGATTTAATTTTCCATGCTACTAATCGCTTGCCGATAGGGTTATTGACATTATGAAATTAACGATTGCTTTGAGCAACTATTCTTTGTAGAGGAGGACAATGTTTAGTAATCGTGCAACTTCTGAATAACTTGATCATATTATAAAGCTATTATGTATCAATTGTCAGGTTGCGAATATTTTGTGTCCAGGAAAAGGTAAGTAATGACGAGTTATACCTGCTGTATTATTCTGATATGAGTTTTTTTACTAATTTACTTATATACTACAGTTACTTACATAATACTATTTAATATTAATTAATTTATCTAAAACTACTTTTCATTGTAAATTATTCAATAGGTAAACTTTATGATTTTCATGTTATCAAACAGAAAGTATTCATACGTAAACGCGCATAAAATTATCGTAATTCAAGCCACATTGTACTGTCAAATCGAAATCACCAACGCATCCTATCCCTTGCGTAACAATCTAACATTCGCCTTTAAGCATTGGCTTCCAAGCGGTTCCGTCTGAATTATTGCTGAAGCATCTCAGAGCTTACAGCGGTCGTGGCGTCACGTGCTAACTTTCGTTGAGGCTTCGTCTGGCGGCGACGGCGAGTACCGCCGCAGTAACCTCGTCGGCGCTGCTCTGAGCACGCGCGAACCACCAAACAATAAACAATACATTTGGACAAATAATGACAACTGGAGCTACCCTCTGAGCCGATCGAGTGCTAATTGTGTTGTGATCTAGTGGCAGATACTATCAGTGAAGTTGAGGACATTCAAAAATATGATTGCGAGGTGAGTTCTGGTTTTTTGTGTTTATAGATAGGTACTCTAAAATTTTTAAATTTTTAAATTTAAAAATAAATAAATAATATTATTTTTAATTTTAAAACTAATTGAAACTTGACTTAAATTACAACAAGTATGAATATGTAATTTATTTTTCTTGGTTACTGTTAAAAAGCGACTTGTTTGATTGAATTAAATATATTTTTTATCCAGAAAGTAATCTTATAATCCCATTATAATCCCGTTGAAGTCTAATACAAGCGCGTAGCGGCTACGCACAGGCTACAGGCCGTAGCGCTTACTCATTGTTATCTTTTTAACATGAGTTTTATTCATCAACTACATCGTTCATTCATAAAACTATAGTAAAACGATTCACAAGAGCTTCTTCTATTGCAATATAATTTGTGTATCACGTAATTTGCTTTAAAAATAAAATGATATATAAAATTTAATCATGTCCTTTAATGTTATAATTTAATCACTTTTGTAATTTTGCAGCGTCGTGTGCGTTTATTCCTTGATAAATTCCATAATATATCAATAACCTCTTTTAAGTAAAATACCGATTGCTAAGCCTTCCCAAGCTTTAATCGTAACTAAAATACTTAAGTTGTTACGCTAGTTGCTTGCTACTACAGTAGACCGTGTAAAGTCATTAAAACATCGCGTCAAAGCCATAACGTTCAATTAACTAGTAACCTTTAAGAGTAGATTTGTTTATGTCATTCATGTTAATCATTCTCCTCGTAATGCTCATAACGCAAATATTTGAATGAGTGTTTGAAACAAGAAGCTTCAATTCACGCTATGTTGCATATGCTTTTAAATAAATAACATAAATAAACGAACACTCATCCTTATTATACAGATTTATTCATTAGAATTTTTAAAACAAAATAATATAGACCACTAGTTATTACAATAGTGTTCAGTAAGGGGTGTCGAAGTTTTCGAACCACGCTAAGATCTGCGACAAAGTTCAGTTACTTTACTAAAGCCAGCCGATCATATTAATATGGCATCGTTTAAATTCTGACCTTATGGTTGATAAAAGTTTAAGTTTTTTGAAATTAAAATAACTAAAACAACAGCCTTGAAATAAATAAAGTATGTCAAAAATAAAACCACACATATAACTTTAGTATTATGAATATCTTTTTTAACCAAGAGAGCATTATTGCTTTATTTAGGTGACAGGGAGTAATTATGTAAAGTCAATTTTTAATTTCAGTGATGCAAGTTTCTTCCATATTTTGAAAAGTGATGCAAGAAATGTGGTCGGCAAGAAGTAATACTAGTATTAGATATTTTCTGATTTGTTTATTAAAAACGAATATTTGAAGTAATTAAAAACAAAAGGCATTTTTATTTCATTTTTTGAGATCAAGAAATTCAGAATTCAGGGAATTGCTACCAACTTGTACTAATATTTTATCAATTGACATAGCCGAAATATTATTTGAAAATTTTGACAATTAGGGAGCTTACCTTTGAGTCTTGTTATCTGTTATTTATCCAATTTTAATTCAGCATTAGTTAATCTTGCGTAAGAATTTGATAACAAGAAAATTAAAGGACGAAATAAAATGTCTTGCGATTCGTATAACCCGAACATCTTTACCAAATTACAAAAAAAAAACATAAATTTTTCATTTGACATTAGCGTCTGTCAATTTACTCCGTGGGATTGAAAAAAAAGTGTATGGTCAGGAGTGTCAGGACCCTCTTGGGAGGTTCTTTACGTTTTTACTTCAACTCCTACTGTGAGTCAGTAGTGTGCGTGTAGTTGAGGTGGATTCAAAGAAGAAATAAATGATTTGAGTTTGAGTTTCATTGAACAATTAGTTTTTAATCCTTTTTTACTTGGTGGTGGTAGAAAGTCACTTTTTTTCAACGTTTTGAATACGTTTTGATCTTCCATTGCCTATTATACATTTCTATTGACACTCGTAACTACTCGTATGCATTCGATGCATTATATTTCGATGCACCTTGAGAGCTTAACTACTTACGTGAAGATAATTCACTTTCATTTTCATTTTGTTAAGCGCTATTTTGTAGTTTAATCAATATTTATTTGACTAGTACCGGCGATAAAGTAAAGCTGCGGTAAGTTACAAGTATGAATATAAAATAGCTGTGGAAATAATAAGCTAAACTGTACGCGTTAATTAAAAAAAGTTTTGTTACTTCCAAAAAATCTTAATAAATCTATTATTATAGAATCTAATTTTCAATGAATGCATTATTATTATGTATTATTCGTTTAAAGTTATTCAGAGTCAATAACTTAAACAAAGTTGTGAGTCATTCTTTCCATTGTTTAAATGCATTACACAATTGCAGTGTTAAAATCCTTAACTCTGTTATATAGATCAAAAGTATCACTCTCTAAAACTGCTCATAAATGTAAGTCACGAAAAGCTAGCCGAAAGTGCCGAAAGTGTCGAAAGGCGTTAAAACCGGTATTGGCAGCGGCTGTTAATAATAAAATCAATAGCACCATTAATACAAAACTAGTCGTTAACTCCGTTAGGCCAGCTTCTACGATAATCAACAAAAATCGGTCAATGAATGGACCGTTACAAATTCGTGTACCTATAGAATCTAAGATGTTTATACAGTGTAGTAGTTATTATAATTTCAAATTTTTGCGTTGACTAGTTTTGGGAATATACCTATATTATTGGTGACCTATGTTATTTATGTGTATCAAATTACCTATGCCATTTCTGTACAATGAACTGCTTTCAAATGTACGATTATTGTTTTATTAAATAATGAAAGTCGTGAACGAAAATAAATATCACAAATTAGTATTTTATGCGACTAAATATACGACCATATATATAATAATGAATACACACTACTGCTATACTTTTTTGAAGCCACGTGGAAATAAGAATATAGAGACTTTCCAGCCTTTAAATTAACATTAATAAACACATCGTACTTAATCGAAAATGTTACATAATATTGTATAAGATAAGCTTACATTAAAATTATTTTTATGGGTTTATTCATTTATAGCTGCGCCAAAATTGGTTGTGTAATTAATTATTGATTTAATTAAAAATATTTATTCTTTAAAATTCCAACGTATTACAGAAGTTATGTTTAAGGTTATTAGATTACGCAAAATATTATTTTATTACACTCGTCATATGACTGCCTTAAAATAAACTAACCTCGAATATTGAATTAATGAATACGATACAATATAAGTGTTCACCGAATATTTTTGTCATTGCCACTCCGAAAATAACATTTGTTTCTGTATAAAGCGGCTGAAAAACTCATTCTCAAAAATGATTAAAGTAGCTTCTTCCTACAAAGGAAATAGTTATTTAATTACTCGCAGTTAATAACTAATAGGTAGTAACTAACGCCCCAACTCAGAGTCACTAAGGGTTACTTTAATCGCTTCTTAGTAAATAATCATCGTACAAATTCTGTACTAAGGAGCGATTTAAGTAACTGTTAGTGACTCTGAGTTGAGGCGTAAATGTCTTAGTTCGACTTGTAATCCATCGCTTCCCTCAACACCTAAGTTTTCATTTCTAGCTCCTCAGCCTTTCAATGCTCTTGATATTTAACTTACATATTCATTTAACTTACATTTTATTTGTATAAAACTTCCCACACTAAAATTGCTTGTGTTGTAGGTGTAAACCATTAAGCATTTATCTGTTACATAACTGTAAACCGTGTAAACGGCCCCGATCTAAAATCGAACCCTGAACCTTTTGCTATCATATCAACTGAGCTTCAAAGACCAGTCTAAAAATTATCAACATGGAATAAAACTAAAAATAAATATGTTTCGTACTAGCTTACGTGACATCATACCTACTTATGCATTATGCAGCCTATGCAATGCCCACTTGGTAAATAGTCTTATATAAGATTTTTAAGTAAAAACAAAATTACTTGAATGCAAACCAGGTACTACTGTATTGGGAAACCTATCTTAAAGATTTACTAAATAAATCAGGTTAAGAGACGTTCGCGCAATTGTATACCTTTAGTTTTCAATAAAATGTATGTAACGGCGATGTCAAGCGACAACTTAAAATGTGAGAATTTCGTGAAATTAAGGTTTTAGTCAAGTCAATCGCTACCAGTCGGAGAGAACGTGTGAATGTGTGAACGTGAGAATGAACGTGTCAAGAATTTATTCATATTACTAGCTTTTTTTTAAAAAAAAGCATACGGATGTGAGCTGAATCACAGCTTATTTGTTGGATAGTAAATACAAGATAGTACTTTGTATTTTAAGTGTATCAGTGATACCTATATGAATAAAAGATTTTGATTTGATTTGAAAAAGGTATAGAAGAATTAATGTACTATGTTGTATGTATATATCTATGTAGAGACAACATTCAAGCCACATATTTTTTTTAGTTTTAACAAGTGGATAACCGGCGTGGGCCACTACACTATAAAAAATAATGTGCCTAATGCATAGTTTTACTGGTCTCAAACCATCTTGGCATTATTGCCTTTCAAATGAAACCAATTTGGAGCACATCGGTTCGATGGTTTAAAAGTCTATAAAGGACATTGCCACAAACTCAAATAAAATAAATTTTCAAACGTTAATTAAATTACAAAAAAATCACGAAATAGCAATAAAAAATAAATGAGGTATAAAATCTATAAAATTACATAAAATTTCTCCTCTTTTTTAACCAACTTCAAAAAAAGGAGGAGGTTCTCAATTTGTCTGTATTTTTTTTTATGTTTGTTACCTCAGAACTTTGAACTGGGCGAACCGATTTTGATGATTCTTTTTTTAATCGAAAGCTGGTAGCTGTCATGTGGTCCCACATAATTTTATTGAGATCTGACAATGTCATCCATGAGAAAACCACATAAGTCGTAAATTTGTATTAAGATGTGCACGACAAATTGACGAATAACTCAATATCAGAAAGCAGGTGCTTGTCAAGTGGTCCCACATAAATTTGAACGAGATCTGACAAGTAGTTTTTGAGTAATTTTGAAGTCGGTTATTTTTTGTTAGTAAAATTTAGATTATAATTTATTTTTTAAAACAAAATCTGCTTTTAAATATACTGTGTTCACAAACACCGTTACGTATTTAAGGAATAATAGTAGTTGTAGAGTTGTGGTGTAATTTTGCAATTTAGATGTGATCAAATCCATTCGTTACGCTACTGCCCTACTTGACCCGTATTAGGGTTAGCCCTTCAGGGATTCCTAAATAGACATTGTACGCAATTAGTATAATCACAATTTAATAAGACACATAGGTAGATTAGGTAGATTTCGTGTATTTTAATAAATTGAGTCATAATTTTATCTTTCTTCGTCTATCACAGAAGTTCCCAGACTTTTTTTCTCATAGACCATTTTCAAAATTTAGCTGGTTCCGGTGGACCCCTGCAGCTACATTTATACCATATTCCCAAAACTCAAAAAAAATGTGAAGATTAGATCTAAATATGGAAATTTGCGTTGTGGCTGAGTTCCAACCACGAATTAATAGTTTTCGAAAAAAAGTGAGAATTGATAATTTTTTTAATAATTAATTAATTTAATTAAAATTTATTATGCTGTGAGTGAATGCCAAAAAAATAAAGTTGGCCAAACCAAAAAAGTTATTTTTTGACATCTGCTCACAGAACAAGGAACCAATCAATTCTCACTTATTTCATTTAGAAAACTCCCCACTCGGAGTAGTAAAAAGAAAAATAGTAGGTATATTTTTGTGCTGTATTTATTCAAATATGTATTTATCACACTATTAATTATTATCACTTTGGGAACTAAGGCTCTATCGAGTAATGAGAAGAATATAATATTGTTATTTTTATTTTCCTCCTATTATTTGCATTAAATAACTTGTCATTTATCTTGACATCTTAAAGTCAGAAAATGAATATCGTTAACGAACATTTAATGTAACAATGTTGTTTCAACTGTCTTTACATCAAAAAAAACACAATTTAAATCACCATAACTACTGTATAATAAATCACAAACTGATTGTCTAGCAGCCCTGACAGTGATGGGGGCCAAGTCGTTAACGCAATAGTGATGGGCCGTCGATGTTGTGTGAGGGGCACGACCATTCCAATTAGCGATAAAAGTTTACATAAACGTGAAATTTGTTACATTACCGTGTATTAAGCATGAACTATTGCAGATTTTGTTGTATAGTGATGAAAGTGAATTGATGCATAATCTGTATTTTTGTAATAAGTACTTATAAAATGGATTCTACAATTATTCAAGGTTAAAGTTAGTCCTTGTCTAGACAGCATCGATAGAGTTAACGAATAGTAAGAATCTGGAAACTCACTTGATAATTGGTTCTCTTAGACCACGGACTACTTACACTCATACCTACGAAATGCATTTGATTGATTCTGGATCCTTCTAGAACTTGATAAATATCCCGGCAGGTAAACAGACCGTGCAATAGCCACCAACGGGATTGATTTAGGTGGTACAGTGACTTAACTTACCCAGTAACTTAGCTGATACCTAATGTAAGTTAAGCAAAGTACACCACAATCTGGAAAAGTTGCCTCAGATACAAAATTGGCTGGAATAGTGTCGTCATAATAAAAGTCGGCATTTTGTGTTCATCTACGTACCAATATATGTATTTAGCACATAAATACGCTTGAAAAATAATAGGTACAAACTTTTGTAATCGATTCAATTAGCCTAGACTAAGATGATAGTAAGCAATAAGCCCGGCAGAAATATAGATGTCCCATTCAGCTTCGCCTAGAATTTATCCGAAGTGAGACCTGCAGTGAAAGGATAAAAATCTAAATTCTAGGCGATGACATTTATTGAGGCGAGGTCGTTTTGTAAGTGTAATCGACGTCCATTGAGAAACAAAAATAAAAAAAGGTTTTCCATATTACTTAATGGGTAATGGCTCTGCATTCGTACAACCCAATGCAAATGATGGATTGGATACCGAAAAACCTTGGTAACTAAAACTAAATGAAAAGCATAAAAAAATACCGGTACCTGTTATAACCTGCCATTAAGTTAATTAATCAACTTATTATGAAGGTAGATATTTAGCGGCTTAATTTTTTTTTTTTTAATTTTGTCAAGTCCTTATTTTATATTAATCGACTACGACAGTTCCAAGATAAGGCAACGAAGATATAAAAAGGTGCGAATCTTTGTTTTTATCTTAAAAATTCTTATTAACCGACTTCAAAAAAATTTTCAATTCGACTGTATTTGTTTGTTACCTCAGAACTTTCGACTGGGTGAACAGATATAGTGATTCTTTTTTTTATCGAAAGCTGGTGCTTGTCATGTGGTCTCACTTTTGAGCGAGATCTGACGAGTATTTTTTGAGTTATTTTGAAGTCGGTTATTTTTAACCGACTTCAAAAAAAGGAGGAGGTTCTCAATTCGACAGTTTTTTTTTTTATGTTTGTTACCTCAGAACTTTGGACTGGGCGGCCCGATTTTGATGATTCTTTTTTTAATCGAAAGCTGGTGGCTGTCATGTGGTCCCACATAAATTTTATTGTGATCTGACAATGGCATCCATTAGAAAACCACATAAGTCGTAAATTTGTGTTAAGATGTGCGCGACAAATTGACAAATAACTCAATATCATGCCAACCGATTTCGATGATTCTTTTTTTAATCGAAAGCAGGTGCTTGTCATGTGGTCCTACATAAATTTGAACGAGATCTGACAAGTAGTTTTTGAGAATTTGAAGTCGGTTATTTTTTGTTAGTAAAATTTAGATTATTGTCAAGAATTATTTTCGTTAAATCATCTTAATTACACCTAAGGTTGTTACGAACATCGTAGATCCACTAATGAATGATTTTTATAATTTTTATCTGTTTCTCAGTTTGTGTGTGCCTTTTTTCGGCTAATCTCAAAATCTGATTTGAATTCAGTTTTCAAACGGGTAAAATTAAGTTTTAGTTTTATTTCAATGAAATCATATGAATAAGTACCTACCTAATCTTATTTCAGTGACTTTAAAAAAGTCAGTTTAAAGAATCCCGCCTTAAAATTTTTCGCCATGGGTACGAAAGTCGAGGCGAAGCGAGAACAGTATATAATAACTATCCTCGCTTCGCAACTGCCTTATATTAATAACTACTTAACTAATGTTAATAATATAATCGTTTTATGGCACAGACTTCAAATAGGCTTCAAATATAATGAAATGTAACAATGCCTCTAGTTAGAAGACCAATACAAGTATTTAGCAAGAAGATTAATTATTTCACAAAATGTCGCGTAGCGTATTTATCCCATCAAAAACATGAATGTAAAGTAAAAGCCAAATAAAAAAAAAGAATTGAGATCTAAATGGGTGCCAAGTTCTGTGTAGAAAAGCCTAAAATTTTAGTCACAAGAACATGTAATTCAAGCTCCACATTTGACTTGGTTAGTTTTCACGTACCTATCTAGGCTATAATATTATATTTGTATAATTATCTTTGTTAAGTCTGTTAGGTTGCTGACCTATGTTACTTTTCTAAAATTTGGTTTGTTGGTTGCTAACTAATGAAAACTAGCCAATTCAAATGTAAAGCTTGAATTACATTTTCTTGTGACTAAAATTTTAGGCTTTTCTACACAGAACTTGGCACCCATTTAGATCTCAATTCTTTTTTTTTAAATTGGCTTTTACTTTACATTCATGTTTTTGATGGGATATCATTACTTTTTGTACAGAAATTATTAGTAGGTACTTATTCATAACGTTACTGATTAATTTTGTTACCTTATACATGAACTGTAATAGTGCCCTTCAACTAAATCCGTAGTTAGTGCACCGTGGTCCAAAATACCTATTACTTCATTATTTATAAGTAATGATCTTCTACTATTCATGTCCGCTCAATTTTTAAATAATAATTAATACTAAATCCCAGTTATAATAATAATAAATACGATACGATACGATAGTAGTAATAATAATAATAAATACGATAGTCGAATATACTCTTATTAGTTACTAGCTGACCCGGCGAACTTCGTATCGCCTAAAGCTAGGGTCCCACGGCCCGTGTTATCACAGGCCAGGCCGGATCGTGCCACGCCTGTGGATGCCTGTGCGTGCGTGTTGCGTCTCGCGCAGTGCCGTTCCCATGGCCTGTGTCGGCCTGTAGCGGCCTGTCCAGTGTGACCATTTTTGGCAGGATCCTGCCATTTTGGCAGGATTGGCCCCTTATTTTAACCTATGGCAGTATCGGTTGACGTTTTATAAAACTTGGCAGTTTTTGGCAGATTTGAGGTACTGAAAAAAAAACTTTAAATTCCGAAAATGGCAACTCTATACGTCACCAGCATGTTTGGATTCCTTTTACAATTTGTATTCTTCAGCAACAGAAACATATTTTTCTTCATTACTTACAGATAGGTATAATGCAACTGATATGCTGAGTGATTTTATACGGGAACCTAGTAAAACATTTGAACGCGGACGCGCCCGCACAGGCCGCGGCAGGCACCGTCGCGCCGCGCCGCGCCGCGCCTTTGAACTTACCGACTCCCGACGGATCGGACGGGCATGGACGGGCGACAACAGGCTTCATCGGATGCGAGCGTTCCCACGGCCTGTCGGTCCGGCCTGGTGCGATCTGGCCTGTGACAACACGGGCCGTGGGACCCAGCCTTTAGAATGTAACAAATCAGAGATCATTAAAATCGGTACAGCCGTTCTTAGCCGTTATAGTTTCCGTGTCCTCCCTCTCCCTCTCCCCCCTTTTTTCACACCTTGGTTCACGTTACTGATGTTTTAGCAAGGATCCCTAATTTTTGTTAGTAATAAATATAGCCTATGTTACTCATGAATGATGTAGCATTCTAATGGTGAAAGAATTTTGAAAATCGGTTCAGTAGTTTTTGAGTTTATTCGTTGCAAACATACAAAAATACAAAGCTTTCCTCTTTATAATATTAGTATAGATAAGTAGTTTGTGTTCGATGAGATAACGTGCCATAATATATTTGGAAACAATACTTCGAATCACTTTAAACTGGTATAATTTCGGAAATAATACAAAATTTAGTGGTGTACATGCCATACAAGATTAGAGAAGAATAATTTTTCACACATTAAAAATGAAACAATGCAATACACTGGAAATAACGGCTACTGACGTCTCACTAATCTATACGTACTCGTAAATAATACGTACGTCTGAACTGACTGAACATCTTCCCTCGTTAGAAGCTTCACAAAGTACTAAAACTGATATGTTTCGATTTAAAAAAATTAAGGGTGGTATTCCACTCGTTATAATATATTCCACATAATGACCACTTGTCGTCAATTTTGATTGCTGTTCATAAATTTCAGGCGTTATAAGTAAGTGTTCCTAATAGAATAAATTTTTTGAAAAATTATCATAAAATGATAAAAATTTACTACTTTCAGATTTATTCCTTTGTATTCACCCGACTACCTATCTGCATGCCAAATTTTAACTTTCTAGGTCACCTGGAAGTTGGTTATAGTTTTGATCTAATAGGTCAGTCGGTGATAAATTTCTCGATTTTTGGACGTTAATATCTAAATAACCGTTTGAGATGTGTTTATGAAATTTGGAAGACGTATGTATTTCGCAAGTCTTAATAAATGAGCCAAATTTGACAGGTTTATGTTGAATAGTTTTTGAGTTATGAGGTGGTCAAAAGTGGCTCCAAATGGTTCGTGTAATATTACACACGGTGCTGCTCGCCAATTCTATTAGCTAGAAAATTGGCTTACACGCTACCGCGTGTTTAGATTTGGTTTTTGTGTCCGTATTCAGTGATATCTTGATGTAAAGGGTAACGACCTAAGCATGCACTTTTTGAGTGTCAGGCACGCTTAAGTTAAATTATAAAGCCATTAAATGTCATGCATTCAAGCAGAGAATGTGCACCTAAGCTACGTTGCGTGCTTTACGATTCTCAAATTCCATCGTATTCGGTTCGTAATGTGACATTTTTTCTTTTTATAAATAAAAACTTGTAAATAAATAAGGCATAATTAATAAGGAAAATAATTACCCAATTAAAATAAAGTATTTTCTTTAAAAAACTGAATAAACCTCAGTAAACGTATATCTACGTATGTAGATTCTTAATTACATGAAATAAAATAACCTAAAGAAACTTACATTTCAGTTGCGGAGGTGTGTAGTTAGCTAACTAGCACCCTCACAATCGCACATTAAACCTACCTAGGTGGTTCTTGGCGATCGTATTAAAACGTGCACCTTCGTATTATTAACTAATCTAGCCATAGAACACGAATTCAAGAATCGCACGTAGGTAAGTGGTGAATGGCGAGCATAACAAGATGTGTAGTCAACCTGATAGGTTCCTGCCTCACGGCCAGGGAGCTCCGAGTCTGTCTGAGTGAAAGTTATACCGTTTTAGATTGGTACCGACTAGTTCAACAACTGCCCTTTACAGGCGACGCGACGATGAATGGACGATAGTTGTCTTCGTTTATAAATAATTGAAACTTATAAGAAAATATTTTTTTAAGCAGTAGACCGTTTTGGTCGAGTTTTGCCCGTATTTTTTTGTAAGTAGTTTTATGCAATAATATTTTACATTGAATATCACCTAAACGAAAGCTTTTCACTTAGCACTTTATAAGCAACATTTATCTTTAGTCGCGGCTATGGCTATATTATTTAACGGTAATTAACGACGCTAAAAATACTTTTTAGTAAAAGTGTCTTACTTTTCAGTTTCTCTGTATTCTGCCTGAAGAAGAACCTTAGTTGTTTTACAATCAAGATTACCATTATTACTTAAAATTTTAAGTTCTTGGTAACGTAACGAGTATCAAGAAATACTAATAAAATAAGATAAATGAAAGTGAAAGAAAGATACATACTAGACAGAAATTAAGATATACGTTTCTAAGTATTATATATATATTTACAATATGTAAGGAAGAGAAAATAAAGTGGAAGAAATCTTAGCATTCAGCAAAGCTTTTGATTCTAAACGAATGCAGCGATAATATGCGTTTTAAAAACAGTCAGTAAGCTGCCGTAAGTTGGCGTCTGAAAAAACACAGAACTAACAGGCTGTGATTGTGATTGACAACTTAGGAAGGAAATATAAACCTGTTTAGTATGAATATAAATTCTCTTTACTTACCTTATTATATTTTTTTATACACCATGGATGCAATAGATCCTTAGATCTAGAACTAAGTAGATCCCGAATATCTCATGTTTCATTCCATACTATTATATTATTTCAACATATAATTATTTATCATCCTCGGAATGAACTTTTAATACAGAAAGCACATGATATTACAAGTAAAGAATCGAAAAAAGTAAAAGAAGTAAAATTTTCTAATTCATGATAATTTTCAAATCACGTTCAAATACCTAGTGGTGCTTAATGTTAATTGATAAAATCGTAAAGCAATAATACGATATGGATGGATATAAGATCCGGATACGGATGTATAGGTATAGGTAATATGAGACTGGAAAGAAAATTCAACGAATACAACCTGGGAGATTATCTAATCATAACAATATCGTGAATTTCACCGCGTATGCTCGTCCGTTTTCTTAATTGGTCATTTGATTCCAAATACGTATGGCATTTATTTAGCTGCTTGGCTGGTCGCCACATACGTATGGCCGCATAAAATACTCGTAAGTACGTAATAACGTGGACGGCAGGCGGCTTGAGTGATGTCCACCTGCCCTTGTGTAATTGAAATAACTTCAGCAAGACACTTCCTTTCATCAACTATTACTTTCGCAACAATTTCTCTCATCACGATACACAACAACAACAACAAAAAATTTATCGACGAACAATTATTAGTTTCAACGTTCTAACAATTAGTTTCAACAACTACGAGTATAACCCTTCTTCTGACATACAAATAGTTTATTCGTCCATGTGTTTTGATATTTGCTTTTTAAATTATGAAAACTTTTTGTTAGTTATGATATTTTTGGGGCCGAATTTTAGGAATAATTTTATTGGAATTGATAATAAATTAATCCCTAAAAGGATCGGTCAGAGTGGCGCAAGTTAGGGGAGGCCAATGTCCAGCAGTGGACCTCCAAGGGCTGATAGATGGCAGGATGGAGTGAATCCCTAAAAACTACTTTTTAAGGAAAACTGCAAAAAAACGTTAATCTTTTAATTTCCGCAATAAAGGAAAAAAAGGTTGTAGTATTCTTATGTACTAAGTATTGTATTTTGGATCAATCTAGAAATGTGTGTATTTATTTATGTGTGCAAAATATAAATCACGCCAGCAAATCCAACAACTAACCTACAACCGATAATATCAAATACACAATAATTTAAATAGAATGAGTTACTTACCATTCATTTGATTCCACATCAACTTCAATGGAAGTAAGAAAGACGCGTGGGTACACTCACAGTTGGTCATCCCAATAATCTAAAATCCCATTTTATTCTTTCTAGGCTAGTCATTTAATATGAAAATTAATTCTAAATAAATAAATTAATGTAATAAATTAATTCTAGCGTTCAATTTTAATCAATAAAAAATGCGAAAGTCTTTAATACGAAAATAGGAAAAAAATATGCGAGTTATCGCGTTTCGATTTCAAGAACATTTTTGATAGCAATTTTATACTGCAAATTAGCTCTCAGAGATTACATCGCGGTCATTAGATCAGACTAGGCAATCTAAGTCGACTCGCATACTACCAATTTTGATAAAACGGATATTTAGTAACAGCTTTATAGAACACACTCTTTAATTAGGCACTAAAATGCAAACCTTGTAATACTCACCATAATATGATAAGAAGCCTTATTTTAATGTACCTATCTACTCATCAATATGCATAATGTTAATTAATTTTAAATTAGCAAACTGTCAATTCTGTGTTATCTTTAAATTACAGTTATAAATGATAAATGAATAAATCTAATTGGTACTTGTTGCTAAGTACCGGAGGTAACGAAGTTTGTTTTTTAGTTAATTTTTAAATGACTTGCATTTTTTTTTTGACAAGACGATGATGGTCCGTGGCGATGAAGTCCACTCAATAAGTTCCATTCTCCAACAAAAAAAACGACACTTTGAAATTTATGGTCCTATTTCTATGAAGGCCGATTTTCGGCCCACTGTGTGGCGGTACAACTCTCTGACCTAAATTATTATACAATAGAAATTTACATATTTAGCAACAAAATTTTCATTTTTAAAAACTGTTTATAGAAGTATTGGGGCGGCTTAGAATACTAACCCCAATCCCACGCCGGATGGGTGGTCGTAAAAGGCGACTAAATCCGGCCCGCTGGTGGTAGGGCCCCTCGAGGGATTATATTAGTAATATTGATTTTAATTATTAATTAATCCCATTATTGCTATTATTATTTCCCCATGGGGTTCGCCTGGGTAGCTACCACCCTCGAGCATGAGTCAGCCGCCAAACGACTCGTCGTGTTCCGGCTGGGGGCTCCTCCTTTCAAAATCGAACGGATCCATTGAAAATTGAAGCACATTGGCGCCAATTTATTGGGACATACGTACATCGTGTTGGCGCTGTCGGTTCTATACGTAATAACTAATACTTAAATGCTGAATGCACCAGTTTTTTCTATAAAATAAATATTCTATTCTTCATGTGTTTGAAAATCATATTGCAACTTTCGGTTGCAATTTTGCTCTGTAATTAGAACAAACAGCTATATCTCCACCGATCCACACTAGAGCAGTGTGATAGTATTGATCTCCTCAAGAGGAAAGACCCGTGTCCAGTAGTGGGCCATTAATCTGTTGAAGCCATTACCGCTATTATAGTTAATTTACGAGTACAATATAATGTGTTCCGTATTCAAATATTATTAAACACCATTCGCCTATCTTGCAATTCGGCCGTGGGCCATGATGCACTCGACCGTTTCTTGAGTAATTGACACTATAAATATTCATAATGTTTCCTGCTACATATATCGAAACACGATACTTTGAAATTGGAATTTTCGAAGGAATAAGAGGCAATTTAAAGCAATAGAATGTAGTTTATATACCTGTTTATGTCTGACCAACTACGCTACCAGAGTGTAAAACATAGTTAGTCAAATATATAAGTCAAATACATACAATGATGTCACGGTGGTTATCGCGCTAGTATAAGGAAACCTATGCTCTCACATCCAAAAAAAATAACGTCATTTGTGCACAAATAGAAAAATAAACTGAAAACAATAAACATCAAATTTACTACACTAGATCAGTGAAAACCAACTCAAAATCGGTTACCGGTAAGCTAAGTTTGAAAATGCACAGGTAAACATACCTACAGACCGAAAAACAGAGAAAAATTCTTAAAAACATTGACAGCTTTTTCATCTATGAATCCACATTTCAACAAAGATCGACGAACGAACAATTAACAACGATCAGTTACGGTTTTATTATATTTATGATTTGTACATAATTATTATGTTGTGTTATTGTGAGTGTGGGAGTTCTTTTATATATTGTAAACGCACGCTTTCATCTCGTAATAATTTTACGCAATAAATATTATTATAATAATTATTTTCGAAATTGTAAGACTAACAATAATTTTAAACTTAATTACTCATTTCTTAAAACGCGTTAAGAAATCTCAATTAAGTGTATTTTACGATATACGTTTTTTTTTTGCGTTCTTGAAATCGAATAACATATTAATAAGTTACCATACGCGGTAATGAGTGGTTTGTGTTCTAAATAGGAGTTAATGTGTAACACATTCTAGGTGGAGTAGATCATACTCACTACCACGTTTACAAGTTTAAAATTTATCGATCTAAAGATGGAAAACTTTCAGGTCTAAAAATGTATAGCAAGTTTATTAATAACAGTTATATTCGCAGAGCGCTGGTGGTGGCGCTGTGGTGGGCGTGCGCCGCCGCGCTCGCCCCGCTGACGGCGCCGGCGGACGACGACTGCGCCCTCTACCTCACCGGGCCCGGCCGCTCCTCCGCGTACGATTACAGCCTAAACTTGCTAAAAGGAAACTTGTAAGTACCCCATTTATTTATTATCCGACTACGGCCAAGCTAAAACTGCCAAGATAGTTGGGTTTAGCGGCCTTTACAAGGATTGCGTTCACGCGGACACTTGCAAAAAATTTGCTATGAACATTCATCTGGTCCCACAGAACTTTTTAGACTATCTGTCGCCTTGGGCAGATTTGTCTAGCGTGAATAACTAAGTATTGAAAATGTATTTCTTCATAGCAGTAAGTGTTTTGTGTTAACAACAAACACACTTGCTTGAGGCGGCTTGTTTTACTACAATTAGATTCGATAATGGTAAAAGGCTTAAAGCACCATACAACAATGTGTCAACAATTTATCAATCAATGCCTTGTTACATACAAACAATACAAGTTTGGTATGTATTAGACCATAGACCATTTAGTGTGAAGAGAAGGCTCAGTGCTCAATGTTGTGTGGTCTACTGTCACCATTGCGTCACACACGCCGGCCGCGCGTCGCAAACTTGACACACTTCCGCGACACACTTTAATTCTTTATCTTAATTCTAAGTGCATTATCATGAATAATTCAAATGCTTTACTTATTTCCAATTCTAAAATTTGAGCTAAAATATTAATCGTGTGATCGTATATTTTGGTATATTTAGAACGACCTAAGTAGGTATACCTACGTCTTGTCTACTCTTGTAAAAGACTGCATAATTGCATAATGTCATAATTAATTTACAAAAATATTTAAGACAAACTATTTTCGTGTACCTACCTATAATGTAA